>JASKUP010000017.1:24836666-26067083 GCA_030448955.1 Trichopoda pennipes | reverse complement strand
TGTTTTTAATACAGATTAATAAATTTTAGTCATTGTTATTGAAACAACTTTTTAAGAACTGGCTAAGCTGAAAGAGTTGTGTGTTAAGAAATTCATACTTTTATTATACAAACTTTAAGCAAAAAGTAGCAAATTGAAATTGAATGCATCAATAAAACACCTACTTAGCATTTGAAGTTACTTTTTAGTTTTATAAAAGTTTGTTATCAATGTTTTAAATATAAGACTCAATAAATTACTTTAACACTGTTTAAATAGTTTTATAAATAAATTAACACGTCTTTGTGTTCACTTAATAGTTATTCTTTTATTTTTCCTGACAAAAAATCTTCAAAAACCTTTTAAAGTTTTAATAAATTTCATATTAAGCTTTTCAGAACTTGTTGTTGAATAAAAAAAGCTACAAAAACAAGAAGGGTAAAAACTTTAAAATAAATTAAATATTAACTTTTTAAATGTTTTGAGAGACAACAACAACATTCATCGATTCCTTAGCATCTGTTCAATTTATAAGTTTGAAAGTATTCTTGACCACACAAAAATATAGTTCAAGATACTAAGTTAGTGCCGAACAAAATAATACTCGACTTGTGTGGCATTCCAAATTATTTTAGGGAATTGAACATGTTTGTAAATTATGTTTCAGTTTTATTCTTAAGCAACAACAATAAAAGCAAAAACAATTTCAATGTATTTTATATCTTTTTCCGGAAGTATCAAGTAGCTGTGAGTATAAATGTCGTTTGTATATTTTTGAATGCAGACACTTTTAGGAAAAAGTTAAATTAAATTGAAAGAAATTACAGCTTCAAAAGCATTTATGGAATATTGAAAATATTGTCGTATGTATGTTTGTTTATATGTGCGTAATTCCTCTTCCCGTTCCTTGTGTTACTTTTTTAAAGCTTTTTTATTTTTTTAGGTTTCATTTGATTAATAACATTTGTACGTATTTTGGCTGTTTATCACACGAAAGCTGTTCTTTATGTAGTCAAAAGTATTTGTATGTCGTATTGAGTTTAAAAATTTAACTTATTAGATAAAATGCTTTAGGTTTATGATAAATTTATATAAAATTCTCTAAATAAGTTCAACCCTAGAAATGTTGATTTTCAACGACAACTGAATAAACTTATTTGTAGAATCAAATAATAAAACCTAAAATAAAATTTTTTTTAGCGAATAAAAGCAGCTCTGGCATTTTTTGCATCAAAACATAATATAGACCCTTTTAATACGCAGGAAAACAATTTTACGTTTTCTAAATAATCGGTACAGTTGCTTCCGAATTTAAATTTAAAAAACTTTGAAATAAATAACAACAACGTCTGGAATTTTTAAAATTTCTGACTTTAACTTCTCAAATCTTTCTCCATACTCTTGCATCGCCGCCCATACTTTAAATTTTAAATATTTGTGTGTTTAACCTCATTTTAAAAAGACATAGACTGCATCACACACACTCGCAGTTGTTACATCGCAATTCATTTCATTTCTGTGATGTCTGTATGTTTGGATGTCCTTGACAACATTGAAATTTACTCAATTTCCTGAGTGTTCATGAAAATGTTGTAGTTGAAAAAGGATATTACGAATTATGTGTTTAAATAGGTATAGGACCTGATACAAATTGGTTTGTGTGTAACTGCTCTAACAGTGGCGCGAATTCAAACTACTTTGCAAATAATTTCTGTTTTGACACACAACTATCAAAATATGTCCTTAAAGTCGTTTCACCTCAGATAGTCAAACTTTTAAACATTTATTTTGATGCAATTTAAAGCGACTTAAATACTTAACATTCATAAAAAATAAGTAATTTCATACCGAATAAAATGAGAACTAGACGATGGTGCATGATGGGTGATATATTTTTCCTTTGGAAACGGGTAATTTTACCCATCTTAAATTTGTTGTCAACTTTTAAAAAGCAAAAAAAAATTGTTTTAAATTTTTTATTAAATTTCCTTTTTTCGCCACTAATTTCTAAATAATTCAGAAACTGTGGAATACAAAAAATGGTGTTGGACTAACTTGAAAGATATTTTATTCCGAATCTTTTTGATATTCAGGGTACAATCTGTATGTGATAAAAAACGTAATTTTTGAGAATGCCAGACCCTTCATATTCCTACAACATTTTGTAAATTTATTAAAAAAGAAAAGAAATAAAATTCGATTTATTTGTATAAAATTTTGTCCACTGTGGCATGGGTACTGGACTACCTCAAACTCGAATGTCTTCTCATATGTCTGCACGTTTTTACTTTTAATTTATTAAATCTCTTTACCCGATAAGGCTGCTGATTGACTTCTAAGCCATGTTTCCCATTTCATCAAATGAGATTACGAATTCATGTGTGTGCAATGCATGTTGTATAATTACAAATGTTTGGCGTAAAAGTTGTGATGATTTCTTATTATTAAAAATAATGTGATTTGCTGTTGGATAAGGTAGGGTAAAAGTTAATTAATAATAGGAGTGAAAAAATTTTAATTACTTAATTATAACTGCAGAGACAAAGAAAATTAATAAAAACTAAATATTTTAGTAACTTTATTGTAAAATTATTAAACAACCGCATCAAAAAATCCTTAAGTGTGCTGCTGCTTTTTTCCTTTCAATTCGACAAAATTATATTTTACGTACGTGTATGCATGTGTACCTAGATAACAATAAAAGACAGAAATATTGAAAATTAGGCCCGCATAAAATGCCAGGTGACGGGCATTTTGCCTACATAACACAATGGTCCCAATGACAGGTTTTTGAGGCAAAAAGTCAATTTTCAAAGTCAATCATTTGAAAAAAATAATAACGGAATTTTATATTTAACACTTTGAAACACTCAACTGTTAAATATTAGAGTCAGGTGGCAACCCTTGACGACATGCCGAGCTGTCAAAGTTGTCATGTTTTCTTTGTTACATTTTCTGACATTCAATCATAAACAAACAACAAAGGAATTTGGCTCACCAAACAAGCACTGTGAAGATTATAATAATTTTGTAAAATGGAAAACACTTGTAAAGGTATGCAAATTAAAATGTTATTAAAAATTGAAACAAAAAAATATGTGGTAAATAATAGTTTGTATCAACATGTGTTGTATTTTTTGTGCAGTTTGTGTTGTCGTCCATAGGTTCTTTGGAGTAGAACTATGTTTATCGGAGAGTATCCGTGAAAAAATTTATGTGTGGGGAAAGGTAATAATATGTACTAAAAGTTTTTAGAAAAACGATCTGCCCCAATCTGCCGTTTTTTATAAAAATCTATTTCCAGATAATGTAAAACTTAAAAATTTGGATATTTTTAACTTTTGGTTGGAAAATGATAGAAAACCCAATAATGTTATCAACTGGATTTCTGCGAAATTTAATAGAAGTGTCAATGACAACTGTATGACGACAGTGAAAAATCAAATTAATAATTTCTGCGCACATGCTAAACAAAAGTGGGTTAAAAACCGGAGGACCACGAAGCGTTTTCTGGAAAATGAAAGAGTGTGGTTATCTCGTGAGACTGTGTTCAAACTATTAGAAAGGGATGGTGCAAAGAAAAAAGGCCGTCCTTATGTGGGTTATGGTAAGGGAAGTGAGCGACAAAAAAGAAAAATGGCTTCAGAAGTGTCGTCCGAACAGGGAAATGATGCCATGCTTTTGATTCATGCTGCTTCTATTTCTGCTAATTTAGCAAAAGAAAATGATTTAAATTTTATTTTAAAAAAAGCTGTCTCGTCTCCATTAGAAGCAACTAGAATGAGAAAAAAAATAACTTCTAACGAGAAAATGCCATTACCGCTCTCCCCTGAAGAAGCATTAAGCTTTTTGCTAGAGAATAGTTTAACAAAACAGCAATATACTAACATAAGACAGATGTGCAAGTCAAGAAACTGTGATATTTTTTCCAGTTACAATAGTATTCTAGAGAGCAAGTTGGCATGCAGACCCGATGGATTAACGGTAACGGATTCATCAGCATATATTCCTCTCCAAAGTTTAGTTGATCATACAGCAAAAAGAATTGTGTCATGCCAGGAAGAAGTTCTGCTGCAAATGGATGAAGTCAATGAAATAAATTTTGTTTTAAGTTACGGTTTTGACGGTTCCACAGGACAGAGTGCATTCAAACAAATATTTACCAGCAATTCCCCGGAAAGTTTAGATAACTCGCTCTTTGTAACGTCAGTTATACCATTAAAAATAGTCACATCAAGTAATGCAGTCGTTTGGAATAACCGTACTCCTCAATCAGTCCGTTTTTGCCGACCACTTAAAATTGAATTTATAAAGGAAACTAAAGAGCATATATTGAAAGAAAAAGCAAATCTTGATGTGGAAATATCAAATATTAAGCCTATGGAATATTATATGGTAAACAGTAGAAAGATCACTGTAAACTACGAGCTTATTATGAGTTTAATTGATGGAAAAGTGTTGAACGTACTAACGGGAACAAAGAGTACTCAGTCGTGTCCAATATGCGGTGGAAATCCGAAACAGTTTTTGTCGATAAAAGATTTAAGCTCATCGGTGTTTCAGCCAAAATCGAATACATTAAAATATGGTATAAGCCCATTACACGCCTGGATTCGATGCTTCGAATTTGTCCTTAATCTTTCATATAGACTTAATATTAAAAAATGGCAAATTCGGAGTGCTGAGGATAAACTTCTTATGCTAAAGAGAAAGAGTGAAATTTAAGAACAATTTTGGCAAAACATGGGCCTTCATGTCCATAAGCCAAAAACTAATGGGAGTGGCTCCACAAACGACGGCAATACGGCACGAAAAGCATTTTCTAATCCGGAACTATTTTCTTCTATAACCAACATTAATATCGACTTTTTAAAACATTTACATATAATTCTTATAACCATTAACTCTGAATTTGAAATAAGTGGCGACCACTTAAAAAAATTTTGCGGTGAGACTGCAGATATTTATTTTAAAAATTATGAATGGTACCCAATGTCAGCGACATTACATAAAATTTTAGCACATTCTTATCAAATATTGCAAGCGTCAATCGTACCTCTCGGATGTGCTGGTGAACATGCTTCTGAGGCGAGAAACAAATTTTATAAAAAAGACCGCATGGAGCACACACGAAAGGATTCTAGGGAGCATAATATAATGGATGTTTTTAACAGGGCCCTGGATTCTTCTGACCCATTATTATCAAGTATATATCTGAAAAATCGTTTTTCAAAAAAGAGAAGTTTGCAGTTGCCAAGAGAAGTTATTTCTCTTCTTAAGATTCCTGAAATCAATGAGTATCAACTGCCAAGTACGTCAAATGCAGCTATAAATAAAGATATTTCATATTCTGAAGAGGACGAAGAGGAATCATTTTATTTTAATTTCGAATTAGAAGTTGATGAATCAGAAAAGTGTCAAGTAAGAATTTATTACAAAAGCCAGTTTTTTGTACGTATTAATTAAATTTTCTCTTTTTAGATTGATTCATGATACCTTTACAATCCAAACACCATTCTTTTTTAAGTAAATTTCTGAAATGTTTTAACGAATTATTTTGTGATTTTAAGTTAGTTGCTAAATATATGTTATATCAAACAGAATAATACAATTTTCGCTAAATTTCAAAGAGAGCTCTCACTGGAGGTGGGCGTGGCAGTAGGCGGATTGACTTGAAATGTTTACAAAAATTATTGGTGAGAATTATAGTGCGTTAATTGTAAATTAGACAATAATAAATTCCCCGTGATTTTCAACCGCAGTGTCACTATAATCAACCTACTGGAAATGGGCGTGGCACTGCTCGATTGACTTGAATTTTTTACTAAAAACTTAAAAACACGTTATAATCATCTGTACGAAATTTCAAAGATCTAGCTGGTTCCTGTGATTTATTGCCTCAAAACCTTGTCATTGGGACCATAGTGCATAAGTAGATACGACCTTAATAAAAGAGTTACCTAAGCCCGAAGAACACTGACTCCCCAGTACAGCTTAGAACACGGCTCGAGAATGATGTATTCACATCGAAAGCGCGCGCCTTTTATACCGAAAAAACAGTCAGCAAAGACAAAAAGAGATAACAACAGCATTTCACTTACTGGCGGAACAAATTCAAACAATTTAATGCCATTGCATTACCATCTTAAAGCGGCTTAACTAAGCCATGAAAACTCGCCAGCATTAGTTAATGAATTGTTATTTTATATTATGGTGAGATATTGAAAATAAAATTTACAAAACTTGTGTATAAAGACCTTCTTCTTAAAAAAATATTTATATAATGAAGAAGTTTTTGGTAATTCCAGTCTGTATAAATAAAATGCATGCAGTATGATTATATCTTAATAAATCTATTATCAATGGTACAATCCGAATTTCGAAGAATACATTAATAACGCAATTAAAAAAAAAATAAACACAACGGAAATACATTTATCGTTTCTATTAACTTAATTCTCGGATAATTTAAATAAATTACAATTATAAAGGTAACACGGAAAATAGAGGTACAAACAACAAGACATTTTGCATTGAAATGAATTAATAAAATATAGTAATGTATTTGCATTTGCTTTAAAAAAAACCCACTAACGCATATTTTTATTTCTGTTCACTGGATCATTTGTATTATTCACTTGTATTTAGAGATGGTATGTGCCCTTCAACACTTTTATTTTAAATTGTCATTATAAAGGAATGCGTGTTTACATGAGAAGAAAAATATAATTTGACCATGTTTTAAGATGTGCTCAATAACTGACATTAGAAGAACATCATCTTAAATTAATAACGCAAATATGATTTTTTTAGCAAATGCTATGAAATTTAAATTCGGCAAATTTATATCGTTTCGTTTTACAGAAGGCAATTGAAAATTTTGTCATATTCATATTCAATATATTGTACGTGCATAAACTGACTATGAGTGCATGATGCAGATCGCTTTGGTCGACCGGATTCTAGCATTTTATTAGTTTATTTTTTTTATAATTTTCTGCAAGCTACTAAATAATTTTTTTTTACTTTTTATCCATTTCCTGTTTAATAGCACACAACAGTTTAGAAATTATTACCGATATTGAAATGGCTTAACATTAATTCCATTTGTGAATACAAAAAAGTTACAAATAAAACAGAGCAAAGGAGAAGTGTGACAAATTTCTTCAACAGTACACTTCAAGTTAGTTTTCTATTTTTAATTCTAAGGTGACAAAAGCTCTTCTGAACTTTTTATAAATTATAAATTACTATAAATTTGATGGGTGTTTTTATTGGCCCAAATGTGACATTACTTTAAATAGAAATAGATATTACGGTGTAAATCATAGAAATTCTAAAAATTGATGAAGTATTAACTTTGGAGTAAATAGAAATATTATAGTTTTTTTTTTTAAATAATAAAGTAAAAAACGTGCTGTGCTTAAAACACTGTTTTTAACGAAATGTAGGTACTAAGCTTTCTATTCATCTATTTGGCAAAAAATGTAGAGTAAGCAAAAGTTATTTAGGCCATTTTTTAAATATATCAGCAGCTGCGTAAATGTATTTTTACGCATAATAAATTTATAAAATCTGTGAAAAAGATATTTTTAATATTTTCATAATTCCTGCGGCATACCAGTGGCATACGTTTTGTGTGATAATTTCGTTATCGAAAGTAAATTTTGTGTCGTATTCGCTAAAAGTCGAGTATAAGTGCAATTATATGACTGATTTCTAATAGATTCCATTCAGAATACATTTATTTTAATGACAGTTAAAATTGGGTTTAAAAAGACTGTGAATTGTCGTGCAGCTAAAATAACAAATTATCTACATTGACAATATGCCCCAAAATTAATTTTTGTTTATTGGAACCTAGATAACTTAAGAATTGCGCAGTACTTTTGATACGTGGGAGTTCTTCTATCAATCGCAAAATGGCTAAAAAGCGTTTGAAATTATAATTTGCCACCCAACGAATTTAATCTGTTTTGACATAAAAAATGAATAGAAATTTATTTAGCAATCAAAATCTATTAAATTACATATTATCTATTCCATTACACAAATTCTTTACATTTCATTTTCTTTTCTTCTTGTTTTTGTTACTTTCGTTTGCATTGAGATTAGAAATTTAATTAAGAAAGTAGCTTAACTAGTATTCTCTAATACACAAATACAAACACATTTGAAAAGAAAACTTTTCCACTTAGCAGTTCACTTACTTACTTACTTACTTTCTTACGGTTCACTTTTTTTATTTTTATCTATCTAACATTCGATTTAAACGAAGTGGAAGAGTGCCAGGCTTAGGAAATGAAACAAGCAAAAAATGGACAATAGTTGTATTTTAATATAAAGCCAGTCACTGCATTATAATCTCACGGAATATATAATCGGCAAATTCTTTTTAGAGAATATCTTAGCACTTTTTTCATTTTGTATTTCTACTTCTTTTCATTATTCGCATAAAATATTTACGAATGTGTCTCAACGGATACTCACACTTTAATCAAATGGCCTTTAATTTAAATCGGTATGCTAGAAATAGCAGACAAATAATTCGTTATGTTCGAGTGTTTGTGATTGTGTGTGTGTGTGTGTCTATTTTTCCTTTGCATTTTTTTCATTTTTGCTTCATTTGAAATGTAAGCAATAAATAGTTTTTTAGCTGTGCGTGTTTCCAGACCGTACGTTGTTTAAATAACATTTTATTTCTTTAATTCTTGTTAAGGGTTGTTGCAAATAATTTATCCAACAATTCAACATGATTTTTAACTCCATTTCCTGTTGGCAGTGTTGCCGGTGCTAACAAGTAGGGCAACTACTTCATGTTTTGAATATTTTTATTTATTTAATTTTGTTTTCTTTTGTTTTTTTTTTTTATTTAACATCACAACAACAACCAAAATATGCCTAAAATGAAGGTGAGTATTTACTTACAACCGATTGCTTTATTAAATCATACAGCCACTATTCAGAGTTGCTTGTGGTGTTGATGTTGTTATTTATAGCGTTATAAAACACAACACCTTATTATAAGTAGTTTATTAAAATTGTTAGAGCTTCAATTATGCTGAAAATTATTCAGAATTTAATTGGAAATCTTCACTTTATACGCCTCGCTATTTTACCAATCACGTTTTCTTTAAATATTCCATATTTAAGAAGTAAAAAAATAATAATAAAAAAACGTTAAAGTAAATATTTTGTCTCGGTAATTCTTTATACCAACTAAACTTTAATGGGATCAAAACCTTTAAACAGTATTGAAAATTGTCAAATTCAGCGTAATTTTTTTCTTTTAACGAGCTTAAGTTACAACAGAATCCTTACAGCATATTTTACAAGGAATCAGTCAGTCAGTCAGTCTACCTTCTGACACCTACGAAAAAAGCAAAACTTCCAAGTAAAACTTTGGTACTGCAGATATAATCTACACCAGCGTTGATAGATGCCCCTGTAGGCTAGTAGGTAGTGTACTAGCTTGTCAGTATGGGGGTTGTGGGTTCGATTCCCAACGAAGAGCTTGGTTTTTTTTACTACAAAAATAAAAATAAATTGACTGTCGGTGGGGCTGCTCAGCGATGAAGGCGTAGTCACTGGTCGCTGTGCTGGCTTATATACGGCAGTTAATTTCCTACTATCCTTCTACTTTCACCACCTGTTTCGTCTATTCTCTATCCCTTTCCTAAAGAATGTAGCACGGTACTTGACTAAATAGGCATTTGGCTGAAGTGCTACTTCTCTTTAAAAAAAAAAAATTGTTACAACATGATGATAATTCTGTTTTTCCATAAATTTTCAAAAATTTTAACTTTTGTGACGACCAAAAGTCGGCAGGCTCGTTTTTGGATCACATAGTAATTCAATCACAAGCAATTAGACTCTATATATATATTTTTCAAATTTTGTAATTTTTTTTTTGAATTTCACAAATTTTTACACTTTTTACATTTCTGAATATTTATTGTTTAATGAATTTTATAATTTTTTTTAAAAGAGAACATTATTATTATACACTTTTCATTTTATATAATTCATAATTATATTTAATAATTACATTTATTATTTGTTAATGAAATATTTGAATTTATAATAGCCGTTAAAAAGCGCCATCTATTAACACGAGGATACATCCGTGAGAAGAACATACCATCAAACTCACCCCTGAACAGTCGTAAGCAGTTGTCGTTTAGTGGTATGGGTGTGTACGTGTGCCTGGCAGAAACATATAAAAAGCGAGATAATTACGTATTGAAGTGGAGTTGGCCACGGGCAAGCAACTTAATTAACTTAATTAAAATAGTCTTGCAAATAGGTTTCGCTCGCTCAATCAAAGCCAGAATCTTATTCGACTTTGAATTAAGCGAGACTCGCTAAGGTCTCCGGCTCAGTAAGTGCTGTCGCTGCTTCACCTGGCCAGAATTTTATTCGCCCGGGTGACGGAGCCCGGAACCAGGCCGCGCTTTGTTCAGCAAGGCCAGAATTTTATTCGCCCTAGCTGAACAAGACGGACGAGATCGTCAATAGGCCACGGAGAGGTTGATCGTCATCGGCAGGCCCAGTAAGTGCTGTCGCTACTTCACCTGGCCAGAATTTTATTCCCCCAGGTGACGGAGCCTAGAGCCAGGCCGCGTTTTGGTCAGCAAGGCCAGAATTTTATTCGCCCTAGCTGAACAAGACGGACAAGATCGTCAATAGGCTAACACCAATTTCGACGTGGAAAGGTTGTCTCAGAATCTTATTCGTGACAACCGCGACAAGTCAAAAATTGGTGGAGAGGCCAACTGTTCTGCTCAGACTGGACCAGAATTTTATTCGCTCCAGTGTGAGAAGCAGTAGGCTAGCCGACGGAGAGTGAAGACGAAAGCTCTTGAGGGCCACGAAGCGGTTGATCATCGTTGGCGTACTCAGTAGTGGTGCAGTTTAATTATAACTTAGTTTAAGAGTGAATTATAAATAAAAGAATTTTTTTTATAAAAACAAAAGTGTCTCTTGTGATTAATGAAAAACATTTTTTTTGTAACGAACCCTGGACGCCGCGAGCTTTACCCCAGCATAACGCGAGAACGTGTCGTTACACTTTGAAAAAAAAAATAAAATTAAAATGCTTTAAGATGTTTCTGTATTTGTATCAAAGGCATATTTATAGCAACGCACAAAAAATTGTTAAGAAAAACATTATTTTATTGGTATCTAAATTTTGCTCCTGCTTTGCAATTCATCGCAATTAATAACAACTTTGAGGCCTACAGAAAAATAATAATTTACTTTTATTTCGCTTTTTACGGTTTTTCGTATTATTGTTTTTGATATTTATAATTCTCTTTAACACATTAAACATATTAAATTAGTTAATGGGAAGAATGTAATAACAGAATATTTCTTTTAATCTCACTTCATTGTTTTAAAAAATAAAAAAGCAATAAAATGTTATACAAAATAAATAAAGTTTTTTTCTAAAAATTTAAATATAAAACCATTGAGATAAATTCTTTCATTCCTTTTCCTAAGTAAATTTGTAAATAATTTGTTATAATTTAAAGTCTACAAAAATTTATCATTAAAATTCTTACTTTCTCTATTTCTCTTCTGTGTTTTTTTAAATTTATTTTTAGCAAGTTTTAAAATAACTATTAATCTTTTAATTGCAGCATGAATAATAAACACTTCCTTTCACTTTCACACACACACACACACACACAAAAATAAACTGAAACTTTCTAAAAATATTTTTGGTTAAAATTACTTACCTAGAGCTTTGTACAATACAAAAGACAAAAAAAACAAAATTTTTTTAAAACACTTTAAATATTTTTCTTTTCGTCTAAAGTAAAAACAAAAAAAGTTTTCTTTTTATCACCAGAAAAAGAAATTATTCACTTTCAGGTATTAAAGTAAAATAAAAGTTTGTTAAAGTAAACAATTACTTTAAATTGTAAATGTTCTGTAAAAAATTTTCATCGATAGAATTTCTTCAGTAATATTTTTTCTATACAACGTTTTCATCAGTTGGAATTTTCGTAACACAAAGTTTCTGTAAAAAAATTTTTTTTTATAAAAAATCTTTATGATTTGTCCATTAAAAATTTAATCAGTCATTATTTTTCTGTAGAAAACTTTTATCGCCAATAGCTTCTCTACACTAAAATTTCATATGATTTTTCTGTAGATGTTCTTATTATTTAAAAAACTTTATCAGTCATGACTGTTGTATAAAAAATCTTTATGCCATGATTTTGTTTTTCTATAAAAATATCATGTAATGATTTCATCAGTAGTATTTTTTTATAAGAATTTTTCATCAATCATGCCTTCTCTATACAAAAATTTCATGTACTATTTCTGTAGCAAAATTATATCAGCCATAATTTTTCTAAAAATTATTTATTAGAAATTATTTATTCACAAAAGAAATTTTCTTATATATATGTATGAAGAAAATTTTAAGCTCTCATCTCATTAAGAATACGATAGTAAAATGCTTACTTTCTACATTTTATTTCTAAAGCGCTATTGCTTATGTTTTCTCTATCAATGTGTCGACACATCTCTGTAATTTGTAGATTCCAAATTAAATACTAACAACTTAACGCAAGCAAACAGTTACAGCTGTCGGTTAGCCAAATGGACTGAGTGAACAAAACACTATTGACCATTAAAATCCTAGGCAGTCAATAAAACGGTCAGAGCTCGTCCACATATATGCAGAGTAAATTATTTTTAAAGCAGGAATATACTTTAAGCAAAAGCTTGTTCAAATTTGCTTTGCCATTATAATCGTGTCGCATTCAATAATCTCCGCTATGATGTTTTGCAAATTCAAATACCATCCGAGCAAGTATATTTTTATTTGTATTGAATCATGCAGATTATGTTGTTAATGATGATGAAGATAATGATGTTGTAGCCACTGTTGTATTTATTCTCGTTAGTGTTGCTTTTCATGATGATAATGAAAACTATTGATGTTGTTGCTTGTTGTTTTTAGTGCTGTTGTTGAATAATTATCACTCCTAACGAACTAAAAATAACATTTCATACACACACACACAAACCCACACACAGGCACCCTTAGATACTTAACATTGACAAAGAAACCTACTAACGTTGCGTAAATTTTTTATCGAGACTGGTGGCCGTTAATTGTTTATTTTTATTCCATTTTAACACTAAATATTATTAAAGCAATAATAAAAAAATTAAAAAAAAAAAAAAACTAAATGCCACTAACTATCACTAATATACCTTTTGTATGCTTTGTCCTGCACTTTTGTATGTATTTTGTAGAAGTATTCAATTTTCCTATTATTAAATGACGGAGGCGTAGATTTACTGTTCTGAGTAATTTAGGAAAAACTAATCGCAAGTGCCTACACGATATAATAATCTTGTGTAAATATTGAGTTAAAAATATTAAAAACTTTATGGATAACACATTTACCATTTTTACGAAGGTTAAGGTTAAGAATTCAGTTTCCATTGCGTAATTTTGTAGTCATTTTCATCCGTTTCTTTTGGATAATTATTGAAAGCACTGAATAACACAACCAAATGTGTTATACATAAATCGAAAAACCAATAATAGATATTGGCCAGCTGGAAGGAATTTCTATAAAGCACTTATTATTCTTCTTACACATTTTAGTTCTGCTACGTGACTGAGGAATTGTTAATGTGCGTTAATATTTAAAAATTAACAGGATATAAAAAGTGATGATTGATAAAGCATTTAATGCTGTAAATTAGTTTACTGTCAGAATATTTTTTTTTTTCATTTTCACGACACTTTGTTTTGAAATGGCAAACAACATGGACATAAATAAATGATATTTTACTGTTTTTATCTTATTTAAATATCCTGCAGGTTAACATCCTTCACTTTGCTGATGCAATCAATGTGCGTCTAGTAATCCGTAGTAAATTTTTCTGAATTTTTATTATCGGCTTAATATTTTGTTACACAAATTAATCTGTTGTGCAAAGAAGATACAAGTAAAATTAATGTCGGTTAATTTATCTCATTTTAAGAAATTTATCACTTGGAAACTGTTTCGATAATGCAAAATATATACTTTCTTTAATCTTTCCAAAAATTTTTTTGTTACACTTTTTGTTAGAAGGTATTAAACAAAGAAAGCATGTTGATACAAAGTAACAAAATGCTGACATGATTTAAATTAAAATTTATGTTTTTGCGTATTTTATATTAAAATTTAGACAAAAAGAGAAGGAAAATCATTTGCTTTGCAGTTATGTTTTAATTGTAGAAGCGACAATTTTCTATTTCTAAAGATTTAGACAAATATTTTTTCCTAGAATACCCTTTGTATAGTGACCATGGTTTTTAAAACATTAGCAAAAATTAACACACTCAAAGATATTATTAAAAAGCATTATAGCTCCCAAACAAAATATTTTCTATCAACTGCGAGCTACACTTCTATAATTTTTAACACCGCAAAATGTGCTGATTTATAATATTTTGTCGTTTTGATTTATTACGCTATTTTTTTGTATTTACAAAATTTTATTTAAAAAATTTCAATGCCTTGCAAATTTTGCAGCAAAAAATGCGAAAAGTTGATTTTACAAATTTTTATTAATTATAAATAAACAGAGTGAGAAGTTTCACAACCCGGGTTCTTAATAGAAAAACTATCTACTAACTAACTGGCCTCAACTGATCAATATATAAACAAAAGAAATATCGCGGTAATGGAGTCCTAAAAAGAGCTAATAATCATTGTATCTTCGTGAAACATTGCATGTTCGCTATGTAACGTGGCAAACAAGCATGACAGAACCATGTTTATGTGATCTGGGTGAGAAAAAAACTTCTTGAATATTAGCAAATGACTTGCTTTAAAAATATTTTATCAAGAAAGCAAATTTTTAGTGTATCGAAGTAATGATAGTACAATTGTAATTTATGAAAATGAGTAAAACAGCAAAACACTTCATTTTAAGAATACTTCAATACTTTAATAAATATAATAAATATAAACATGCATGAGAAAGATATCCGATGTTATGTATAGTGAAATAGGAAATGTAATTTAGGCTTGAATTCATGAAATCAGAAAAATATATCAAATTGCAACTTACTGTGTTCTTTATATGCTTTCATTGTTATTTTATTAACAATAAAATTATAAACTCATTAGAACAATTTCAAAATACAATGTTTTGTACAAATAAAAATATTATAAACACTTGTAATCAATCTAAATATAAATTGTAGCTATTATAAAAAAACATTCTAAATATAACAAAAAAAAATTTAATTTATAAAATTTGTTTACCACAAAGCAACCCAGTAAAATTCAATTTCAATCTCACAGAACACATTCAACAATCAATTTATTATTAAATACGAATTTCACAACTTTACTGGAAAGTGATTTAAAAGAAAATAGCATTTAATCACCATAATCAATATACTTGCAAATTGTTGCATTCAACACTTGTGAATGTGTTTTTCAGAGCTGAAAAATCGCCCTACAGCCACATATAAATACAAGTTTAAATTGTTTTAAACTAAAAAGAGAGAAAGGAAAACAAATGAATTGTAATTATCTTTAATTTGAGTTCTTTGTCACATTGTGAAAGTTTACGATGAAATAAAATCATAAATTGTATAATTGTGCTACATTTACTTTCAAATGTATTTAAGTTTTATTTTAAAACGAAAACTAAATGAAGATGTTTTAGTTGTTATTATTGTTGTATTAACGAAATTTTAAGTTGATTTTAAAATTATGGAATTGCCTCTTAGGTTAATTTACCAAACTTGAAGCATTTGGCTTTGTTAAAAGTTTAAATAAAATGAGTTAAAGCAAACCAGTGAGATTTTATATACATAAATATGCTTATATATAGATTTATAGTCTTTGGTGGTAGCTTGATGTATCATAATTTCACTACTTGTCAAGAGAAAAAGAGGGAGAGAGCAATCAGCTTTTATCAACTTTTTGTCCCTATTGTTTATTGCATTAAAAACTCTGAGTGTAAGGTAACTGAGGACTGATCTTTGTACGAAAATTAATGAATACTGGGATAAATTTGACATTAACCAGTCGTTTAAAATTGTTCTTTAATTAACCAAAACCACAAATCAGATTAATATAAGGTTGTGTTTTGTTACAGTTTGTTTTCACAGATTTTCATAAGTTAAAACATCTGAGGAGTGTAGAAGTTAATTATTCAAAATGGAAAAATATGAAAATGATAGTTGAAGTTGAAACTTATAACATTTTGTAAAATAATTCTAAATTTTTATTGAATAAAAAAAAATATTTTTATTTTCGAATTCATTGCTTATATATTAGAAAAGTTATTAAAGCCAATAATTCAAAATTATTTCATTAAAGCCATAAGAGAATACAGTTGCCGAAAACTATAGTTCTTATAAAATTGACGACAACATTAATGAAATATATTTGTTTCAAATTGCTTCCAACAATCATTCATTTGGACGTTTATATAATAAACGAATCGAATAAGTTTATTTAGTAATAAACAATTTAATTCGTTTCCATGATGCCACAATTTATTTTAACAGAAAACCTTGGACCCGTATTTTAATTTCAAAACAGATATCGAAAATATGTGTGAGTTCTATTTAATTTATTTTATACTAATAAATTTTCTTAACCCGTTTTATGTCATTTATGAATTCACTAAAAATTTAATAAACACAAAAAAAATCAAAACCTTTTCGAACACTGGTTAAATTTTTCACAAAGCTCCGCAACGCCATATTCTCAAAAAGACAATAATTTTACAAAAGAAGCATTTTCATGCTTTATTGCCTTTTAACAGATGTGTTTGAAATCAGTCGTATGTGTTGATACACACTCTCCCAGATCCTGTGAAAGCCATTGTCTTCACAAGGTTTAAATCGTGAGTTGTTGGTTAAACTGTATTTGTATTTCATATAACTGTAAATGTAAATGTATTTCATATAACTGTGTGATGCATATTTTATATATTTCATTTTTAAACATTTATTCATTTGCTTTATTCTCTTAAATATGCGAGTGTAACCTATTTAAAAATTTAATAGAAAAGAAACATGATGCCATGGAAAAAACCAATAAAAAATCTAGAGAAG
Source organism: Trichopoda pennipes (assembly GCA_030448955.1). Taxonomy (NCBI): domain Eukaryota; kingdom Metazoa; phylum Arthropoda; class Insecta; order Diptera; family Tachinidae; genus Trichopoda; species Trichopoda pennipes. The sequence goes on along the minus strand of JASKUP010000017.1, from coordinate 26,050,000 downwards.
ATTATATGGAATACAATTGTGTACAATTTTTTAACAAAATGTCACTTATATTCATTCGAGTATGTGTGTTTGTCAAAGAGTCTTGAGTAATTTTTCGAAAGCCAAACGCACAAAACTTGAAATTAACATATTAGTCCTCTTCAGACGTAAATTAAGAAGAAAGAATAAATTTAATTTAAATATTTAGGAAAAGAACAGATTTAAATAAAATTTCAAATTATACCAAACAACTTAAGATATGAAATGCAAGGAACACCTTAAATGAATCCTTTAAAAAGTGTACTTTGAGTTTTTTCCTGTAATATATGAAAAAATGTGTAATTGATAATTATTAATGTCTTTAAAACAGCCATAAGTTACTAATGACTCTAACCCACAAAACTATTTTTTTTATAACAAAAAATATATTCCACACATATAAGAGTGACAATGGTTTTAATGTAATAAATTTTAATTAAAAAAAAATAATTACTTTTATTTTTATTCGACCTTTTTTTAAATTTTATTAAATATGAAATAATCTTTTAACGGTCTTTTTAAATAATTTAACGATTTTATTTTTAAAAAGACCGTTAAAAGATTATTTCATATTTAATAAAATTTAAAAAAAAGGTCGAATAAAAATAAAAGTAATAAACAAATAATAATATAATAAAAAATCAAAATTTAAAAAAAACAATCAAAAAGAAGAAAAGAATTCAAGGAAAAGTGTACACTTCAATTTGGATAAAAAGTTTTTGTAAATAAGTTTTGTGGTCAAGAGAATAATTAAAAGCAGAAGAATCAAGATTCAAATTCCATGATGAGCTACAAGAGATTCAAGAAGAATAATTCGATTGCAGCAATAATAAACAAATACAAGGCAACCATGGACAAAATTGTGAGAGCAAAAGCGTCAATTACGTTTTTGATAAGATGCAGAAAAGCTGCCATTACACCAAAATTCATTAGGAACTCAACAAATAATTTAGTAAACATTTTTAATAGTAAAGAAATTCCCAAATATCAACACACTATTGAGAGGTACACAAAAGATTTACATAGAAGAATGTTAAATTTAGCAATTAGGAAACAACATGACATACTAAAAATTTTAAATAGGAACGTAGAGATGTTAGTATATAATATGGAAGGACATTTGACATTAGATGAGATAACAGAATTATTAGAATATATAGATAGACTAACTCATATTTCTGAAAAAAAGATTAAGGAAACACATAGTAGGAAATTTAAGAATCTTTCTGATATTCAAAGAAAGGAATTAGGAATTAAGGTTAATGAAGATTGGTTTGTTAACAAGACTGACATAGATATTCCAGGGGATGTAAAGTGGATTCTTTCTCTAGGACAGAAATTTGCATTACCACTTGGAAAGAAAAATTTTCCTATGATGAAGGTAATTTCAGAAGGAGATGAATTGATTCAGACTATAAAAGAAAAAGAGGACCAGGAAGTAGCGCGGACAAAACTAACAATGATGATTGATAGGCACATTAGCAATATTAGACCTACAGCAAGGGATATTTTTATATTAGATAAAGTAAAAACCGCTAAAAAATTTTTGAATACTAATAGGAACATATTAATTGTTAATGCTGATAAGGGTAATGTTACTGTTGCTATGAGCAGGGATGATTATAATTCGAGAATAAATGACATTCTTAACGATTCTGCTAAATACTCAATATTAAATAAGGATCCGACTACTAAACTGCAAAAAACAAACAATTTTTTAGTTGATGAACTTTTTAAAAAAGAAATCATTTCAGTAATGGAGAGAAATAGACTTAAGACTAATGTATCAAATTCTCCAAAGCTGTATGGAGTACCTAAGATCCATAAACAGAATTTTCCTTTAAGGCCTATTTGCTCTTGCATTAATTCCCCGGCCTATGGACTTTGCAAGTATATAACCAATATTCTTAAGGTGATAACAGGACAATCAGTATATAATATTAGAAATTCGTTGGAATTTAAGGATAAAACCAAGAGAATAAATATACAAGATAATGATAGATTGTTTTCATTTGATGTAGTTTCACTTTTTCCAAGTATTCCTGTAGGTTTAGCTTTAAGTATTATAGAGGAAAAATGGCAGATTATAGAACAAAATACGAATATTGAGAAGGAGTTATTTTTACGTATTCTTAAGTTTTGCATAGAAGACAATAGGTATTTTCAATTTGATAATAGGATATATCAACAGAAGGAGGGCCTCCCTATGGGCTCTCCAGCATCTCCAATTATAGCTGATATTGTGATGGAGGAATTACTAAATTCATGTATTAGTAAAATGCATATTAAACCTAAGATAATCACAAAATATGTGGATGATTTATTTTGTATAACTTCAGAAGATGCAGTGGATGATATTTTGTCAAAATTGAATAGTTTCCATCCGGATATTAAATTTACGATTGAAAGAGAATTAGAATCTAGACTTCCATATTTAGATATATTGATAATAAGGAAGAAAAATAAGTTAGTATTTGATTGGTATAAGAAACCAACATCTTCTGGAAGAATTATTAATTTTTATTCAAAACATCCAAGGAAAATGATAATAAACACAGCGAAAAATATGATAGACAGAATATTGACTATAAGTGATAGAGAATTTCATTTGAAGAATAGGGATACAATAAGAGATATACTTAATGACAATGATTTTTCAGTAGAATTAACTAACAGGTTAATTAGACAATATGGTAGTTATAGACATAATTTAGGAAATACTACGGCAGAACCAAGAAATTATAAATCATTAACTTATATTCCTGGAATATCAGAAAGATTAAGAAAGTCTAAAATATATGACACAGATAGATATATAATTGCACACAAAACATATAACACATTAAGTAAATTATTTAGCAGTATGAAGGATAAAATAGGAAAAATGGAAATATCTGATGTAGTATACAGGATACCATGTGGAGGAAATGACCAGGTGAACTGTGACAAAGTTTATATTGGGACAACAAAGAATAAACTTAAAACAAGATTAGCTGGTCATAGATGTGACCAGAAATATAGGAATATTTCAACACAGAAGACATCCTTATCTTCACATTGTAAGAAATATAATCATTATCCAAAGTTTGATGAAACATCAGTATTAGATATAGAAAAAAACTACAAGAGACGTTATATGTTAGAAATGTTAGAAATTGTTAATGTACCAAATGTAAGGAGAATAAATTTCAAAACAGACACGGACAATTTAGCACAGAATTATAGGTACTTAATACAAAAGACACATAATTTGTTATAATTATTTCATAGGAAAAATTTGTTATTTAATTTCCGTTTGTTTGTTTTTTGTATGTTTAAATATTTGAAATTTTAATTTTTGTATGTTTGTATGTATGAAGAAAATTATTTTATATGTTCTGTCAAATGTTTTCAAAAATTTTTTATTTTCAAATTGTTATAATTTTTTGTTTTGTTAAATATAAAAAATAATTTCCTGAAGAAGCTTTCCACAGGAAAGCGAAATATCGAAAAAAAATAAAAATAAAATCGTTAAATTATTTAAAAAGACCGTTAAAAGATTATTTCATATTTAATAAAAAAAAAAAAAATAATAATAAAAATGAAAGAAAATTAAAAATATTGTGGAAAACACAAACCTTTGAATAAAAAGCAGTTGTAGTAGTTACAGAGAAATAAAAGCATGCTGCTATATTTGCCAATTATGGACGCAGTAAAATGATCCGAATTCTAATAACAAATAGATGAGATAGTGATAAAAGAGAAGGTTAATTGCTAGATGCTCCAAAAAGCCAACGAACGGAGAAAACTACTTGATTTTTCCATTTTTCAGTTTTTCTTTTTTCTAATAAAATAGAGATTTTACATTTAAAAGTAACATTTTAAAGTATTCTTCATCACATTTATTTGTTTTTAATAATTTGAGACACGTTTATTAAAAAAAACATGTGTTATATATTTACCTTTTTCAAAGTAAAACTTTTAGTTAAATTGTGAAACAAAACCAAATTATAGGTTTTGGAATTTTTTATTACAAAAAAATATTTTCTAGTAGTGTAGTCTCGTGGCACATTATCATTTGGGTATTCTCGGTATCTAAATTCGAAAGTTGATAAAATCAATTACTTAGCAGAAATTTATAAATTCTCTTCGTCCATAAAGACTTAATTCCTTATTAAAATGGCTGTGGAAGAAGGCCACCGTTTGACAACGTAACAAATAGGCTCTATACAATAGATATATATTTAATATCGATCTTAAAATAGCATCGAATTCTGCGTCTGATATGAAATCTACTTCACTTTTGGCATGTAAAAGTTTGGCATCTGCATCCAAGGACAACAACCATCATGATCTCGATTGTCAAAGAAAATTGTAATATCAAACTTGAAGCAATCAAGTGCTCATAGAGAACCTCCATTGGCCTTAAAATTAACCGCCTTGATAGCAAATATTAACGTCGCTTTAACGAGTGAAGAAAAACTCACTTCAATACCACGCTGCTGAAGATACTTTTCCACACCTATTGAGGTAACGTTGGAAGGCAAATGTTCACAAATCAACTCAATTTCAGGATTAAAAATATACGATTCATTAAAAGCAAACATGGTGCCTTCACGATAGTTGTACAAGCACATCATCATCGGAGCCATACTATTATCGTTTGTAGGATAATCGTAAGGTCCAATAGAACGATTCATTGCAGCGTAACCCTTTAATGCATAGTCTATTGTTTGAAAAAATTCCCTTTTTTCATAGATTGCAAATAGACCCACTGAAGGTGGATAAGATTCGACCTCTCGCAATGAAATCCATCAACGTAAAAACAGATGAGAGAAGGCAATACAAACATTTTACAGATGTACTGAGGTTTCTTTTCTATCCTTTGTATGAGTGAATCGTTATCAGCTCAAGAGAAATTTTACCATTTTTTTGCTGAAATTAATGGGTGTCATTTATCTCGTGCCAGAGTTCTCTAAAAATTGCAATAACAAATTTCTCAAATAGTGCAATCGTTAATTATGAATGCTCTTATTACTTTATATTCTAAGCTTCATGATTTATTTTGCTGACCCTGAATATAAAAACGGCAACTTTGATATTTTTATGAAAGAAACTTAAAAGAAGAATTCTCTTCCTGTTTTTTCTTGCAAAGAAGATTTCCGTTCTCTAGCAAAAATGTGCTCGAAATGCGTCCATTTATGCATTTTTAATTTAATATGTTTTTAATATTTATAAAATTATATTAAAATTTCTAAAATAAGTTGTCCTGTTATTTACTTTTTATCTTCTAATAGCAAGTTATAATATAGATTTGTCGATACTTACAAAAAAGCCGAAGAATAAATAGCAATCGAAGTTAATGTTTATATTTTGTGAAAATACTATTTTTAAAAAATCAATCATGATTGACGTAAGGTAGGTGATATCCAATAAAAAGCAAATAAGTTTCAGATTTTATAGTGATAAGTTTACAAATTTATTACAGTTATTACATTTTTTTTCAATAATTTAAAAACTTGAAAACAATTCCTTCTAATACCTTTTATGCATAAGTTTACATAAAACAAAAATAAAATATAATCATTTCTCTCGGTGTAAACCTTCTGGCTGTTTACTCGGTACGATCGGCGAGCACTTTTGATTTGCGACATCATTCTCAAGTCGTATTCTAAACTGTACTGATGGTCGGGTCTAGTTAGTTCTTTTATTAGAGTGGTATCTAATCATTTAGGTAGATTAAAAGGTGATGTTTGATTCCAAGCATAATGAAATGTACATTCCCATACAAAAGTGCTGGCACCTTGTCCACCGCTGCAAGCCAGTATTAAAGAGTGTCTATAATTTTAGTACGGTTTAGAAAAATGTCGTTAGAAATTAATGTGGCTGTTAATTTAGATTTTTTGAAGCACAGCACAGCATAACGTAAATTTAATTTAAATTGATGAACCATTCAATCGGCAATTGTATTTTTGTGAGTAATATCAGAGATAAAAAGTTTAGGACTTAAAAAATAGCGACCAAAAGTACTTAAAGAAAACATTATGACACGAATATATTTTTTTATATCAGATTTATTTTCGTTATACTTGTTTTCTTTGTATAGAAATTATATTTCACTATTATTTTTATTTTTATTCGACCTTTTTTATTTTAATTAAATATGTATTAATCTTTTAAACGGTCTTTTTAATTAAATTTTTACGATATATTTTTTCAATATTCCTATTTTCAATATTCCTATGGAAAGCTTCTTCAGGAAAATTAATTTTTAATTTTTTATTTTTGTTATTAAAAATTAATTTTCCTGAAGAAGCTTTCCATAGGAATATTGAAAATAGGAATATTGAAAAAATATATCGTAAAAATTTAATTAATTCCATAGGAAAGTGAAATATTGAAAAAATATATCGTTAAAATTTAATTAAAAAGACCGTTTAAAAGATAAATACACATTTAATTAATTATATTTCACCTTAACAATTTATTTCGTTTTCATTTTAAAAACAAAACGTACACACAGAGAATACAAAAAAAATATGTCATGCTAGTTCCTTTCCCAGCTTGCCATCCTATACCAACTGCAAAAAATTGCATGCAACATGTTTTATATAAATAATTTGTAAAGCAAGTTCTATATGAATTTAAAAGTTTTTTGTTAGCAAAAGACCTTTCAAAGCTTTTAATTATTTTTCGGAAAGCGTTAACAAGAACTAAAAGTTTTTATTTAAAGCATGTACGATGTACTAAAAATCTAACTTTGTTTAGCTTGAGAAAGCTTCAAAGATTTTAGTTATGCCTAAAAAGCTTTTTTTATTAGATATTGAAGCTTGCAAATTGAACTGTTAAAATAACATAAAATAAAATTCAAAGACGTTAACATGAATGTTAACAAAATTCTAAAGTTGGCACACATGCTCCTAGGCATGCTTTTAGGAATATTTACTAAATGTTTACAAAAAGCTTCCACACAAAAAGTTTCCATACAAGCACCAGTGTTACCAATATTAAACCTTTAAAAAGTTACATTCATTAGTGATTGGCGACCAATATTTCTTTAGAAATAGGTAAATCAAATATTTGTTGCTGTTGGATTTAGATTTGAAATCTGACACTTATAATCTATTGAATAGAATGTACTTTAAAACTTTATGTAAAAAGAGAGAAATAGTAGCTCCATTCAAGTAGCGTAACAAAACAAACGAAAAGATTAAAAATAAATATCAACAAGCTTTGCAGAGTAAGCAGCTGTCGTTATAATTCAGTATTCGATGAACACCAAATTGTAAACACACATTTCTTTTAATCGAATATAAATGAATAATAATGTCGAATTTTGTGGCTAAAAAATGTATTTGCGGGGAAGTTTGATAACCTTCTGTCATTTGAAGAAAACGGTTGCTAAAGTTGTTCCGGTCACCAGACACCAACTCAGCAAACTTGTGTACGATTCAAAAGTGGTGATGTCGACACAGAAGACAAGGCGATTAGTGAATTCTTTTCCAAAATTATTTTTCAATGGCTTTGAGTTATCTTAAATAATAACTTAGGTACTGCACTTTGTACCCGAATAAACTGACCATGTTATTAATTAGTGCAGTTGTGAATAAAAAATATTCTTTATTTTCAAAACAGTACGATGCAATAGTATACTAAGGGGACTATGATGGGAACTGCTGAAAATAATATTCTGTTTTCAAGTTTCAGAAAAAAAAACGTTATTGTCAAAAGAAAACTTTGAAGTTTTACATATTTTCACTTGGATTAGAATTTTACAAATAAAAATTAATGAACGAATTAGATTCTATTAAAACTATCAAATCTAACATTTTGGCTGGCAGTTGAATATAGTTTAATTCCATATTATTGTTATCGAAACGTGTCGTTTGATGATTTTAAAGAGATACAATATCTAAAATCATTATTGTTTTGCGTTAAGTGTTACTAATTGATAAATGAAATTAAACATCAATCAACGGCGTTGAGTGAATTATTAAATAAGATTGATAATTAAGATTGTGATTATTAAAAAATAAATGAGATTATCTAATAAATGTGGTCGTTATAAATTTTCAATAGCCTGCAAATCGTGTGAAACTTAAAATGTAGATAAAGGAAAAAGTAAGTTCTTGTGACAAATATACAATCATTGTGACGTTCTTCTAAAAGTCATTTATTATCGTTTATTTCGTTGGCTAAATAATTAATAATCCTAAAATTTTATTATGGTACAACAATAAATTAGGTAAGCAGATGCTAAACTTTAATTTCCTTTTTAGACCCTTCTGCAGGGAAATAATCCTTTGAACAATAATAGAATAAAAATAGATGGATGTATCAATTTGATTATAATTTTTTTTATAATACTTCCATTTTAAAACTTAGCAGTAACTGTGTGGAGTTCTCGCATCCCCACACAGTATCATAGGAATTGCTTTTCTAAGACATATTGGATTTGGAAAGACGATAACATAAAAATGAATGATCGAATGCTCTAAGGTTTTTGTTATCGATTCGATAAGAAACTCCAAATGACAATAAGATAACGATTTTTTGTACTTTTCATAAATTCTTAACATTTTTTCATACTTATTTGTTTGTGTTTTATAATAAATATTTTATAATTAAAAAAAAAACAAAATTTCTGACAAAAAGAAACAAAAAATCATTTTGGTAATTTTTTAAATGACAACTTTGAGTACTAAAATCAAACGAATAGTTTCCACATTTATTATGAAAGAGAAATTAATTTTTTTATTAAGGGTTTGTTGAAATTTTTAAGGAAAGCTGAAACATTTGATTCATCAAAACAATAAATATGAAACGAAGTACACAAGGAGCTCAAAGCTTTTGTTCAATACACTAATCATGAGATGTATTTGCTCTGGTTTTTTTTTTTTTTGTTTTTTATTAATCATCGGTTTCGCTACAAAAACTATTTATTTTTTATTTTTATTCTGTAATGTTTTTTCTCAAAATCATAGCAGATATTTTGTATGAAGATTGGAAAAAAACTAAATTTCGATTGAAAAAAAAAATTGAAATAAGCATGTATCGAATAGACAAATTTTTTTTCTTATTTTATATTGATGACATTGTGGCGATAGAGGCTCTTGTAAAAAATGTTTTAATTTATATTTAGAATAATTATCAAATCACGCGTGAGCTCAGAAAAATGCATTCGGTTTGCTTTGGTTTTTTTTAAGCTCAACAAACAATTTTCTAATATTAGGCAGACGTTTATTATAAAATACTGCAACACTCCTAACAGCTTATTCTGCGTTCTGAGTTCAATTTGGAACTTGATTAGACTAGTATCGAATATACTAAATAAGTTTATACCACTAGCTAATGCCAGCCAGCACCAGATTTATACAATTATTATTATACAATTTGCAGACTATATATTTATAATATTTGTTGTTGCCATATACTCTTCTCCACTACTTTTTCTGATTTGTGAAATTTAATTTGGATTCGTGTTCGTTGTCATATTATTTGGCATCCTCTGCTATTCTCTGTTTTATTTTTTTAAGAGCAAAATATTCTAAATTTTGTAAAACTTTTATTTAAGCACCGCATCTGGTTTTCTGGTGTATTCTCGAGATGCCCATTAAACAAAATGTGTATTCGATCAAAAAAAAAAAACAAAAAGCTGAAAACTGATATAAATCAAATGCATTGAATCCCTTATATTTTTAAACTTTACGATATTTGCAAACGAGTGAAATCAGCTATCAAAATACATTCACCGAGTAAATTGTGCCGCTATTCATTTTATTAAACAACGAAATTCATTTGTTTCCAACTTAATATTATTTAGTTTTCTAAGAGGAAGAAAAAGCACGAAAATGCATTAAATTTAAAACAAATCAACAACCAACAAGAGCAACGACAACTTAAAAAAAGTGTAAAAAAGTGTTGATTAATACAACTGGCAACTAAACAGAGTCGTAAGATGAAAAATTAAACGAAAAACATTTACCTTTCTGTCCACAAATATGAATTTGGTATCGAATGACAAAACAGGAATCAGCCATAAAGCTGTGTTAGATAAAAAAAAAGCCCACAACAACAAGAAAAACAAATGCAACATGTTGAATATATCACGGTATAAATGCAAGCAAACAGAAATTAGTGCGTATGGAATTGATTTGACATTTGATTTATTATTCTTTTGCGAATCGAATGAATGAGTGAAGGCAACCAGCCATCGAAAACACCAACTAAATGCATCATGCATGAATCCATATCCGTTGCTTGCTGGCTATTGATTAAATAGCATTTATTTTTTGTTTTTGGTTTTTGATTTTTGATTTTACGTATGTATATTGAATGTCAATTTTACAAAAAGTTATATTGACTCGTTCATCATTGTCAAAAGCGCAGCTTTAAAAAAGGTACAAACTATTAAAATCTAATATCGCTTGTTTTAAAATTATGATGGCGCATTATTTTACGCATTTTTAACTATTTTTTTTTGTATTTTTCTATAGAAGTTATAATGTTTTGTGACATTTACACTTTGTTTAGATGTTGTCTCAACAGCAACAATATTCTTAATAAAATGTATGTGGGCCGGCTTAAAAGTTGTTGTATGTAGGCATAGTCACTGGTCGCTGTGCTGTCTTATATGGCAGTTAATTTCCGACTATCCTACTTTCACCACCTGTTTCATCTCTTCTCTATCCCTTTACTAAAGAATGTAGCACGGTACTTGACTAAATAGGCATTGTTGCCTAAAGTGCTATTTCTCTTAAAAAAAAAAACAGTTGCTTAAAAACTGTAATAGTTTTCAGGTAAATGAAATTGTAGATTTCTTTCTATGCTTTCTTAGAAGACAATTTTTAGTTTTTTAATTTTAATTAAATAATTTGTTAAAAAATCAGTAATTTCGCCAATAGCACATGGGCTATGTTTGTTCAATTCAATTTGATACTAAAATTTAGAAAGGAAATTCATGAACACATGTTATATACCTGTACGTTAAGCATTTCAAGGTCAAAAAAGTGTTTGCTTTCAATTAGAAACAACTTATGTCTCCAGATCTTATGAAAGCGGCGATCAACCAAGCGAATAGAAAAATTCATTCATTTCTATTTTTTTTTGCTTTTAACTTCATCAAATAATAACAATTAATAATATTTAGTATAGAGAGCATTCATAAAAACATTAAAAAAAAGAAAACAAAAACCAAAAACCCACAAAAAATGCACTTTAAAATAAAAACAAAATATTAAAAGAAAATGAAATAAAATGAGAAATTCTCTATAAAGTATTTAAAGCTGATCAGAAGATCGTACAAGGTTACAACTTCGAGTAAAAAACACAAAAACTGAAAACATTATTCAAAACATTTTCAATTTCTTTATCAAACTGTCTTCAAATACAGCCGGGCCAAGTGTCCTAAGTAACGCATTTGTTGCTGTTAGCCAAAAAGCGTATCTGTGTAAAATTAGTTATCATGCTGTTTCATGTCCGCAAATTGCATTGCGTGTATCAAATTGCTGTATGCTGTAGCTGCTATTTTTGGTAACCAACCAAAACATTATGTTAACTGATTTATTTTTGCTTCATGTCCCCTGTTTTTTTGTATTCTTTTTTTCTTCAATTTTTTTAAACAAACCAATACTTTTTTATAATAAATAATTCCTTGTGAACTCCAAACAGGTTTAGATTTTGGTATGCGTTTTAGTTCATTAAACTCTTTATTTTTGCACTGACAAGTTTTGGTCCATATAGTGACCTGCAAAAGACTTTTCTGTTTATTTAAATGCGTTCGTTTAAATAAAGCATTAAGTTTTCAATCAGCTTTGAATGCGAATTTGAGACATAGTTTTGATTGCACTGTCATTTTATTGTGTGTAGGGGTTAATTGTATGATAGTTTTTGTGTATTTAGCGGGTTAATATATGCGTTGATAAATCATTTATGTCTGCATGCTTTGTGTTATGTATTGTGCGTTATGCGTTGTGTGCATTATCCACCAAGACTGGTCTCAACTGCCAATTATAATATGATCAAAAGAAGCCAACAATTTACAAAAAAAAAATGTGCACTTGATTTCAGGTGTGTTGTTCGTTAATTTTTATAAATTTCCGACCGTCAGCACAGTGAATGGCTTGCAAAGCGGATGTATGTTTTTATCAAATTAAAAGACATAAAATTTCGTAAAAGTAGCACCTGCAATTTGAATCAGTTCAAACAAAAGAGCATCGTTAATATTTAATACAAGCATTGACCGACTGATATTTTCGTAAAGTAGTGAATTTTGAAAGAATTTTGTGATGTCATCAAATATTTTTTTAGAGCAAAATATCTTAAAAATGTAAACAATATTTAAGAAAACTTTAGGGCACATTTACATGTATTTGCTTTTAACGCCATCTAGAATAGGCTAAATTAATTCCGGTGGCTAAGCCATTATCACATCTTACAGTGTTTTCAGTTTAATATGAAAAGACCGAATGCAAAATGCTGTCCACGATTGTTCTCTGTAGAGAAGAAAGTTAACCCTAACTACGTAAATAAGTCACGAAAATGTGTTTCCAATATAAGGTAGGAATTGAAATAACTGAAATAACAATAACAAAAATTGTATTATAATTGCTTTGAAATATAACAAAATGAGAATCCGTTGTTTTTTTTTTTAAAGAAGTAGCACTTCAAGCAAAAATGCCTATTTTGTCAAGTACCGTGTTATATTCTTTTAGGAAAGGGATAGAAAATAGATGAAACAGGCGGTGAAAGTAGAAGGATAGTCGAAAATTAACTGCCGTATATAAGACAGCGACCAGTGAGTATGCCTTCATCGCTGGGCAGCCCCACCGACAGTCAATTTTTATTTTTGTAGTGAAGAAAAACCAAAAAAAGGTCTTCGTTGGGAATCCAACCCAAAACCACCATACTGACAAGCTAGTACACTACCTTCTAGCCTACAGGGGCAGTAGGCTAGTAAACAAAAATTACATATTTCTATTGCCGAATATACTCTCCTCATCTCTGCATCTCGCTCCAACACTTTTTACATTTTTTCAAAAATCACTTGTTACTTAACTCAATGTATTTTTAAAAATTTCAGGTGTCCACCTAATACAGTTTCCATCGTACTGTTTTAAGCAACTCATTGCTGTTTTAAAAAAACTCAAATATATTCAATATTCATTTGCATGAAAAATTGATTTTGCTACGAATAGGTACAGAACAACAAGCAAAATCTTAGAATAATTTCACAAATATTGCCATTCACGTTTTATTTAAATTAAAATTTAAAATTTTTTCAAACGAAATGATTTTTATTAAAATTATGCCACATTTTTCACCTCTAATCGCTAACAATTATCGGTCTTTAGCAAGGAATGACAACAACTCGCTTCGTTTGCTAAATCCACAATTTGGAGTCTCAATAAAGTTTGATACAAATGAATCAACCTGCATAAGTGTTTGTGAGCTACTGTTGCATAAAACTATTCAGGTATGAACGAATGTTTGTGTCTATCGTTTTAATAAAATACTATGATAAATCTTAGCTTGAATGCTTGACTTTATTGTATTTGCTTTTCAATACTTTTTTAGCAGTCAAAGTGTTTAAAAGTGATAAAAAAGAATTTTTAACAAAATAAAAATAAAAAATATAGTTTTTTTTTAACAAAAGAATTTTTTGAATAATAATTAATTTAGGTTGTTTTTTTTTCTGTTTTTGCAAGTTCTCTTGTTTAATTTAATCTAAGACATGTTTTGAGGTGAGTTTTTTTATTAACTCCTTAAAATAATTTGCATATTTTGAAATAATTAACATTGTGTGATTTAAAAAAAAAACTCTTGCGAAAACTTTTTATTGTTTTACTAAAAACAAAGTAAAAAACTACTTTTTAACGCTGTCGAAAAAAAATCATTGAAATGATATGCACTTTCGCCTATTGATTACATTTATTTGAATCAGTATCTTTTTAACCTTTTGGGTCTGCTAAACATTCCTAATTCAGTCACTGTTAAGTGTTAACAATGAAATACTTGAAAGAATCTAATCTGCAGCTGTCTATCAACAACAAACAAATTACATGAATAGGAAATCATTTTAAAGAAGAAGAAGTATAAACAAGGAAAATTCTGATTTCTATTTTGCGTGTAAAAATTGTCTTTTTATGAATTGATGTTTGCTTGCGTGTTTTGGTTCCTGTTATTCGAACCGATTCCCTGGACTTCCTATGAACTAACGAGTTCAAAAAACAATGGCATCTTTAGAAGACAAATTTAAATTAAGTAAATATCAGAAACACTAAATTAAACTCAAAATATTTAGTCCTTTCAAAAAAAAAATAGTTTACACCCATGCAGACAAAAATAAATGCTAAATGCCAACGACAAGATAACGTTTCCGCCATTTTAGCTGCTTAAAGATGAATGCACCGAGCAGTGCACCTGAAAGACGATCTAACATGGATTTAGTATCAGTAAATTTTAATTAATTATTAAAAAAAAAATTTGTGTTCTTTCATTTCAAAATATATAATTTTTTTTTTTAATGGAAAAAATTTTAACTGATGGCAAAGAGTTTTAATGAGAGATTTGGAAATACTATGTTTTATGTTTTCAGAGAAATTGTATCTAAAAATTTCTTTCTGAATACTAAAATAAATTCGAAAGAGTATACAACTGTATCGCAGACCAACTTCAAACAGCTTTTATACATAAATCGCAAGAAAAAGTTAATTTACCAACAAGCTAATTCTTCCGTTCTTCTTCCTTTTTGTAAAAAAAATCTGCTCGAGATTAAAATTTTGTCAAAAATTTTTATTGAAAAATTTATATTTATCCTTCAAGTGCCATCATCCACGTTCTATTGTTTATTGCATTGCAATTTTCATAACGGATTCATTGATTTTGTGCTGAAATTGTGTTTATCAGTTGAATGAAAATAAATTTTGTAAAAAATAAAACTTAAATATATTAAAAACGGGAGCCAACTTTCCTTGCAAGTACCAGTTTTTATCATGATTTTGTCTGGTGACACTGGTGACAACTTAAATTATCAAAAGTCTGAATGTATTGTACTTTTTGACGAAGGTTGTTTTGTAATAACAGGGTTTTATTAAAACCCACTATTATTGTTTTTGCTAAATTTTGGCAGTTTATTTAACATGGATTTAGAAATACATTTTTTTAGATTTGCTCATATTTCAAACATTATTGATTTCCCCCAAAAATGGAAAACAATACACCGCTTAGGAGGTGTATATTAACGAGTTATAGCATTTGACAAAAAACATTAAGAGATTTTCTTGTTAGAAAAATAAATACTATATTTTGGGTAATTTGAGACATTGTGTAATTTGGAAGCGATAACGAATTTATGTTTATTTTTATTTAATAAAACAAGTCACACGGCGGCTAAAATTCTCTTATACTTTCAATAACTCTACTCTATTCTATAATAGTCTAATGTGCGGTAATAGTTTACTATCTAATATATTCGACTGAAAAAGTAATAGTTTTCACGAGATAGCTGCTGTTATTATTTTTTCTGACAATAATGTCGTTTATTGAAATTAAAAAGAAAATAATTACGTCTGATTTATGAAATATAAAAATAATTTCAACATTTATAATTTTTCCAAAGAAAAATGTCGCCACTAGTAATTTTTCTATGAAGAAAGTTTATGTTTAAGTTTATTTACTATTTTTCTATTTTAAAAAAGTTCAGCTTTTTACAATTTTCCTGTAGAATTCAGAAAAAAAAATTTATCCGTAATAATTTTTCTATCAAAAAAATTTCGTCAGTCATAGATTATTGATCGTAGTGTTTCTATAAGAAAATTCTTCAGCCTTAATTTTTTTGTAGAAAATGTCACACAAAATTCTTTTTCTTTAATTTTTCTACAAAAAATTTCATCAAAATAGCGCCTTAATTAATTTAAAAGTTAATTGACAGTTGACCCTTAATTTAAGCTATTTAACCAGAAAATTTAACCTTACAGATGGCCAAAACAGACTTATTGATTAGAATTTTCTTGAGTTTGAAACTGTTTCGTGTTTATTTAAAAAATTTTTTCGAAATATCTCAACTCAAGAAATATTATATTTTTTGGTTTTCAATCGATTCCGCTTTTTCGTAACCGCAAGATAACAAAAAATCAGACGTTTAATTTTGATTTTCAAATAGAGTTCCTCTCATTGCATTAACATTAAACATCGAAAATATAGTTTGATTTTCTTTAAGAAAAAAAAGTAAAGTTTTCAAAATTTAAAAAATTCTGATTCTTAACTATTTGATGCAATTTGTACATCAATTACAAAGGAACACAATACGCTTCATTAATTTCAGTTTAGTTATGTTCGTGTTAAAATACTTATGCAAGCATGTGTGGATGTTAAATTCTTTACATTTTTATTAAAATATGATTTTTAATTACTAACCACCGCGTGTTTATTAAAAAAGCACCGTGTTGTTGTTTTTACTTAAATGAATTTTAAGCACTTTCCACTTGAGTTTTTGTACAAAAATGAGCGAAGCACTTTAAACACTTGATATCATTTGCACATTAATTAATGGATGTTTTTTTATGCTTTAAGCAAGATGATGATAACCTTCCTACAAAATAATTTCCACTTACGAATATTAACGTGGATTTGTTGTTGTTGTATTTAAGCGATTACTCAATACAATTAGTAGTTTTTCATCAACGTAGTGGCGCTTTCATTTAAGAAAAGCACAGTAATACATGCACAAGGCTAAAATATAATTTATGTAAGTTTTTCATCACTTCTTACCTTTTTATTTGCTTTAATTTAACAAACTGCTGTGTGTGCTTTGACTTTCACTTTCTTGACATCTACTCACAGCATCTGCTACGTGTTATTTCCTTTATTTTTATTTATTTATTTTCCTATTATTGTGCTGGGTGTGCATGGTTTTTTGCTATTCCCGGGAAATTCTTAATTGTTAACCTGTTGACTATTATTTTAACAGTTATTATTTACAGCACTGTTAAGTTTTCAGTTCCTTTTGCGCCTAAAAGTTGGCAATGGAATGAAAACACCAATTTATTTTATGAAATATTATTGACTATTGCAGAAAAAGCTTTTTTTTGTTAGTGCTTTGCAAATAATTAGATACAGTGGTAATTTTTATTTAAAAAGCTTAAAAAAATTCTTGTTTTAATTGCAGTAAATATAATTTTCGATTATTGAAAGATTTCAAACTTACTAACAGCTTCAACAACATCGTTTAAGCTGTTGATGGCTTACTACGCAGTGGACACAGCTTATTGTAGTTACCACGATATGAAATACAAAATTTCACACCACCCAGCAGAGGGTATAGTATTCAAAATATACTAATACTGAAAAAACTAGCATTGCTGCTAATTTATCTTCAATTCTGATTGCTTTTAGCGACAATAATGAAATAATACGTATTTCCACTTAATTCAATACAGCAGTAACTTCCAAGGGAAAAAATTAATAACAATTATTTTTTAATTAAAAACTGCATAACTTATTAAAAGAAAACAACGGTAGATTACTAATGCATTTTTTTAGATTGAATTTCAGATCCACGTGTATTTCAGAAGATACTAAATATTTTTTAACAAATTTATTCGTCATTAGATTATGAAATTATTAATTAAATTAAAATTTATTTGAAAGTTTTATACAAATTTTTCACAATTTAGCAAAATCGTATATGTTAAACATTGTTGTTGTTGTGTGAAATATTCACACAAGTGAGAATATTTGCAATCAAGCAAATTTTGGGTTTTAAATACTTTTATATTTCGCTTAAATATTAATGCCAACTACTTAATAGATTGTAAAAAGTGTAATAAAAATGTTGTTTGTATTTTTTCAGGTACGTAAAAATGACATTTGTATATAAAGCATAACAACACATATTGGGTAAGTTTGAAAGCCATTTATTTGTTTATTTGAATTAATTTCTAAAATACATTTCACAAGTACGAATTCTTTTATAATTATTAAAAAACTATACCTATAACACCACTGCACCTAACTCTCACTTTATATGCGAAGTATAGTCACAAAGTATAATTTGTGGTGTTGCGATTTTAAGATAGTTTTGAAAACTAGATTTTTTTTAAATTATTTTCATAATTAAGATCAAATTAAGTGATTTGTTATCAACATTGTTAATACATTATCGAAAATCATCTCAATCTAATTTTTAAATCATTATTTTATTTTTTCGTATAGACTTAAAATTTTAAATACTTAATAATTTTGCACTTTTGTTAAAAGTTATTAAAAATGTATATATTTTTTATTTTAAATAAATTTATTTGCGTATATACACAAATCTGACACCTTTTCCATTTATTATCTGTCATTAATTTAAAAAATAATAATAAAAACAGAAAAAAGGCAACCACATACTGGAAAAGACAATGTCAGAAAACGTAATCAAAA
Organism: Trichopoda pennipes; assembly: GCA_030448955.1. Taxonomy (NCBI): domain Eukaryota; kingdom Metazoa; phylum Arthropoda; class Insecta; order Diptera; family Tachinidae; genus Trichopoda; species Trichopoda pennipes. Next base: position 26,031,577 of record JASKUP010000017.1, on the reverse strand, counting down.
CAACTATAATCTATTAGGTTTAGTGACAACAGACTGAGGCAAAATCAGTGATAACCTAGATTTGTTCGACGGTATAAAAACAAGCAAGTAACGATATTTGTTAATTTGTTAATAGTGTTCAGGTAGAAATTCTCAATTGATATGAAAGTTATTAAAATTAAGCAAAGACAGTAAAAATTACAATGTTATCTTTGAAAGAGAGGCTTATATTTAAGAAATCCAACAGGGGAGTGCTAAAAATCCATAAAAGATTACTTTAAAAAACTGAAAAGAATTTATTAACTTTTTTCTCCAATATGTACATAATTATTGCGATTAGATACACACAGCGTATGAAAGTTAAATTAGAAAAAGTCTTTCCATGATTATAAAATAAATCTTGAAATTGAAAAATTGATTTAAAAATAAGCACTCAAGTTTAATTCTCTAACTGTATTTATATCAAAAGCTCTAATTCTTAAAAGCTCTTTCTATATAAGAACTTAAAAACAGAGCCATATAAACAACTCTCATCTGTGGTAGCATTTTCCAACAATTTGAGCTCTCCGAAATAAACAAACAAAAAATAGAGAGGGTAAAATAAATAAAAGCGGGAAAACACATGTGTATGGAAACAATGTGGAAAATAAAAAAAAACAAAAAAACTGAAAACAAAAATTTGCAAATGTAAACATTTTATTATTACGTCCGTAAATAAATACATTATAAATTAAATAAAACGAAAAACATTTTCCAAATATAAACGAAATATGAAAATCATTTTTGTTAGAAAACAAATTAAACATTGCAATCGTACCTACATATGTATATGCTATGTGAAAATGCAGACGTTTTAACCAATTCACAAATATATAATTAATAAAATAATTAAAAAAAAAAACAAAAACAAGAAAAACCGCCTCCTCACCTTGAACTGTAATGAATACGTAATTATCGAAATTTTTTAGTTGTAAATATTTTCTGCTAATAGAGACTGAAAACTGTGTAATCGCGTTGAGCAAAAATTTTTTAGTTCCTTCCAGAACGACTTGATTAACTTAGTACCAAAGTGGTACTTTTAGAAACAAAAGTCCGGACACCCTGTATAATTTATTTCTGGACCACATGTAATCTCACAACAAAATTAAAAATATAACTGTTAAAATATTTTTTGTTCATAAAGAGAAGTAGCACTTCAGGCAACAACACCTATTTAGTCAAGTACCGTGCTACATTCTTTAGGAAAGGGATGGAGAAGAGATGCGATAGGTGGTGAATGTAGAAGGATAGTTACGGAAATTAACTGTCGTATAAGACAGCTCGGTGACCAGTGACCATGAGCAGCCCCGCCGATCAGGCAATTTTTATTTGTAGTAAAAAAAAAACTAAGACCTTTGTTGGGAATCGAACCCACAACCCCCAGTCATGTAAGCTAGCACATTACCTACTAGCCTACAGGGGCAACAACTGTAAAACAATTTGTTAAATTGTTTTAAACTAGTCTTTTATGTACTGTTATTTTAGTCTCACAGTGTACGAAGTGTAAAAAAATTAAAGTTCTAATTTCAGGTCCCTAATATCTATATTTCTGAATCATTCACTTTGGTATAATAACACAGTATTAAGTGAAGGGGTCAAAATACCATATTAAGACTAGTTTATTGTTAATTATTTTATTAATCTTTTAAAAAACGCAGTGACGCCAAATCAGAAAATCATACGTCAAATAAGTTTATCTTACATATCAGGTCAAACGTTAAACATATTTAACTTCTCTTTCATTAATACTGTTACGGATATGTTTTGCTTAAGTTTTAAAAAAAATAATTAAGTTGTAGAGTAAACGAAATAACTGGGTATGCTGTTTACTAACTCTGTAGTTTTCTTAGAAAACTTATACACGGAAGACAACAGCTATCTTAAAATAAATTTCAGGAAGAAACTTTAACAGCATAAAAACAAAAACAAAAATACACATAGACCAACAGGCGCCTATGCATTGAATGAACAACACAACAGCAACAAAATGTGATACAAAGGAAGTAGAAAATTTTTCATTTTTACAGACCTCTAGCGGACAAATATAAAATGCAACATGTGAGTGTTTAGTGAGTTAGTTAAAACATAAACCTCGTGAAGTAAAGTCTTGCGTCTTTAGTCAACTGTTGTGTAGTGCCTATGTATAAATCTTACTTTGTGCGTTGTTAATAAACTTGTACTTAATTTGACAACTCCAAAATCTGGTATTATTTATTTTGGAATAAAGAGCTCAGTAACAATAAACGTTTTTAAAAGGCATAAACGTAACAATACATTCTGCATATATATCATATATATATATATATATATATATATATATATATATATATATATATATTATTACAATTTCAACCGAACAGATTTTCATTAATAAATATTTTTCAATTTCCTTATAATTGTCTATTTTTAATTAATTATTTTCACAGGTGAATATTTCATCAGAAATTATTGACTCCATATACCTAGATGTTCTTTTTTATTTTTTTTTATTTTATTTAATTAAATATTATTTTTTGCATGAAGAAATATTGCTCCTCTGTGATCGATTCGCGTAAATGTTAAATAATAAATAGTAATTGATTTTTGAATCTTGGCATTAGTTTTAGTACTTTCTGTTTGAGTTATTTGATTAATATCCCATATATTGCGTCTTTAATAACATTCCGATAAAATTTTTTTAATCAACGTTTGACAATCACAAAACGGGTCATAGCGGGAAATAGCGTAACAAATAAAACAGAAACAGTTTGTATTATTATTCAGATTACTTGATTATTACCTTTTAGCTTTTTGCTTCCATTTGATATAAAAAAGTACTTTTTTATCATCCTGAATTCAGGCCTGAAAACTTCCACATTTTTGGCGTTTAGTTTTGCTTTTTTTGTTTTACTAAAAAATATTATTTTTAACAGAAATCAACAAAATGTTGCACGTACAAGCAGGTAAACGATTTTATTCCTGTAAAAGTTGTGGGTGGCTCGGAGAACACTAAATTACACAAAAAACAAAACACTACGTTACAGATTTATTTTTGCTTAAACATGTGAGAATCTCACAATTTTACTCTCTTTACGATTGTTCTTCGTTGTCTCTGGATGGCTGTCACGGGTCTGTTAGGAAAACAACACAAGTTCTGTTTTCTGCTGTTGTTGCTTTGTTAGACTTTAGTCTGTTTTGCTTCTATTCAAAAACGATGATTGTTGTTGCTGTTGTTAAACTGTAAATATTTTTCATATATCTAGATATCTGGACGTGTGTATTTGTGTATACATAATTGTTGTCATTTTAGTTTTACGCATTGGCAGCGATTTGGCAAACTCCGAAAATCCAGTTTATCCCAAGAAGGCGAAACGTGCGGTTGGTTTTAACGGTTATTAAAGTAAAACGCAAAAGAGAGCCATAGGAAATCGCCTTCGATAAACAAATATCGGATGTTATCGGTTGCAATTTGAAACGCTAATAATTTCATGATTTTACTTAAAATTCGGAAAAAATTAAGTTTTCGTTTATTAACTCGAGCTTTAATGCACCAACAGAAATATTCACAAATTAAACATATTTATTCATTAGAAAAATAATTATTTAACTTAACCAATTGAATCAGTAAAATTGTATGGTTACAAAAACCAAACTAATTTATTTACACTTGTAATTTGAAAAGTAAATAAACAAATAAAAAAAATCTATGTGCAATAACAAAAACAAAATACATAAGCAGAAGATTTAAATAAAATATTTAAATCGAGTATGCTGTGAGAACGAATAAATTAATTGAATAAATACAAACGATTTTTCACCAATATTCCGTTCACTAAAATTGAGGGGAAACAAACGTTTCTTTTATTTCTAAATGTTGAAATAACACCTAACTTGTTTTATTTAAACTAACTAAAATTAGAGTTAGAATCAAAAGCACTTAAAAATAGGCATACTCGTCTAAAAAAACTGAACTCTAAGGCTCAAATTTGAAATACCTACAACAAAATTAGTGTTTGTCATTTAAAATATATTGTGTGCTTGTCATCTTCTGTGTAAACCACGTACATCTTGGTATAATTTAAGTGTATTAAAAAGCATTTAACAGTTTTAAAACATTCCTATTAAAAGTGAATTTTTAAGTTTAAAAAATTAAAAAAAAAACTAAAACTGAAAACACATTCTAAAAATTCAAACTAAAATCGCAGGCAAATACAAATTAAATCGACTTAAATCGATTTAAAATACGACTAGTATTTGATATTAAAAACTATATGGTGAAGAAAAAACTGGATTAGCATAGACTTATATTTAACAAAAAGAAGAAAAAAAACAGAAGATTCTGCATTATTTATAAATACAAGTTAAAAACTAAACAAATAACAGATTAATAGACGCATAGAAACAAATAAATCAAATCACTAAAACAAATTTTAAAATGTTTTACAGCACATTACCATAAAAAATAAATTGTTATCAAAATAAATGAATTAATTTCAATGTGAAAAAACAAATAATTAATCACAAAATAAGTTAAATAATAAGCAAAATATGCATCGGTTTATAGCAATAATAAAAATAATAATCATAAATAGTAATAATTCTACATTATTTATTTAAAAATATTTTATCGTCTATATTTTGTTTTTTATCAATAATTTAAGCATTAACGCGCCTTGTTTTTCAAGTTTTTTTGTGGAAATTGCGCGCTTTTATTTTAAAATTAATTATCAATTTAATTTAGTTTTTTTTTGTTGTTTTTATAATTTAGCTGTTACTTTTATTTATATAAAATTTTAAATGACTTGTATTTAAAAGAGGTTTCGAGAAAATACACACAATTTAATTTAACTAACAATTAAACAATAAAACATAAGCTGTTCCCAACTTTCCTCCCTTTAAGCCAGAGAAAAGAAAAAAAATTTTGCTTATTTAATTTAAAAATTTATTATTGAAGTATTTATTGTTGTAAAAGTTGTAGACGAAATAAAACTTTCCTTCCGTAAAAGTACAAAATCAAAAAGAATATTTTCTTTCCTAAAAAACAATTTAAAAATAGTTTCAAGTCATCCTCGAATAAAAAAATGTCTACTAAATTATAATTAAAATGTGAGAAATTCAATATTCTTCAAATATTTAGTTTTGCTATTGTTTTCCTTAATTCTTAGAATTTAGAAAAATTAATTCAAAATATCTAGTCTGAATTTGTTGTTGTTTTTCTTAAACTAAAAACACGAAGTTTTAAAGTGCTTCAACTAAAAATTCATAAATTATTATTTTTTTTATTTTTCTATAATTTTTATTAAATTTTTGTTTAGTTAAGATAAACAACATAAACGAGAATACATTAAAATTAAAGAAAATAAATATTGGTTTGTCTTGAAACAGTTGTTGTAAAATGAATAACAGTTAAAATTGAACTAATTAAAACTATGCGGTTATGAATAAATTTTAGTTTTATCAAAAAAAAAATGTCGAATAATAAAATTTCGTAGTTTTTTGATTATTTTTATATTTTTTCCGGACATTTTATCGCAATCAAATAAGCTTTAGGAATGTCATTATTTCTAACTTTGTTATTACCTCAAAACATTCGACTTTGATGTCAAAAGTATAAAGACATATTCATTTAAATATGTCTCCTTTCTTAATTATATTTAAACAAGAAAATTGCTCTGGATGGATAACTAGATAGCTTGGAATTGTGCTTGCGAACTTCTTGGAACTGCATTGAATATTATTGGAAGCCATTTATAATATATGAGAGAAAAAAATACCCAGCTGGGATTTCACAGACTGAATACCCTGCACAGTCAACTTATAATATTCTATTCTAAATATGCATATATTTACAATACATGACACTTTTGTTTTATTTAAGTTCCTGTTTGACTTCTCAGCATAACAGCATGAAAAATATCTGTGCCCATTTCGTATTTTCCAAAAAGAAATTGAAGCGAGATATAGTGTCCAGAAGAGTTTTAAAAATATTCTCTAAAACAACTGCTTTGAATGCTATTCAATCTCTGCATAATCGAAATCATTTCATTCTATCAGTTTTAACTTGGCTAGAGACAAGTTAAGGACATGAACCACTAATTAATGCAGTCATCAGTTATTTATAAGAGCCAATGAGAATATTGTGGACTTGTATTTACACTTACTCATGTTGGAAGCTAACCTTCTTTGTCTTATATTACAACTGACTAAGCATAGGAGCATATTCGTCGGTCTAGTAGCGATCTTTACCAAACTGCTATCACTTTCTGTAATTATTTGGTGCGTATGTAACTGACGGCTGTATATGTCATATTTTTATTTTTTTTTGTATATAAATCCTTCATTCAGAAATCCAAATTTATAAAGCTTTTTCTTCATAAGTTGATGTTATTTTACAACGTTCTGTTTAAAACTTATTCCTCAATGAAGTGTTAAGTGATAATTTTAAACAGATTCCTCTTTCTTCTTATGTTAGGAAACGGTTGTCCGTTACAAAACGATTGTTTAAATGAATTTTTTTATCATCCAATGACAAAACAACATCAACTATTTATTATTACTGAGATAATAAATTCTTTTTATAGCGGCCACATAAGTTTTAAAAACAAAAACATTGGGATTTTTTATTTTTTCTTTGTATTTCGAAATGCTACAATAAAATACAAATCATAGTTATTGTTTTCTATTCATTTAATAAATATCGTTTTAACTTAAATGTTTCTTGTCGATTTAGTCGTAAGGTCACAGCTATTTTTCGTTTTGCGTTTAAAGTATTTTTGGTTTTTATTATTTTATTTCAAAGGGTTGGTTATGTTATCTTGCTTTGCCCGTTTTAAGACAATTTGGTTTTTATTGCCAACACTTCTTTGTGATACCAGTATGATAAATAATAACGCAGCTGCAATAAAAAATATTTAATCTCGTTGAAATTGAAATGATTATTTTTTTGTAAATTATTTTTTAACTCAATATTTAGTGAATGAAACAAATAAAATATTCAATCAATTCAATCATTCAATAGATGTTGTTGCTATTGCAGTTGCTGTTCTTGTTTAGGAGATGACATTCTGACATGACATTCTTAATAGTTGTTGTTGGTGGGAATTATTTTGAGTTTAATTCTACGATTAGCTTTTTGTTTGTTTTTTTTGCGCTTTTTGTTACATTTACCCAAATCGATTTGTTTAGCAGATTATTTATTTTTTTTTCTTTTAGCGGCTGTAGTATGCAGTAGTGTTTTTTTTATTTTTAATTAAATTAAGTATCATTAATTAAAATTTTATATTGATGCCGACATCTAGTATGTGAAACTGATATTCAGCCTTAGATTTATTTGCTAATTAATTAGAAAAAGAATTCTTTTTATGGATTTGAGGTCAGATAACATCACTCAATTTAAATCTTTGAGTTTTCAATTTTAAATTTCCATAAAGTGTAACGTACAAATGTGTAAAGTATACCAAAATTATTCTCACCTTATTCCACTAAGTGAAAATCAATCTGTGTATAAAACTTAGAATGCGTAAATCAAAATAATAGAAAACTAGTGAGATGCTGTAGTCATTCTTTGTCAGTGGGATTTTGTATTTTATATTATAAGACTGCCTTATAACTTATCTCCGTTCATGCGATTAAGTGCACATAATTTTTCAAGAATATTTTATTTAATCTTAACGAATTCAAAAGCTGATATGAGAATTAAATTAAAGGAAATGGTTAATAAAATACATGAATAATTTCTAATTTTAAAAAACAAACATTTTATAACATTCCAAATTCCCTTTATATTTTATATTGGCATTTTTGCCTCTATACAGTATTGCTTTTGTACTCAAACATTCATTCTTGGAAACTGATTCTTGTAATCTGTCAGTCAAACGAAATTTTACCGAATCAGTTTCATTCAGTTGAGCTTGAAATAAAGTAATTTAATTAAAAAACAGTAGATGATTAACAATTAAAATGTCAAGAAATAAAAGATATCTCCACCTCTCTCTCTCTCGCTCTCTCTCCCATAATCAGTAATTTCTTTACGCAGTTGCTGCTTTAAATTAATAAATTAATAAAATTATTAGCTAAATGTTTTCGCTTTATACTTTTCTTCCACGTGTTACGAAATGTATGCGGATCCAGTTTTCTGCAGTTTTTACTTGAATATTCAAAGTTTTAGAGCAAAGAATAAACTAATGTTGTCACTGCCTGTATCTGGAACTTTGGTTAAAAATGTGTTTTGAAATAAATTTTTAAGATATTTATTTTTATATTTATTATTCATAATAAACGTTAACTACAGATTAAATTCGTTATAATACTAAAACAATTCCAAATTTAACAAATATTAAAAATTATTTAAATTTACTTATGTAATTTTTTTAACCTTATTTTTAAAAATACACTTTCCTAAAACTTGCTTTTTAGAGTTTAGGTTGCTAGAAGAAGACTTAGTTTTAAATGCAAGTTTTCAAAAGAAAACTTCTGTCGAAAACAAATTTTTTTAATAAAAGAATGTTTTTTGTTTTTAAACAGAAAATTCCTTCTACTATCAAAATTAATTTTTTTATTTTTGTTATAAACTTACGGACTATTCATTACACAAAAATTAATCATTTTAAAAATTAACATTTTCAAGCAGCAGCATCGTTAACTTACACAATTCCAGCGACACACCCTTCAAAAAAGTTCATGATTTTTAATATAAATAATTACAATTTTATCATGAAATATTGATTAAGCAGCGTTAAATTTATGAATTTATGAATGAATGTATGTTTTAATGTTAACGTTGCTACAGGTTATAAGAAAAAATATTATCGAAAAAAGCAACAAACAGTCTCGAGTACAGTCAGCCCTCCTATAACACTCTCAATTATTTTTATATAACACAACAGTGTTAGCAGAAGCTTTAGAAAGAAGCGCAAAAAAGCCCAAAACAGTAATCGTAAAATAACCTTCTTTAAAAATGTGACAAAAAACAATGTGTTATAGGATGGCCAAGTATACAATATTTGGCAAGAGGCTCCATTACCAAAGTCAGCATAAAAAAAAAATGATGTTATTGTTTTGTTTTTCATTTAAAAAATTTGTATCTTACAAATAAGTGAGTTAATCCAGTTAAAATACATGAGAAGAGGTGAAAAGGATGAGGTAGGATGAGACCATGACACGTATAATCGATTTTAGTACGCCGCCAAAGGCATTTAAATTAAAAGGCACAAGTGACATATTAAAATATTCATATGATATCAGCATTTTACCATAATCATTGCAGAGCGGTAAAGCTTATGACGTTGTTTTACTTCATGCTGATATTGATGACGTTGATTTTATATATAAAAAACGAGACAAGTTTCTGTTGTTGTTGTTGTTCACAAATATTCATTACAAAAAAAATTTATGTGAGGTCGCCAACTACAAAGACGAAGACGAAGATGATGATGACGATGATGATGATAAAATGCAAAAAGAAACCGGGTGAAACTTGTTAATTTTGCAGTTTTAGGGTTTAAGTTTTTAAAAACAAGTGCGTTCGCAGGCTGGCTGGCTGGCACTTGTTTTTGCAACTTGACTTTCCCAACATAAATGTTTCTTATGTATTTGATGTTGCAAAACTGTAAGTGAGCTTCAACGCTTTTGAGCCATATCTTTTGCTGTGAATCGGTTAGAAAATATTTGTGTTTGACAACAAAAATTTTTATCATTATTAAGAGCTTAAACTTTGTTTTATTGCCATAAATAACTCGTTTTTAACATGAAGCAGAAAAAATTCCGTAATTCTTAAATTTTTTGTAAATTTATTTTCACTCATGCATTCACATACATCGTTTACAGAAGTGTTTTAATTTCTAAGTTATTTCATATTTTCCAAGGCTTCAATTATTAATGATGTCGAAGCGAAGTTGTATCTTTTTCGTATAAAAAGTTTAACTAAAATAACGATTGACTATAGAAGTTCCCACGTCTGACCATAGCTGGCAAAAAAAAAACTTACTTGAATTCAACGTTGTTTTTGAAATTTGCCAGGAAATAAAAGGAAAATGCAAAAAAGAAAACAAAGGGAAAAATCCAGCAATAACATAATTATTTGTTTTTGATTTCACATAGCGTAAAATCAATTCGGCTTTTTCTGCAAACTCATAACCATGACCAGTTTGCAAAAACCAGAAGAAAAGAAACGTATCTGCAAATGCTCGTTACATGATTGATAAATAACTGAAATGGACAACAGTAGTCGGCTTAAAATGTTAAAAGATAAATATGTTTCCTTGTACGATATCGACCCACTAAAAGGTATTTATCATTAAATTTTCATTAAAATTTAATGAATTAATTAACATTTTTGTGACTTGTTAAAATGATCATCGATCATGTTTTATGCTCGTATGTAGGTCATCGCTGCAATTAAAAAAGTTGCTTCTAAAGATTTTTCATACGTCTCATTGGTTTGCAAGTGTATGAGCGTGACTGGGTTTGTACAAACCAGTGTGTGTGTGTGTATGTGTTGGGTCTGTTATTAAAGATTGGTTTTGCCTTCAAGTGAAAAGGAAGGACCACACAAGCGAAATAATTAAAAGTATTTTTGATCCATAAAGCAAGAAATAAAATAAACTGTTATTAGGCTTCAGCTATCAAAGTAAAATAACGTTAAAGTAAAAAAAAGTAGCATTAAAATGCATCTGTGCATACACATGCGTATCTAATGTACGTGCTTATACTTTGCGATAACTGACCGTTTAAAGATACTCTATTCCACTACATGTATTATAAAATACTACAACAAGTTAATAAAATATGAAAAGAGGTACCAAATATCACAACTTAATAGATAATTTTAGAAATAAGTTTATTTTTTAATAAAAAAAAATATATATAAAAATCTTTTATTTTATTGAGTCTGCCAAGAATCTTAAAGATACCAGTGTCTTTAAATTAAAGTCTTCAGTTCTTCATTCATGATTCAATTCAACTAATATTATCAGTGCACATGTGCAGTTAGCAATATCGAAGTTGCTCTTATCTCACGTTGTATCTGTTAAAAACAACACATCAAAAAATATTTGCTGTAAAACACCTGTTAGGAAAATGGCTGCAATCAACAATGATGCAAAACAAAACTAAAAACGAACATTTTAGTGGTAAAAATGAAGGGTTCGAATTCGGGAACTATTTCTTTTTATTTATTCTTTTTAAAAGCCACTTCATAAAAGGAACTGTTAAAGGTTTGATTTTGTCTGAAATGGTATTTTTCAAATTTCTAATTTAAAATCTGGAATATAATGTTTTAAATCATTATCATTTTGCCAGAATTTATTTCTTCAATTTCGCTTGGTTAAAGATTTTATACGAGTGTCCGTTATGGATCAATTGTCATGTAAAAATGATCAGTTTTGATACTAATTCAGAAAAAAGGAAAACCGCTTGTTATTGGTTATTTAGCTTTTATTTTTTACGAAAATGCAAAAATATACACATAATACGTTTTATTTGTTAGAAGTTACAAGCTCATGGATAAACTAAAAATAGCTTGTAGCTTCGTTGTATGTTTTATATGGTTTAAGTTGTCAATTTTAACTTAAATTGGTTGTGTACAATTGTCCTCAGGAGTGGTACCATATTGACATAGGTATTTGGTGGTAGATGTCAATTGCTAAACCAAGTTTTTGCACAACTTGCTTTTTAGACTCTTGAAAGATACTGCCGCCAAAGTTGCTGACGGGATCAGATATCATTGTGGCTGCCTTTTATAACAAAACTACAAATATTTTAAACAATGTTAAATTATAGTCAACGTAACGCTTGTAATCATTTTAGTTGTTGTTGTTTAATTTTTTTAACTTTTTAAAATATTTGTGTTGTCATTAAACTTAGAGACTTAATGCGAATGCGAATTATAAACGCAATAATATCAACAAAAAAAGAGACAAGTTGTTTTATGGTTTTCATAACATAAAAATTCTTAATTTACACCCAGTAAGATTGATTGTTTAGGCTTGACTTTAAGAGCAAAAAATGTTAAAATCATAAATCTTAAACTGGCATGTGAGCAATTAAATGTACAATGTTCTATTAACTAAAAACATATTTCATTTCTAACGAAATTTTAATTTACAATGATACAGTTTAATGAAAAAGCAAATAAATAAATAAATTAAATTAAATAAAATTCATGGCTGATTCTAATTACATGAACACTCTGGTTAAAATTCATAAGGAAATATGAAATTTTAATGTCTTTCGAAATAATTTTTAAAAATGACTTCAAACTAAAGACTTTAGTTTGAAGCTTCATCGAAACCATTTGATATCAGACTTTTTAAAATGATCACCGTTTAAAGCTGTTGAGAATAGTATCTTTTTCAATAAAATATACTTGTCAAAATGAATCTCTAGTGTATTATACGGTTTCTTCAATGGCTTCTTCTGTAACCATTCGGACTACTATTTATTGTAAACGAATTATTATTATAAGGCATTAATAACATATAATTAATTAATTTGCTGGAATGCTGATTCGATTTAAAATCGAACTAAAACTTAATGTGAATGTCAAGTTGCACTCGGTTAAATCAAAAAACTCTCATGTGGAATTGGCAAATAGATATTTAATTCGTCGAATACTTCCTTGGGAATCTATTAAGTCTGAAGCTCCCAAAATCTACTGTTAAAAGTTTTTAATGCTTTAATTGATTTCATTTATATAGCCTATACCCGAACCGTTTTAGACTGTTACTTTATAGTTGATTTTATATTTTATTATAGAAAGAAAATTGGCGGATGACATTTTATATTTAAAATCAATTAATGATTTTATTTATTAAAAATTACTACTCCTGTCTTTCTACATTCCCAATTATACATAAGGCATATCCTCATAATAAATGTAATTTGATCTCTTTAACCACTTGAAATGTTGGCAGAATGTGTCCGTAATTGTGAAAAATTATTATCAAAATTTCACAATATCACTTTGTAAAATTCGAGCAGCTTGTCCTCCTAATCAGAGTCCTTCAAGCGCCAAATTTGGGACTCACAGTATTCTTACTGATAAAAGTACAAGGCAATAACTTGTAGTGGCCATAGTGATGCAAACAGAGCTGCTGTAGAGCAAAGTGTTAAGAACTGGTTAACATGGAATACAATAATAAACAATTTCTTGTGTTCACAATTGGCTAATGTTGTCATCAGTGACCTTTGGTTTCAGCAATGCAGCACCACATGCCATATTGCTATCCAAACAATTCACTTATTGTATGAAAAATTTCATGGTGGCCGCCTCGTTGCCTTGATTTAACGCCGCTGGATGGTTTTCTTTGGCGTCTTTTGAAAAACATAGTTAACGAGAACAATCCACAATTAGCTGACGCTCTAAAAAATAAAATTCCGTGCTTCATTGATGAGACAAGCGAGGCTTTATTACGAAATGTGCTAAAAAATTTTGTGGAAAGAGCGAAAGTCTGCCTACGTGCTAGAGGTAGCCCTACATCATAATCTATTATTAACTCCTATAATTTTACTTTCCGCTGAAGTTGCCAAAAAAATTTTGTGTTTTAAGTCAATTCATTTCCCATTAAAGCCCGATTTATGATAACGTGTGAATCTTTGCGAAATCCCACTTTAACAACATCTAAGCGATAATTACACAATACGTTAATCATAGGTAAGCAATGAAAAATCTGTGAATATACTGTAACCAAACTATGACCAGTCTTTGGCTGCAGGATGACTAGGCAGTTTGACTGCATTAAGAGTTTATAAGTGAACCAAACTATAGCTAAATTTGGACCAAATTGTGTCAAGGCCATATCTATGGTATGATTATGTCGTACTTATATGATCTCCTGTCTGGAAGAGTAATGTTAAATAGTTTAATTGTTTAGAAATAAAAAGAAGAAAAATAAACAACTGTTTCACAACGCACTATTTAGGTAAAAGGTTGTTCCTAGTTTGACTGCGTATGATCCCATTTTTTGAACCATTACAAGTAGATACCTAAAATTTTCACAGGATGCATGTTGCTTTTGCTATGTCAAGTATACAATTTAAAAGTACAACTTAAAGGGTGTTTCCATAACTGATGAAATTAGATGTATATGGGCTGTTATGGTTAACTGTTGTAGAGAGACAATTTTTGTTTTTCATATTTCAAGAACCTATACCCATGTGCCTATTGTGAAGTCGGTTTTTAGTTGGTAAAAATTTTTATTTATGCAACTGAAAAACACACACATACAAATCTAAATCATATCGTATAAAAAAGATTTAAAAAGAAAATGTAATTATAAACAATTTAAAGCGACTATGAACGACATCATTAGTAGCAACTCAGATAAAAAAAACAAAAAAATTTTTGTATCTGTGTATTTCGCACTTCAATAGCTCGTCATTATTTTTTTATCTATTCATTTAAATATTTTTTTTAACAAATGGCCTAAAATGACTGCTAAGAGGTGAGTGCCGCATTGAAATTTCCAATCTCAGCAATTTACGCTTGAAAATATTTCACAGATTAATTTGTTACATTTTTTGAATCGTTATTAATTAACAGTTTCGAAATAATTTTTTTTTTATTTTCATCGTTATTAATTTGTACATAATGAGGTGATTAATATTTTTTTTTCAACAATTTCCAAATAATTTGCACTAATATAGCTCATTACTAATTAATCGAATAAAATCAAAGTTAACTTGTATTGCAATTAATATTATTAAGAAAAACATTAACAACAATAATAAAACATAATAAAAACGATAATTAAAATAGATATAGATCAATTGAAAAGTGTGTTTGTGTGAGCTGGTTTGTTTGTCAGCCTAATTATAATGTCACTATTTTATTCACAGAATTTTATTGTGCACAAACGTGCGTGTTTGTGCATGTGTTAACATGTGCGAATTATTTATTTTGTTATCGTTATAAATTATGGACACAAATTAATGAATGACCAATTGACACACGCTGTTGTTTTTCAATAAAATATGCGCATAATTGAAATTTATACAATAAACAAAAAAGAAAAATTATTAAACTGTTTATGTAGTTGTAACTGTTACATTGATTGCTTGCTTGATAAATCAAACACACATCAAGATTTTGATTGGTGATGTTGAAAAGAACTTAAGCTTAAATTCTGAATACCTCAAATTGTTATTATCAAATTTACTATTTTAATATGTTTTTAAGTTTTTTGTTATTAATCTTTTGCCTTAACTTAAGCGAATCTCTAGCCTAGTGTGCTCTGTCATATAAACAAATAAAGCTTGTTCTCTACCTTCAGCAATAATTTAAATCAGCAAAATGTTTCATAAGAAATTTATTTCTACGTATTTTAGATTATTGCTGATATAAACAGATAAGAAATGCAAAAATATCAGAAGGAAAACATGCTAAAACCTTAAAAAAAGCATGAAAATTTATTGTTTACAAAAATTGAAGGACTTAATAACATTAAAGCACTTAGTTGATATCCAGGCAACCAGATACAAATGGAATAAAAATTAATACGTAAGGATAACGCCAAACGAAACGTATCTGCTTTTAGTATAATAGAACGTTTTTATATTTGTTTTCGTTAGAATAAAATTTTTTTTATTCATTTATTTATTTTTACTTTGTTTCTTTTGTTGGCAATATATTTTGGCAAAGAGGATTGTCATTCCGCTAAGAAATAAAGCTTTTGCTCTTGTAAATTAGATTACACCATCATCAGATATTATTACAACTTCTTTTACTTAATGCTGAATTAGGAAGTATATTAAGAATCTTTCAGGTATCTTATGCCTATGACTATAGTGTTATTTGTTAATAAACACATGCAAAATTTCACACCACGAACGAGATGATTATTTTAAGATTTAAAATGAAAACCTTTTGGCAAAAATGCTATAATAAAATTTTTAACTCTCCGAATATACTTTCTCTAGTCCTCTCCCAGTTGCTTATTAGGTATCTAGGTTATTGTATAAGTTTTCTTCACATTATTAACCCTAAATCAATAATTGAATTGTTTTATGCTTTCTTGTGCATCTCTTTGTTTGGTGTTAAAACACTTTGTTGTTGGAAAATTATTGGGTCAATACTTTTGTAATTTTCTAACCACTTTTTATTTTTCGTTTTGCTATTTTTCCTGCCACTTGGTATCCTAACTGTTGTTAATATTGACACAATACTCACAGGATACCAGAAAAAACAATACTTATTACTTGTGCATGGCTTATCCGGAATAATAAAACAAAAAGCAAGAAAATTTATTAACAACAACAAAAATATTTACTCAGCATGATGAACGTAATATGAAAGTGTAATTACATAGGGTAACAGCGGGGGGCTTTACGTTTTTCTTTGCAAATGATTATGTTTAAACTTGTGTGGTTTCCTTTATTGTTTGAATGTGCTCAGCAGACATGTTGACACTAATTTATCTTTATTCAAATTTATCATCGACTTTAATGGTTTTACAAAATCCTGTAGCTAAAAAAGAAATGCCAGAAGTCATTTTAAATAAGTAGTGAGTGAGCTTTCTTCTGGAAAACTAAATAAAAAGCACTCGATCTATAAAAAATAATAATCGTAAAATAATTTTTTAATGGATCACATTTGTTTTTGACTTTTGTATTGTTCAATCAAACTTGTTCATTTGTTTCCAGTGTCCTATTGTTAGACATCACACAATTTGAAGGATTTAAGTCTGTCCGTCTCATATTCCACTTAAAATTAAATTTAAACCTCTAAAAATATCTCGTTTCTTTGGTAAGACAAACAAACAAACAAGCAAACGCAAGAAAATGATGGGTTGTTTTAAGAACAGAAAGTTTAGATACTTTTTTCTTTATGACAATTTTAAATTTTCTTTCAAAAAGTTTGTAAAAAGTTGAAAACTGTCACTTAAAATTCCAAAGTTAAAGAAAACAAAGGTTTTAACTTAAGAAAATGTTTGGTCGGTAAATGTTTGAAGCGAAATAATGTGTTGATTAATCAATTAATGGCTTTAAATAATACAAGACCTTGTAAACCTTTATCTAAACTTAATTCCACTGAGCAAAATATTTCATATTTTCCAACCATCTTATTCTTATTTTCAATAAAATTAAAAATGAAAAATTTTATGTTGTTTTGATGTTCTTCTTATAAGGCTTCTAAAGAAATACTCGTTCTTTTATTGGAATTTTTTTATTTATTTATTGTATTTATAAAGTATCTTTAGTTTTTATGGAAATGTTTAAAAAATGTTTACTGTAACTTGTTAAGCCCTTGTAATAACGACATAAATATCGCTGAAATTAATTTTAAATTATTTTAAAAAAAATTATTTAATTATTTAAAAAAAATATTTCTTGATATCTTATTCATCTGCAACTTACTTTTCCTTACCGTACTTTTCCGTACCTTAAGCTAAGCCCGTTATAATGAATATCTCATATCTCTCGTGACATGAAAACGTGTAAATAATTTAGAAAAACCTATTGAAAAAAATGCGCTTGAGTTAGTATTCATATCTCTGTCTTTTTAATGTCATTCTAAAAAATTCAACTCCCTTTTTCTCTTGGAAAAACAAGACAAGCGAAAATATCCAAAAAAAAAAAACTGTAGGTAAAGAACAAAAACAAAATTGAAAATGAGATTATAAAAAACGCAATATACTCCGTTTCGAATATAAAAAGAACAAAAATCTCAAAAAATCCTTATCTAAATCACAAAATCAAAACACGAGATCAGAAAATTAGAAAATACGATTTAATTCGAAAATACATTTTTAAATTTAACACTTTTATATACTTAACATTGTCTTGACGTAACAATAATGGTCACATTTATATTCGGAAATATACGCCGAACCTAAGCCTGCTTTCCTTTGTACTTTCTTTCCTTTCAATTGCAAGTATGAAAAGAAACGTGTTAAAAGCATGCAAGACGAATGCAAAATGTTTTGGAAACTTATTCTAAGCGACATGTAATTTAATTCGGTTCCGAACGAACATTTTTAAAAGACCTAAAAGAAGCCCCCCGAAGCATTTATAATATAAAACATTAAACAAACTCAAGCTATTTTTTTTTAAAACCAACTTGCAACTTTTTTATGTATTTTAAACTGAAATTTATGGTCGGAAAAGAAATGAATCAAATCAAGCGAAAAAATAAACAAACCCAACAAATTTTTTTAAATTTAAGTTTGGAAATTCATAAATGTAAATGGCAAAAGTTAATAGAAAAAGAGGAATAGAACCTAAAATCAATTTTTAAAAAAAATGTTTTGTTTTTATTACTGCTTAGACTAAAGCAAAATGTTAAATGAAATATAAAATGCATACAAGCGTAAAAAATAAAAACTGGCAAAAAGAAAAATTTTTGAAGTAATAAATCTTGTTCTGTTTACAAAATAAAGAAACTAAATTAGAAAGAAAAGAATTTACGGTTAATTTGTTGCTTTTGGAAGTTAAGTCACGCACTGAAAAACCACTTGATACGAAGTATCATCTACTTTTTGCATTTTCTTACAACTGTTAAATTCTTTTAACTTTTGTTGACAACATTTAAAGGGTTGTTTGTTTAAAATCTGAATATCTGTAGAATTTTCTTGCTAAAGTTACAGAAATTTTAAATTATGTTATATTTTTTTTTATGACAAGCTTTGCTTTGTAGTAATGCAAGTCAATAATAAAATTTGAAAAAGGTGCCCCTGTAGGCTAGTAGGTAGTGTACTAGCTTGTGAATGTGGGGGTTGTAGGTTCGATTCCCAACGAAGACTTTATTTTTTTTTTCATTACAAAAATATAAATTGACTGTCGGTAGGGCTGCTCAGCGATGAAGGCATAGTCACTGGTCGCTGTGCTGTCTTTATACGGCAGTTAATTTCCGACTATCCCTGTACTTTCACCACCTGTTTCATCTCTTCTCTATCCCTTTCCTAAAATAATGTAGCACGGTACTTGACTAAATAGGCATTGTTGCCTGAAGTGCTACTTCTCTTTATAAAAAAAAAATTTGAAAAAGCGCCTTTTACATTTAGTTTAGCAGCTTTAAGATAAAAAATATTTAGGTTTTTCAAATTATAGTATTATAATATTTATTCTGCATATTAGTTAGCTTTATAACAATAGAAATAATAAAAAAACTAAAAAAAAACCTTCAAACTATGATCGCTCTAAAAGTCAGACCGTCTACAAATTCTAGTGTTAATGCATTAATTAACATTTGATTGCATATCCTTTTTGATTTTTTACAGCTTTTAGTAAAGCCGACTTGAGCTGGTTTTTATTACTTTTTATTACTATTTGAGCTGATTTTTATTGCATACGACGTCTAAGTTCGTCCCATAAGTGTTCGATTACATTTGTATCTCGGGAGTTATAAGGCAACCAGTTCTTTACTATAAGTGATGTGTGCCTAGATTCGTGGTCTTAACAAAACTTAAAATTATGAGTTTTTAAAATGACAATGTATATGTTTTTGGCGATGATTTCTTCTATAAATTGAAGATTTCTAACACCTAAAAGCAGCCAAGTAGTCCCACACCATCACCGATACAAATCCAAGCGATCCTTTCTATTTTTGACACTGACACATGGTTTTCAAGTAGCCTGGCCTTGCAATTTGTGTTTTTTTTATAACTTTTCTCATTTTTTCCGCTTGTACTTCCTTTCTAAAATTGTATTTCAATTTAATTCACTATATGTCTAAAATCTTACACTTTAATTTTTAAGTGCTAAAAAATTTATAAAATTATTTAGATTAAAGAAGCCTTTAATCGGAGTTTAGAATAAAAAGCACTTCAGCTAATATTTAATTTTGCAACAATATGCTTTTGACGTCAGGTTAAATTTTTAAATCTAAAAGTTAACCTTCAAAAGAGAAAATTCCCTGTCATAGTTTTGTCAATATTTTCAGACAAAATAAATTATGGCTATTAAATACGAAATCAAAAAAAAATAAAGAAATAAAAATTCTTTGTTCTATAAAGGCATTTCGAAATTTGTTTTTAAATGTTAAAATGAAATAGATTCCAACCATTTAACAAAATTTTATACGCCAAGATAAGTGTAGATATTTTTCATTTTAAATAAAAAAATTTATTCATAAAAGCAAGACATTTATAATAATAATAATAAAACATATTCAGACATGATTATGACCATTTTATGTTTTTTTTTTTGTGTAAGTGCAAATGAGTATTTGTGTTTTTGTGTCTGTGTGCCTGTATGTCTGTGTGTTTGGCTGTGGGAAGAAAGGAATCAAACTCGTTATTATTGTAAGGAGAAATAACGAAAGAAATACCCACAAATACGTGTGTACTATAACAAAAAGTAGCGACTTAATTTAAAGAAAGGAAAGTAATTAAGTTCAATTGTGAAATTGTTTATAAAATGGAAATTAAGATCTGCTTGTTGTTATAAAATTTACATCAATTTAATTTTCTGTATTTAATTCAAGTCGCATGCGACTCTTTTACAAAATTATTTCCATTACTTTCGAAATGTTTGTTAAAGGCACGAAAAACTTTTGTCAGATAATATGTTTTCGTGGTTTTTTCTTATAATCGTTAAAATTTTTTTGCAGTATATTCACAATTATTTAATTATAACCCTTGAATGTATTTCCCTTAAGCATTTGCTTCTATTTTTTTTATTCGTTGTATGTATGACACACATTTGTAAATAACTTAAATTACGAGTCGCCATACCTGATATAGTTGTCACTGTAATTTTTTTGTGTCTTACAATTATTGTTGTTTTCTAATTTAATTGTTTTGTTCCATTTGGTAAAATTGCAATCATGTCTCTACTTAACTTCCAACAATACTCTACTTCTGGATCAGACACGGAATCTGCGAGGAGACATTCAACAGAAATAAGAAAAATATAAATATATACGTATGTATGTATAAGTAAATGTTCATATAATACAGAAAATAAAACAAAGAGACAAATGACATTTTTTTCTCCTTTCTGGTTTAAATTTTGAATTTACATTTGAATTATTGTGAAATTCATGATGGCGACATATTTTCTGCACCACAAAGCAAAGCCACATACAGAGAGACATTAAAGTTTTAAATATTAACTGTAATGCCATGACACTTGTCATTTAACTATTAACACAAATGCCACCAAACATGCCCAAACACGTCCTCATGCAAAAACACTTGACTCAAATTTATTGTTGTGTGGCTGTTCATTATAATCTGAAGCAATTTCTTTTAATAAAAAGCTTAACCTCATGTATAAAACAATGCAAAAGGGCGAAGATCAGCTAGACATTTTAATTTGTGACTAAATGAAGAAAACATGTTCTTAAACTACAGGCAGCCTTTTATTTGAATATTGAAATTTTCCCAAAATCTTTTTAACAAAAAATACTTTGATCCAATTACAATTAATAGGAAAGATATTTTTTTGAGGAAAAAACTTTTGATTTTATTTGGAAGAACGTTTAGCGTTTAAGATAAGCTTTGTGAAAGCATTCTTAATGCGCACATACAAAAACGCTCATTGATGAAAACTATTCGAAAAAAGTTGTTTTATTAAACATATTTTTCTTAAAAACTTATTAAATAGTGTTAAAAAATTTTAAATTATGTTGTAAGACAATGAATTTTTAAAAATTTAAATCACAATTACTTTTTTTACTTTCGATGTAAGTTGTTGTAAATCTCCCAAAAATATATATTGATTATTCAAATATTCAAAAATGCTAAAGAATTTTTAATTAGCGCATATCAAAACAAAAACTCCTTCCCATAAATAATATTTTTAGGAGTTGCTTAAAGGAACCCTTTGTAAAATTCACCCTTTGTATTTAAAAAAATTCATTTATATCTCTCCTTATAACAAGAACAGAAACGTGAGTATGTATGCGTGTGTGATAAAAGTATATGTATTAAAAAGTGACTAAGACATTTTCCATAACAATTGTTCTACTAACATACATTCCTTGCATTTCATGCTTTTTTAATAACGTTTGCGTGGAGCGCTGTAAGCAAGTGTCTTTTTTCCTTTTGTTTTATAGAATTTTGAGGTTTTGAGGTTGCCTTTTGTCACTGCGTAAAGAGCAAAGAGCTTCACTTTTCTGTTTGTGATTGCTGACTAATCATGACCAAAGCCTAAGCACTAAATTGTTATGTGTGCATATAAAAGCTTTAAGTTTACCAAAAACTCTTATCGCTTAAAGCATAGGAAATAAATAAAAAATTGTGAGAATTCAACTTTATACTCAAATCAAATCAAAAATAGATGAATTAATAACTTAACCGTCATAAAAAATTGGGACATCATTTTAGCTAAAAATCACAAGTGATAATGAAATTACACAATTTAAATGTTATGATATAAATAGACAAAAAGCGTCTTCTTAGTTAAAGCTCAAATTAATATGGTATAGATACAAAAAATCCTTTTGTAAAATTTAACAATTTCTGGCAAATGAGAACAGGTTTATTTCATTTGTTTTTATTAGAAGTATTTGGCTACGAAAACTTTGCTGAATTATTATACCATTTGAATTTGTTGCTAAAAGAAAGTCAAATGTTAGCACAAACGTTAATTGGCTGTTACAGAAAAAGAAGAATTAGAAACATTTTTTCACATTTTTCTCCTTCATTTTTGCCTGACAGCATACCAAATGAAATTATATTTTAAGCTTCAAAACACTTTGTTATTTTAATATTTGATTTGAACCTAAAAGTAATTGAAAATTTATATGGTGACGCTACATAAATTTATTTCAAATATATAGCTAAAGGCCTAAGCATCGAACAATAGAGCATCAATATTAAAACATGTATCTTTTATTTTATTTATATGCAAACACACATTCTTTTATGCATTTCAATATGTATAATTATAGATTTAATGAATTTGTTTATGATTGCATCGACATCATTAGGAAAATTTACGTTTTATGGTGTCAAAAATAATTATATAATTTCACGGGTGTACAAATAAAGGTTTAGACCATTTTTGAAAATTGTGTAAATAAGAAAAACACAATTTAAAAAATTTGTTTTATTTTTATTTGAATAAATGTTTTATGAGACAACCATAAGATGTTTATTTTTTAATAAAAATTTTTGTAATAAATATTTTGTGAGAATGTCATGAAATATTTATTTAACGGAATGAAGCACGAAATAAAATTGCTTAAATTTGTTTCACTTTAAATGTTTTCAATTTACATTTCTAAATCTATTTTCATTTAAAAATTTCATGAAAAGTTTATTCTGATAAAATTTTCCTACTAAAGATGAGCGCTTCTTCAGTTAAACATAATGTTATTAAAGAATTAAATCACATTTATTAAGCTAAGAAAAAATTCAAGTTTAAATACGGCCTTTAAATATTTATTTTTCCGCAATAGATGTATTATTCTACCTATTATTTGAAAACAAATAATAAAACTAACAAGTTCCCGCAAGTAGCTAAGAGTGTTAATTCGTTAAAAAAATATAAAAGAAAATTTGAGTTTTTATTAAAATACTGTATTAAGGCTCTTACTAGTCAAATGTAAGATTCAACTTTAACATATGTTATAATTTATTTTCACTTGATAAATATTTTTTCACATCTGCTTATTCAGTGCACCAAACTAAATATTTGATAACCATCACAATTTCTTTTTTTTTATATCATATGGCTAAAAGCCGCAGTATAATAAAGATTAAATATCCGTAAATAGTTTGAGTATAAAAAAATAAAAGTACTATAAAAAGCCAGTCAAAATATTTAATCTAGCATGTGTATATTTCAGAATAATCTTTCATTACTATTTTTCATGGCAAATTGATAAGTCGTTGTCAAATTCGGCAAAAGCAGGATACGAAAATCTATAGACTGCTCACAACAAGACACTTGCAGAATAAGCAAATAATTTACGAAAATAGTATATTATCAACTATTAATAAATTAGTTTAACATCTCTGATTTCCTTATGACAGGTACATGCAACGGAATATTAAAGGAACCATCAAAATGTACCACATTATTTTCACTCATCTTTAGCAATCTCAGTATTCGAAACCTTTTGGTCTCATTTTGCTTGCTTTTAAAAGATCCCAATGACTAAAAATCAATAAAAATAAATACTGTATTTCTTTTAAAAAATTTTGTGGGAATTTGTCGGTTAGGGCTTATGAAATATTGCTCCAAGCTCCTTCTTGGATCGCATCAACGATTGTTAAATTTCATAAATTAATTTCCTCTTCCACAAATGACATTTCAAATTTTATTAACAATTTACTAACACATAAATTTAACATTAATTTCCTCAAAAATAAAAAAAATAAATGATACTTTTGTTAAAAATTAAACTAAACAGTCATTAATTATAATGAGGCCCATAACTTTTGTTCTTTTAATGATTTGTAATTTATTGTTTGTTTTTTTTTTTATTGCACATTTTCTCTCTATTTTCATTTACCAAAATACTTTTTATATGACCATGACCAAGGTTACCAGATTTGACGATTCTCGCCCAACCTAGAAATTTTTAAACTTAAACAAAATGTCACTTTGGTTTTATCCGATTACTTGGATAATTAAAACTGTTTATATAAATTAATCGGACAGAGGCTACGATATTTCAGAGAAATTTTAGAAGCTATAATTTTTACAAAGATGTAACTCAACTTTGGAATTTATGATATTTTATTGCTGCAAGTATCTGCTGCAATTGTATGTAATCTGGTGATTATTACAATTTGTTCACATAAATTTTGATAATTTCTTCAAAATCTATGAAACCCAACCTCGATGGTGTGAAAAACTTTTTTCTCATTTTGTTGATCCGGATTTTTTCACGATTTCTTATTTAGGCGATTCTGCATAACACTAAATTTTAATTTTGATGATTTTGTTTTATTTTTTTTTCATTCATTATTCGTTTTTTTCAAATGACTTTCGGTTAAATGATCTTTGCAATGTCATTTATGCGATCTTGAAAATAATTTGCGAAGATTTTCATTTGTTTGTTTGGAATGTGATTTGCAGGAATTTTGTTCTATTTCAACAATTAATATGAAAATATTGGCGCAATAAAATATAAAAGTTTAAATAATAAAATATTACCTCTAATATTTTTGAGGAAATTAATTAATAAGTAAGATTGGGCATAATTATAAATTAATTTTGTTTTAAATTAAAACACTTATTTAGGGTTATTAAGTAAAGTAAGTTGAATGAGCGAAAAAGTATGATATTTTATGTATAATATTAAACATAATGTGTAGTATTATTAAAACAAATAAAAATAATTAAATAATAGTCTTAGAATCGAATTTTCTGGCTAAAAATCACTATTTGCGCTTGCGATAATTATTTTTCTTTTTGTTATTTTTGCTAAAAACAAATAGCGGAGTCATCAGCGTCTGTCTAGATCTAACTACAGCTGGTTAGATTGTTGCTAAAGTTAAACGCAGCATATGGATAGTTTTGCAAAAATCTTGAAACATAAATATAGAGCAATTGGTGTACAAAATTGTTATAAGCAAAGCGAGAATATTTGCCTCGGGACCTTTTTAATTTAAAAGGCACTTACATTTCGTACTTAATCTCGACAAAATGTTTAAGAAATAGTTATAGTTACAAGAAATTGTTTCAAGCTTTGAAGGTATTCCACGTATACGCAAGCAAAAAATTTATTTCTTTTGTTGCCTCTTAAAAACTCTACTTAAGACTTTTGACAAATAAAAATTTAATTAAAAAATCTTACCCAACAACCTTTCTAATTCAAAAGTCATAAAACTTTAGCACCTAGCTACTCTCAACGATATACGCGAGATATCTAAAAAATATTTTTTGCTGCAAACAAAATCTTAGGGACTTAGAATTAAAAATGACGTTACAGAGCGAGAGTGATCAAAAAATTTAGTCGTGAGAATGTACTGGTAAATTTTTTACACTGCAAGGGGAGTTGTCCAAGGTGAAAACCAAAACTCAGTCAGTCTGGGTCAACCATTTCGCTATTATTAATAGCCACAAATTGGGTTAAAGTTTCTTATAGTGGACTGGAGGCTTATTTACACCAGAATTACAAAAAATTATAAAAATCCAAATTTTCCTCCGTTTTTAATAAGAAGAAGAATAATACGAAAATACAAAGAAGGCTGTAGAAATTTAAAAACAATATTTTTATTGTGTTAAACCTAAAAAAGTGATTTCAAAATACACAAACTCAAAACTGGAAGGAAAACTATTCTCACTGATTTTGAAGAAAACATTGTGGGCGATCTAATACTGTGTTAGCGGTAGATTTATAAAGAATTTATAAAGACTAAAGAACTAAAGCGGAATAATTCCTTTTTTTAATTTATCATAAAAATACAACTCTCTAATTTCACAAAGTAAGTTTTTCAATGCTCATTCTTTTGGCATAATTCCTATTGTTATTTACCAAATTTGACAAATATTTTGATTTTAGTATGAGTTATCACAGCACTTTAATGCACAAAAAATACATTATAAGAAGAAAATACAGTGAACAATACTCCCTCCTTAAAGTAGTTCGAATAAACTAAAAATATTTTATTAAGTAAAAATAATTTAATTTTTAAATACTTAAAAAATACAAAAAGTTCTCAAGTTTTTCATTAAAATTGTGGTTGCTGTGGAACATCAATAAATTTTGTACTTTGTATGAAGTTGAATTTTTTTGTAAAACCTTTTACAGTAGAAGACAACATATTTGCCACAAGTTCAATTGCAGTGCATAGCTAATTGATGCACATAAAAAAATATCGGATGAGTAACAAAATCATTGGGTTTCTTACACAAATTTTTGGAAAAGTCGTCAAATCTTTCTATGGTTTGTGTTGGTCCCTATCTCGAAATGCTTGACTTTTTCATTTTATATTAATTATCGTAAACTCTTGTTTTAAAAATTTCAGGTTGTGTATGTATATTGTAATAATTTTTATTCGTCATGTGTTGTAATTATATCTTTTCTCTTCGTAATTTGCATCCAATCTTATTTAGCTTTCATCCATAACGACTATTTTAAGCAGTAATTAATCTCAAATCATATTTCGATATCCAAAAATAAAATTTTAAGTTTTAACATTTAAGTCTGTTAATAAAATATAATTTGGATATGATTTTACGTCATATAAATATAAATTTAATAAACCTAATATATTTATTTTAGTTCAAAAGATAAAATTATTACCAGTTAATAATATATAATTCTTTAACATACACACATTTTATATTTTTATTTAAAAGCTGATACCATAGAAAGAAAATTGTAGAGAAATTACAATACAATAAAAGTTTTTCCAGAAAAAAAAAATAGCAAAGAAAATATAATGATAAGGACATTTTAAACAGTTTTTTTCTTCTTTTTATGCAATTGGCAGCCACAAAAAAGAATTAAACTAAAGAGACCATAATTTTCTACATAAAACACTGTAGCTCAAAATATGTTTAAAGGCTTGTAATATTAAATGCAAAGAAATTATATATTTTCACCAAAAAAAATTAACATTTTTGTTTTTTTATTTTTTTTTTCGCTCGGACCAGTACTCAGGGGATAACACCTACTCATGCAATGCAGTGTACGAGATGTAAGGGTGATGTAAAGGGGGAAAAAGAGACATTCGATTTGAATTTTGTCACACTGAAAGTGACAGAGGGATCTCTGGTTAAAGTTTGTTCCACATACGAACTGTTCTGCTGAAAAATGAATTTTCTCTGTAATGCGTAGTGCGATTCACTGGTCAATCGATTACAAATTGATGCGCTCTCAACGAAGAGCACTTACCATTGTAGTAACGATAAATCAGTGAAATACAACCTACACTACGTCGATGCTCTAGGGAATCAATCGAGTTGGATACCATACTGTCTTAATGAGCCTCTTGGCCCTCTCCTGCACGCGTTCGGTTCCCAATGAGCTTCTTGTACGCAGTCGAGTAACTCCAAAATACACTTTGGGGTGCCGGCCCGTACATGAGAGTTGTATTCCATCTTTGGTATAAATAGTACAAAGATCGGATGGAATACAGTATTTATTACAACATTGAAGGAAACCGAGACACTTGAAAGCTTGATATGTGCGTATATTGTCCGACGGGGTTTCATTCAATTGGGTATGATTTAACGTCATCCCGCGTCAAATTTTGGTTTATAAACATACGGCTGTGTGCCGAAGCTATGAGAAAGCTTCTTTAGAAACCTGAAAAATGTGTTTAGTCCACATGCCAAGAACATCAAAAGCTTCCGATTCCGTAATATCTATATCACCTATAGTAACAGGTGCAGCACCATTTCCGAACGCAGATCTATGCGTATGCATGCAACATTGCAACTTACACGGCCCCACTCGGAAATCGCCACGAGATCGTGATTAAGCGTATCATTCATGTTCCACCTTTTGGAACTCACCTCCAACTGGTTCGGTCTATTACCAAATGATTAAGAATAACAAACGGTGCTGCCATCTGTAGAAGAGTATATAGAGTTGAAAGTTTGGTAAAAAATGTCGTTTCGAAAAATAAGAAATAGGGTAGAAGAGAGAACGGAACAAAAATTAAAAGAATAATTTTCAATTTTTTCTTCCTGTGAAATGAAATGCTAACCATTGAAAAATACCACAGATCTAAACGCTACACAGCTGGAAAGAAAGCCTAAACATTTTTATAAGCAAATTTGCCAATTTTTTTAACCAAAAATTAGATTTTTTAATTTTTGAAATGTTTCTTTGTCTTTACCTTCGTCTAGACCAGACAATTATATACATAGCAAACAAATGTGCAAAAGCAAAGTGTGTCCAAAAGTATGCACAGGAGTTTAGTTTCTCGAAACAAAATCACAAAATTGTTTTACCAAACTTTAATCCACACTAAACGTAAAATTTTTAAACTTTAATTTTCCATTCCTATTGTGGTCAGCCGCAAGATGATATTTTGCTTTGCAAAAATGAATTAATGCCAGTGGTTTCAGTTGTCCACATTTTTCATCCATTGAACACAAAATACAGTTTAACACAGACACACACACACACACAACAACAACAACAGTATTTTGAAATATTTTCATAACCAACAAATTTTATATTCAGCTTTTTTGCTCTTTGAAATATGTATTGTTTTATTGTTGTTGCTGTTGACTCTTTGTATAAAAAAGACTGTTGTAAATATTTATTTAATAATAATGTTAAAGAATTTTTATTTGTTGTAATTGTTGTTTTTCTTCGTTTATTTATCATATATTTTTTGAACAAGTGCACACATCAAGTAATAAAAATGTTAAATACAATTCAAAATAAATGTACAATACATTTATATGCTTCTTTTAACACACACACACACATACATACTCGTATACGTTCTTATTTATCTGAATATGTATGTACACATACATATATAAATATAAATCTTACACATCATGCAATCCAAAGAGAATATTGTGTAAAAACAATACTGTTTTATATTTATGTATTTGGGTGTGTGTAAGTGTGTTTGTGTGTGTGCCATTTTAGTATATAATTTTTTTCTACTCGTATTTCTTTTGACTCTCTTCTGTTCGAAAGATTTAACTAACACTTTGTTTGTATTTAAAACGAATTTCTTTATCATCTTATTCCAAGCACGAATTCATACATGATTGTTAAAGTTACAAATGTGTATGTGTGTGTGTATATATATGTATTCTTTATTCACACACATTTGCTTGAGTATTTAATTTAAAATCCTTCTAAAAAAAGTTATTTGAAAAATGTACTTTTTGTATGAAATTAAAATGAGCAGATGTAAACTTAAAATTAAAAAAAAAATTATAAAATATTTTAATAAAGTATTTAAATTGTAATGCCATTTACTTTTTAAATGGATGGATTATAAAGAAACGAACTACGTTCTTCAAAATAGATAATGAGTACTTTTAATAATGCAGCTTGACGATTTTTAAGGAGCAGTTCTGAATTGATGAATTTTTTTTCTTTTTTTGTTGCGCTAAAACTTAATTTTTATTATAAGCATTTGTTATTATATAATTAAAGCAATTGAACAAGGCTTTAAGAGTTAAATTTATAAAAAGTATCTAAAAATGCCATTATATCAGTTAAATCTCCCAGTATTTTAAATTCTCTATATTTATCGACTTTTTATGTATTGAAACATCTAAATTTTATTTTGAGTTACAATTTGCTTAAGGCGGGTACAAGAATTCAGAAAAGTCAAAGTTGAAGTTCGCTATTGCAAAGCGCTTTTTATTCTATCACTTGCCAAGGATATATTTTTCTAATAAATGACAGAAAAGCATTGCTTTTTGTTTACAGAATACAATTGCGTATGTAAAAACAAATTTATATAAACTAATAATATTTTAGATCTATGATATGATCTCGTGGAAAATAGAATTACGCAGTGAATCTACTATATTTTCAATATTTCAGTATTGAACATCTCTTCAATATGTTTAGCATTAGTATTTGAGGACTTTGTTGTTTTTGTATTATTTTTTTAATCTTTTTATTGTCTTTTAAATAAAAAAGACATCTTTTTTAAAAAACTTACTCTTTTACAGTTTTATTTTAACAGCTTAAGTTTCTATTGCAGTCCAAATAGATTCGTTGTTTCGAACCCTTTTGAAATCCATAATTGTTTTTTTTTTTTATTGTTAACATAAACTTGTCATAAAAAGTTGTTTTGGTCAGAATTACAAAAAGAAAATCAAAACAAGTCATTGCAAAATTCCAAGTATACACAAGCAATGTTAAATGATACTTTTTAGGACACATCAGTTGAAACCTCAGCTAGAAAGGATATCTTTGTGTTGGAAATAAAATAAAAAAAGTTAATTTACTCTTGGATTTTTGCATTGTATTTATAACAATCATGTTGTTGACGATGTAGATTTTTGATTTTTAAAAACTGAGAGTTGCACAAGGACTTTTCTTATTTTTATTACAACAGAAGAATATTTAGACAATGTTGTGGTTAAAACTCAAATGCCATAACTACAATAGTGAAATAGATATAATAGTAAGAAATTGTTATTATAGTTGCTTGTACTTGTATACCTCAAATATAAATTTATACTTAAAATTTGTTAATAAAGTTGCCCTAACAAATTGCAAGCTTCACCACAAATATTGCACTTAAATTTAATTGAACAATCATTTTTTCTTTTTCATAAACAAAATTTCTCTGTCTCTCTCTCTTTCTCTCCGAGGCTCCCAATAATATATGCGTCCTTTTTAGGTGCCATTATTCTAATATTTTGTTGAATACAGCTGCTAAATTGAGCAATGTGACCATTTTTATTCTATATTGAAAAATTTATATATCTAAATATTAACATTTCGTACAGGGAATCTAACTCTTTATAAGAAACAGGGACAGCAATATTTAAACAATTGTTGATAAATAAAGAAAGGAATAACATATGACAGTTTATTTTAATGGTAACATGAACCCATAACGTTTGGTTAGCATGTCTATAGCAGCCGTTAAAATAAATCAAGCGCAAACTAAATCAGTTTCCTGATAAGTTAAATAATTATATTACAGTTGTAATAAGAGAAATCTACATTTTAAAAACAGGGACTTTCAAAATATATATATATTAAGGGCCGTGGTTAAAAGTTAAATATTTGTTTTTTATTAAGGCCTTGTTGGGCATTCAATCAGCTTTTTGATAATCTTAAATCTAATAGAATTTGTTACACTAATGGATCGATAATAGTGCTATGATTTAATGCTCTAACTTTACATATGTGCTCAACAAGGCTTCGTACTTTAATTACTGATCAATTTCTCAATAAAAACAAAATAAGGAACATTTTTGAGCACCTTTAATCAACTGAATTCCATCCCTATTTGAAAAGCCGTAGTAAACGTTTGTATTTTCTTAAATGAGAAATTGCATGACATGAGCAGTTCCAGTTGGATTATTTCGATGATTGCCGTCGTCATGCAAATATGTAATTCTAGCACAAACATTTCCCTACAGACTCATCTACAGATATGCAAACATGCATAAATATACTTAAATATCCGCCCATTCACTTGTAAATGCAGAAATTTATGTCTAAAAGTGATTTGTAGGAAATGATAGTGTCAGTTCTACACACTCACATATTTCTTGTTTGCGTGTTTAAGGTTGTTTTTATGTACAGATAACAGAGAGGGGCCATCTTAGAGTTGAATGAGCATAAAAATGTTTATTGTGCAAATTGATTAAATCAAAAAAATTTTACCCTAAAACTTTTCTAATGTGAAAGTTATAAAACTTTTGCGCCAAATTACT
Organism: Trichopoda pennipes; assembly: GCA_030448955.1. NCBI lineage: Eukaryota > Metazoa > Arthropoda > Insecta > Diptera > Tachinidae > Trichopoda > Trichopoda pennipes. Next base: position 25,999,354 of record JASKUP010000017.1, on the reverse strand, counting down.
CTCAACGATATGCGCGAGTAATTTAAAAAAGACAATTTTTTCGTTGAATTCTTAAACAAATTACGAAAGACTCATGAAGTGTGTCTGAAGCGTGACGGATCGTGAGCATGAGTGATCGACAAATTTAGTCGTTTAGTCGAGAGTGTAATAAAAATGTATTCATACTCCAAGTGGGTGTAAACCAAAAATCAGTTAATTATGTTCAATTATGTTCACTATTATTAATGGTCACAAAACGAGTTATAGTTTCTTATAGCGGACTGGGGGCTTATGTAATAGACTAGAATTGCCACAAATTATAAAAGTTGAAAAGACATTAAGCCGGACTAAAGCTCTCAACTAAAAATTATAAAAATCAATATTTTCCTCCCCTTTTAGATAAGCTTGCCTACGCTAGTGAATGGTTTATAACATGTAAATTAAGAAAATTATAATTACTGTTGTTGCTGTTGTCTTTGTAATGGTGCACATATTCATATATAAATTTAGCATAAATGTGTTCCTTTAAATAGTGCAATGCAATCTAAAAATGAAAAGTTAATTTCATTATGGAAAGATTAAGTAAATGAGATTTTGACTTGAGGACTTCTAAACATTTCTTGAATAATTGAAAATTTATATTTAGACATATTTTAAAACAACAAGTTAATTTCATATGTTATTAGGAAATATATTTAGTAATTAAAACAAATAATTACGTAATCTGTACTTAATTACAGAAAACATTTATTTTTAGATGCAACGCATTAAAGTAAGGTAAAGAACAAAATTAAAATATTTTGCAGTAAGTTCCATTTACAGAAAAAAGTGCAGAAAAATACGTTCGATCTAAACAACATCTCTATCAAGACTGAATGATAACCTGTTGTAAATTCTACTTCATTTTCGTATAGTCGTACCAGCCACTTCTTATATCGCTCCAACCTAAAACATTCTTTAAAAACAGCCAAAATAAATGCCAACAAAAAAAGACGTTTTTACTTTGAATTCTTTTATCAACGAGGCAAAATGTTGGTCCCTCTTTAAAACAGTGACGCAACTTTCAACTCAAATAAAATACAAACTTAAAACTAATTTTCTTAAAATACCAGAACCAGTACTTCGTAATACACTACAAAGCAAAGTTGCACAATATGGAAATGCTACTCATGTCTGGTTTAATTGACTTGTGACTTGTAACTTTAGCCAGCGACCGGAAATATAAAATATATTGTATTTCTATGACGCCAAACACAATAATAAAAATAAATGTCTATTAAAAAAACATTTAATATTATTTGCTTTTCAACAAAAGAGGACATAAAGGATCATAAAAGGACATCAAGTGTTAAGGGGGAAAATATTATTTTACAAAAGGAAAGAATTAACAATTGTGTCATTTGAAATTCAAGAACATATTTGAAATGTGACCGCTCGTCGTGAAACTTTTAGAACATACAAAGTATAAATTTTATTCAAAAGACTATAAACATTTATCTTTCTAGTCTTGACTTTGAAAGATTTGAACATTTTAATTTTTATGCGATTCTTAAGTTTAATAAAACAACACCAAATTTCTTTTACATTTAATGAAATTTAATCTCTTTAAAAATTCAACAGTTATTTGCAAAAAGACATATGCCGACGACGATTCTTACCGGAAGGAACGACAGGAGCATTCCTAGCAGTAAAATTCCTATATAATTTTAAAATAATAAACAGAAAACTGCAAAATACACCTGTAGCTTCTATTAATGAAATCTTAAAGATGTTTAAATAAATTTTTAATATTTCGGTAACTGAAAACTGGAAAGATTTTAATAAATTTTATAAAAAATTTAAAATTGCTCCATTTTTGACGGTTCTGTGCCAGACGACTTTACATTGTTTCAATTTTGTGCAACCCCTTAAAATATGCAACATTTTACATATCTTGCATTTTTCAGGATGCAAATCATTTGATAATTTTTATAAAAGTTAATGCACTAATAATCTTTTGACGTTCTTTAGTTTTCAAATTTCCTGAAATTTTCAAACTGAACATAACTTTCAAATCAGCTTGCACTCTCTGGGTTTTTTTGGTATTTCTGCTTTTCATGTGGCAGCAGTCAACTGAATTGAACATCAACCAAATTTGCATTTATTACTGATTTTCAATAAAGATTTTTTCGGTTTGACAAGAGCAATAATAAGAGCTTTCTTTCCTTAAAGAGTTTTATATGCAATGCGTGGGAAATTTAATCTAATGCAAATACATGAATTACTATTTTCACTTTTGGATTGAGTTCATTGTTATTGTATAAAGAGTACAGTAAAATTAAGAGACAAGCGGATTTCACATTCTTATCCATCTTCAAAGATGTTATCAGTTTATACAGCTAGTGATTTTATATATTTGAAGTGTCGACTGACAACGAATTGTTTACTAGTACATTCAATACCGAATCTATCCTCTACGAATAGAACTTTATATTTTTTCTATAAGATGTACTAGTTAGCATTTGGTTAGCAACTGAAACACTTATTATTTTTATTTATTAAATTCTATTTATTTCATTTTTGATTTAATGCATATTTTACATTCCATCACAACTAACAATAAACTTGAGACAAAACCGAAAATTATTTGTCATTTATAACAAATAGTTCAAATAATAGACAATCTAAAAATCTCTTTACAAGTAATTTTACCAAACTCTTTTGAGACTAAAAGCACTAATTGATTTTGTTTGTATCTTTGATATATACTTTAGATAGATTAAAGAGGAATAAAGCATTAACATTGTAAATATTTTAAATTTAGATTTATTTGTCCAATTTTGCTATATGATTTTGTCAGTTATACCATTATATTTATATACAAAATTACATTCAAACTAATATTCTCAGTTAAAGCAATTTGTGATAAATTCTTTGGTAATTTTGATTAACAATTAGTGTTAAAAATAAGTATATCGACTTTATAGTAAATTCTATATTCCCTTTTTAAGTTGAGATTTTTATCGTGTGGCTTCCTAGAAATTTTTATTCAAACCTGAGAACGGACAAGAAATTAATGTACATATTTTTTAGTTTACAAAAAACTAAAAATGCGTCTCAAAGTATTTTACAAGAACTAAGTGAAATTAAATAAATTTTAAGGTTAAAAGTATTTCGCAAGACTTTTTATCAATTATCTGCTTGTTTAAGAAAACATAAATTCAGGCAAGTTAATCTTAACGACAGTAACTTCATCCCTAAAGTTTAGTACTTATGAAATTTATATCCTTTTTATTGTTTCCTATAAATAAAGACATTTGATATTGTGCATTATATTTTTATTGCCAAATGACTTAATAGGATAATAATAATAAAAATAAATAAGTTTTTACCTTTTTCCATAAATATTTGGAACTTAAAAATGTTGCAATACTACAAATATAGAACTCTATATAATTTTATGGTGTATGAGATAAAATTTACACAATGTCCTCGTTTAAACAAAAATAAAAACTGAAAATAATACGATGAGAAGGACTATAAAGACCTTCTTTTATTACTGTTTATCAATTTTAAATAAGGTTTTTGCAGAAATAAACTCCAAATAAAGTTCCTGGAAGGGACATAAATGTAATTCGTTTAAATCCCAACATATGCAGTTCCTAAAAAAAATAAAATATTTGTAGGAAAATTAAAAATGAGTGTGCTTTCGAAAGCTACTTAAATTTCTTCGTATACTGCAAAAAACGGGGTAGTACATTAAATTTAACAAAAATAAAAAAAATAGAAACATTTGTTAAATAAATATTATTATATATTATGTCAGCATTGCCGTTTTGATAACATTCTATTTAGAAGGAACTAATCATTAATTATACATTTCATTTACTTATAAATCAATCACAATAAGAATTATTTCTTCAAAAATTTTCCTATTCACATTTAAACAACTTTTTTTTAAATTCTTTATCCTAAATTTATTGTCTGTTAATTATTATGTTATTATCCTGAAAAATAGTGTAAAACAATAGAGCCAAGCAGTAAATAACTTATCCGTTTCAACCTACAAACCCAATTTAAGCCCTCATCACAAAATAAATATAGCGAAACAACGAAAGAAAAGGAAGCTATGGAAAAATAACAAATAGTTAAAATACAAACTGGCGTCAGAAAATATTGTTGTCGTTGTTGTTGTTATTATTATTGTAAAGGATGTTGGCTAAAATAACAAAGAGAACAAAAGTTTTTGCTGATGAGTGATTCTGACTATAAAATTTAAATAAACAATTAAAATGCTATTTATTTACACAAGTAACTTTGAAGGCCACCAACAAATATAAAGTAAACGGGTGGTCTATGTTAAGAAGAGGTTATGACAGAACGTTATTTCGTTTTTTTTTGGTTGTGTAAGTTTAAAACCCGTTTCATGCTTCTTAATTTTGCAAAGGAAAATTTTTATTTATTTTGGTGAGATTATGAAATAAAAGCATTTTTAATGTATAAAAAATAACTGCTCAAAATAATTAAAAAGTAAAGCAAATAAGTCTAATCCTCCATTATGCTATTTTACAGACCGAAAACTTACTAATCGTTTTCTGTATAAGAGAGTGGAGCTTTCGATTTCGCAGCTAGCTGTTAGATTATCCCTTTTGTAGGGAATCATTCTCTGGGATGGATGTTAGCAAAGGCGCGATTTATTTTGTATCTTGAAACTGCAGATAAATTAATTATTTTAAGTTAGACATACATAAATTATAAATTCTTTAACAATTAATTATACACAAAATAGACTATGCAAAGAAAATAGGTATTCGTTATGGCAACCCAATTTATTTGCAAACAATTTTTGTCGGTTGTGTCTGGATGAATGTGGTTCTGATGACTATTTTAAAACAAACATTTACTTTAATTTAAAAAATATGTTTTTTTAAGAAGGAATATAATGAAATGCACGATTTGAAACACACTTGGATAAATCACATATTATGGTAAATAAAAAACAAACACTTAAAAATTATTTTTTTCCCAGCAATCCTTCTTTTTGAATAATTTGGCAATTGCCATTCTTAAATATTTAGTATCTTTATATCACTTCCACTTTTTATTGTTGTATTTATTTTTTTATTATATGTAGGAAATTTTTTTAAGGATTAAGATCATATTAATAAAAAAAATAATAGTTATAGTTTTTTGACCTTTTTAATATTTTTTAGTAGGCGGTGTGGCGAAATATCGAAAAAATAATAAAAAATAAAAGTTTCTAAAAGTTTTTTATTAAATAATCACCTAGTGCTTTATAATAAACTACTAAAAAATAAAAAAAATAATATATTATGTTGCTGATGTAATTCGAAAAGCGAATTATGATACGGATGAACAATTTGACTGTAAAGATTTACCACATCAGCTCAAACATTAAGAGTAACTTTGCTAAAACATATGTGCACAAGCAAAGTCTTCACTCACTTTGGAGAGAAATACTATGGATCACAATTAATTTACTAAAAATTTAACTAATAGATACCGCTAACCATGATTATTTAGATCAAATTAAAAAAAGTCAAATGTCTCGTTTTTTTCTAACTGCTACAGTTTTTTTAACACATATCATGTGTATGTATATGAGTACAAATGCTCATATAAATTTGTCTGATTCTCTTCAATTTTTTCTTGAATTGCACTTCGCTGACATAATAATACTCTGGATTTCAACAGAGTTCTAAAGTTAATAAACTCGAAAATCGACTTTTTATAAAATTTCATATAAAACGAAACTTTATTGAATAACAAAACATCTAGAAAAATCTAAACTTCAATAAAAACAAAAGTAAATTTTAATAAAATAATTCATTTTCTTACCCAAATGATGTTGAAAAGCGGCATTTTATTAGTTCACGCAGTCGTATAAAAAAAGAATTTTATTTGGGTGCAACTACTTTTTTTACATTAAAAGATAACGAGGTAAATGGTATTTTTTTATTCTGTTTCCTTACCCTTATCACTCAAGTTATTAAAATTTATTCGTTGAATATTCTATGCCTCAGCCCTTAATTGTTTAGCCTGAATGACATGCCGCTAATTAATGTAACAAAAGTAGAAGAAAATAGCATTAAAAAATCTAAAAGCTTAGTCCTTTAAGATACCGGATAATATGGGAATAAAAGTTATTTTGCGCTTAAGGGCAAACTTTTTGCTTTCAAACCATGACGACAAAATTTCATTTATATTAATTATGCTTTACTGTATAAATTAACAAGTATAAAAATACGATTATATTGTAGCTAAGGTAATTAATGTCTATTCAATTAACTGGTTTAATGTTTAAAACAGTTCATAGCATAAATAAACAGAAGTAATTAAAATGAAGTTGATTATATTTATGTTAATCAGAACCTGAGTTATTAAAATATAAGACAAATTGATTCTCTTTCAAAGTAAACAGCAAAAGGCAACAATTTGTAGATAAAGAAATTCTAGAGAAAATAATGTTAATAATGATAAAAAAAAAAGAAGAATGAAATTCAGAATAAATATATTCCAATTTTCTATCTTTTCTTCTTATTTTTTATATTGTACTTTTAAAATTAATAATAAAAAAAGTGAAATTTTGTATAAAGTTTATTGACCAAAATTAGTTTCCGATGATTGGAACACTCGATTTCCTGAACATTTCCAATTGTAATTTAAGTTACAATTAACAATTACAACAATTACCGGTTAGTTTTCGGAAAAAAATTAATTTTAACGATTTCATTTTATTTTTTTATAACTTTAGTTCGTTTTATTGGCCTAGAAAGTGGTGATTTTATTTAAGATATAGTCGGAGCTAAAGATTTTTTAAAATATATTTAAATATTTTGCTTCCCCACCTTTTGGTCGGTCTTTAACTTTAAACATTAAGACTTCTTTTACCAAAGATTAAGTAACTGAATAATAGAATATTCAATCACCTCGAACAGAGCTTTGATTGCCTTCAGTGGCAAAACTAGGCCGAAAGCCCAAAGCGAAAGTCAAGTACAATACAACTGTTATCACAACAAAATATTATTCTGATCCCAGCGCCGTGACAGCAGGAATTTAAGCAACTATCAATATGTACTGATGTGAATTCATAGTTTTAATTCTTAATCGTCTTTTTTATTACTTTTATTACAATATTAACTGCATTTGAGAATTAAAATATAGAATACCAAACTCGCTTCTTAATTTGATAGTGAAAGAAACTGGTCTCTTTAAATACTTATTATTACCATTCTATTTTCTATTAACCGTATCCTTTTTCCATCTTAATAGCTGCCAAGTTAATACCTCAACATATTTTTGAACATCAAAATTGGTAATTTATTTGATTTAATAAATTGTGTACTGAAATTTTTTCTTGTAACTATTAAATAATAAAATATTTTTTATCTTCAATCATATACACAATTTTAAAGGAAGACTAATCGACAAGTTTGAAAAGAATCTGAGTATAGTTTATTTAATCGTTTTTGTTGTAAATCTTTCAAAGAGTTCGTAAACTGTCAAATGTTAAAACTTTTTTTGGGTTCTAAACTTATTTATTGATGGCTTATGAACGTGTGTTTTTTATGTTAACATATAACTTATAGTTTACTGCTAGATAATATATAGATAAAAGTTTTTCCTTGAATTATTTTTAATAAATTTTCTGGCTCATGTCAACTACATATGTATATGCAGCTTCATTGTGATATAAATAAACTGTTTCTTAGGTTAAGTTCGTTACCTATAATTTGGTAACAGTAGATGAATTTAATATTCAAGAGAATAAAAATGTTAATCTTGTCCAAAAAACATACAATATCTTTAATATTTTTTTTATTACGACATATAATGGTGATATTGCCAATTAACTTTTTTGTTTAAAGAAAATGGTTTTCCACTTTGCCCACAAAGAAATAATTGTTATTTTCAATATTAATTTATATGAAGAGGCTGAATAAAATTTTAATTAAAAAATAATTAACATCTCGTAATGATTGTTACATAGGCGAGTTGAAAGTCACACTTTAAAATAAAACTGCTTATTGTTTTCCAGTAAAATAGATTCGAGAATGAAATTAAACTACAAGCGAAGATCTAACGAAATTTTTTTTAATTTATTTAAATTAAAATATTGACAATGAGATATTCAGTAGTAGCTGCTTAGAATGAAATGAATGTACGAAGAGTTATACTAAAACAAAATATATACATCACACACATTAACAGTGGCAGTGAAATAGTGTTAACTTCGTGATTAAAATTTAACTTCACTTACTTGATTCATGCAGAATATTATTTTTTTTTTTTCATAAATATAAATAACATTGAGATCATGTGTTTTAAAGCTTAATCCACATATTGAACTTTAATTCAATTTGCTTATAGCTACTTTGATCGTTCGATACAAGTTATTGCATCTATCAATAACTCATCTAAATAACAACTTAATAGCATTTAACGTTAAAAATTTTGACAAATTCAACATCGCCCTTCAATTGCTTAAGCTATTAAATTAATAAATGAGAAAAAAGAGCTGGATACTAACAAAGCTGATACCATCGGGATTATTAAACAATGACACACAACCGTTAATATTAACGAACAGATTAACTTTAACTCCCTCATGAACAAATATTTATCAGCATGTGAGAGGTATTAAGCAACACAAAAAATATTGTTGATTACAACAACACAATTTGTAATTCAAATTTGTAAATTGTGTTCGGCAATATTCATTAATGTGCGTTACCACGCACAGCTGTGCGTTTGTTCTTATTACAAATATACAAATTGACATATGACTGCCATTTAATATTAAAATACCCCCGACATTGAATACAACTCATAAACAGGGCATCTGGGATTTAATTAGAGTGTAATTCAGGCTGGTATTACACCTGTTTATATAAAACCTTTAACGTATCTTCATTAACATTACTTTCCGGGAATCATAAAATACTTTTAAATTAATTTGGTAATTTTTTAAAATAAGCATTCAAACTTCAAATTTCTCAAAAATTAGGAAACTGAGAAACATCATAATTTTATAGCACTTTTCTTGTATAAAAATTTGATTAACAAAAATAAATTTGAAAACTTTTAAAGAAACTCGTTCAAAGGAGTATTTGTTAAATATTGCTGTAGAAATTTTTACTGTAAAAAGAAAATTCATGGAAATCTCTTTTCCTGCAAATAACCTTGAATAAACTTGAATTTTCTGAAGTTGTATTTTGGCAAACATGTTTCAATGTTCCAGAAGGTCATTGACGCAAACAACATTTATGTGTTTGAAAATTTTATACGTTTTTTGACTACCAATTTGAAATGAATTTTAACTAAACAACAACAACAGTATATTTATGATAGATATATTTTACCAAAACTAAAGAAATAAAAATCTTTTTTGTTTTGCTCAATCACAACACACTTTAGAAACCAATGAACTTTTCGTTTATAGGACTCCTACGAAATACTGACCTCTGCGCTTTTATAAAGAAAAAATACCAGTCGCTTCACAGTATGCACAAGGTCTCTACTTGCAAATTTGCAAATGCTTAAAAGAATATTTGCAACAAAAAAAAAATACAAATAAATTAGGAATGACGCATCAGTTCTTGCATGTAAGGAAATAGAAAAAAAACTACTTTTAAGAAAATTTTATGATTTTGCATTGCACGCAAACAGAATTTGAGTTTCTTTAAAGAACACTTAACAATTTTTTACAGTTGTTTGCTGGCACGTGCTTTTGGCAAGAAACTTTAATGAACTCAAAAGAAAATGGAGAGCAAATAAAAAGCAGCAAAACAAACAGAACTTATAATGATGCAATAAAAATCTTACGAGTGTTAATAACGTTTTTTGTACACAAAAGCATCATCAAGCTTAATGCTTTACGAGCTATCAAACTAACTTCTGCTCCAGAGTATTTTTAAGGTGGTCTATGTCCAATCTGTGATCTATGGCTGTTTGGTATGAAACGCAATTTAATATCCAGTGTAATAAATTTTATATGGAAGCATGTTCTTTTATACTTTTACGAAGACATTATAAACATGGCATCTACTATAAGAACATACACATTCTCTTTATATGAGCACTTTGCTAAAGTAATTTAATCTAATATACTTCTCGTAATGAAATTCAGAACAATTTTAAGAAATACGGATTGTTGTTTAAAAACAAATAACGTTGAGTATGTCATATTGTTATTGATAAATTAATTAAAAACTTTTCATAGTTAATGTAGTCTTGACATTCCGCAACTAATGATGAAGCGTATGAAAAAGTGACTGTATTTTTTTTTATAGAGTCCTCCTTATTTTGGTATGACAAATGTGAGCTTAATTATTTTTATTTTAATATTTTCACAATGGTATGAGTAATAAAAATTTTAAAACCACACGTTAGTCATACGTCGAGTAGTAAGTTTGATAGCAGAAAATAACTTGCAGCTGTACAAAATTTTCTACCGAATCCAATGTTGTATATCTCTGTGAAATTTCTTTTAACTGAATTAATGGCCGGAAACATTAAAAGATTATTATGCAGTTACGAAAGCATCTGCTTATGATAGTTATAAACGTTTGTTAAAGAGACTTAATTGAAGAAAATTATGTGGATTTTACTTATGTTAAACATAAAAAGCTACAGAGCAAACATTAAAAATTAACAGTTTTTAAAGACACATTTTCTTAACGCCTCTACATCTTTTGAACTAAAAGAGCACTTCTTATTTAAACGCTTTAATTAACTTTTTTGTGTATACCATTTCATGCATCATTTCATGGTTTCATTTTATGATTCAGCCGTTTTTGGAAGAATATTTATTTTACACAGCCACTTAAATATATTTGGAAATGGAAAAAAAAATACTTAAATTAAACTAAATCAATAATAACTCGAACTTTGATTCTATTGTATTGATTTAATTCGAATATAAAATAACATATTTTTTTACAATTTTTTTCTCAATGTAGTCGTTAACATCGTTAAAAAGCATTTGTTTTGTCACAGTTCTAGAATACAGATGCAAATCTATGTTTAATTGGTCGTTATATGTCAACAATAAATCCAATCAGAATCTAAACTTATCAATGGTCTTTTATTAGCCAATTTTAAACAATAAATTAATAATTAAAACCACTAAGGATAGGCATCGTCCTATGGAACCAAATAGTGTGTTAATTCAAACGGCTTTTTTTTAACATTTCAAAAAGTAACTCAACTTAAGCTGCTAAGCTTAAATGGCAGAGAAGCAGGTTTGAAATTTGCCAGCGCAAAAATATACTGCTCCAAAACCAATTTTCATGAAATGTAGTTTAACTCTGAATAGTAAAACCTTCAAATGAGCAAAAAAAGTCTTCTTTAAAACTGTAGGTCATTTGTGTGATTAGATTTACATTCGCGCCTGGCCATGAAGCCTTAATCAGATGGTGGACCAAACCACTGCATAATTTGGAACGTCATGCTCGTCCTAGGAAGCCGAAGCTATAATTCTATGCAACAGAACTTTCTAGTTGCAACTTCGATGATTCCAGAGCAGGGCTGCAAATCACCACTCCTTGCTTAAGAGTTGGAGACTTTCCAACTCCTGTCCAGAACACATGTCTAGCATGCTCACTGGATCTGGGAACATTTCACCAGGTAGGTGTTATTAAAGGTGAAATGAACCCGGCCGCCATAGAACCATAGACTGATATGGAGCCGCGAAACCACAACCACCACGATACTCATATAAAGGGCCAAACTCAATAATCAGCCAGAGAACAGTTAAGTGTCTAAAGAGACAAATAACGGAACTCTGCGGGTCACTGATTCCCGTGGAAATAAAGTGGAGTTTCCAGTTGTACCCCTGCTGACTTCAGGGGACTGGGCTCCCTTTTTCCCCAATTTGCACAGGTCTACGTAGTAGCTCTCCATTAAGACCATATATGTGCCCCCGGGGGGGAACTGTAGGCCTACTATAAATGTTCCGATTTTTATTTGTTTTTGGTTGATAGAAATTTATAGAAGCAAGGATCAGATTCTACAATTATTTGCAAAGGAAGCCACGTTATTTTATTATTTTTTTATTTACGATTGTATTTAACCAACTTTCATATTTTGAAACCATGGTCCACAATTCTCATTTAATTTAATATCGAAAATTTCAATTTTTAAATCCTATTAAACAGACCATTTCGATTTATTAACTAAAAAATATTTAATCTTCACATTTTGACATTTTGGATATTAAATCTACATTGTTTTACTTTGAAAATGGCTTAATTCAATTTTGCATAGATTGTGCTTATAAATTTAACAATTATTCATGACGACTTTTTGCTCAATATTATATAGTGTATATATATATATATATTCTTTAAAAGGCATTTTGACACTTTAGTATCGTGAATAATTATTTTTCATATCAATCAATGTCACTTTATCTAAAAGTGCTGCAGGATCGAAATGGAGGCACGTAAAATATAAAAAAAATCAAAGTAAAATATATTCGTGCAAGATTTTAAAGCACTTTTCAAAAAGTTAAATAATGGAAAAACTGTCCCCAGACATTTTAACTGAAAAGTGACATATGGAAACGTTTGAGCAAAAACTGTAATTTAATTTGAAGCTATTAAATTTTAAATTGCTCTTTTGCGTCAAATCAGTAATCATTTTTTTTTTTTTTTCTTAAATCTACTCGTACATAACTATTTTTTTTCTGGTTTTTATAAAGCAGACATTTCTTGTAGGTTGAAAAAAAAATGAGAATCCTATTTGTTATACAAGAACAAAATAAACACGACGGGTTCAACTGAAACAATGTTTTGCGCATACAAAAGTTTGGCACCAACACTTGTGCATGTTAAACTAAACACAGGAACTATTTGAAAACATGAATTTATTTACCTGTGAAAATATACACAGAAATGTATGTATTGTTTTGTTACGAGGGCTAGTCACGACCAATAATCATTAAATAAATAGTAGTATATTAAATAATGTGTGTTTCTGAAATAAAATTTTCATACAAATTTTAAACAGCAGCATTCTATTTCACTTTTTGGAAAAAGATAAAAATTTTCATAGTTTAAAAAAAATAGGTAATTCTAAGATAACATAAAATGGATTGCGTTTATAAATTTAGATTCGGACGTACATTCGCAAATAAAGTTGGCTATGATCGCGAAAAGTAAAACAAAGTCAATAGAAAGTACTATCCAGATGGGCACCGGGTGCAATTTAACATGAAAAATTGTGTATAAAAAATATATCGGTTAGAAAAGTAATGAGTTTTCATACCGCTCTCAACCAATATTCTTTTATTTACATAACTTGTTCAGAGTCTTAACGTCATAACGATGGTTATGAACTAACTAACTGGCCGTATAAAAACGGCTGCCGATATATTGTATACTAAACTAATTCATTACTCCTTAGATAGATAATATGGAAATATATAACTTCAAAAAATTGGAAAACAATAGCTTGACTTTTATCATTATGACGCCAGTTAAACTATCGTTTCATTGAAACAAGTGCGTGTTGAATTTACATATGCCAGATTCTGATCCATATATTAATAAAATAATCTTGTTATAAGATAAAAACATTCGAAAAATTCAGTTCTTTCAAGTCTTAGGTTTTCTTTAAGTTTTAATTTTATTTATTTAAGAACAATTGGAATTGTTATGAATACCAGGCAGATAGTCGGTAAATTTTAAAGATCCATCTATGTGATTCAAGACATTATCCTCCAATCTGTATCTTTATAGTTGAAAAATTATCTGATATAGTATTGTATCCAAAAATTGAGTGTAAATCGAACGAGAAAATCAAGTCGCTAAGGGAATTTAAATTCCGTAAAAATGTCAGTTGTTTCAAAAAAAGTCAGTTCTTATAGACAAAAATCTTATCGTTACGTTTTTATTCTTCGTATAAGAAAATCTGTAAATATCAAGATGGCTGTCAACGTATATCAACTATAAGAAGCTTGTGTGCACTGGGTACCCCTCGTATCATATTTTTAGTGCAATAAATGAGGCTACTTTTTGAAAATGTATGTTTTGCAATAACTACTGTTGAACATGATGTTACGAGTATTTTATTTTATACATGAACAAATTTTCCTTATAAAGTTTGAAAAGTATGTCACTTATACTGGTATAGATTTACCTACCTACAGGAAATATTTTTTTTCTTCTTTTTTTAATACATTTCAGAATTTCTTATGTCAAAAACGTTTTAATAAACCAGAACATACACTTTATTTTATGAGAAACAATGTAAAGGAAAAATTAGAAAATAGAAAAAATCTTAAATAAATTGTTTAAAGTGATGAAAAAAATATTGCTGCACCTGTAAATAGTTTTCCACTTTATAATCAGATTTTATATTATGCTTGAGCTATTTCTTAAAAAGTGTGAGGTGTTTGAATATTATTAATGGATTTTTTCCAAAAATGGAATATGTGTTTTCGAAAGAATTTGGCAAAAAACGTATTAGTTATATAATCTCCTACTTTTCTTCAACTCCACACCCTATTTAATCGCATTTGTCATTTTTTGATTCAGCTTAGTTTTTATTGGGCCCTTATAAAAAGTACTTTTCTCAAGGTACTTCTATGTAAGTTGTAATTTTTTCCAACTATTTTTCTAAGTTTCTTGTTAAAGATTCCAAGGATTTTTTTTCTTTTGTAAAAGTAAAATCCAAGATATTTCGCTTACACCTAATATAATCTGCAATTTAAAATGCATATTTCTAGTTAAAGTTTTTATGTTGTAACTTATGCAAAGTAATTTTATTGTCCGTGTTCATGCAACAAAAAAAAAAGTATAAGCAGAATACGATGAATATAAATTTTATAAAACCAACAAAGTACCCATTAACACTTTCACAAAAAAGGATAAAATACTTAATAGCTAATACCATTTAGATAATTGCTGTTCCGTGTAGATAATAGCTAAAACTAAAGTTTTGTAAACTTAAAAATTTTTCAAATATTCCGAAAATTTTATAAATCAAAACTTACAAAGAAATATAAAATTTATTTTATGTTTAATGCTTCCGTTAGGAAAATTATGATTATGACGATGAAAAAATATACTTCACAATACGTTTGCTGGGTTATAGTTAGTAGGAGTTTAGGCTATTCATTTCTTTTTTATGCTAAAGAAGTCCTAAGTTGTTTACATTGAGTATTTCATTGAATGCACACATGCAAAAATGTATGCAATCAGAAGCACTAACACATACGTAAACAAAATTAGTTCTTTATACATATGAAAGGATAGAAGTGCTGCATATAAATATGTATGAAAGAGGAGAAGAGTGAGCTTAAGCTTATTTCTTTTATTTCCTCAATATTTAAACTTTTAAATCAAACACAGCTCTTGTCTACAAAATACAAGAGATATAAATATAAATTTATTAACTTAAAATAGAATGCAATAATCGGTTCTAAAATACATTTAATGGAAGAATATTTAAATAACTATCAATACAACAAAAATAAAATTAACTGGGTATTTTTCTTAATCTGGGTAAAATTTTTTATTTTTATGAAAAAACAAATGTATTTTAAAAAATCAAAAATATATATCTGCTCCTACTGCTGCTGATCTAATACAAACAGTCTTCACTAATACTAGTCGAAAGTGGTGTATCAATCAAAGTGGGAGTTGTTCTCCGTACCATGATATCACTTAATAGTTATTTTATATTTTTATTATTTTTTTTGGTTCTAAGAGGGTTCTACAGATCAGACAATAAACATCAAAGTTCTATGACCTTTGAATTCTAAATTAATCTTTTAAACTGGGTGTTATAAAACGAGTATGAAAAGATGTTTGACTTCATTCTATTAGCTGCGACTGTGGTAGTAGTAATAGTACAGCTTCGTTAAAAATTTAGGTTCTGCAGCTAGTACAGTGATAGAAGCCTGGGATAGAGGTAATTAGAGAGTTACGTGTCTGCCATTAAGTTACGTAACTTTAACAGTTAACTCAAATATCATCAACCACTTAAAATTCGCTTAACAACTGATATTAAATGAGTATGAGACCAAGCAAACTAAACAGTTTAAGTAAATTGCGATTCTCTAAAATGCATTGCAGAAGCAGAAATAGCTTAAAAAAGTCTTAAATACGAATTCAATTCAAGATATTCCATTCATTGCCATTAATTATTTATTATTATTTATATTTATTATTTCAGAGTTTATTTTCGTAAAAAAAATATTTTTTAAAAAATTTGAGTTTTTAAATAACTTTCAATTTTAATTTATTTTCGCATTTCCTTAGCAGATATTTTAAAGATTCAAATAAAATAAAAATAATATAATTTTAATAATAATATAATAATATACAATCACAAATAAATATCAACTTCATCAGGTGTATATCGACAGCTGTTTTTTAGTTCGAAAGTCGTAAACAAAAATGGATTTTAAATGAAATATCAAACGGGTACGTTTTTACATTTTGCCAACGAATGAATCTTCCCTTTCCCTCAGCAGCGTTTACACTAACAACATGAGTGAGAATATAGACTCTATAAAACACTCACCGCGTCGCGAAAAGCCTCAAACCTTAGATGGTATAAAAACTACAAAATCTCTTAATGATTCTTGTGGTTCCGATTCATCGCTTGATCGTGTATCGGATAAACGTTTGGCTCGAAATCGTTCTCGTTGTTCAGAAACACGATCGTCGCAACGTGAGCATTCATCGGATGGTGTGATGACAACTTCAATAAAAGATTTTAAGACGGATATAGAATTGTGTAACGAATTTCATGACAATGATGGTAACCAGCGTAGAGAAAGCTTCAATTATGACGCCAATAGTCCTAGTAGTCACAGTTCATTTACCAAATCATTGCTAGGCAGATCATTACGTTTGCCTAGCATGGCTGGTGGTACAACAACCAGAAAATGTCTTTTAACTTTAGATGGTTACTCGTACGTCATAGGTAAGTGTTTTTATTAAAAAAGCTTTGAAAAATCAAGCCAGTTTTTCTTAGCGAGTTAATTTACAAAATTAATATTCTCATTTTATATACTAAATTTTACAGTAATTAAAAATTTGTTATTATTTACAAGTTTTATATATATCTTAATTCGCGTCATTCTCATACATATATTTATGCCAATGTACAAATAGCAAGAATAGGCTGTCAAATTTAAACGTTTTAACTCGGCTGTAAAGAGAAATCGCCGTGACGAGTGATAGGACAGTATTTTATTTAATATCTATGTAAGAATGGTATGTATAATTTAAAAGTGCTGTTGGGAAAATAACATACATCTGAATAAAGAAATTGCAAAATAATAAATAAGCAGCATATTTTATTACATAAATTAAAATCTTCAATGCCTAAATAAAATGTAATAATATTTGCTTAATTAAATTTACTTAATGATTTTTAAAACAATTCATCATAATTTAATTTGAATTAAGCTGCGTGAAGAAGACATTTATTATGATTTTAAAAGAGTTTTCATTAAAAACTCTGATGTAAAGTTTTATTTGGATGAAGTTAATATCTCAGATGGTTTCTTTTAAATAACTATCGGAGAAAATTTATTAATTTAATATTGCACAATTTATTATTGAAATAATTCTAAAAATATTATCAGGAGAAGCTTTTGTTTATAATTCTCGATTCACTTTAAATTTGTATAACACATGTTTATTTCCAATACTTAATTAAATTGAAACTTACTCATGTGTCATGTTACAGTTTCTCTTTTTCCTTTATTATTCTTGCTGTTGCACACATAATGCAAAACTATTTTTAAACCACAATATAAATAACACAGCTTCAAAACTCATTTATCACCCTGATAAATCTTTGGCAATTCGTTGACCATCATTTCCAGATTATGCTACACAAGAAAAGAAAATTTATATTATTCAAGTCGCAAGAAAATTAGTCATGCAAAATATTATGCAACTTACAAATTGTAAAGGAGTAGAATAAAAATAATATTTTAAAGATATTTTTCCAGAACATATGAACAAATAAATAAAGAAAATACATGCATGAACTTACTGGAATACATACGCATATAACAGAGGAGCAATAAAGAAAGTAGATGATAAAATACACTTACATCAAGCATTATGCTGGACGGCATGCTGTCAGATAAAGTAAAATTAGTAAATTATATTTTAAACACAATATTAAATATTTGATAAAATACAATTTATAGCAAATCATAGTTAACAAAATAAAAGAATTCTTGTTAAAATTCAATTTAATTAAACAATAGAAACCACTTTATATGGTCTGCCTTTCAAAAAGTTTATTACTTATATTTTTAAGTAGAAGCTCTTCCATATTTAACTTGCTTAACCTTTTAAAGTCCTTGACCATTGCACTTACTTTTTCCACAAAAATACAAACACACTCAGACAAACACACATCCCTAAACACAACCAATTTCAACTAACAGATAACTTTTGGAATAGAAAAGAAAATTTACTTGTTATGTCGGACGAAGACATTAGCCAGTCTTTGTTTTTTTTTTTGCTATAGGTATAATGGAAACACACACATACATATACACATTCATACTTATACAACATTTAACTTTTCCGTATTTTGTTTCTATTGCATTTAATGTCTCTTCCACGTTCACTACAATTCTTTATGCAGCCATTCAATTATTGCGGTTAAAACTTTTCTGGCGCCCAAGTGCTGACTATAATAAATAACACAAGACAATTTGCAAAAGGCGGCACATACCAACATGAAGGAATAAAACAAAAAGGGCTCAAAGAAAAAATCGACAAGAATAAAAATGAATAATATTTTGAGCCAAAGTACTGTGAGTATATGGCAGTTCAAAGGATTAAACGTTTGCTGGAAATATTTTAAATTAAAACTAAAAAATTTGTAGGTTGTTTATCTTCAAGGAAAATTAGCGAGGCATTTGGCAGGTGAAATAATACAGTGGGCTTTAACTTTTTTTATATATAAAATAAGAAGCAGATGATATTTAATATATATTTTTCGAGCAAATAAAAATTGGCCCATTAGTGAAGCCTTGAAGGTACCTTTAGTCAAGACTTTAATAAAAACAAAATTTTAACACAAAACATTCTTTTCTAGCAATAATTTATTTCAATTTTTTTGTTTAAATCATTAAATCAGATTAAAAGACCCGATTCTTAAAATACTAAACAAAGAAAAATATAGTTGGTTCATTATAAAATCCTAATTAAATAAAAAAATATAAAACTATATTATAAAACTATATTTTCTGCGATAACAATAATGGAAAACAGTTGTTAGATTGAATTCTAAATATCAGATTAAATGCAGTGCTTAGTGAACTAGGAACAATGATTTGCCATAGAATTTCACTCAGAAGCTCATTAGTTACTACAAAATTATTAAAGAACTTGAAAAATTATTACTATATATACATTTATTTTCGTTATTCATACATTTTAATTAAATATGCAAAAGGATTAGATTTTAATTCAACAGCGTGTATATAAAGATTACCAATCTAAACGTAAACTTCAATTGCTTTGCGAAAACAAACTTTAGTCGTGAAGTTCATATGCAATATTCAAGCTTTTGTCGCGGACTATTTCTATTTTAGTTAAGATTCGTCGATCTCATGAGGTATAAGTTACATTACAGAAACATTTCCTACTACTCTTAGCGGTTCGTTTAAAGTTTGAGTTGAAACTTAATTTTACTACTCACTGTTGAATTAATAGCCTTTGCTTTTGATTCATTTCTCTTTCCATTAAAAATGTATGTTTTTGATTGACCTTTCTACTCGTCATACTATCTGTCAGATATAAAATTTCCATCTGCTAGCTAATAAAAGAAACCAAGTGTGGATGCCAATTTAAAATCTTTTAATTAAAATTTGTTTTACTTTCTTGCAAGCAGTAACAGCCCTAAAATCCAGCTGCTCCAGTGATTCACCAAACCTAAACCATTCACATTTTTAAACTAACAAAAATAAAACAGAATTTAGTGCTTAAGCTGCTTTAAGTGATTAAACATTAAACTTGTACTTCAAGGAAAAAAGAAACAAGAAAATTAAAAAATTTCATTTCGCTTTATTTTTGCAAATAGTTAAATAAAAAAGGAAACGCAGCGCTTTTCATAAGAAATATTTAACTTCGGTAAAACGATTTTCGTTATTAAAGACTACGGAAATAGAATGCTGATTAAAAAAAAGGGAAAAACATCAGTCTCAAAATTAATTCAACCGTGACAAGGACTCGAATTCGTATATATGGGGAACTATTTTTTTTTGCTCAACTCAAAGTTTCCAAGTTAAAAAACAAATAAAATTACTGAATATAAAACCCATAAATAGCCTCGAAGTGAAAGTACAAATGTGTGAAATATTTAGCATTTGATTTTGTAAAATTAACTCGATATTAAATCTGCTAAATTGTTCGTTTGATCTACGGACGAATTAAAACTTTTGTTAATATTGATATATTCGAATAACACATCAGATATATCAAATCAGATAGCTTCTTTTATTTAAAAGTCGCAATGGGAGGATGTAATACAATTTCGATTTTGTTATCAATAGAACAAATTGTATTTGTATTGTATTGCTACGCTGCTTAAATTAATTGTATTTGTTGAACCGAAACAAATTTGTTGGAATCAAACGAATCTAGATGAAAATAAAAATGTGCGATTTTCTTATTAGAGCTTGTTCTACTATTAACATCTTAATGAACTTATTTCAATCCTCAAAATTCAAATTTTTGTAACGTTTTAATGAAGTAAAAGGTTTATAAAGCAACAGACCATAGAGTCTTTTTAATATAACCGACTGTACGCTCCAACGATATTTTTGGCATTTAAATTTAATGTTTGGGGAAAAAATAAAACCTTAAAATAGCAACCGTAAAATACTTAAACAGTTTTATTTTACATTTTAAAAATTCAAGAATAAGTTTATTATTATTCATTTTATTAGGTCGTTTGTAGAAACTTCTACATAAATAAACATTTTTTAAACCAAAAACAAAATTCCATTTTGATAAACAAATAAAGAAGATAAAACCTCAAAATCCACTTTAAAATATTGACAGTGGTAGGAATTATTTGTAAAAAGTGCCAGGACACTGATAGAAAACACGCTTTTACTTATCTGAATATAAAAGTTCTTTACATTTTGTTTGTTTAACTTTTTAAAACAAACTACAGTTAAAACCACTTCTTTATTGAAAAGAAAAAGAAAAAATGTTGATGATTAACTTGTTGTTTAGAAAAAGTTTTATCATGTACAAGTCAATCAACAACTTTATCTGGGAATTTAAGACGTATTTTTGTTTCAACTTTAAATCATTTTGAAAGAACTTCTGTTTCAACATTTTCTTCTTTTATCTCTCTTAAATCAAACGCTTTCCCATGAAAATCTAAATAAATTGGCTGCAGAGTAAATGACTGTGTTTGTAAGCAGGTTTCTATTTATGGGATTTTTTGTAAAAAAGAAATGAGAAATTCATATCAATAAAATGTCAATTTCAATATTTTTTTTAAATAAGCCAAGAAAAAATACCTTAAAAGGCCAATAAAAGCATTTTCTTTTCATGTTATAAAAATTCAGTCAAGCGCAATTTTTTATAAAAATTCTTTTGGCGTTTTTTTCTACGCTTCAAACCACAAATAAAATACTTGTATTAAAATAATAATTTTGCAATATTTCCCCTTAATAATCAGTCGAAACAGCTGATGTCTTGATATGGACTTCTTAACACTTCTCTTGCAGTTTTGAAAGCAAATTTTATTATAAATTTTTGAAAACAATTGGCGTACAGGTTAATAATGTCGATTTTTTGCTTGATAAATGCATTTATTTTAATATCAAAATGGATTGATGCATTATTCGAAATATTGTCCATCGCTAGCCTTTACTTTTTCCCTGCTTTTACCGGTTTTGCAACATGAGCTCCCCTACATGGGTTGGTCGATTGGCTACTCCCTCTCAATTGTCTTCGGTACAGGTCCCTTGTAATCGTCTGACCCAATATCAACAGCTCATAATACAAAACACCCCCCTGATTACACCAAATACAGAGCATTTATCTTGGCGTTATGTATATTCAGATTCAATGTTGATTTGGCTGGCTTTCTGGGCTTTGCATGCACTATGACGTTATCGTAATGTGCCCATTTTTCATCACCAGTAACAATGCGGTGCAAATATAATTTGTAGCATTTCTGACATGCAAAATCTCGTTTCAATGTCTCTTGACTTCAAATCATAAAGCAGCCAATTTTCTGGCTCGTGCATGAATCCCAATAACAATGTAAGTTCTTCTTGCATTTGGCAACAATCTTCGTCGAGTAATGCTTCCAATCTTTGATTGTCTTCTGTGTCGAAATCACCAATTTTGAATCGCGCAAACCATAGTTCACAAGTTTTTTGAGTTGGTCCAACAACCGACAACTTTCAGCAGTCGTTTTCTTCACCTTAAAATTTTTTTAGTCATCTAAGTTGATATTGCTTAAACTATTGTGAAACATGTGCGTTTACAGCTTGACGTCAATCGAATACTGAAATGCCAGATATTTTTCATCCAATTACCGTATTTATAAATATTGACACAATCTATAAGATAAGATTTATTATTTATTAGGAACTCGACAAATAATTTAGTTAACATTTTTAATAATAAAGAAATTCCCAAATATCAACACACTATTGAGAGGTACACAAAAGATTTACACAAAAGAATGTTAAATTTAGCAATTAGGAAACAGCATGACATACTAAAAATTTTAAATAGGAACAATGAGATGTTAATATATAATATGGAAGGACATTTGACATTAGATGAGATAACAGAATTATTAGAATGTATAGATAGACTAACTTATATTTTTGAAAAAAAGATTAAGGAAACACATAGGAAGAAATTTAAGAAATTTCTGATATTCAAAGAAAGGAGTTAGGAATTAAGGTTAATGAAGAATGGTTTGTTAATAATACTGACATAGATATTCCAGGGGATGTTAAGTGGATTCTTTCTCTAGGACAGAAATTTGCATTACCACTTGAAAAGAAAAATTTTTCTATAATGAAGGTAATTTCAGAAGGAGATGATTTGATTCAGACTATAAAAGAAAAAGAGGACCAGGAAGTAGCGCGGACAAAACTAACAATGATGATTGATAGGCACATTAGCAATATTAGACCTACAGCAAGGGATATTTTTATATTAGATAAAGTAAAAACCGCTAAAAAATTTTTGAGTACTAATAGAAACATATTAATTGTTAATGCTGATAAGGGTAATGTTACTGTTGCTATGAGCAGAGACGATTATGATTCGAGAATAAATGACATTCTTAACGATTCTGCTAAATACTCAATATTGAATAAGGATCCGACTACTAAACTGCAAAAAACAAACAATTTTTTAGTTGATGAACTTTTTAAAAAAGAAATCATTTCAGTAATGGAGAGAAATAGACTTAAGACTAATGTATCAAATTCTCCAAAGCTGTATGGAGTACCTAAGATCCATAAACAGAATTTTCCTTTAAGGCCTATTTGCTCTTGCATTAATTCCCCGGCCTATGGACTGTGCAAGTATATAACGAATATTCTTAAGGTGATAACAGGACAATCAATATATAATATTAAAAATTCGTTGGAATTTAAGGATAAAACCAAGAGAATAAATATACAAGATAATGATAGATTGTTTTCATTTGATGTAGTTTCACTTTTTCCAAGGATTCCTGTAGGTTTATCTTTAAGTATTATAGAGGAAAAATGGCAGATTATAGAACAAAATCCGAATATTGAGAAGGAATTATTTTAACGTATTCTTAAGTTTTGCATTGAAGACAACAGGTATTTGCAATTTGATAATAGGATATATCAACAGAAGGAGGGCCTCCCTATGGGCTCTCCAGCATCTCTAATTATTGCTGATATTGTGATGGAGGAATTACTAAATTCATGTATTAGTAAAATGCATATTAAACCTAAGATAATCACAAAATATGTGGATGATTTATTTTGTAAAACTTCAGAAGATGCAGTGGATGATATTTTGTCAGAATTGAATAGTTTCCATCCGGATATTAAATTTACGATTGAAAGAGAATTAGAATCAAGACTTCCATATTTAGATATATTGATAATAAGGAAGAAAAATAAGTTAGTATTTGATTGGTATAAGAAACCAACATCTTCTGGAAGAATTATTAATTTTTATTCAAAACATCCAAGGAAAATGATAATAAACACAGCGAAAAATATGATAGACAAAATATTGACTATAAGTGATAGAGAATTTCATTTGAAGAATAGGGATACAATAAGAGATATACTTAATGACAATGATTTTTCAGTAGATTTAACTAACAGATTAATTAGACAATATGGTAGTTATAGGCATAATTTAGGAAATTCTACGGCAGAGCCAGGAAATTATAAATCATTAACTTATGTTCCTGGAATATCAGAAAGATTAAGAAAGTGTAAAATATATGACACAGATAAATATATAATTGCACACAAAACACATAACACATTAAATAAATTATTTAGCATTATGAAGGATAAAATAGGAAAAATGGAAATATCTGATGTAGTATACAGGATACCATGTGGAGGAAATGACCAGGTGAACTGTGGCAAAGTTTATATTGGGACAACAAAAAATAAACTTAAAACGAGATTAGCTGGTCACAGGTATGACCAAAAATATAGGAATATTTCAATAAAAAAACTACAAGAGACGTTATATGTTGGAAATGTTAGAAATTGTTAATGTACCAAATGTAAGGAGAATAAATTTCAAGACAGACACAGACAATTTAGCTCAGAATTATAGGTACTTAATCAAAAAGACACATAATTTGTTATAATCATTTCATAAGAGAGAATTTGTTATTTATTTGTTATTTCCGTTTCCTTTTTTTTGTATGTTTATGTATGTATGTATGAAAAAATATTTTATATGTTTTTTGTCAAATGTTTTGAAACATTTTTTCAATTTGTTAATAATTTTTTTGTTTTCAAAAATATAAAAATTTTTTTCCTGAAGAAGCTTTCCAAAGGAAAGCGAAATATTGAGAAGAAAAAATATATGAAAAAGATCTTAAAAAAGAAAAAAGATATTTAATATTCGACAAAATATTATTTAGATGAGTTCTAGCATCTAAAACATTATAGAATTGTATTAATGGCAGTAGAATGCTTTTATTCAACACAGGCAATAAATTTGTTTTAATTGACATAAAGTAACGATTAATCGCTGCTAAATTTCAAAATATGGGAATATCTAAAGCTCAACCATTATTTATAACTTCAAGAGATTTCGAACATTTTTCTTTTTCACAACTTTCTCGTTAATAGAATTTTTTAATTTTAAAATTAATTGAAATTCGTATTTTTTTTAATTTCAATAACTTCGCAAGTTAAGTTTCGAAATGATGGTTTATACTATTCTCTACTAAAATCAATTTGAGTTTTAGCACACTGAAAATCTAGCAAATATTATCATCCAGCTCGTTTAAATAAAAACTGTAATAAATGATTTAAAGTCATTTTCCTTTGTAAAAGAGAAAATATGGAAACTTTAAATAATTTAACCTTAAGTTAAAACCGATATAACACTTTAGATTAACAAAATTTATTTAATAATTATCAAAAGGCGTCTGTCTATCCCACAAATGCCCACATATTTATTTATTGTCATGCAAACTCCTTCTATGAAAGCAATCACTTTATTTATCTATTTATTAGAATTCTTAATTTATTATTATTTTCTGTAGTATTATCTTATTATTAATTATCTTATATTTCAATTAGTTTTTAATAACCAGAATTCATAAACATAACATAAAGTAGATAACTTTTGCTAAACTATTATCAAGAATATCCTTAAGATTCAACTCATATCATATCGAGAAAGCAGCCTTGATTTTAAAGAATTATTTAACAAAACATTATTAAATTAGCTACTGTGCTAGTATCACTTTTAACATACGTGATTTTATTCCGAAAGTGTTTTAATTTTAATACAACTTTAGCTAAGAATTTTTTTATTGCTTTTTTTATGTGTTTTTATCGTATTCCACGTGCAAATTAATGCAAAATGTCAAAACTATTTAAAGTAATTAATTTTGTATTTGATATTTTGCCTGACTTGTTCTTCTGCATACACAGTTATAATTAAAACACTATGAGAGCTGCTAACATTAATTAATAAGAAGGTCAAAAAGTATAATAATTTGCAATAATAATCATAATTTCTTGTTTACTTTTAAGAAATACTTGTGGGAACAGGATCAGCAATATTATTATGGCAACTTTTCAACAAACCAGTTTATTATTTACGTTCTTTACCTGTAAAGAATTATTTCAAATTTATCTTTATTACTCTTGCACTCTTCCTTATCTCGGTTATATTTTCGAAAAGAATTTCTTTAGCAAACAACTTAAATCGTACTTAAGAAAACAAAATAAATATGTTTAATGCAGAAAGAAGGTGAAAGCTGGGACAACAGCAAGCAAAAAACTATATTTAGTTTTTGTAAGCAAGAATAGCAAGCAAAAGGGGGAAAACATCAAGTTTGCAAGTTTGTTCTGTTATGTTTGTCCTCAACAATTTAAATATCATACTTATGCTGACATCATTTCAAAAGGACTGGGTTCAAGAAAATGTAGTTAAAGCATATTCAGTTAATCCTTCTTATGGTTCTGCAGTTTCAAATTATTGCTGATTAAAAATTTAGATAATAGACTCATCTAAGTTTAATAAAATTTTCTAATATATTAAAAGAGGCAATAAAAAGCAACTTAGGGGATAGCATACATTCATTAGAAGAAAACAGACCAGAGAGGTTAATCTATATTTTAAAGAGAAAATCAATAGAATAGAACAAATAAAAAAAAACATAATTCGCCATTTAGTTAAACTAGTTTGACTGAAATTGCTCCTTTTTAATGTGCCAATTTTCATAGCACTTTAAATAGAGCACGTAAACACACACACACACACATATACACAAATACATACCAATACATAAAAAAAGCATTTATCTCACTTAGAGGTTGTTGTAAAAGATTCATTTTTAAGTATGAACACATTTTTAATGTGACGTCTCTCTGCTGTGTACACCTGGTTGCCTAGTAATGCTAATAAACAAGAGCAGCGGGAGTTACAGCAAATTATGGTTTCTGTAACAAGATGCTTGAAAATGTTACTTGAGTTCAAAAAAATTCATTTTACCTACACTCAACCTGGTTGTGTTGATAAATTGTTGAACACTCGTAAAGAAAACATTAACTTTGCAATGATGATGGAAATTATTCAAATTATTTTTCCTGTTTCAAATAGTGAACATTAAGCGAAAATTGGAATTCCGCTAATACTTAAAAAATTCAAATAACAATTTAACTCTAATGTGTATTAAGTGAGGTTATTTCTTGTCATTAATCTGCCATTTAAATAGAAATTTTTAAATATTTGTTTGCAACAGAATTGTCTGGCACAATTCGAAAAAAGCAATAATTGTAAAAGCGAATTTTCTATTTCTCAAAAAAATAATGCTTGTCAAAATATATTCCAAGCACGGAGCTACCCCATTATTATTAAAAAGAATTAACCTTTTAAAGATATTTTTGGAAAGGTTCCTTTTAAACGAAGTTTAAAAATGACTCCTCCTTCCTTCGTAAATATTTAGAATTTCGAGAAAATAAACATAATTTTTGGATCTCCTAGAAAATTTATACAAAATCAATTATTGAAATTGACTATAGATTCGAAAATAAAAAGAATATCACAACATGGGCGATTATTTATTTCCTTGTGTGTAATCTGTTAGAAAATATTATAAATCCAAATTAGAAAAGGCATGGTTTATTAAAAAAAAATATTCTGTAATTAAAATAATTTAAACTGAGGAACCAACCACCTTCACAGATGGTTCCCTCAGCTATAAAAAAATCCTTTGCAGACCAACAGATAAATAATTAAATTTAAAGAGTATAATTAAAATCGCACACTTTCATGGACCATTAGATCCTCCCTCTTAGAGATAGACTAAAATATAATGTAGTGAATATTAGTTATTAAAAATTATTAAAATTCAATTTATTGAAAATTAATGCCTAATTAAAACTTTATTTAACTTTTTCAGGTGAGCCAAAATTTTAATTTATAATTTCCGTAATTTCGGTAAGTCCATCACAATTAACATTATAAAAAGGTTTAATGCCAAAAAAAAAGAATTAGTTTGAAATAGAAAATAAAAAGGTAGATAAAGAGAAACAAGGCCGGTAATCTGAGAGCATAAATAAATTCAAGAGCAGAATAAAATTCGAGTAAAAGAGACATTTTAAAAGAAAGGAAACATATAATAATTAATTATTAAAATTCAAGGGCTTTATAAAATGTTTCAGTTGTCTTCCCTCAATGTTTTAGATTTCTTTCTAGTTGTCTTTATAATTCAAAGATTATTTTTCTTATTTTAATTATTTTATTTTTTATATTTTAATAACTTAAAAAAATACTTCAAGTTATTATCAAAAATCTTTGAAGATTTGACTGCCAAAACACTGCAAATCAGAAAGTGATAAGTGGAAGTGTTCTTTCAAGTCGTGCATAAATAAAGTTTAATTTTATTTGATGTGATTCTTCTATAAAAATATTAAGTAATTTTACGAAACGATGCCTCTATTATATTTTGAAAAATTGTTGAAAAATTGAAAATATAGAAATGGTTGCTGTTTGCTTCTAACCGTCAACCAATAACTAGAACAGGGCCGTAGTATACGTCTATAAGTTTACTGGTCGGACTTCCAGAATAAGGTGTTTGGGGCTGCATGGGCTAGCACATGCGACTGATGCCGCCTTTTACCCTTGAAAGTGCATGTGAAGATGGAGAAGACGGCGTGCCCCCGGAGGAACATCAATGTAATGATTGAGAAAGAAAATTCAATTTTTTTTCCAATAACAGAGTATTTAAATAATATTTTTTTTTCAAACAAGAGACATTTCGAGATATTCCCTGCAATAAAAAACGGAATTTTAGTTTACATAATTCTACTCCTTTAACAAACAATAGAGAAATGACTTTTTTTAATTTTTATACAATTCTGCATAATTATTCAGTTTTCTTGACAGAAATTTATTTCTTTATACATATTTTTCATTTGTTCAAATAAGTTTTGCAACGAAAAATTTATAAAGAAGAGTTCTAGAATACTCCATGAACGCATAAAATATTTTTTTGGTAATTTCTGTTGGTTTTATTAACTCTGGCTCCAAAAAAGCAAAACTCTCTTACACTTAAGACACATTTTTTTAATAAATTCTACAATTGGAAATTAAAAGTATTTAATTTTAATTTTTTAAAACTTAATATTTTTATTAAAATTAAGCCTGGTCCATTTATTATTCCACAAATTGTACAATAAAAGACCAACTAAAATAACATTCGCTGCTTTAACTACCGTCTTTACGAGGGCGCGTCGTTCGCTAAAAATAAGAAAGAAACAAAAAAACAACTTTCAAAACAAAATATTGTAAATTAAGGATATTGCAAATGGAACAACTACAAACGCAAAAACTCCAACTGGTATACGACACACCAACGCCTGATGATCCTTTAAAGTAACGCCCACAGTGGAATTTAAAATGATTTTAATGCTAAACATAAACATTTTAAATAAAATCGTTATTAGGAATTGTTTGTTTACAAAATCTACATAAAATAAATTTAAAAATAAAAAAGAATATTTATAAAGCCAAGCTAAAACAAATACCAGGAGGCGTAAGCAATTTAAAACAAGTCAATACACACAAATTCTTTACGTTTAAATTTGCAAGGCCATTAAAAGAAAAATGTTTTCGTCAAAACAAGAAATTATGTAAATTCGTCTGTGTAGTGGGTATTCCAGCATAAATTACTTAAAAACAAAAAAAGACATAACTTTTCTAAGAAATGAATGATTTTCATTAAAGTCAAAAAACAAAAGATTTAATGAACAGTTTTAAGGATATCACAGCATAAAATTATTTATTTCATTTGAATGATTGACTTTTTTATATGGAAATCAGGAAAGAAATAGTTTTCAAAGGACCTTCTTCAAATTTTAATTAAAGCCGTTGGCTGTCAGAATATAATTAGTTAGAGAATATTTCAGTCTAATTAGGTTTTAACGTACAAGACCACTCTTCTCAAAAATAAGAATAATATGAAATTATTTTTCTTTAATATTTGGAAGTTTTTTTAATATTATTTAAATTGCATTTAAACGGTCCAAGCCATATGAGAGTAGTGATTCTCCCGTTTTTGCTCTTCAACTTCATTTGTATAATTTTAATACAATAAAGAGAGCAAAGCTATTTTTCACTCAATAACGAAAAAATGTACTTCTTTTGCACTCATCTTTTTTTGTTTGTTTGAGGTTAAAAAAGAAAAAATTATAGAAACCAAATTTTTACAATTTTCTTTATATAATTTCCGTAAATACTTTAGATTTGCTAACCTAAACGCAAATTACAACAAAAACACAACAGCAGTTTTTGTCGGCAACAAGATATGAAACTACTTTTGCAGCAACAAACTTAAAAACTTTTACAGGCAGGAACAGCAATTTGTGTAAAAACATTAAATTTTCCTGAAACCGAAATTGCCAGCAAACATGCAATCATGACAAAACTATAGAAACGGTTTTACATATAACTTCTCCAATCCATGGATGCCTATTAAATAAAAAACAAAAATGTGAATAAAGTTACACAAAGCGCAGTTAAATAAATACAAACAAAGCCAAACCAAAACTGTAAAAAGAGTCATGGGTTTTTAATTGCTTTTTTAATGCAAATAAATTTAATTTGCACATGGCGCAAATACCCATAAGAATATTCTAGTTAGTAAAACCGAATGTGGGTTTTGCCTTTAAATGTAAAAATAACGCAAAGTAAGTAAGTGGTAAGGTTAACGCTAGCACCTGGTCGTGGTAGCCTTAATCTGGTGGAGGTCTTACCACTGGGTGTAGGAAAAAGCTTCCACCCGCGCCCTAAGACACATACATGCCTTAATCGTAGTTTTCAAGTGCATGGTAGTAGCGCCATGTCTCTACTACTTCCAACAACTCATCCTGTTGCATGCTCAGGGTAAAACATTGGATGGTTAACCTGCGTTAACATCTCTACGAAACTTTTCTCAAAACCCGTTTAAACCACAGCCACCACCAAGCAATTACTAGAATACGGCCGTAATATATGTCTATAAGTTCACTGGTTGGGCTTTGAGAGTCATGTGCCTTTTCCAGTTTGGGGCTCTAGCTAGCTCAGGCGACTGGTGCCGCCTTTTACCCCTGAGAGCACATGTCAAGATGGAGAAGAGATCTATCAAGACTGCATGCCCCCGGGGGCGACACCAACGTAATGATTGAGAAAGAAAATACAATTTTTTTCCAATAACTGAGTATTTAAATAATATTTTTTTTCGAATAAAAGCCATTTCAAAATATGCCCTGCAATAAAAAATAAATTTTAGTTTATATGATTCTACTCTTTTAACTACAGAAAAATGGCTGTTTTTAACTTTTATACAAGAATATTATAAAATTGTATTAGAAATTCGGAGAGTCCTCAAGTTTTTAATTTTTTTACTTTTGTTTTCCTTTCTTTAACTGTAGAACTTCTTTTAATCTTGTCGATTGCAAGTTTTATCTCTTTGTGTTGGTAAAATTTTTATGAGTCAGTAAAGCAGTGTGTTGCTTCATTTGTTTATACTCGTATTCAAATTAACCTTTTAATACTCGAATAATCAAAGAAACGTTAGCGTTAAATCGGTCACGACAAAAACAACAATGAATAATAGTCTTTTTTGTTTTTGTTATTTTTGCTCAATCTACCATAAGCTCAAATGATTGACAATTCTAAATTTGTTTAAAAAATATTTTAAAAATAAAATCAGAGAAGTAGTCGAATAACATTAAAACATACAGAAACGTATCAAGTGGCTGCATGTTTAGAAGCAACAATATTCATTGTTCAAATTGAAATAAGCTTTTAGGTTGTTGCCATGCACATATCATACATGTGAGTATGATAGCAGTCATGTTGTAAATATTTTAAATATTTATTTATGTATGAAACACACTTAATGCAAGTAAAAATGGCCAAGTTTTATGTTTCTCTTAATTGTGACATCAACTATAATAAACAGAAGTATTTTATTTCAAAATATTTTAAATATAAACAGCAAATGCTTTAAGTATACTAAAATAACTGAATAAATTTTAATTTGGAATTTGGAAATGCGGAACTTAAACAGGGTTAAAATTATGTTCTTCGTTTCGCCAAATTAAATATACATTTTTGTGTTAAAAATCATACAAAATATAACAAGAAATTTTTAGTTATGATACATCCATAACAAAGTTTATGTCCTCAGTTATTAAACCAACTAATTTTAGAAATGTGCAAAAACACGCGAAATATTCAAAGTCAATCACAATCACTAAACTCTTTTCATTGTCTCCTTTATTAATCAACATATATATTTGCTCTTGCTTTCTTTCCGTTAATACAGTTTTAGTTTCATACATTAAATTTTACTAACAAAAAGATCTAAAAGAAAAACTTGCCCAACTAAACCGACCAAGTTTCAAATTAAGAGCAAGCAAAAGTAAGTCGCAACCCGAAAACAAACAATCGCTTTCGTGATAAAATCGGCGAATCATAATTTAGGATTTCTACGAAAAGTAACGACACTTTCCTGTTACTTAATGCTAAAGAAGCTCTTTTTGTGTTGCTGTCTGTTATTTTTCAAATTCTCTTTTAATACAATTTTTTGCCAAAATCGCCAAAAATTTTAATTTATTTCAATTTCTACTTTAGAAATTAATTAATTTTAAAAACATTAAACAATATCCTAGAGTTTTGCTAATTAGATTATATTATAGCATACAATAACACACACATACAACAATTACTAAAATTTAACCTTCTAAATTGTATTCTTTTTTTTTTCTCAGTCCCAACTGTAGTGAACGTTTAGAAATTAAAAAAATAACATGTATGAGAACAACCTGTTATTTTTATGTTGCATTGCGTGTTACTAATCCTTTTGTAAAACAATTATTTTAATATCAAATAAACATCCTCAGGGAAATTATATTAAAAAGCTTATCATGTACGTTGTCCTTCTGGTATAACTACAACAAGCATATAATTAAAATTATACTTTAAATGTATAAATAATTTAACTTTAAAAAAATATATAAGAGGAATGTGGGTGTGAGTGTGTGTGTGTGTTGCTATAAACAAAAATATACAAACTTTAAAATAAAACACAGATCAGCAGGATGATTGTCTCTGCTGTTCGGGCTTCAAGCTTAATATTTATTGTTATAAAGTTTAATTTATTGTAGTTTCAGATGATAGCACATTGTTCACGATATTTGAAGCCATTTCTAAAAAATCAAATAAAATCACAAATCTATAAAATTATAAAATCATTATTTGTATTGTATTGCAGAAACTATTCCTGTATAAATTGAAGTGATATATATTCAAAGTAAAGGAGCAAAAGGAATAGCCAGTAATTGTTATTATAAATAACACTAAAAACAGTGTTGCAATCTTTATTTAAATGATTTTAGCTGTACACATTTTTAGCTTTTAGAATATAAATAGATGTTTTTTATATTAATTATTTTTCCAATATAATTTTATGCTACTTAAATTTAAAACAAATTTCACAATTTATACGAAGCTTTCAAATGTGCTTTTCTTGTGATTTTGTCTTTTTTTGTTGTTGTTTCATTCAATCATGCTAACAAGAGCTTCTTGGGGTGCCATAATAAAATTTGTCAATTCGTCCAAAGCAATAACAATCCTGTTAAGTAGCAAAAAATAAGCAAAAAGAAAATGACGAAAAGAAAACCAGGATAAAAATGCACACAAGCAATTTGTTAAAATAATAAAAAGAATTTTTGCAAGTTTAAGGAATTGAACACTTATTTAACAAAAGTAGGATGGCTTAGGGCTAAATGTTGTTAACATTATTAGCAAACTAATAGAAATGAAAATATCCAAAACATAAAAGTAACTTACCCTTTTTCGTAAATGGAATTAATACCCGATATGAGCACAGTTAACTGTTTGACATCCTCAAGTATATCATGCAAGTCAACTACCTCTTCTCCAGATCCCACATTAATGATGGTTAAAATGGATGTATCGCCTTTTAAATATCTTCAAATTGTACGGATTATTAATATTTTTTTTTTAATTAAGGCATCAAACTCGTATAATTGGTCGTTCTTGGCGCAAGACTTTTTTACATTATAAATATTTAAAATCTCTTTATTTTTTTGTTTAAATTAATTTTACTGTAAAAAAACCTTTGTGTTTAAATAAATTAATATCTAAAGGCCAAAATCTTTATAATATCGTATTGAAATATATTGAATTCGAATATAAATATGCCTATTTCCTTATTAAAAAATTTTTCTAAGAGGATTACCCGTGACCCAATTTTAGACTTAAAAAATTATATGGTTTACCTCAACAGCGAAGATAAATAACCTTCTCAGCTTAACAAGTATTCCTTCACATTTCAATTCGATATTTTTAACACCAATTAGATCATTTTTATTTGAACTAATAAAAAGTCTTAAAACGTATACAATATTATTAATTGTCAGCTTTGTATTAGTTGCAGATTTTCTTTATTGGGTCCTCTAAAGAGAGTCAACTCAAAACTTACAAATCTACAGTAGAGGCCAGAAACTGCTTAAAAAAACAAGAGAGACATAACTGTATTGATGAGTAGAGCAAACTATCTGAGATTTGTAGTACTTTTATAGGGTAGATATGGCCACTGTAAATCGATTTCTGGCAAAAATTCAAACCTGAATTTACTCTCTCTAGACAAACCTGTGGGTTAAGTATTTTTTATTACAAAAGGCTTTAGAAAAGTTTTTTCAGGCCGAATGATCGTCAAATCCTTAATCACAACAAGAAATTTATCTTTTGAAAAATTTTGAAATCAAATTTGAAAAGGTTATCATGGGTCTTAACCTTTGACGTTTTGCTTTTATTTTAGTGCCTTAATATGACATTTGTTTTCCAAATATTTAAATATTTTCGAAATATTTAAAAACCTCTGTTCGAATTTCTGAACGCTCTCACCTTATGACAGCAAAAACATTCCGGTTAATAACCTCTAGACGTGTACGTCCTTTTCGAAGAACTTCCGATTTTCTTAATTGCAGCAAATCTTTATAAATTTTATAATGGCTCTTCTCTGTTAACTTTTGCAATTCTAAATTCAAATTTTTATAGTTGGGATGCACCGGCAACCATGTTTTTTCGGCATTTGAAAACCCCGCATTTTTATCAGAACTCCACTGAAAAGGAGTACGTTCTGGATCACGAGAAACTACTTTATAACTATCTGCTCCAGCATTACGTGCAGGTGGATCAACAGTATCTTCCCAACTAATATCACGAAAATCTTCCATACCAATTTCTTCACCCTGTTTATGAAAAAAAAGTATATTTGAGCGTTTCCGGGATTAATGATGGTTAAAATAGACCTACATTATATGTTACAGCTATTCCGGGCAACGTCATGATTAACATATTAATGGCATCCACACTGTTGGAACTAAATCTAGAAGCTATACGTGGATTATCATGATTACCCATGACCCAATTTGCTACATGATTTCTTGGCATAAATGTTAACCATTTTTGTATGCTTAAAACAAAATCTCTAGCATCTGATTTGCCATTAAGATCCATAAGTAATAAAAAATTAAAAGGAATTTGAGGACCCCTATTTCCATCATTATTTTCATAATAATCCATTAAAACTTTCAAATCAGCATAGGCTTCAGTCATCATTATGCGTTCAGGACCTCCGTAAGTTTTTGAATACTCATCCAATAAAGCACGCCAATGATACAGCATATTATAAACTTCAGGCTGGAAATAAGAAAGGATGCAAAGTTAATTTCTGTATGAGTGTAAAGCCTTCAAAAGTTTACCAAATCCTTGGTGTAGATATGTTGAGTATAATCATACGATTTGGGATCGTCAGTTTTGCCGCTTAAAGGTTCATCTTTTTGATGTGGATCTTCAAATAAATGATTAACAGCATCCACACGAAAACCACTCACGCCTTTATCTAACCAAAATACTATAACGTCATCCATTGCTTTTACTACCTGAGGATTGCGATAATTCAAATCTGGCTGTTCTTTGGTAAATTGATGATAATAAAATTGTTCTCTTTCTGGATGCCAAGTCCAAGCAGAACCATAAAATACCGATTGCTGTAAATTGTTAAAAATTTTAAATGGAATAAATTTTTGTAGTTTAAAATCAAACATTGTGAGTACCCAATTATTTGGTGGCTCATGTTCTCCATCCTCATTGATTCGGCCATCTGACCAGATATAGAAATCTTCATAACCTTCTTCTCTTGCTGCCGATTTTCTAAACCATTCACATTGATCGGACGAATGATTAGGTACAAAATCCAATATGATTTTTATATCTAAACTCTTGGCTTGCCGTATGAGTTCTTCGAAATCTTCCATTGTCCCATATTCGCTGTGTATGGCTTTAAAATTGGAAATATCATATCCAAAGTCGACCATAGGCGATTGAAATATCGGGCTTAACCAAGTAGCCGTAATGCCAGTTTCAGCCAAATAAGGTAGTTTAGAAATAATGCCTGAAATATTTTTAATTGTTAACTTAAAATGTTTTTTATGTTTTTATTTCCAAAAAATAATATTTTTTAATTAAATCGTTATTTACTGTTTTTATCAAAGCTTAATAATTTTGTTTTTAAACCATAAAAACCATATTTGTCGTTACCTTTTAAATCTCCGATTCCATCGTTATCACTGTCCATAAATGAGCGGGGATAGATTTGATAGAACACCGCACTTCTCCACCAGTCATTATCCACATCCCCTTTACCAGAATCTTTGTTGCCGTCCTCTGCTTTTGTTGCAGCCATATGTCTGTGTAAAACTGAGATGAATAATAATAAGAAAAATTCGAATCGACTTAATTTATAGCAACACATGTTGATTTGTTTTTGCATAATGTAGTTTGTTGTTTTTGTTTTTATTCAAAACATACAGGGAATACAATTTTTTTTTATTTCATTTAGTTTATTTTTGTTAAATCTTTTGAAGTCATTAAAGTCTTCTTGCTGGCTAAACACTAACTGAACCTTTTATTAAAATTTATTCATGCTTAAATAATAATAAAATATGCAATTAAATCGTTGAAGCAATGAATATTGTTTCAATTATTTGACTTATTTTTGCATTAATTATTTTATTATTATCAAATAAAATTTTTATTTTTATAATTTGAGCTTTTTAGTTGTTCTTAAAATTGTTAAAGATTAAATTTTTATTTTTGAATTTTCTCACAAATTTTTGTTATTTTCAAGTAAAAGCACAAAATGATCTCACATGAGATTTGGTACACGCTACTAATTGTCACTTGAATGATGATTTATAAATATACCAATCAAAAGTTAAATGCAAATGCTTGCCAGATGGACAAAATGTTTAAAGGAAACGCTAACTGACTTCTGTATATTTTTAATTGCATATTCCTTTTGAAAAGTGCTTAAAAAAAGTGCTTTAACCACCTAACGGCCGGCATTTTATATAATATAAATTGATTTCTATTTAAATGCTAAGAAAAACCACCGTCAGCACAATGGCTTATGCATTCATGTAATTCTGCCCATAAGACTAAGACTTTTTGTGATGCCGTAAAGTATGCTTCTCTATAATACTTAAAAAATATTAACGCTGCAAAAATATAAAAGTTTTGTTTAAAGAAAACTTAATAAGAAAAAAGCAGAGCACAGTGAAATTTTTAAGCACATTACATAAATATTGAGGAACAGTCGGGTTTTGAGATACTCTACACTTACTTAATCGTTCTTGTACGCTCGTTTGTGTATGAAAATAGCACAATACTATTTTCATAAGTGATTTTTTAACAAAAAATAGCATATTCATATGATAAAAAAAATATCATAAGTTAAAAATTTTATAAGCTGTAACTCTTTTACAAAAAAATTTCATCAGCCATAACTTTCCTAATTAAAAAAAATCATCAGTCAGAATTTTTCGGTAAAACAATTTCATCAGTTGTATTTGTAATAGAAAAAATTTTTTCGGTAATATTTGTTTTTTTTTTGAAGAATAAATATCCTCGGAAATAATTTTTTTAAAGAAAAAATTTCTGCAGCCATCATTTTTTTAGAGAAAAAAATTCGTCAGTCATATTTTCTTAGAAACAATTTTTTCAGTTTTTTTTATGGAAAAGATTTTAAAGATTTTAATTTCTTTAGTTCTAGTTTCTTCATAGAAACAACTTCTTCAATCATAAATATTATAGAAAAAAATTCTCCAGTTATAATTTTTTTTATAAAAAAAACTTCTTCAGTTATAATTTTTCTGTAGAAAAAGCCTCTTCAGTCGTAATTTTTTTATAGAAAAAACTTCTTCAGTCAAATTTTTCTATATAAGAAATTTGATCAGTATAATAATCATATAGAAGAGATTTTATATGTTGTAATTTTTCTATAGAAAATATTTTGTAGTTTTTCTATAAAAAAAAATTTCATCAGTCATAATTCTTCTATAGAAAAATTTGTACAATTGAATTTGTCTATAAAAAAATGTCTACGTTTTTTATAGAAAAAATTCTGGTCATAAATATGCTATAAAAAAATTTTATCAGCCGTAATTTCTTTATAAAAAAATTTCATGTTCCTATAAATAGATTTATGCCATGTTTTTATTTTCTGCACTTCGAAAGTTGCACGCTCGTTAATACACTTTGGTTGGTGGGAATCAACAGTAGCGGATACGTTTCTCTAATAAAATAATTACTGCATGTAACTGTCCCAAACGCCTTAACACAACAAAAGCAACTAAAAACATAATGAGTTAAGGAAAAGCACTTAAGTTGGACTATTAACACTTTTTTAAGCCTAAGAAAATTTTAGTACGTTCTGTAGTGAAAAGCTTTTTAGGTTTTGAGAATTGTGTTGTGCATAGTACAAACACATTAATTTTAAGCTGAAAAGCTTGTACAAATTTGCTTACACTCTCTTCATTTGTTATTTTTTGTTTTAAGCGCCAGATATTATATACAATAACTTAACTACAAAATAATATTTTGTATATATTGAATATATTAAGTTTTCTCCCAAATGCTTACCAAAAAACAATTTTACCCTTTAAGAGCTTTAAATTTTGTAATTATTTACTTATTTAGTAAACTTTTGTTAAATTGTAGGTTGTTTCTGCTTATAAATAAATCTGCTTACGCTTAAAATTTAAATTAGAACAAAATTTAAAATTAAAAACAAACTTTAATTTGTAGTGAAAGTTGTATTGTAGTTTGTATTAACTACAATATATTTCGTTATTTCTCTTCACCACATTCCATTAACATCATAAACATGTGCTGTAGCAAATGTGTTTTCTAAAAAAATTGCTAATAGCGTTGGTACTACAGTTGTAGAATCTGACAACTTACACCAGGTTGTGAATTGACCGCAATTTTGAAAATAAAAATAATAAAATTTTCCAGCCAGTAGGATGCATCATCATACAGCCACTTTATTTATATTCATGCCGTTATTTTCTCTTAAACGTTATCGTAATAAACCTCTCTACCAAACACACAAAAGGAGGAATTATACTAAAATGTTGACAGCTAAACTGCTTTAAGTTTAGATTGTGTTTTTATTCTTTATTTTTCAGAAAACAAAAATCGTCTGTCTGTTTTATACTTCACATTTTGGAACAACATGTTCAACAAGAAAATTTTATTTTGCTAATATTTCACGCAGTTTAAAACTCTATGACGCTGACAGTTAATGTGGTTTTGTGAGCATTTTATACCAGTTACATTTTGCATCCACGTCGTATGTATATTTCAGTTAGTCATCAAACAGTAGAGAGCAAAATAGGTGGATTAAAAGTTTAACCTCATTCAAAGGCATCCTTTTAACGTTGAAAGCTTCTGTAAAATTAGCAACCGGATTTTCATATCATTTTGCATTTTGCCCCATACTGTTAAATAACATTTTTTGTGCATGTATGTGTCCTTTTTATTCAGTTTTAGTTTTTTAAACCACTAAACCAAATATTGGTAACTTCCGCTTGATAGTTGAAATATTGTGATTGTAAGAGGATATGTCATCAAAAATTTAAGTTGCTTTCAAGTAAATGCATTTCAGCGTGAAACGAAAATTTAGGTTGACAAGTTGTGCATAGGAAATACAATTTAAATGACGTGAATACACAAAAAACATTTAGCAGATGTTACGATGATATCCGTAGGGGGTTCACAGCGCGCAGTAAAATTTATTTTAGCTTTTTTTAGCCAAATTTCTCTACGTTATAAAACTCCTGTTCAAAATTTTTATAGAAGGAATTTTATATTCGACAAATGGCAATTACGCGGCGGTAACAGAAACAAAGTTCTTCACATTCTATAGAGATTATTGTAACTGTAGTGTTTAGTTTAGTTAAACAATATAGAAATAAACTTTATGAAATATTGTTGTTTTATTTCGAAGCACATAATTTCTTTAACCTGTTTCTAAAAAGACCGTGAAAAACTCTAATTTGATTTTTAATACACCATTTCAAAGTCCATAAGGATAAATAGCTACAGAGCTGCAACCCATTTCTTATGTAATATAAAATGGCGATGCAATAGTGTAATATTTAATAAATTTCATATCAAAAGTATCGAAGTAACTATGCAGGGCTTATGTATGTCCAAAAAAAAAGTACTACAACCGTGTATGCTAAAGTAACTATATTAAATGCGCCTTCTGTTTATTGTACGTATTTGCCAAACTTGATCTGAAACAAAAAAATTACTTTAACAAAAATGTTTAAATTAGAATTAACACCAAAGGAAAATTTATATTAATACTCAAAGGCAGACCCATTAGTATTAAAGCAGATGAACGCATGCAAGAGCATGTTTAGCTTAAAATTTCAAATTCGAATACATACAAAACTTACCTAATTTGTGCAAATATTTATTGTACAATAAATCTCTTTATATAACGAAGAAGTAACGAAGAAACAAGAAACATTTTCTTTTAAGGATTTTCACAAAACTAATAACCTGCACGTGTCCTTGTTATATTATTGTAATTAAAATCCAATTTTTAACTTTAATTTAAAGTCAAAAAGCTTTAAGTAAATATTCACCGATTCGTTACAATTTTATTTACAAAAAAAAAAAAAAAAAAAAAGGATTAAGAAAATTTTTGTTGTTCAGCTAAAAGTTTAATTGATATTTAATTTTTGCAAAATTGTTATATTTATTAAATATTTGCAATTTAGATATGCCAAACGGCCATCTTCTGCCTCAACGGGGCGTTTTGGAACATAAAACAAATTATGGATGCGTTTTTGAAAAGCCGAAAAATTAACTAATAGAATGCTTAATGGAAAATAAAATTTGACTATTTACCATTTGCTTGATAAAGAAACAAAAATGTTTTTAGTAGTTTCAATTTAAACAACTACTAAAACTTACACCCAACATATACTGCAACAATGTTTGTGGATGTGTTTATGCATGTGATATCAAAATAACAAAAAGGAAAAAATATAAAAACAGTTTTGGCGCACAAATCTGTTTTGATTTGCGTAGTTTTTTTTAGAAAAGTATTAGTTTTTCTGCTTAATAAAGAACAAACATAAAACTTACTTACAGAGTCGTTTTTTATCACTTTTACTTTCTTCTCACTGAATGTTTTGCGTATTTTTATTTTCACATAAAGAAATCTCTTTTTTCTTTAACGTAAATATTTAGGAATTCATTTCTTTATTTTAAAATAGAAATAAAACGATGGAAAAAGTTTTAACAAACAACATAATTTATATATCTGATTTCTTGCAGAAAGTTCCTTACTTTACAGATTTATCAAAATGTAATGCAAATGTAAATGCGTGTAAGACCGACATTTGTAAAATGTATTGGAAGTACCAAAAAATGATACGTGACATTCTCACAAAATTTAAGTGAATACTGTTTTTTTTTTGTTAACAATTTTAGACCTTGAAGTATTTTACTTCTATAAGCGAGAAATTATGTTCTATGAATAAGGAATTCTGGTGATAGATCACAATTCTTTTACAATCGATTTTGCTTCAGGCTTAAGTACTCTCACATACATAAGATTCTAAACAAAATTTGAATAATCGGTAAAGAAATTTTAATATAAAGTGTCATTTTACAAAGAGTCATTTTACTAATTATTTCCATTTGTTTATTCACTTTTTGTGATATCACGAATTGCATTTGGCAGTATCCAAGCGATATTAAATTTTTGAAGGGGTGCGATCTTTGTGAAAAAATTAAAACTGTGCGAAAGTCACAGATTTCACCAGCTTTTCAGCTTTTATACAAGTATCAATTCAAATTAAATATTAACACAAAACTGCTTACAAAATCACATACAAAGTCATATTAATTGCCTAACACTTACTTATGCTTGCAGCAAGCAAAACTACAGAGTAAAATCTCTGCAAAACAAAGCCCTGAAAGCAGGGCTTTTTTGGTTTATTTTACCAGGGTATGGTACTTAAAAATTTGCTCATCTGCGTATAAATGTGCACATGATGTAGAACATCATATGATACGCTTTATACAAAATCAAAACTCGCAGCAATCAGACATTACGAAAAACATTTTACCGTAAAAAGACAACAAAACAACGAATGGAAAACTCAGGGATTAAATAATTTAACAACTTACCTCCAAAAGTAAAGTTCCAACACTTCCAAGATTTCGGTATTACTTCAAGATTATTTGAAAAAAAATTTACAAGTTTTTTACAAACATGAATGTTTTTGATATTTACATATACATACATAATAATAAATCCTCATGTATTTAATTAGCATCCTGATTTACCTTTTAATATTAAATTTTAAAAATATATAATTTTTTTATTATATACTTGTCGACCAGCCGCTCTAGTACCTTATTGGCGCTAGGGCACCAAATTGAAAATTGTAACATTTATAAATATAAGCAGATAATGAAACAAATAAATGTTGTGAAAGACAGAAATACAGAGTAAATTGAAGCTGCAAAAATTTATTATTTTTTACAAATGGTCTGTAAC
The DNA here is from genome assembly GCA_030448955.1 of Trichopoda pennipes. Lineage (NCBI taxonomy): Eukaryota > Metazoa > Arthropoda > Insecta > Diptera > Tachinidae > Trichopoda > Trichopoda pennipes. Next base: position 25,956,205 of record JASKUP010000017.1, on the reverse strand, counting down.
AAATATGATGAATTTAAATTGCTCCTTTTTAATATTAACCTTAAAAACAAATCCTGTTAAATTTATCTATAAATTTATATTCATCTATATGTCTATTATTTAAACATAAATAATTTTTTTATTAAAAAAATACCATTGAAAAGCAACAATTTATAAACACCACCGTCTCACGAATGAGAAATATTTGAATAAATTTTACATCCAAAACAAATGAAAATATCAAGAAAATTATTTGGACCTTTTTTATTAAGGAAAAATACAAACTAGACCTTTTCTCTGCCCCAGACACTGTAATTGTTGTCAGCAGTTTTACAAGAAACATTTTCTACATTTTGTTTTTCTTTTCTTTTAATTTAAGCAAAAAGGTAAAAAGGGTTACAAAAACATCTAAGAAGACATTATTATTCACTTTTATTTGGGTACGGTTTTCCGTATTATTCCCCACCAAAATTATGGCAATAAAATATTTTTATAACAAAAATTACTCTTGCGGTTTAAAAATCCTAACAACAGGGGTTGGTTTCGGTTACTAAGCATAAATAGCGAAAAAGTTTATGAAATATAAAATATCTTCTGTTCGACAATAATGAATTTTATTTATTTTAAGCATTTTTTAAAAGACAGAAATAAAAATTAATGTTTAAAAAATTTCGAGAGGTTGTTGTAATAATTTTGTTTTATTATGGCTAATAGTCAGAAAGTCTTCCAACCAGCTATTTTTTTTGTTGTAGTGACCTTGTAACGACACGTTTCCCCTGGCTGCTGGGGTATGCTCAACGGCGTCCGGGTCGTGTTGTGCTAATGTTTGAATAAAAGGCGGCTGGTTGAATCGGTATAAATTATCAGCCTTTATTTGCAACTTATCTTCTTAACAGCAGCTCTATGTGCCATGCAATACTGTTCGGAGGTATCTCTGGGCTAGGTACCACATATCAACAGTTATTGGACGAGGGAAATAGCCAGAACAGCGAAAATTGTGCAGAGTAAAAATCACTAATATACAATTTAACGCTGCTCCCTGTAGCGAGTGTAGGTAGAAACCGGGCTGGGTAAAAACCACCCCACCAGTTCGTGACCTCACCAGTCCTAATATGGCCAGCACCATGGGGTAAGAGTAACTGTACGAGGAAAATACCCAGAACAACGGAAATTGTGCAGGGTAAAAACCACTAGAACACAATTTAACGCTGCTGTGGTCACTCCTACTAGCGACTGTAGTGACAAACTGGGTTGGGTAAAAACCACCAAACCAGTTTGTGACCTTACAGTATTTGCCGAAGATACTCAGAAATATGTTCGGGCGATACGCTCCTATCAAAATATTTCCTGTTCGGCCGGCTCCCTTTTTGTTCATACAGTTCTTCTTTATATACCCATTCGCCGCCACACACAAATAGACACAAACATAGACACAAACACCATCTTCACAGCTGATGTTTAAAACGTAAAGATGGCTCTGCCGAGCGAGCTGCCGTTAAACATACAATTATAATTAAAAATTCCTTCGACTTAAAACTACAATTACTAAATAAATATAATTATAAACTAAAATAATAATTTATTAGTAGTTTATTTTTAAGCACTTGGTCTTTTTTTATAAAAAATTTTAATCTTTAGTTTTTATATTATTTTTCAATACTTCGCCAAACCATTGGTTGCTGGCATCTTCAAATTATTCAAAAAATGAAAAAAAATTGTTGACAAACACATTCAAAATTTTTTAAAAATTTTTTCAAAAAACAAAAAAAACTACAAATTGAAAAAATCCCAATAAGCACAAATTTTTTGTGAATCCCCATGTTGGAATTTCAGTGTGAATCCAAGCTTGAATAACATTTGAAATCCATCCTCTTTCCAGTCTGTTTGAAGTTTGTTAAAAAATAATCAAAATTAGCTAAATGTCAATCATAAAATATTACAATATTAATAAATAAATAAATATTAAATATTATTAATTAATGGTGAACAATTTTACAACGCGAAAGTTATAAAGTTTTTAAAGCCAAAAGCAGATGCTCGTACATTTTTTGCACTGCTTACCCAGAATCAGCATATTCTTGGAAATGAACAACCAATGGGAAAGGCTTCTAACGATGTCCCCGCCGCTTTGAACGATGAACCGTCTTTCTGTGATGGTGCAATTATAAACGAGAGGGTATAACTGATACTAAAATTAATTCTGTGGGAGACAGGGACTTAAAAATATAACTGGCTGTTTGAGCGATCCAACATAAGATTGTGAATGCTGCAATAAACATACGATGGCAAATCCTTAACCAGTATTATAAGGATTTGCCATCGTATGCCCGGACTTTAAAGAGCACTCCGAAATGTCCAGATATTGAAGCTTTGGGTTCGGCTGAGTTAATGTACTATGGCCTTAATATTAATGCACTATATATTCAAGGCTGGAATTACACTGTAAAGACACTGTTTTGTTCGACTGTAATTCAATGGTTAATTTTGTTGGATTTCCTATTGAATTGAACTGTGTTTCAACTGTAATTCAAGGCTGAAAATTGGAAATTGTGACAGGATTTCGAATGTAATTCCACTTGACTTCGAGCCAAAAAGCTTATTGGGATATTATAACTATTATACATACATACTAAATAATAATAATACTATTAATTTTTCAAATAAAAACAATTTTGAGAATAACAAATATCCAAAACAATATTACTTTACACATATTCAAACATAAATTTAATTACTAATGTTATATAGGTACAGAGTGTTATAATTTTATAATATAATTTTATGCACCGAATGTCTATAATTTTGTGCAACATTATCCGTATCAGCTTTAAAGCAGATCTGCTTTAGACATTTGGTGCATGAAATTATAAAACAAAACTCTGTACCTATATAACATTAATAATTAATACTTTAATTATAAAGACTTCTCCACCAAACATTTTTCAATGCTCTTTAGCTTACAATCTTTCATTAGACTAACAGTTTTACCAATGACGCCACCAAGTATTGAATATTGACAAAGCCAAAAATTATTGCGAATTTTAAGGCTTTTTCAAAATTTATACAATAAATAAAAAGTCAAATTGTATGTTTAAAACTGCAGCCTTATCTTTTTTGTTTCTATCAAGTCGAGTAGCACCATTAAAACAAAAGCAACAAATAAAAAGCAGGCGTTATCTGATTTATAAGTGAACCCTAATTAAAGTAACTTAAACTAGTTTTAATGTAAGAATTAAATAATATTAAATATATTTAATATTTCGCAACTATGTAAGGAATCTACGAACTAGGAAAGTTTAAAGTATACAAGTATACATATTTCGGAAAATAATTTTATTAAATATATGTATGTAAAAAAGTATACATACTTACATTTTCTACAAATGGGTTAAATAAAAAACAATGGTACATTTATAATAAAATAGTTTTTTTTAATTATTGATAAATAGAATTTTTAAGCTCATTAAATTTACTTATTTTAAAACATGGGCATTTTTATATGGATGTTTAGGACTTTATTTTTTAGAGTTGCCTCAACACCAAAAACGGAATCTTGGCTTCAATACTTTTGGAATTGTCTGTGTCTGTATTTGAAGCTTTTAACCAGTTTAGTGTTGTTACTGGAATACCACTCACAGTTGAAGAAAAAGAAAAAAAGGCGACCTCTCAAAAATGGTTGTGGGTTTTAGCTAGGAAAAAAAATCAGTAGCTACCGACGATAGCCGAGGAATTTGTAAGTCGAGGGAATTAAAAGAAAATATAGTCGGAGGCGACAAAATACAACGCTTTCGTTGAATACAAATTATAAAACACAACTTCTACTTTTTAACGATTTGTAATTATAATTCGTTAAGCAGTTATAGCCGCAATAAAAAACAAAAGGAAAGAGATGCAGTGCTTTTTGCAGCATGTTTTTTAAGTCTATTTTTTAACAATTTTCTCATAATTTTTATTTAATATTTTTTTTAAGAACAAGAAAAACAAAAGATTACTTTTTTAATTTTCAGTTTTATTCCTTCTGGGGCAAGGGCCCTCATTAGCCATTTCTAAATTGCGTCGTAATTTCTTGTAAAATTCTTGCGATCTTTCAAACTCATAACGGTTTATGTAGGTGATGCCATTAGAGCCACATATTTTGTTTTTGTCTTTTGTTAAACCAAATAGGCCAGCTAATGAAAAGGTGGAACAGGAGCTCAAAAGCAAAACAGCAAGAAATAAGAAGAAAGATTTCATTTTAACGTAAACACGTCTTATACGCCTAGGTAAATTGGGCTCATCCAATTATCTGCATCAAACTGTTTTTACAATTACAAAACCCAGCTGTAGAAAAACGACGGATGACAATTTTATAATAAAATTCTTGTGCAGTAAAATTACGGAAACCACTGTTGTTATAAATTATTTCTAGCTTGAGAAATTAATTACTTTTTCTGTTTTTTAATCAAAACTTATTTTTTATCTTAAACATCTGCTTACTCACATTAAATTGTTTTGTTATAGTGACTAACGTTGCACTGGTATTTTTGCCGTTGTGAGTAATTACACTATTGTCTTAATTATCAGCCGTTTGTTAAATTCCAGTTCAATTGTTGCTTGTTACTGAAATTAACTTAATTTTTCAACACAAATTATTCAGTTTTAGAGTCTGTAATTTATTTTGTGTCTGCTAGTTTAACTCACTTCTGCTCTGATATTGAAAATTTACAGAAATAAAAGTGCAAGCGAGTTGTGCTCATGGAATATTTCATTTAATTGCTTCCAAGAGAGCGAATTTAGGTGAGCTTTAAAAGAGCAAACAAGTTACTAATATCTTTCGATAAGTAAATAATTGTAAAATATTTTCAATAGTTATTCCGTGGATAAACCTAAATATTAATTGTAATTTTTATCTCATTTAAAATAAATAAGGCAATCACTACAAAAACGTAGATATTGATAAAAGCTGAAATTGAGAAATATGCAACAAACCATCTCAAAGAAAAAAACGTAAAAATCATCCCAATTCCCTTAAGTGAAGCATTCTAGACGCTTCATTAGTCGAAAAAGAAAGATATTGACCATTTAACCCAATACAAGAGAAATGAATAATAATAATTTCAAATACCGTGAAAAATATTTTTTTTCTCTATTTCTGACTGGGCATAATTAGGTTCTTTTATTCAAATTCAATAAACAAGATACAAATTAGTTTTTATTTATTTTTTATATCTTGAACATTAATAACAGGCGTACTTAGCGTAAATAATTTATATATTAATTTCAAATAATAAAAATAAATAATTCATATCATTCTTGGAATTTTTATTTTCCACTGAAATGTCGTTCGCACTATTTCAAATAATTACAAAAACAAACAAATTAAATTGCCCTTTAAAGCTGTTGGTTTTTCCCTAGTGGCAATAAAATTGTAATGAAGCCTTTTGATAGCTAATTAAAATTGAAAAAAAAATAATAGTTTCTCAGAAACATAAATTTATGACAGCAAAACTTAAAAAAAAACTATACCTAATAATAATAATAATATAACTATTTTAGATAAGATTGATGTAAAACTTGATGTTTCAGACCTAAAGTCACCTAACGCCCCAACCTGCACTTCTAGTTGCTAACAGGAAAGCAGATTTATTTTTCTCAAGATTTCTCAATATTGCGTGTCGTCAAATTTATCTATTTTAAAATAATGTATTACTTTAATAAAAAGAATTTATTTAATGTACAAAGCCAGCATTGCAATTTTTTACTGGTGATTCTCTAAAAACATTTAACCATTAGTGAATGGTACATATTAATGAATAGTAATCATTAATGATAACCATTATTTTTATGTCGAAGCTATTTATTTTATCAGTTTAATTGATTTGATTTTTTACCACAAACTATCTAGTTTTAGAGGCTACATTTTGTTTTTTTCTGCTAGTTTAACTCACTTTTGCTCTGATATTAAAAATGCAGAAAAATAAAAGTGCAAACGAGTTGCACTCATGGCATATTTCAACTTATTTACCCACAAGAAAGAGATAAATTTCTCAAGAGAGCAGTATTAGATAAAAATATAAAATAATCTTTTTATTTACCAAAGCTTATAAACAATATGCAGATAATAAGTGCAACAAAATTGAATCGAATTTCAATTTTCACAAAAAAATGCCAGCTTAAAGCCTCTTTTAGAAAACAAAAATATTTTCAAGCGCATAATTTTTCCAGTTTCGACCACCCTCAAGCTGTAAAAAACTAAAACTTTTAAACATTTATATTGGGAATAGCAATAAAACCGAAATTTTATTTTATTTTTAACGTGCTTTTGAAATAAAATCACATATTAATGTCGAATATTTTTGATATTTGAAATGAAAATTTGAGAAAAAACAAAACATTCTTCACCTTAGGTATTATAAAACCACTGTTCAGCTTAAGTTTCACCAAATAAATATATAAATAATATTGTACTCTATTTGAATAATAAATTATACTTTATTATCGCCTTTGCTCAAAATTATTATTTTGTATTTAAAAATTAATAATTGTACGTGCGAAATAAAATACGTGTGTGTGTGTGTGTGTTGACTTCTTTCAACAATAATATATAATATAATATATAATAGATCTCTTTTACAACTATTAAAGTTCAACTCTATAAATATTTATTTTAATCTCATTGCCATTTGTGATCACTTGAGTTTCAACAAGCTCCAACATTGCGAATATTTAATGTGCGTCCCAGTTTCTTATATTCCCTTTGAGTGCATTCGAACTCACAACGATTTTTGTAGGTAACGCCATTCGAACCACAAACCATTTCCTTATTGGATAAATCGCAAGGACAATATGCAGCTTCACTAAATCCCACAAATACGGCGATAGTTAAGAAGGCGAACAAAAATAAAGCAAAATATTTCATACTGATTTTTTACTTTTCTTTTCACTATTTTAAGACTAGTTTTTCAATAACAAATAATTGCAAAGCGTGAAAAGTAAAACCGATTCGATTGCTTTTGTAAGACTAAAATAAAATTGAATAACATCACAACTGAATGTCTCTCCGAAGCAACAAAATAAACAAATAAATTGTGATGCAATAACCAAGCGATCAGTTCATATAAATTTATATAGAAGAACTCAGAAAACTAATTTTTTATGAAAAATTTTCACACGAGTTGACAGTAGAAATTTTATAAATTTTTGTGGATGGGTTTTTCATAATTATTATCTCACAACATCACAATACGTTGGCGAATTTTCCACCTAAAATTCGCTTTTTCCTATCGTATCTGTCTAATAAATATTTTGCGAATAAAAGTGGAAAAATATAAAATATAGTTTAACCATAACGTATAACCTAAACTATATTTTTATATATTTTGTTTTTGTTAATAATTTTTCAATTATAAAAATAAATCTCCTTAAGGAATTTTCCAAAGGAAAGAAAATTATTGAATTTATATATTTCTATTAAATCGAATTAAAAAGACCTAAATAAAGACAAATACTTATTTATTATATGCAATTACATATATATTTTTATAAGAATTGATATTGAAATTAATGAAATTAATAAATTTTTCCCGTTATTGTAGGCGGTTAAAAAAATTTCAAACCAGTGTTATTATGAATATTTCCAATTTGTTGATCATTCAAGTGTGAACTGAAACAAAAATTATGTACAAAAACCAATTTTTGATTCCGCCAACACCAAATTAATCTAGTACTTCTCCATAAAATAACGTTTACCCAACTAAACTGTTTTACAAGAATTTACACGTATTTTTATTGATTTTTTTTCAATTCTTACTTGATTAAAAAATAGAAAAATTAATGTAATAACTCTCTAGCGAGCTTAGATTAGCAATTAAATATCTAAATATCCACAAGCTATTCTAGATTATACTTCACTCATTTAAAATATACAAACCAGAGAAATTAAATAACTGAAAAACTCACCTTTCAGGAGGCATTATATAATATATTCATGTCGAAATTTTGAAGCTTGTAGAGCTACTTAGAAAAGGCTTTTCATGAACTGCGACGTTAAATCGATAAAACAGCTGTTTACTTTACTAATCATTACAACGGTGATTTTATATGTATAAAAATAACAAAAAGCAAAACAAAAATTCGTCTCTTTGCGATTGTTTAAATAAATAAAAGCACGCATGTTCGAACATTACTTTTTTTTACTTTTATCAGAATTTTTTAAAACTTTTATTTTGTTTCTTAGTTATTGATCCAACAACTTTTCAACGTTTATTTCTCTGGCTCAATTTTCTCAATAATTGAATTTGTTTATGTGTTTATGTTACGAAACAATAGATAAAGAACGAAATGTTGATTGAGTACAGCAAAGTCAATAACTCACTTTGATTTTAGCTCTCTCAATAAAAAAATTCACAGCGTAAATAACAAAAATATTGTGGAAATATATTAAACACAGGCTGTTATCAAGGTGCAATTATAAATAAAATAAATGCATAAGTTGTTTGCGGTGAAATATTTCGTAATACCGTTTGTTGACTACATGTGACACAAACAATAAATTGGTCCAAGTTTATAAAAATTGGAAAAATTATATTGCACCTACAGACTACGTCAAGTCGAATTTATAAAAGTTGTAACTAATTGATTAACAATTTCATTTGTATTGATTTGGAAACGTTATAAATTATTTAATTTTGTGAAAGACGTTAAGGCGTTTTAAAATCATTTACAAGTTTTATATTTTAAATTCAAATTTAACAATTTATTTTACAAATTTCATTAAAATTTTATTTTTTATATACAGAAATTCATAACAGACGAAAATTTACTACAGAAAAATTATAACAGATGAAATTTTTTGGATAAAATCATGACACGAAAATTTTCTACAAAAAAACATAAATAAAAAATACTTTTCATACAAACATTATGACTGATGAAAAGTTTTTATAAAAAAAAAAACTATTAAATTTTTTTTACACTTCGCCTAATGTAAAAGAATGGTTTAAGCAAAGTATGTAAATCGTATAATATTTCAATTTCTAGGCCTGTATTGCTGGGAGAACTCAAATTCAAAAAATATTAAATACAAAAAATTTCTAAGTAATCACAAACAGTTACATAAGAAATGATTACTGAAGGGGAAAATATATTCTGTTCAAAATCATTAAAGCATTGCCAATAGGGTCAACAGTTTAATTTTTAGATTTGACGTAACAAACGAACTTTATTTCGAACTAAAATTACGGTCTCTTTTATTAGTTATAAAAGTGTTCCACTGTAGAAAGTGTTTTTGATTCATTGTGTATTTAATTTAATTTCAAACTGTTTTCCTATCAGTGGGTGAGGAAGAGTTCTTAATTAAATAAATAAACTATTTCAAAGAGACGCAATTTATTAAAATTAAAAAAATTGTGAATTATTTACGTTTTTTAATTCCAAGCGAACGTTATGATGTTAACTGTGTCATATTAAATTAACATTACATTTCCATAATCACTTGATATTATTTTTAGTAACTGAAGAGTCATGAATAGAAAATAAGTCAATTTTGTATAGCAAATTTACAATTGATATTTGCGCCTTTTATAGTTATAATGGGGACCATATGCAATAAATAGAAAATATTCCTTTGTAAGCCCCAAAATAATAATTAAAACACCAGGATTTAGGGAATTCACTGCTGTCTAATTAATGATGCCAAAAAAAAAGGAAGTAATTATTAAATCGTTTATATTTTTTACTCCGGTAGTAAGAATGTTTAAAACGATTAGAAAAAAATACTGATCGTTAAAGCTAAAAAACCTACAAAAGTTAAAAAAGAAAAACTCTAAAACTACTTAAAAACTTGACAGTTGGCAATGCTCGCTACTGCTATTGTTATATTCGTATCAAGTTTATTTTGAAAGTACATAACTCATCGGTTCCTTCACTTCTTGCACTGTGAAAATCCTTTTCTCTATGCTTTCACTTGATATAAAAATGGCTTTAAAAAATTAGTTTTTTGCGTCTACTGAAAACTTTTAAATTTTGATAACACTATACAACAATAAGACTTAATTGATTTGAAAGAAAACGTATCGGAGGTGTATATAAAATCACAAACAAAAACTAAAATTCTACTAAAAAAGAGTTAGTTAAATTTTTTTTTTATAATAAATAAATAAGGGAATTTTTTAAATAAATATTTATATTTAGAAAATCGGAACTATCATATTTTCATATTTTCTAGAAATTTTTTTTTAATAATCAGTTTTGCCAATAGGAAATGAAAACTTAAATAAATATAAGAAGGATTTTAATGACATTGTTCTGCTTCATTGCTACGAAATATTTTGAAAAGTATTCTTAACTATTCAAAGTGCAAAGAATACACTAAAGCAGAATTGTGGTATCAACCTTTTTTTTAATTTTAATACTAAAACGCAACTTATTTTTCTTTTATTTTATCCTGGTTTTCATTTGATTCAGTGTATATCACAAATATAAGAAATTAATTGATTTATTTCTTTTCAATTTAGTTTATTTTTTTAATCTAGACATAAATTCAGAAGTGCTTTAGGACCAACTGTTTGCCATATTTAAATACAATTCCAATATTATGACTGTTTTAACAATTATCAAAACGCAGCTTCAATTCGCTTGTATTATTTTCAATCTTATTGTTTTTTATTTTTCTTTCTAGCAATATGAAACAACATTTCTTTAAATAAATATTTAAAAAATATTGGATTTTTAAATACAAGCTGCATTCTGGCTTTAATAAACATTTTAGACTTAATTAATTTTTCTCACAACGTATAATCAAAATTCACAGCTAGTAATCGTAATGTTATTCGTTAAGTATCAGTGTAAAACCATAATCGATGATACGCTGTGTATGTTGCATTTTATGGGCAAATTCCACTGTAATTCTATTTCAATTTGTAGGCACCACTGTATGCGATAACCAGCCAGCTAAATTTGCTGATAAATAAAAACTCAATATTAACGATTGATGATTAATCAGGCAGCAGTATATTTTTGTAATTTAAACAAACAACATTAAAAATTACTTCAGTTTAAAGATTGGTGCAATTAAAACAAGAACGAGCAAAATCGTTATTAAATATACCTGAAGCAAAATGAAGTTATTACACATTTTATTGGCAATAGTTTTGGCTATTTTCGCCTATTCAACTCAAGCAAATGCCGCCTTTTGTCCCTGTCCACGTAACTATGACCCCGTATGTGGTTCAAATACGGTAACGTATCCAAACCGCTGTGAGTTTGAATGCTCTAGACGTGAGGTTGAACGCAGTGGACGCAGTTTATTGTTAATGCGAACTGGGGCTTGTTAAGATAACTACGTTGATTTATTCTGATTTACCTATTTGATAAAAAATTTTCTTTAATATGTATCATACAATAAAATTTAGTTATTTAAAGTGTAAAGTGATAAATAATAACAAATAAAATATAAATACAAAAAAAATTTTTTTTAGAAAATTGTTAAAAACATTTTCCTTTTAGATTAAAAATAAAAATATTTAAGGGTTGGTATATAAATGAATGGGTTAAATAAAAAATACATATATATTTTCAAATACTCAAATGATTTAATTCTATAAATTCATCGTTTAAATATCAACATAATATCATACATTGGTGAAATATCAAAAACGGCATTTCAATTAAATCAAACTGATTTTTATTAAATTTAATATTTTTATTAAGTATTTCAAAATATCCTTAATTAGAATTATTCGCATATTAATTACAAATAGTATACAGTTCTATTTCTAACAATCATAATGCGCTTGGCATAATTCTATAGAAGTAGTAGTGTGTAAGTACACTCTTTTTTTAATTAACTAAGAAATTTTTATTAACAAAATGATAAAAATTTTGAACATTTGTTCGTGAGCAGTTTATAGATAAAAAGCTAAGAACAGATGCCATTTAATCTTATCATAAACTTAAAAAAAAACGATTCAGTTGTTGGAGAAACTACCCAAATAGTGCGTAATGGAGAAAATATTATAATTCATAGTTTTGAGTTTTTAATCTGAGTCACATCGATAATGATATTATAATTGGTGAATTATAATTTAAAGATTTAATAGAAAATAAAAATTGAGAAATACAATCGTTAAACGTTAAAAATAAGTCGAACATGTATTGAAAACTATTGGTTAAATATAGTTTCAGGTTGCTTTTCTGAAATTAAATAGCAAAAAATAAATTATTCAGTTTGTTGCAGGTTTTGGGAACAAGTTGCCTTATTTGATTAAAGCACACTCCATTTTTGTAACGATAAACAATTAAAACTTACATTCTTAATTGCGTCTATGCTCAAGTGAGTCAGTATATCTATTTAACCAACTGTTACCAAATAATCTTCAAGACATAGGCCCATATATTATATTCCTATTTCTGACTGCAAACTGCAGAATCTTGTCACTGTTGTACGAAACCAAGGTTCAAGTTCCTTGGTTTCTTTCTTTCTTTCTTTGCGACCTGAAAGTTAAACTTGGCTAACCAAAATATCCAATAATATCTCCTAATTTGTTATTCAAAAAGACTGCTGCAAAATCAATGCTGAATATCTTTTTGACCAGGAAAGTTATTTATCGGCAGTATGTACTTGGTTTCAAAAACGCATTTGGTTTTTACAAAAAAAATTTATATATTGTAAATTCTTGTGTGCATATTAAGAAATGCTTATCAATCATGCTAAACCTGATTAAAATTGATTTATTTCGTTAATACTTTTGCTTATTCATAAATAACTTTTATAGATAACGTACGTCAATACGTTAATAATACGTGGTAATATTATTTAATAAAATATTTTACACAAAAAATCAAAGCATACTTTAGGGGCTAGCATGTGGTATAAATATATTCTAGAGAAAATTATTCAAAATATAAAGATCTCTAGTAGCTTCTTCGCAAATTAATTTATTGCATTTAAGTCGTGACTGTTAAAATCATAAATAAAACCAAAAGCAATTTCGTATGCGGCGGATGAGGTGTATAAGGCAATTCATAAAACCACTTGAAACAACATTTATAAAAACTAATTTTAAAATAATGAGTCAAGGCAAATTGCGGTAACAAAGCTTTTTTTTCTGCAGTTTAAGAAAAAAAACACTTGTTAATATTTATTTAACACTAATTGCTAATTAATTTTCATGATTGCTACAACCAGCAGGTTAATTTTTATTTTACTCTTCTGTTGTACTTTAGCAATGCTCTAACGCGTGTTTGCTAACTTTTTCTTTCGCTTTATATAAATACCCCAGTCTTGTTACCAACACTTGGTGTTGCTACCTGTTACGTAAAGGATTGATCGGTTGAAGACTGAATCAAAACCTTTAAGGCTAAGCCAAAATCATTCATGACTATAACTCAATTATTGAGGGTAAAAAACAATTAAAAAATTTCAAATTGGTTTCTTTTTTAAAAAAAGGTGAAGTTCCATATGATTCTTATTTTTATTGTTATCATCATCAGATTTGATACCTAAGCTTTCACAAATCTGTATATTGCTCTGTAAATATTAGGCTAGTATTTAGGAGACTGTGTTGTCTTTTTAAACCGAATTAAATTTAACTCATTCTGGATATATACATAAACATATACATACACATATACATACATGTATAGTCTATGTGTAATTCGGCAGAAGACTTTGATTATAACACTTGAAGTGATCTAAGTATAAGTTAATATAATGCAATGCATTAAACAAAATTATTTCTGACATAATTTTGTTTAATATCTCGTCTGACTATTATCATAAATATGTATGAAGTCTACTTAAAAGCTGTCTATCGAACTTTATATTAAATTATAAATATTTTTAATATATATTTTAAAAAGTATGTTTTATATATTTTGCACATTATTTTATATATTATACTTACGAGAACAGTCGTATTATAAATGTCAACATCGACGCAAAGTCACGTCAACGTTATTGGTGTAGTCAATATTGACAAGAATAAATTACTATTGTGTGACATTTGGTATTTTTAAAGACGCTTGATGTAGACTGTTGTATTACTTTTATTCTATTTTAAAAATCACCGTTAAAATTTATTTTTTCAAATTATTTTAATTTATCTTATTTTCACATTAGTTTTTATTTTTTAGTTTTATTTAAAAAAGAACTTCTTATTAGCTTTTATTTTTTAGGTAGATATATTTACACAATACATCAACGTTTCCTTCATTATATCTGTAAGACTTTTAAATTTAATTAAATACATTTTAGTTGCAAACAATTTTCTACAATTTCCGTTAGGTATTACGAAGAATTAATAAAATAAAGAAAATATTAATAAAGTATTGAACATGACAGCAAAATAACTAAACAGTTTGAAACATTAATTGCGGGGCTGGAAGTTAGCCCGGCTAGTTAATATAGCAAAAGGGTATCAGAGACACTTATGTCCAAGCAATTACAAACGAAGCTGGAGAGGACATAATGTTGAAGTCGAATGCCATTGGACCACTAAAAAGAGATAGATGGTTGGCAAAAGATAAATGTTAAAAAAGGTTTTAGAATATGTGCACTCATTTCAAATTTAATGCAAATCAATTATTTCTAAGTGTAAGGGAAAAATTAAATTAATAATAAAAAGTATTATCCAATTAGTTTAGTCTTGATACGCTATTCACGCAACTAATAACGTCATGAAATCTTGTTCTCTAAAAGAATTTCACTTTCTTCTTCCATCATTTCAAATGACATGAAACGTGAACTAGTGCTTCTCATTCAAAACTTTGAGTGCTGTGATAACCGAGCATTAAAACCATTCCAAACACTTGTTGTAAAAGCCTCGTGCCAAGAAACAAATATTGATCCTTTTTATTGTAGGCTCAATTTCTTCCACAATGAATTTAATCGTAGTTTTGTTTAGGCGAAAGCAAATTAAGAAATCTGTAAAATAGAAAGATTTAACGCGTTTGTTTTTTCAAATGCTCAAAAACTAATTCATTTGTATATTTACCGCTCGAAATTTCGTCAGGATCAGATATAAAAAAAAACATTTTTCACAAATCTTTTTTTATTCTCTATCTTTAATTATTTTGTTAAATTTAACGTCAACAAAGTGACGAGACATTCGACATTAACTTTCATAAAAGGGTTGTATATATCAAAAGGATGTGGACTCATTAGCCCTACAGAGATGAAAAAGCACGAGAAAAAGTCTTTGAAAATTATAAAATTGTTATATCCATAAGAAATTCATTAAAAATAAAAAGAAATTGAAAAAAAATTAGCAAATTCATGTATGTATTTAGGAAATTGTGCAAAAAGGAATTACAAAATTCAATACTTAAAAATATGTATTTTTAAAAGGTGTGCCATAGTTGACTTTAGTAAAGTCGCACCAAAGCTAATCATAATGTATATGTAAAGTGTAGCTAATTTTAGTTAACTTCTAACTTCAACCAAAAAAATAATTGTAAAATCATTCATAGTCAGACAATTGACTACGAGTACTGCCTGGGATATCACAATGTTAAAAAAGTCATTTAGTCAGTGCCAACTACCTCTGATTGCGAAATAGTGTATTAAACGTAAGTTGAGTGACTGTAGTATACATGTATACATTTATTCATAAATTCATCTATTTAAGAAGCTCACACTTCGTCATCATGTTTAATTTTGAAATCGTTAGAATTAATTATTATGAACTTGTGTTTTAATTAACGCTTGTTATAGCACTTTTTCTTGACGAAAATAATTTAAACAATTGAAGAAAAAAAAAATATAATACATTTCAATATGGGTTTTATTAATTTGTTAATTATTTTATTTTAAAATCAATTTCTATGGGTAATAGATACAAAATTAAGCCATGTAAGTGAATAAATTTTAATATTAACAGCTGCCAGGATGAGCCATAGTTAGTACTGTACTATCCCGTGCTTTTCTTTTCTGGGCACAATTAAATTCACAATTATTTGAATAAGTTACATTATCGTCACCACATACAGGAGAATAATTGCGCGTACACGGGCAATTGTCTTTAGCAATATTATCCGATGGGCCAACATCATCAGTCGCAGCAAAGGCCAAAATGGCCAACAAAATTACAAAAGAAAGCGAGCTGAATTTCATTGTTGTTAACTTAGCAAAGTGTTTGAAAGAACAAAACTTGCAACTTCAAACTGAAATTTATTTTGTGCTAATAAATAACGCTACTTGAATTTGTATCAGTGGCGTAGAGAGCACTGTCTGGCGGAACGAGCTAATGCAACACCCCCGGAGAAAAATTCTTCCACTCCCTCACAAAACTCTTTACTTATTATATTGTATATGACATCAGTTTTTGTTTTTGCTATTGGGCTGTAGCTCCCACCAGAAAAAATCTCGTTACGGCAATGACTTTTATTAACGTCATTATTATTTGGTAGAAAATTTGGGTTTTTTGTTTTGCCATTTTAGAAAATAAATACTGATAAAAATGTTAAAAAAACAGCACAAAGGAAAAGCATTTAAATTAAATTAAGCTCAACTTAGCTGAATTTATACTTTAACATTAAATAAAACTTGATTGAAAATGCCAACAACACAGATATGAACACGTTGACTATGATTTCGATAAATTTTTGTTGTTTGATGTAAACTACTGATAAAGTCGTCTTTCATTGAATTGTTTGCAATTGATAAAATTGTTTTATTTGCACAATGGAGATTATTGGCCATTCTTGTTGCCATTGTAAAACATTTTGCAGTAAAATATATTTCTGAAACCTTAAGCATTAGAGAACGAACACACGAACTGAAGTGTGTTCTGTTATCAGCTTTTTATGATGGCAATTTTAGATTTAAAAAAATTTTATATTAGAAAAATATTTTATTACATTTGTCTACATACCACTCGTATATGCATACACTGTTACTTTATATAAGGCCGCTCGGGCTCACGTACAGAACAACCAGGCCACCAACCACCAAAACCCAACTCCCAACGAAGAGAAAAAACATCACACACACACAGACACACATGCTAGTTCTCAACAAAAAATTGGTCTTCTTCAAAAAACTAAAAACACTTTGATTATTCGAAAGCAATGTGCTACTATTTATTGGTGCTTTTTAACTCTTAGAACGGCAAAATTTAATATTCAATGCTTTTTGTATTGTTTAATGAAGAACAATATGAAAATTTTATTTTTATTTAATTTAAAAAAAAAACAATTTTATAATTGTAATGCAAAAATTTTCTTCAGTGCAAGTATAACAATACATTCTCATTTAAAGCATACTCTCTCATTAGCGATGTCTGGTATAAAGTATAAAAAAAACTACAAAGTATAAAAACAACAATTGACTGTTTTATCCACACAATACAGATATCAAAAATGCATAAAAACCAAAAATCTTTCTACTATGGATCTGTTATTAATTATACGTAGCCCTTATTTTAATATTACTACGACGGTTCGTAATTTTGTTAAGAAAATTTCCAGAAATGGAAAAGCCCTTCACTCTCGATTGACGTTGGTCTAAATGTCAGCAATTAAGCTCATTGCTAAACTATTAAAAATTCTTTCCGAACAATTTCCCTACACCATTTGACTTTTTAACATCTCAAATTGCCAATTCTAAAACCCGTTCAATTATATCTTGCTAAAAATTAGCTTTACCGTTAGCGGCAACTGCAAAGTATGATTTCATTTTCATAATTTAATTATTGTTGTTATTTTTCTCTGTCCTTTCTGGTTGTTTTTCGTTCAGTGTAAACGGCGAGCGCTTTCGGCGTGAAGACATCATTTTCAAGCCATGATCAAATTCGTACGAACAACAGCCAGAAAGGACGGAGAAAAATAACAACAGTATTTCCTTTCTTCAAGAAACTATGCACCTAAAAAAGTATTTTTAAAAATGGCTGTGGAAAAATCTTTGACTGATATTTCTTCTTAATAAAAATTTTATTTTTATCTGCCAAATTTATTATTTATTAATGCAACTCAAAAAAGGACTATATAAATAACTCAGAATCTCATCAACTCAAGTCGATATTCCTTAATTTCGGAATATAACTTCAAATTTAAAAATGTTGTTTATCACTGAGCGAAACGATTTTATTCATTACAGCAAACACAAGAACCCATTCCGTACAAAAACTTTAAAAATTAAATAATTTCAATTAGTCTAAATGGGTGTACAAAACAAAAATTAACATTCAAAAACAGTGCTAAAGCAGCGTATCAGAAAAACAGTATCTTTCTTAGCTTTAATTTTCAGACTGTTCACATATTACGCCAAAAGTAAGTAAACGTTACGTTCAACGTAATTTTTTTTTAACTGAAAATCGTCGTAGTGCCTTTTGCTTTAAATTTTAGTCACTTTTACTTTCAGTTTGCTAATTTATTTCTTTCGGCCTCAGCATACTTAGAATTACTAAGGTGTTAAAACATTTCCGTAACTTTATTTATGCTTTAACGACGAAACTGTAGAGTTTATGTTGGATCTCCTAGACAGCGTAAATGAAATGCTTAAAGTAGAGGAAGAATATTATTTTGTTTCGTTGAAAGCATACGAAATTAAAATTCAATAAAATCCTTTTTATGTTTACTAAAAAAAGGCCCTTAAAATATCCGAAAATTTAAATAGTTTTTCTCTATGTGTACTCTTGTAAAACATATAACCTGCAAACTTTTACTTAAAACATTGTTGGTTTTTCTATTGTTGTATTTAAATTGAATTTGCTTCATTTTAATCTCCCACGAAGCCTGCATGGCATAACGAAAAGGTTATTTTAGTTGGTTTTAGTCGTGACCTCAAACCTGTGGCTACTTGTTCAAACTAAATCTTAATTTGGAACAATAAACGAAGACACAAAGAAGATTGTTAATAAATATATTGAATAAGAGTAGACTCATCATGTTAAGGCATTAAAGAAATTGAAACAGCATTAAAGCAAGAAAATTCAAAATACAGATGAAACTGCGTGTTACCTTTTAGACCTTTTTAACTCTAATGGACCATAAATATGTTTTTATTAAGCATTTCTCTTTGTTAATATTTTTAATGGAAACTATTAAGTTTATTTTTATTTCGTGTTTTTTTTTTAGTTGCTAGCACACCAGAAAATCTGCCCAAAAGGGACGATTTATCTTCAGCGGGTGGTAATAATATTAGCACGAGTTGCCAAACACCACAAACGGTCGATAGTGCATTTAATACTCAACAGCATTCAACGAGTGATAAAGCAGCATTTACAAACACTCTTTCAGCAGTGACTGCAAGGAGTGGTAACGGAGTATCAGTTGATGCAGGAACAACAGTAACATCATCAGCCCCGACATCAACTTCCTCTAAAACACCTGTAGGAGGTAGTGATAGTAAGCAAGATTTTCCACATATAACAAGTCCCTCCGGTGTTGATAATAACCCAACGAGTCCTTGCAGCAACATCTCAATTACAAGTAATAGCCCTGTCTCAGCTATAAATGGTCAAGTTGCAAGTAAGTGTTTATTTTTTCTACTTTTTCTTTTTATACATTCTCTTACATTCTACAGCAAATTTTTGTTTTGTTTTCGCTGCCAAGCACATCGTGACTGCAATTTAAATTAAAAATTGAGGGCGTAAACTTTACAAATTTTTTTTCACGTTAAGTAAATTTTAGATAGAAAACTATTAGAAAGAAAACTAAATTATTAACTTCTTATCGTTATTATATAAAAAATTTATAACTGATAATAATTTTCTATTGAAAATTTATAACTGAAGATAATTTTCTATAGAAAATATATAACTGATGATAATTTTCTATAGAAAATGTATATCTGATGATAATTTTCTATAGAAATTTTCTAACTGATGATAATTTTCTATAGAAAATGTATAACTGATGATAATTTTCTATAGAAAATGTATAACTGATGATAATTTTCTATAGAAAATGTATAACTGATGATAATTTTCTATAGAAAATGTATAACTGATGATAATTTTCTATAGAAAATTTCTAACCAATGAAAATTTTTATAGAAAATTTATAACTGATGAAAATTTTCTATAGAAAATTTATAACTGATGATAATTTTCTATAGAAAATTTATAACTGATGATAATTTTCTATAGAAAATTTATAACTGATGATAATTTTCTATAGAAAATTTATAACTGATGATAATTTTCTATAGAAAATTTATAACTGATGATAATTTTCTATCGAAAATTTATAACTGATGATAATTTTCTATCGAAAATTTATAACTGAAGATAATTTTCTATAGAACGTTTCTAACTGATGAAAATTTTCTATAGAAAATTTCTAACTGACGATAATTTTTTATAGAAAATTTCTAACTGACGATAATTTTCTATAGAAAATTTCTAACTGATGAAAATTGTTTATAGAAAATTTAAACCTGATGCAAAAGATATAACTACTGAAATTTTCTGATGAAAGTATATAAATATAATATTTATATAAGTTCGCTAAAATGAGAAACAACAACAAACAATGATAAAAGTATTTTATAGTTTGTGTTTTTTTCGTATTAATTTATATAAAATACTTTTTTTTCATTTTAAAAACATGAAATAATACCATGTGTTTAGAGTTCATTTAGATTTTGTTTTAAAAATATTGTTCAAATAAAATTTATTTATTTTATTTATAACTTTTTTCCATAAATTTTTATTTGTTATTATTTTCTGTTGAAACAGTTGTTAGGATTGTATGTACTTTACCCGAAAATACTGTGTGTGTGTGTTGCAAAAATTAATATATAAAAAATGAGAATATATCGCTATAATTTCGCAAATATTTTCAAGCTGATGAGAAATTCATGGTAATTTTTCAGTAAAATAAAATGCATTAAATTTGCAACCTAATGGCCCACATGTGTTTGTTTAATCATTCTGTTAAAGTACTAAAACTCTTAGTTACTAGCGACAGTAGAAATAGTTTTCTCTTAATTAGATGGTATTGAGGAGAACAGCTTTTGATTTACCATTAATAAGGATCCTACTTCATGGCTTTAAAATGTCTTCTTACCCTAGACTTTCAATATGCATCCGCAAATTATTACAAATATTTCTCAATGAATTGTTTGGATAAATCAAAGGAAAGCATTCTCCTTTTTCTCATGAGTCAAGGACTCGTTTTATATGTTGTGATCTACTCGCGATTCAAGGCATAAAGAGTTCCTCAAGGAGTGTGAGTATTGTCTCCTTATTCACTGTACCAGACACTTTATTAAATTGGCATAAATGGTTTTCTACGAAATCTTTTTGATTTACTCAAATCAAATAAAATCTAAGATCTAATGCGTACACAAGGAAATGTGGAAATATTTATTTATATCAGCTTATAGAGTTAATACATGCAACAAAATAAAAATTATTTCATATACACAACAAGGTGAAATAATTGCAAAGACTAATTTTGGAATTTTTTTTTTTGCCTTTTGCAGGACACGGTGCTCTTACTATTGTACGTCGCTCAAATAGTCGTAAAAGTTTCACTCAACACGACAGCCAGCATTTATTTTCAGTGGTCACCATACCTACACCCACAAGTACTTGTTCAATAGACAACTTCACGGGCGAATCCTCGCTAGACCAAAGCTCTCGCGAAAATCGTGTAGGCGACTTTACTCATCACACAATTCCAACATTAAGACCGTTATCAAGCACATCACAGTTCTCATCGTCAACCTTCAATACGACCAAAATTTGTAGCTTTGACAATAGCGGTCCCACCACAACTACAGCTCAAAACACAGTAAAAATGTTACCAACTTCAAAAATTTCATCTGGAAATGCTGGATTACCGGGTGATGATATGGAAAATACAAGGGAAGATTCACCTTCTAACGCCGCGTCGTGTTCATCCACAACACAATTAACGACCGAATTGGCTACGGATAATTTACCAGCTGTCGATACACCAGATGCATGTGATAAAGCAGCGGTAAGGTAAGATCAAGAATTATTGTTATTCGATCATATCGCACCCTAAATACAAAAGGGTCACAACTCAAAATACTAAAATTTTTGCAACTCCAAATAATTCTCTTTAGTTCATCGTGCAGAACTGTACTTTTCCAGTTAAAGAAGATAATGATGAGAAAGAAATTTTTGCAGTACTTAGAGATGTATGCTCTGAAGTAATTAATGGAAAGAAAGTCAGTTTTTGAGTTGTGACGCTTTTGTATTTAGGGTGCGATATGTCCAAGTGTTTTGTTTTACCTGTCCCTAAAAGCTGACTTTTAATTATGTTGTGATTACCTTCTTTACAGACTTCGAAGTATTTTGCACGTGCTCAGTACAGGCGAAATACAAGCCGATGTATTGCAAAAAAATCTGCATTATGCTGCACGGGTCTTAGAGGCCGTTTTCCTCGACGAATCCAAGTAAGTATTGTTTTAACGTTTCATAATAAAATTGTTTGAAACTTTTCTAAACTTAATACATGTGATTAAAATAAATAATATGTTGCTAGTAACTTAAACTGCTCTTAAAATTTAACAAGTCCACAAATAATTTGCAGCATAATATTATTAAAAGGCCATGGCTCGAAAGTACATAAGCAAAATATTAAAAATAATGCAAAAATAATATAAATTTTTTAGTGATATGTAGTTTACAATTCGCCAGAAATTGGAAGTGAATGGTGAGAATTAAAAGCTTTTTTTTTTTGAGAAACGCCTGTAAAATTTCGACATAACTCATAGCCAATTTTAGCTACATACATACGTATCTCTCATGAGTCAAGATGCTAATTAGTGGATTCAGTCGCAAGGTAGAAGCAGTTTAACAAGAATTTAAAAATCCACTATTATAATTTTAAGTGAATATTAAATTAAACTTCGATAAACAAAATTAAGCCGGATTCACAACAGGTGACCGTTTTAGTTCGACACTTTAGTTGTGAAACGCTTAAAAGAGGAAGTCGCCTTTAAACCGCTTCAACTGGTACTTTTAAAAAATTATAAATGATGCAGAACTGATAAGACTGAATCGAAAACTAAAAAATGAACTGGATAGATCATGAACTAAACGAATCATATTTAAAACACTTAAAGGCGATGTCAGATAAAACTTTGTTGCTTTGAGTGACATTTAAAACTTTAAAGCAAAAGCGTAAATCAAGTGGTGTATGTCACAATAAACTTTGACAACACTCATGAATTTTTTGTTTACGCCCACACACAAATACACAAACATAAATAATAAAAGCCAGGTGTTTGTCAAAGCGCGCAAAAAGTTGAATGTTGGTTAACTTTTCGCTTTGCGCTGCGTCAAAAGTGCTTTATGTGGCAACTTTCATACATTTACGTACATTTTAACTCAAATGTCAAAGCGAAACTCTGACGCAACACAAAGCAAAAGTTTTATCTGACACGGCCTTTAGGATTTTTAAGGTCTTTCTCTATCTCTCTCTCTCTCTCTTTCATACAACGGCACATTAACGATTGCTTTTTGTATATGGAAAATCTTTCAAATTGAACTAGGAATGAATCAGTGCATTATTTGAGTCTAGAAATTCATTTTGAGTGTTTTATTTTTTAATGCATCCTTTTGTTGTAATTGCTTAAAAAGCTGGTAAAAATTATTATGATTCAAAGGTTTGTCGCTTAATGTATATTTTTTTATGTCGCTACTCGATTGTATTACGTTGATAACCATTTTTCCTTTGGCTGAAGACGTGATACCCCTTTTTTGTTTGTACTAATTGCTTGTATTTTATTTTTTTTTTTTTTTTTGTTTTGTTTTACGTGACAAATTAAATATTTTAATTTCGGTTTTGTAAAGTTCTTATTATTATCTTTATTTCTATTTTTGTTCATCTTTTAACAAAATGTATGATATCAGAACCAATGGCTCAATCCAAATTACGGGCCCATGTGTCGACTGTGAAGAGTAAGTTGTCTTTTGTTTTACTACTTGTATTCGTTGTTTTTCGTCATTAAACTTTGTTTCTTGTAAAGTGCTCATTTGCTAATATCTTGTTAATGCTTTCGAATATTTTTTCTAAACTTTTATTTAAATATGGGCTCTTAGAAAAATAGTTTTAATAGGAACTACATAATAAAGCGATAAACGGTTAGCTATGCTATATATATATATATATATATATATATATATGAATTTACATTTTAGAAACAATTTATATAATTTAAACAATTTGACCAAAGCTTTTTCATGATTTAAATTGTAATTCTTTACCTAGTAATTTTATTTAAAGGATTTTATAAGATTTTAAAACATGACTTAATTATAGTTAGGATATAGGAAATAGCATTTTAGCCTTATGTTTTCAACTGGTACCAGAACAGCATTTTCAGGAAATAATAAAAGTAAAAATTTGTTTAAAAATACCTTATTTTCTTAATGTATGATGAATATGCATCAATTGTATTTATTTCTGATGTATTTTTCGTAAATAATTCATCTGGTCGGCGATCTTGTTTTAAGTGAAATATCCCGGCTGCTTGATTTTTGGTAACAAAATAGAGATGAAGTTTTGTTTCTCCAAATTTTGTATTCTCCAAAATTTTAAAAACAAGTTTTAAATTAATTAATAGTCAATCAAATATTTTTTTAGTTCCGTGGAACCTTTTTTGTTCTAATTGAGTTTCTCAGAAAATACAAATATGTATGTGTTTGTGATGTGCAGCTATATTTTAGATTGTGTAGCAATTTTAAACTGTATTTTCCTTTTTAAGAATTTTTATATAATAAATGTTTAAACTTGTTCTTTTTCTTTTTAGTTCATTTTACCTTTTGCTTATCAAAATAAACTTGAAAACTTGTATGAGTTTTATGCTAATATCTTCTTATTCTTATTCTATTTGCAATTGAAAGAGAGGGAGAAAAACTGTTAACTCAAGTGTAGACAATTTTTAGTTTTCAATTAAAGTAGAATTTATAGAGCTTTTTGTTGTCGTTTTATATATACCTATCTGGCTATTTTATTTATAAAATCTATTTATTTAAATCGTCTGTCATAATATTGAAATATACTTATATACACCCATACATACATGCTTTCCATAAATTTCATTTTCATTTATATTACAAGAAATTCTAAAATTCTAACAACAACAATGTTAAGTTTTCAAAGATCAAATAGGACTTTTATACTTTTTTATGAAAGAAAGCCAGAAATGGTATGTGTGTGTTATTTGTATATTATTTTATCCAACGAAACTTTGTTACCAAAACAAAGGACATTAAAAAAATAAAAAACGTCCTAAAGGTATAGTTAAAATATTTAAGAAAAAAAAAATAACTCAGAAATAATTATTTTGTTTCTGTTTTATAATATACGAGGCGCAACTAATCCTTTTCACTATGTTTTGCAATAATTCATGTTTATAAAAATGTAAGAAATAATGAATTTAATTAAAGAACGTGAGAAAATTTTAAAATTTTTCTTACAGAAATAAACCGTTATGCTTCAGAAACAAAAAAAATCATAAATTCACTTTTATTATTTATAAACTTTCAAAAGCTTTAATTGTCCATGTACTCTACATAGATATGTTGTTATAATTATATTCTATTGATTCTTTTTAACATTTCTCGATTTACTGAATGTCTCATCGAAAATGTTAAAAAAAATGTGAGTGCATTATTCACACTTTCTCATTTAAACCAGTAAAATCACATGTAATAATCAGACACAAAATTGCTATTATGGGCAGGAAGAGGGTTAAAATACAAAAACACATTAAAAAACATCAGAAACCCTAAAAAATAATACTCTTTTTTTAAGCATAAAAACGCAGCAAAAATGTGGAGAAAAGAGAAAATAATTGCTAAGTTTATTCTTCTCAATTTACAGGGATTAACTTTGTATTTAACTGCTGCGATAAAGGCGACAAACTATAACTTTGCTAAGAAAATATTCATGCAATAAAAACGAAACGTCGAAATGACTATAAACTTGCAAAAAAAATAAGAAATGCATTTTAACAAAAATAACTGCATCATTTTACTATTTGCCGCACATTAAATTTAACAGCCTTTCGATTATCCTTATTAAAGCTCGTTATTTCGCCCACATTGATTTTTCAGTACCTTTTCAGTACAGCAGAATCTCACAAATTAGAAGCACTTTGTGCACTGGACAGTTCGAATTTTTTACAAAAACTGATTATTATAAAAAAAAAGTTATGTAAACTTTATTTTAACATAAAACAGTTTTTATTTATTAACATTTAATTAATTGAACATATTAATTTTATAGAATAACTTTTAAAAAGTCGACTAAATGACCGGTTCGAATTTGTGAGATTCTACTGTATTATAGAAAATTTGGAAAATATATATATGTAAGTGCGATTAATGTAAAGAAAAAACCAGAACAAACAATATTTAATAGTTTGAATAATTCAAAAAATCGATATTGGAAACCAAAATCTACGTTCTTAGTCCATTTACCACGATTAATGCTAAAGGTCGTATATTCCTAAAATGACGAAAATATTTCTTTCAGGTTACTTTGTTACTGCTTAAAGCGATTTTGTTTTCTGAATACGGCAACAAACTTTGATTTAAACAATATTTTCTCTTATCTTTTTTATTCCTTTTTTTATTCGCCTCCATTTATTTTACTCAACACATGTGTTTAATAATAATATAAAAATTGTATTTCTGAAATTGGTTGCACTTACTTCACTGCTCATTGCTGAATTTTCTGTAATCTAAACATAAAACACAACATAAAATAATTTATAACCGAACTAAAGTCAAGGATATAAACGAGATACCGTGAAAGAAAGTTGTAATGGCAACTGTAATCGGCATGAGCACAAGACAGGCTCGTCGTCATTGGATCCAAACGGTGCCAACACAGATGAATATGCGACTTTTTCTATGGAAAGCAACGCTGGTGTAGAAGCAAATAAGCTAACGCAGAACGCGTCCAGCAATCAAACCAGCATAGACAGTCGTACTAAGGGTGTATGCTCCGCTCCTCATACACATAGTGGTCCCACGGGACCACCGGTGGCAAAAGATAACCCAACGAATGAGAACGCAACAGAAAGCGAAAGCACGCACAAGCAAACCATAACCATTACCTGCTCAAGCTCTAGTCAAGCTAAGTCGGATAATTTTAGCAACAGTTCAGTTAGCAGTAGCAGTTGTAGTAATAAAGCAACCATACAGAGGCAGAAACGCCTAAGGACACCTGTCTGGGCCAGATCCATCTCGACAAATAAAACGTATATAATATTTTTTCATTTTTGAACGCAATTGAAATCTTTAAAATTATTTTTGAATATGTATATGCATATATCTGTATATATGTATATTTTATTATGGTTTCGTTTCATTATTATTTAATTTATTAGTTTTGACAGTTGTTCTAACTAAAAAACAAAACACTTTGTACAAAAAACAATCTAAGAAAATAAACACTTGATCCCTTACATCACTTAAAAAAAAACATTTTAATGATTTTACATCAGTTTTTAGTCTGAATTTTATTATTGTATGTCCTTTGATATTTTCCACTGAAGTAAAAAATGTCTTAATTTTACTGCGTTTTTGTCATAAAATCTATTAATCTATCTATCTACCTATCTATCTATCAATCTATCTATCTTTTATGTATCTATTTAGAAATTATTGTAAATAAAAGTCTATCTTTGTATTTTACCTTTGCATCTGTCTGCATGATTTTACAATAAAATATAATAAGTTTTCATATTTAATGTATTAATACGAGAAATTTGTTTGTTATAATTTTTACTAAGGATTAGAATTAATTTAATTATAATAAGGATAAGAATTAAAATTGCAAAGAAGTTGTTGAGTTTTTTTGGGGTTTTATTCTTGTGGCTTGTTATAAGATTTATAACAATTCGAATAAACATGTATGTATAATGAAACTAAAGCTTGTGTTATTATGACATAAAAATATTCCTGTTTGCCAAAATATTGATTCAATATTGCAAACGTTACATACGTGTAATTATTATTGCCATCATAATAAAAGAAATAAAAAACTTTTGGTAACAGCGTGTGAAACCGCTATGATAAGCTAGCCGTCTGGCAGCTATAGCGGCAACTTTTGAAATATTAATCTGAACAGCTGTTGTCGATTCTGCAGTGTTTTCAACAACGAGTCAATTACCCGCCAAATTTACTGTCATTGGCAATGTTTACGTTTGAATTGATCAGATTATTAATTTTATTATGAATAGCATTTGCATAACCTTATGGTGAATTGTTTAGTTTATGAAAGTGAGAAATTCTATATAATGGCAATAAACAGAATAGTATATGTATAAATATAATAAATATATATTAAAATAATTTTCAAAATGTCCAAATTAAAACCTGATAAGCAGTCACCCAAAGAAATTGCCAAAGCAGAAAATAGTGAAAATGAATCAGTTTGCGTAAGTGCTTAAGCGATCATCTCTTCAACAAAACGCATTCATTATTAAACAACCAATTAAATATTTTACTTAGGATGAAACTGCCAGTGTTAGTACTAGCACCACTTCACGAAGCAAATCACCAGCTTCTCGCAATGACCGCCGAAAAAGTCGTCATAGTAAATCACATGCTAATGTACCGGCATTCAAATATGAGTAAGTTGAACTAGACGCTTATTTGGATGGCAAAACAGTTTAATATTAAGTATTTAATTTAAGCTGTCATTTGAAAGAAGACCATGGCCAGGCCATATTTGGTGTGGCTTTCAATCATTTACTATGCAAAGATCAACCAAATATATTTGCCACTGCTGGCAGCAACAGGTGCAGTGTGTATGAATGCCCACGCAAAGGAGGTATAAAATTGTTAATGTGCTATGCCGATCCAGATGTAGGTTTTTCATACTTGAAATATTACTTTAGGGGCAATTGCTATAAAGTATTTTATTATTATTTTCCTTGGGCTATTTAAATTTTTTTTAAATATGTTTATTTATTTAAAAACGATCTGTCTTGGTAATTTTAATTTATTTCTTAGAAAAAATTTGCTACCAAAGATTGTAAAAATTTTAGTTTAACTCAACCACAAAAAACAGCAATGAAAAACCAAAATTAATTCATATTATTTATGTTCAAACTTTTTTATATGTAGCTATTCATATGTGATGGCGCAGCATAACATAGTTGCGAAGATCAAATGAATTTATCATTTACATACATATCTAAATTTCTTATAAACCCAAAAATTATTTTCGATTCCTTATTTTTACTTTTTAAAATATAATTATTAGTTGTTTTGTACATAATCAAGAAAGAAAAAATATTAACTAATTAACTAAATTTTCTTTGAATATTTGTTTGAAAATGGTTGAAATTGCCCCTAAATTAAGTTTCGAATTTTCTGCAGCTTTAATTTCTTATCAAATATACATATAACACGTTTTAATTTTGCAAATAGCCGGATGAAGTCTTTTACACGTGTACTTGGTCGTATGATTTAAAAACATCTGTACCTTTGTTAGCCACAGCTGGTTATCGTGGCGTTATACGAGTAATCGATATACAAAGAAACGAAGCAGTTGGAAATTATGTAGGCCATGGCCAAGCTATTAATGAATTAAAATTTCACCCACGTCAACCGAATCTTTTGTTGTCGGGCAGTAAAGATCATGCCATACGACTATGGAATATAATGACCCATGTTTGTATTGCCATCTTTGGAGGAGTTGAAGGACATCGTGATGAAGTACTTTCTATAGATTTTGATTTACGCGGTGAGCGTATAATGTCTAGTGGCATGGATCATTCCTTAAAGCTGTGGCGTATAGACACAACTGAATTTAAAGATACCATAGAATTATCCCGTACCTTTAATCCTAATAAGTCTCAATTACCATTTCCAACTATAATGCAACATTTTCCAGAATTTTCAACGCGCGACATACATCGTAACTATGTCGATTGTGTTCAATGGTTTGGTGATTTTGTACTTTCCAAATCATGTGAAAATTCAATTGTTTGCTGGAAGCCGGGTCAATTGCACCAAAGTGTTTCTCATCTTAAACCCAACGATGCCTCTTGTACTATAATCTGTGAGTTTGATTATGATGAATGTGAAATATGGTTTGTCCGCTTTGGGTTTAATCCTTGGCATAAAATTATAGCATTGGGCAATCAATATGGCAAAGTGTATGTATGGGAATTGGATCCCTCAGATCCCAAACATACACACTCTTGCACCTTAAATAATATACGCTGTACATCAATAGTGAGGCAAACAGCATTTTCTCGTGATGCGAATGTTTTGGTGTGGGTATGTGATGACGGCACTGTTTGGCGTTGGAATCGAAAAAATGCCGAACTTCACACACCATAAAAAGTCGATAGTGCTCAGAACGTTTTAATTTTATAAAAATTTTAATTTTATATTCTATATATTGTTTTTTATAAAAATATTAAGTCAATAACAAATCACGTTGTATGATTTAAAATCAAAGTAATAAAAATAAGAATTTCACTTTTTATTATTTATTAAGAATCCAGCTGATTACGTAAATAATTGTCTCAATGCTTATTTCGATTTAGTTAGAATTAACGAGAATATTTTTTAAACTTTTTAAAAATTAATTATAATGAAATATTAACTAACAGTTTAAATTTTAACTCGCCCTTAAAAAATCAAAAGCAATTAGATAAAGAAAAGTCAACTAAACACTTACAGAGTAAGTACATACCGGTCATTTAATTAAATCATTGTCAAAAGCATCCGATACTTTGAATTTTTTGAATGCTTCTAGGACTTGACTTGCAGAATTTTTTAAATGAATTTATTAATACTAACTGTATTAACAATGGAACAGTTTGCTTCCAAAGTGCTTTGTACTTGACATGATAATTCATACTTAGAAGTCATCAAAATAAAGTCACGAGTAAAAAGCCTCATGGATTTACCTTAGGCAACTTTGCTAAGCAAATCAAGTTAGAAATTCCAATTCCAAACTTGATTAAAGAATAAAATGTTATAAAAATTCATGTAATTTTGACAGCATTCGATTTAACGATTAACGAACTTATGGTCCAAGTTCCAACATTAAAGGAACTTTGCATAAAATTAAATTAAAAAAATAAATACAACAAAAAATCTTTATTTGCCTGCAAAACAACTGAATGAAAAAGTCTTTAAAATTTACTGTGAAATGAAAACGAATCAAGTTGGTTTTTTTTTAATATGTAATATTTAAAAGATAAAAGCAACAAATTTCATTCGATAAAATTTTACTTGAAGAAAACTTAAACATTCACCGTAAAATAAAATGAAAAAATAATTGACACCAGTGATAGCAATAAAATGATGAAAATCTTTTAAACCATTATAAAGGAAATAGGATTATAATTTATTTCTTTGTTAAGCTGATTTAAGAAAATCAATGTTATTTCTAATTTTTGTACCTTAAGATTCATTTTTAAGAACATGAAATGAACATCAGGGTCACACCAGACAATTATGTAGTATTTTTGTCATTTTTAGTAAAGTTGTATGTGTGTGTGTGTGTGTGGTTTTTTCTTCCCTTGTTGATAGCTCCTTCTCCTTTAAAAACAATGAAAAAGGTTTTAAAATGTAGGTGAGATATTAATTTTAATAAAAATGATTTTTGAAGATGCAATTGTCAAAAATGTCTTAAAGATGTAAGGATCTTTAAGGTAAAAACTTAAGCGAATAACAGCCGCATTAAGTGAACAACATGCATTTTTCTGACCTCAAGAACAGTGTTTATCGAGCGTCTCTCTAACATTAATTTTTAAAAATTTTGCAGCAGTAGAAGCTATTTCAAACGTTTACATTCATTACATCAATCAAATTTGAATCCTTTAAATGAAGTTAAATTAAATTTGCAAAAGATTCTGATTTTAGATCTTTTTGTCTTTACGCTTTTTGATTATATAGAATAGTCCGTAATCAGGTTTTGGCAAAGTGGTTCATTTTAATGTTTCTGTTTTTTATAATAATAGTTATTGTAAGAATATTATAGGATGTTTCTTGTTAAAAAAATAAAGGTTTTACTGCGAAATAGAGTTTATTGCGTTTACATTATCAGAGAGCCGGTCTATGTACCGGAACAAGCAGAAATCAGGAAAGATTGAAATTATTACTTTTGGTAATTAAATGACCATGTTTCAGTATTTATAGATATTATTAATTCAGATTTCTAGGCACGTTAGTGTTACTTTGATATGTAGCTGTGAATGTCTGACTTGTTTGTAATATAATAAAGGAATCTTTGTTAAAATTAATCTTTAAAAAATATATTTCGCAATTTATCTATTCTTTTGATCTTGATGAGTAGATAATGAATGTAAATAAATTGTTTATATTCTCAATGACTTTTAAACCCACAAACGAAGTGCAAATAGGAAAATATAATATTGAAATATTTATTTATACCTAAATTTATATTTTTCTTTTCCTATATCTCTCATTAAATAAATAAATAAAAACTATAATTCCGAAATTCAATTAAATGATTCTTAAAACTAATAAAACCAAAAAGGAGATCTTCATTTACTCCAGCAAATGTTAACAAACACAAACGAAATCGACAAAATAACATTCTGCAACACCATCAACGGACCCCCACATGTTATGACAATAAACATAGTTACAACAACAACAATAACGATTGTCCTTTATATACAATTGGGTTGGTTCATTTTCTATAGTTTTAAATATTAACGTGCACATTTATTGGTTCGAACTTTTGTAGATTTCAAGAATAACTTGAAACTGTGTTGGAAGCCTTTTAAGTTTTATTTTTTGTTTGTTTAATGTTTTACCAGCGTTTTCAAGAAATTCTAAAAATATTTTGTACATTAATTTTAATGACAAATGTCAACATTTAACTAAAATTTCTTGTTTTGACTTAACTGCACTCACAATGTCATTTTCTTGTAAAATATTTTTAGGAAACTTTAAATACCTAAATCCTTTCAGACTGGACTTGAATTCTTATGTAATTATATCGTACACAAATTAAAATTGTTAATCAATGCACGAATGAAAGTAAATATCTCAGTTGGTTCTAGGTTCGGTGTTATGTTTCACTAACAGAAAAAGTACTTTTTTAGCATTGTTGTATGCTTAGATTGCACTTACTCTATACGTAAAATAGTACATTTTTTTCATTAGTTAATTTTCGTACACAAAGTGTAAACAAGTTACCCTATTAATTTCCCTTCAATGTCTGTCTATCCGTTAATCGACGTTCTCTATTTCTGGAAATGTAATATGAGGACATTTGAAGTTTTTACTCTTTAATTATTTAAAGAGTTTTACGAAAGTGATGTAAATTTTAATTAAATATAAGCATTTTTGGAACTGACCGGCCAAATTTGCACACTACATATACCCTATAGCACTGTGCTTTGAATTAAACGGTGTCCCAATATCGAGATGGTTTTCACTTAAATGGTCTTATTGTTAGAGAACAGTTACCGTTTGCCAATAGTAACTTTGTTAATAAAAACCTTCACTTTGCTGCACAATTGTATGTACATACATAGCACATATGGAAGGTATCACAAAAATAAAACGATATCGTTTTCTTTAATCTTTTGAATTTCTTTAAGAACAAACTTCAGTAATCGTTGTTAAAAAACATTTCTCTTTATTAGCTTGAAGCAAGCATCAACTTTAATATGACATTGTTGTATACTTATGTATATAAATACAATATTTCATTATATATTTACATACATATGTATGTAAACACATACTTACATATAACCAAATTGAAATCTTTGAATAGTTCTCATACGTACATATGTATAAATATATAAATGAAAAAAGAACGACAAAATTCTTTAAATATAAAAATAATAATAATTGTGCTATTCTCTAACGCTAAGCATTCATTTATAAAACTCTGATCGGAATTGTGTGTAAAAATCAGAATAAACAAATGTAATTCGCCCGTGTTCCTGCTTGTTTGAAATTCTTCAAAAGTGTGCTTTTTGTTACTAAATCTTCCACGAAATTAATCTCCCACTTCGTGTCTGTCTTTCTTTACTTTGCATTTAATTAAAATTATTGAATTACATTTGGTAATTTAGAATTTATAGTATACAAACAACAGAAGGGTATTCTTAAATTTTTTGCTGTTATACACTCCATTGGGAATATTCTAAAAATGCCTACAGACTACGATATTCAAATTATACTTATATTTTTATATGAAATACTATGTACTTAGCTGAATGGTCGTACAGAAAATCTAATGAGAAATTTTATAATTTAAACTCTGTTTTTGGATAAAAAGTTAAAACAATCAATTATTCAGTTATACAATCATTTCCAATAATCATACAAAAACGTTTTTTCGTAAAATAAAAAAAAGTATTGCAATTTAAAATTTACATCAAATTGAACTTTCCAATATGGATTAGAAGAATTCAAAGATTATTCGGTGTGACATCAATTAGTGCTTACTTTTTAATTTTACATTTATACTAACAATTTCTTGTGAATGCTAAAGACTTGGGAAGCTTTTGCTCGGTAACCGTGCAAAATTTTTGCACACTCGCATGAAAGGAGTTTTACTTAATTGTTGAAAAGTCTTGAGCTTATAATTGGTATGATTTTGCATAGCCCGGCACACATAAATTTTTAAAATTAATTTGTTTCTAAAGCATAAAATGTTTTTAACCGACAGAAAAGATGAAACACTAGTTTGGGTTTTCGAGCGAATAATATCTATATATCGACTGAAATACAATAGCGAAAAAGAAACTTGCTAAGTTACATTATTTAAAAACGAAGTACAAATATTGCTCAAACTGCTTTTAAATGAAATCGCAACATAAAAGTAGAAAAGGACATTCAGATGCAGCTGAAAACTTGAAATCCATACGGCAAGATTGCAAATTAACTGAAATTAAATAAAAAATGCTTTGCTAATCTTATCGCTTTGCTTTGCTCTGATCTTATTAAGCGAACCTGATCTAATTACATTTCCTTTATCACATAATTGCTAAGTTTCGCTGTCGGATTATTGAACTAAATGAGCGTTGCGGACATGTTTTTATTTTTGCTTTCAAACTATGCGCTCTTCGCTAAAAGTAATATGTATTACCTTTAGAATAGAAGAGAATAGAACATTCTCTTTCTTCCGAAGGGCCTTAAAATTACTTGCTTTAGCACTTTAAAATGACCATGTTTTTTATAAGGTGCATTTTCAAATATCTTCATTCTTGTGAATGGTTTGGATCTTTGAAATAAAGAATATTGAAAATATTTTTTTACAATGAAACCTATAGTTGAAACTTCTTATAACTGACGAGAAATTCCAGTTCTTAATTAAAATATTTTACCTAAAATATTGTTTTATTGTTTCCACTTAAATTGTTCAACATTTTCACACGATATTCATTACTAGCTGACCCGGTCCGTGTTGCTGGCCCTAAGCAAGCATTAATGCTGTATTACCACACGATTTAAATTGAGCTTTTAACGAAATTTACGACCTTTAAGTAAAAGACCATGGAATACCATAAAGTTTTTTTACAGAATAATTTACATATGGTGTAGATATGGGCTCAATCAAAAAAGAAACGCAGTGTATTTAAGGCAAATTGGAAGTTATATTTATTTATTATTACTTTATCTTAAGGCCAGCGGATAGACAATATGTTTTATTTTTTTATTTGGTATATAGATTATTTTTAATTTATTGTACAATGCTGCACTTTTAGTAAACCGAAAACTCGGATTTTTTAATGCAACATTTTGAAAGTTTTGAAATTTTGATATTGAATCATTATTAACATAGATTTTTTGTAAATATCTTCGGAACTACATAACCGATTTAAGAGTTTGATATCTCGTTTTGAAAAACATGACGGCTTTGAAAAAAAAAAAATAAAAATAAAATAAAAAAAAGCAAAAATAATAAATATATGTATATGTCATTGGTGGTGCAATATGAAAAATGGGTTTTGCCACGCACCTCCGCCCGCAGACCGAAAATCGAAAAATAAGACTACACAGTATTACCCATTTGAATATTCTGAAGATTCTCTGAAAATTTCATCAAAATCGGCCCATCCGTTTTGGAGTCCATACATACACACATCCTGTTGTTTATATATATACATAAATAAGAAATAATTTTAGTTTCCACACTTTTTATGGCGTTTAAATTTAGTTAATGTTTAAAGCAAATTGGGTCGCTGCTAATTAACTAAATGAAGAAAAAATATCTAAAAAATATTTTTACTGCAAAAAGACTACTACATTTAACATTTTCTTCTGCTTAGCATACAACTTTAGTAAATTAATCGATCATATCCTTTTTTTAATTTAATATAATTACATTATTTATATTTTGTTATAGTGTTATAATGTTCGAAAGAACAAAACAAAGAATTTGTAAGGTTGTGGCTGTACGTACATATAATTTTTGTTAAGGGCAACATAAAAACCCATTAACATTGCAAATGTTTGTCGACATTCTCATCTATTCCATTACTTTGATAATAACAGGAGTATTTATACAATAAATACATGCACAAAATTCTATAAAATTCTACTTTCCCATTAACTAAAGACGTCACCATCAACCACTTTTTCTATCATTATTCCAAATTAGGCAACAGCCAATCATATTGACTGCCAACTGCGTATCGACAAGTTGACCTAAAAAATGTTAACAATTTATATATTTCAGAAATCAATAACTTAAGATGGCTAAAATTTAATATTCGTATTTTCATTGTTCGGTTAGTTGTTTGTGAGCCTAAAAGGCTTTAATGTAGAGTAATGTCCTTAATTAAATACATAAAAAAGTATTAATTTATATATAAAACACATAAAGCATTTTTTTTTGTCCGTCCTAAGCACTCATGGTGAATATTACGTTTGCTGCAAAAACCGGGCTTTAATAAAATAATTATTTTAATCAGACATTTTAGACATTTAGATGCAGGACTCTTTTAAATGTCATGAAACTTTACAAATGGATAATATTGAAGCCATTTAAAAAAATCAAAATTAAAATTAAATTTCAGAATTAATCGAGTTTTTCTTTAAAATAGACAGTTCTCAACGCCAGCAAGCTTCTAACTCGATTTACTCATATAATTAAATGATAAATAAAAAGTAAAACAAGATCACCGAAAAATATTAAAAAGATAAATTTCTCACTTATAAAAAATGTTCTCCAATAAGTTTACTTAAAACATCAAAGCCAAAATAAAAAGTCCGAAATTTATTTGGCGGTAAAAACTGTGAATAAAAAATTTTTAAAATTTTAAAAGTGATATAAAACTTGTTTGCTTTATCTTATTGCCATTACATGCCTTAAAACAATTGCTCAATTCACAAACCATTGAGTTATTTTCATTCAATTCATTTAAATAAAAAATAAATTTAAATAAAAATAACAAAAACAAAATTAGTTATAGAAAACTGGATGTACACACATATTTTATTTCCCAAATAACATCATTTTTATCCTGCGGCATTGGAAAAACATCATTTTTGCGGAACATAAAATTAAAAATAATAAAACCAAAATGATATAATAATTCAGCAGAATAAGATAAATTCAATTAAAATTTATTTTTATTTTAAAAACTTTTTTGTAAAGGTTCTATAATTAGCGACGGGTGAAAGGAAAAGTTAAATGTTACTTTGTAGTAACGTATGTATTGCCCGTTATCTATAGAAAGAGCCGATCCTTCTCCCTTAAATTCTCGTACATACTTTTAGGGACGGTATACCTTTTTTTTCAACGATTTTGCGCGTTCCAATTAAACAGTTATTTCTAAACTGAGCACAAACATTCAATAAACTGCTCTATAAATTTTGTTATACGAAAATTTAATAATAATTGAACTAATTGTTAGGAAAATCAAAAGAAAAACTTTTTAATCACATTCTGTATTAACATAATCGCACTTTAAATAAAATGTAAAATATAATAGAATTTGAATTACAAAAAGTATTGAGTGACATTAAATGCCAAACATAAGTTGTCAAAAGATCCGTTAAATCGAAATGGAACGATAGATAATAACAATAGTTTATGGATTTGTTATCGTTTTATCGAATTTATTTTCATATTTTTCGGTTCTTCAAGAGCAGTTAAAAGGTATTGGGTTATTATTCTAAACAATTTGCAAACAAATTCTTAAAAAATTTAAAATTTGCCATCACTCGAAATAAAATCTGAAATAAATTGTTAATTAACAAAAATAACTTTCAGCAATTTTCTTTTGCCTTTTTTGAATGCAATCAACTTTAATTTATCATGATAATTTTTAAAATGAAGTGTGAAATGAACTATTTTCAAAATGTTAACATTTTAGATTGTAAATTTTTAATTCATTTAGTGTTTCTGCTTTTATCTACTATTTAATTCAAGTAGACATTTCACAATATAAAATATTCATTAACAAATCTAAAAATTAAAAACTCGTTTTGCCTTTTATCCAACTTAAAGCAACAATATATATATATATATATATATGTATAATATTAAAGTACTTTTTCTTCAGCTGTAAATGAAATTTATATAAATTGTACTGTTCCACATTATAACAAGACAAACGAACAAGTTCTTTAGACAGTTTTTGAAACCCCACTAAAAATATTTCAACAGTTCTATCCGCTATCTTGTGTCTTTTTTCCGTTAAGTTGTGTAAGTTGCGTATGTACTTGAAATGATAATATTTTTTTTTGTTTTAGCAGCCAATTTTCGTGTTAACACTCATAAAAAGGATATTAACCAATTCTATGTGAAATGAATGTGGTAAAAGTGTTTGTGTTTATGTGTTCTGATTAATATAACATTAAATTTTATTACCATGTCTGTCTGACTATTTATAACATACGAAACGTTATTATACTACGAACGACAGCCTTGGCCAGATTTATATATTATTACACTACCATCAGCTATTGGGGTTAGCAATACTGCCAAACAGCCGACAAATAATTTTACTTTTGAATATAATGTTACATGCTTTTAGGCGAAACAAATACCAAATAAATTACAGTCGATGCTTGCTTCTATTTGGTTTTACAAATTTATTTTTCTACTATTCATATAAAAAATACATTACGGTCTTATGTGCCTCCGCAGCGTATCTGACTTTCTGTTTCGTCAGTTTTCCCTTTTATTGTGCTTATTCTGATTGCATATGATTCACATTTGAGATATATTTATTTTTTTGCTTTTTACTCGATTGCTGAGCAAGGAGTTAGTTGTATGGCATTGTTTCGTATTAAAGAATGCCCGATTACATTTTTCTCCGAATATGCTGACAAACTACAATATTCTACAGATAAATACATAACTTTAATTTAGAGAAATTGTATATGAATATGTGTGCGTATTTATACATGTACTTAAAGCAAAATCCCTTCAAAATACTGTTTGAGAATTCTTAAATTTTCATAAACTTTTTTTTAATAATTATGTATTTTTTAATAATTATTTTTAATAATTATTTATTAAAAAAAAGTTTATGAAAATTTAAGAATTCTCAAACAGTATTTTGAAGGGATTTTCCTTTAAGTACATGTATAAATACGCACACAGATTCATATACAATTTCTCTAAATAAAAGTTATGTATTTATCTGCATTAGAATATTGTAGTTGGTCAGCATATTCGGAGAAAAATGTTATCGGGCATTCATATATATAAATATTAAATAAAGTTTCAATATCAGCATTTAAAAGACTCCGACAAAAATTTGACTTTTCACACCAATACACAGAATACTTCCAAGGTCATTAGTTACAATACCTTTGTTGGCAACGTCTTTACCATTTTCTATATTTTACAGCAAAATAAAAAAAAAGTTCAGAATTTTCTTAAGTTGGTAGCAACTACTTTAAAAATTGCTGCAAAAATGAAATAGAAAACATAATAACAAAAGAAAATTAAACAAACACATACAAATCCTTTAAATAAATATTTCTAAACGTAAAACACTTGATGGAGTTTATCTTCTCCATGCACAATTATTTCAGGACTTTACTTACTACAACCCCTGCTATTATATTTTACAGGAATCCAACTTGTACTAACGTTTAGTACGTTAGTACAAGTAGGATACTAAACATTTATATAGGTGAGACAAAGATGTAGACACAAACACACTCAGCTGATTAAAAGGGAAATATAAAAAAATAAGAAAACTGATTCTATGGTATTTATATCGTGTTTTCTTGAGACTTCCGTTCTTATTCAATTTTAGCCAATTCAAGGAATTTTCATTGGAGTACAAGTACACTTGCATAAATTACAAAAAAAAAAAAAAATATTTTAATTTAAATATAGAAAACTGATGTCGACTTTTCGTGAAAATTTCATATTTGTGCTGATGGTTGTTGACTTTATTACCGAAAAGGCAAAATATTGTAATAGAAAATACTTAATAAATAAATAATGCTGTGTGAATAAGGAAAAAACAGGGTACAAAAAATAGAAAAAATTATAAATAAATAATAATGACGTGTAAGAAAGAACCAAAAGAATAATATTTTTATTATCATTAAATATGAAATTAAAAAAAAAAGAAATCTAAATGAAGGCTAGAGCTAACTTTAGCAAGCTCTACAATAGTAAACCTAAAAAAATGGAAATATACATTTTTATAGTATTAATAAATTCATTTTAATTAATTTCTAATTAACTTTTACAATAAACAACACTTTCAAAATCCCTATTATATTTTTTTAAATTTTCTGCTAAAAACTGTTTTAAACGAAAAAAGGTCCTTAGCTACGACTTTATTGAAACTTTATTTATATAGCTTGATAGCTCCGTAAAACAATAGGATGAGTATGATGATTCTATGTCCTTAAAAAACACTGCTTTACTTTTTTTCTATCACGCCCCAATTTTTTAAATAAACAAAGCTCTCACATAAATATTATTAAATTAGTATTTATTTTAATCCTTTAATGATATGATATTCTCATAAATGAGATATTCTCATAAATAAGAATATTATAAAATATTTATTATGCAAAGCAAAAAATATATATTTGAAATGTATTACTGCGAGGGAAAGCATATCCATATGTCCATTTCACTACTGCTCATATTTTTTTTTTCTTTATTTTCAAATTAAATTTTCATTGTTTGTTGTTTTCGTGTTTTTGGAGTTTTTTTATGCTTGCTGTGTTGTTTAAATGAGAACTCTCATTTAATCAATTTGGCCTACGATATAAGAGTCATAAATTTTCTATACAAAATTTGGGGTAAAATCCACTGATGAGCTATATGAGCAGTAGTAAAATGGCCATATGAATATGATAAAGATGAGGAATCTAGCACATATTAAACGTAGATTAAATGAAAAAGTGATTCCAAAAAATAAAATTGTTTATTAATATTTATTAATTTATTTATTACTTAATTAGTATTTATTCAAGTTGAGTTATAAGTTGTGTTAAATAAATTGGCGAAACTTTCAATTGTAAAATTGCAATCAGAAAAGTTTTATGAAAGGAAAAATATAGAAAACAAAATAATTAAAGATTTATAATACAAGTTTAAGTTCCCCATAATAAGTTGGAGCTTTGAAATAAATTCTAGTTAAATTTTAAATAATAAAAATAGTAAAAATATTAAAATGGTTTTCAAAAGCCATGGCAACAGTGGCAACATATTTGATGTTTCTATTTTTTATTCTTTAAAATACCCGTTATGTCATTAATATAAAAAATACCAATAAAAATAAAATAATTTAAACAATAGCGTGAGCTGGCGAAATAGTAAAATGAAAAAACTATAATAAGAAAAGAAGGGAAGAACAAATGCTTAATTACTATCAAAAAGAAAATGAATTGCAGGACTTAAAATATGAATGATTTGTGTCCGCAATTTAGTTTAACCTCAACGTTAGGACTTATCATACGCGAAAATTTCATCAGAAAAAATATTAGAAAACAAAACAAAGTAAACGGTTGGGAGAAAATTTTCCTGTAATGAGCGCACATACATATTTTCAAATTATAAAGGATAAATTGTCCTATTTGCTATTGAGAGTGCAGCAGTTAATTTAAACAAAAAACGCATTTTAATAGCGATATAACCAGCGGAATGCAAATCAGTGCTTAATACTCAAAACTTGTTGTTTTTTATAAATATAATGTTGTCTTACCCACAACAACAACAACTACTATTGATACTAATGCAATTACAAAAAGTATAACAACAAGTGTTTCGATTGCAACAAAACCGAAAGTGTGTTACATACACATCAAAGGAGATTTTTGTGTCTTCAATTTTAATATTTTAGTGGCGATATGAGTCGTCGCTTGTCACGTCAATATAGTCGCAATAGTATTATAACAGTTGAATTAATACAGTTTATTATACAGTATCGAGCCAAGGAAACTAAGAAAAGGTGTGCAATTAAATTCGCAAAACAATAAATGAAATATTTTTAGATCCTTTTGCGCTCTCCCTTATGAGCTTATATTCATATTAGTGATCTTGTCTAATCTACTTATTCATCTCTTTGTATCTGTGTACTAAATTGTGTGCTTTGTATAAAATAAGAAAGTAACAGCATTAAAACTAAGCAAACAAAACATTTTAACCAACCAAATTGATTGAAATCTAAATGTACTCGTATTATTACGAAAGGAAAGTGTTAAAGAAAAATTCAAGTTTCTTCTTATAATTTTATTAACACTGTTGCACTTAAATACATAATGAAATAGCTAAATAAATTAGCAACACGTTACAGTTATTTAATTAAACAAAATTGTTGCATCTAAAGAATACGAAACGAACGATTCAATAAAGTTCTTATTCTAGGTATTTGATTTAACAGAGTTTTATAATTTCTTTATTTTTAATAATTATTGTCTTTAAGTAAAGTTAATTATTTTCGAAAACATTTTAGATCTCATGACTTAATATTTTTAAAAACTATTGTGTAATTTTTAATTAAACTTTTACTACACAATAAAATTTTATAGTAAAAACTTTGTCAGGAATTTTCCAACTAATTTAAAAAAAAATCAAATTTATGGTCGCACTGAAATTCGGGAAAAGCAAATAATTAATTTCAATTACCGTTGTATTTGTTCATTTCTAATTATTTTTATATTAAAAGCGGTCAGTTGGATATAGACT
This sequence comes from Trichopoda pennipes, assembly GCA_030448955.1. Lineage (NCBI taxonomy): Eukaryota > Metazoa > Arthropoda > Insecta > Diptera > Tachinidae > Trichopoda > Trichopoda pennipes. The sequence goes on along the minus strand of JASKUP010000017.1, from coordinate 25,913,179 downwards.
TTCGTAGTGTGCAAATAATTTTAAATTGTTTTTGTAATGCTGCGTACAATCAAACTGTCTACGAAAAATAGTTGCTAACAGCTATTAACAAAATAAAACTGAATGAGAAATCGTAATTATTGTTGTACAGTACTCGATACAAAAAATAAAACAGAATTACAAATAAACAAAGTGCACCTTTAAAAAGAAAGCTTTGCCCGAGAGATGAGAAGTTTACAGTTCGCGAAGTACAAATGACCCATTTATCTCCGGTCCACAATGGGTAAAACAAATTTTCACAAGGAAGTATATGTGGAACCCCAATCAAGTGTTTTAAGAGAAAACAAATGGCATGAAGAAAACTTTGTTTCAGTGTCAAAAATAGAAGGGATCGTTTGAATTTTGAACGAGAGCACATATCAAAAGATTTCTCGTTTTAGAGCAGATTAAAATGTATATGCCGTGTTATGTTTCTATCAACATTTTAATATCTCACGAGTTTTTTACGGATTAAGGCAAATTTTATTTTTACGACGGCCGGTATTACTTGTGGCCTAAACACAATGAAGAGTTTTTGCACAAAAACACTTAGAAAATAGCGACGCATGGTGGCTTATCAGTGATAATATGGCAGCTTTAAGACTGGGAAACTTTCTTTTTGTAGAAGGTATCATGGAAAAGAACATATATTTTGACATTTGAGAAAGTGCGCTCAAGTTGTGTATTGCTGGTAATTTTAAGTTTTATCAAGACTAGTTGGTACTGGTTGATTTACAACTGCCCTAAAGGCATGAAAGCACCTGCATAAAGCCGAGATATAAACGTAATCGTGTACTTATGGGGCGAACTTGAACGTCGTATGCAAAATAGATTGTGCAGTAATAAAAATTAGCTTGAGGCCGGATTACAGGAGAAAAGCAGTCACATAACGCCTGGTGTATGCAAAAAATTAGGGGAATCTATTACAAAAAGATTAAACGCTGTAGGAAATCGAAAAGGCAGTGCAACCAAATATTAATCAATGCCTAAACAGCTGATGTTAAAGACTGCCTAACTCTTTCAATGTGATCATTTTTTAATTTTTTTTTTTTTATTATTTAGGTGGTTTTTATTTTGTTACTTTTACTCATATGCAAAATAAATATGATAATGAAATATTTTGCTAAACTTTAAGTATTTATTATTATAAAACTGCTAAACTTTTTTGCAATTAATTGCCCGACTTTATATTTTTTTTTTCAAAAGAAGAATGCTTAAGAAGGTTGTAGCGACGAAGGAAATGCATTGAGTTCTGCAAATAATATCTATTATGTTATATAGAACCTGAGCTGAAAATTAACAATTCATTTGTAAACAAATACCTCAATATATTTTTGATAAAAAGTTATAAATAAAAACAATATATTCCGCTGTTAGTTATCGAGTTTTATGACTTGTTGAAACTGAAACTGAAACTTTTCTCACTTTTACTTTTTTTTCAAAAATATTGAAAAAGTATGGATAAAAATAAAAATTCTTGTCTGTTGATTGTTAATGACTTTTCGTGGAATCAAAATATAACACATAATTATTTTTACTAAGCAGTTGAAATTTAATATAAAACAACAAGAGTTTTTAAATTTTCACTTTCTCTAATTTTTATAATTCTCATTATTATTCATCTAAAATTCTTAGCCAAAACTAAAGCTAAAGCCAAAACTAGCAGCGATAATATGTTTCAAATCATTAAAAAACCTGAAAATTTTCAAGCGATAAAAAAAACTAAAATAATAGTTTTTGGCGCATTATTGCACCAACTACTGTTATGTAATGATATTTGTATTTGAGATTAATTTCTTGATTATTTTTAAATGGCAACAACAATTTTGTTTGTGTCAGCAGCCGCTACTGCAAACTCTTCAATATTTTGCAGTTGCACACTTTTCAACATGTTATTTTTCAATAAGTTTTAGTTTAGCAAATTTTGCTTACATTAATGCAAAATTCTGTTTTTTTTTTCATATTAAATTTTTCAAATTGGCTTGTTATACAAATGTTCCAGTTTTTCAGGGAAGATTGAGTTCTGTTAATGTCACTGTTATTTCGCTGTCAAAACTTTTTAAGACTCTGATTGTTTGCTGTAACTTTCCCCTTAAGTATTCTTTGCAGTTTATATAAAATTACATATTTACATATACACATATGTTGATACATATATGAGTGTGTATGGCGGGTACATACTCATTTGCTCATCCAATTAGTTTTTGCTTCAACAAAGTTAAACGATTTATTTAAAAAACTAAATGCATTTGGCAGTTGATTTAAACAAAAATTAAAAAATAGTTAAAAGAAAATTATAAATCACAGTAGCAGTCTATATAATAAAAACTGCTAAGTGGTGAACAAAACTATAAATTTAAAAAGAAAATTCTAAATATTTAAAAATCCTTTTTTTGTGCTCCAAAAAATGTTTCCTTAAAAAAAGTTTAAAAATTATTCAGAAATCTAATAGGGAATTTTTTTCTTTTGTTGTTTTGCTTACAAACGCTGAAACTTGTGTGGAACTTCGTTGTTGTTTTCAAATTTCATCTGTTTTAGTTATGATTGATTGAGTATATTTATAAATTTATTTTTTACGTCGCCATAGTGCTCAGTTCTTGCATGAAAAATTTTAAATCCGTGTGCGACTTTCTGGATTTGCAAAATTTGCACATGCATAATTTGCAGGCAAGAATTAATTCAATAAGCCAATCTCCTTGAAGACATGATGTAACACAAGGATTTGGAATTGTTAAAAATGTTAATGAATGAAATTTGATCATCGGACACGGTTTTTTAATTTGATATTAAATTCATTTAATATCAAGATGAAATTTAATTTTACAAAAGTGCGCTTGCTGGGTTGTGGGTTGAGTGTATTGAGTAATTTGTAAATTGACGTTGTTGTGCATGTAACGATTTCGTTTGACTATTTAGTTTTGCAAATTTAATAAAATGATTGATATCAAGCTTAATTAGATTATTATTTCATTTTTTTGTATTCCTCTTGTGATGTTGGTTTATTAAGTTAAATCAAATGTGATAATAAATTTTAAACAGAAATTGTACATATAATAACAATTTAGAGATTTTCATTAAAAACACACTTATAAAAGTTGTAATTTCATGTTTATTCATTTTATTGAAATTTATAAAATTTTAGATTTGAAAGAAAAAATATTTGTAACAGTAACAGTGAAATAAAATGTAAAATTCTTGATTTTGGTAAAAATAAAGTTAAATAAGTTTTTAGAAAACTTGCAAAGCCTTATTTTGAAATCAACAGAACATTTTAATATTTAACATAAAAATATAACTAAAATATAATAATAAAAAAGGTTAAAAATAAAAACAAAACTATCAGTTGGGAAATAACATTAATTTTCTGGAGAAATTTCAATGAAATTAGACATGGTTAAAAATTGTAAAGCTTGGTCTTATATTCGGCTTCATCACGAAGGAATTTTTTTATAAATAAGACAATTATTATTTATAAATAAACTACTAAACATAGTAAAAATCTCATCTAGTTAAAGAAGTTTTGACGCTTTTAAAATATGAAATATTTTATTGAAACTTGAGGAGGGATTTTTGCTGATGACATACCATAGAAAACTACAAAAAAAAACATAATTATTACCAAATAAAGAAAAATCAATTCAATTCAATAAATATTTAAAAAGGATTTTATTAAACAATATCTTAGATACAGATATAGATATAGATAGTTTGTTTCTAAAAACAACTATGCGTAACAAAAAGCATTTCTATTCTTTCTATTTTATTTTAAAGTTGATTATGAATAATTTGAATAGTTATAATGACAGCATAATGAAATTACAGCCATTTAAATGTTTCTTGTATGGAGAAAAATATCATTAAAAATTATTAATTAAAACTTTACACTTTTGCATCCTTAAATGTTACAAAATTTACGCAATACACATTTTTAGCAATATTAAAGCAAAAAGTAGAGTAAAATGTTGAACACAAAAATTAATGCATGTCTTCTTAATCTGTATATTTAATGTAAGCAAATTCATTATAAATCACTCTACTTCCTACACGAAAATTCTTACACCCTTTATAAACACTTTATATCAAGAAAAGACAAAAAACTAAATGAAACTTTTTATTGCATCCACTGTAAACATAAACATGATTTAATTTATTTTTATTTTCTTTTTTGCTTCCAATATATTTTTTGTTTTTTAATCTTCTTTTTTTATTGCTGATTAAATCAGAGATTTTAAAAATAAAACTTGAATGGCTGATTTTTTATCACTGCAGCAATTATTTTTTTATATATTTTTGTTTAAGTTCCTATTTATTTGAAGATAAGTTTGATTTTGAGTTTATGTTTTTGCTTTTGATTTTTATTTACTTTTACTTAAGGCTGTATTTTCTTTTTAAGTCATTCGGAAATTAGTAAAAAAAAAATTACAAAACAATATGTATAATAAACTTGTTTACTAATTGAAATTATTTTCTTCTTCTTTTTCCTTTATCCTTCCTGTAAACTGTTAAACCTTTAATATCCTTAAAATATCCTTTTTCCAACAACATTAAAACGACAACGTAATGGTGTGAAATGAATTCAATTGAATTGCTTTGACATTAACAACAGACGTCTCGCTGATGAAGATGATGAACTTTCTGAAGTGCAACCGGATGCTGTACCGCCAGAGGTCCGTGAGTGGCTGGCGTCCACATTTACGCGACAGCTAGCAACAACACGCAGGAAAACCGATGAAAAGCCCAAATTTCGGTCCGTTGCCCATGCCATACGTGCTGGTATATTTGTGGATCGTATTTATCGGAAGGTGTCAAGCTCAGCGGTGCATCAATTTCCTTCTGAAGTTGTTAAAGTACTGAAGGTAAGTGTGACACGGGAATTCTTTTTTTTAATAATTTTTCAATAACTGAAAGATTATTTTTTTTTTTTAATAAAAACTAAAACTTTTTCTTCAATATGATTTTTTCAAAAAATTATCCGTTTTGTGTGATGAATTTGTACAATTTTTTATTTTATTTATAATTTAAAAACATGTTTTGTTTTTTTTTTTGTTTGTAGTTGAAAGCCATCAAGACGCAAGATTGTTAAGAAAAAAACTTACGATTTGTGTTTTGTGTGATTTTTTTCTTCTTTCCTTTTCGTTGAAATTATAATATTTTTTGGGTAAAAAGGCAAAAACACGAAGGAAGTAATAACAAAAACTAAAAACAATATCAAGCAAGAAATAAAATATAAATAATTTTAATTTTAAAAATAAAATAATTTTGCTTATTGTGTAATTAACGAATGGCAAAAGAGATTTACTGATTGTATATCCAAGATAAGCAAAAAAATCAATGTATGATTTCCAGCACAAACTTATTATTTTCTAGCAGCCAGTAATTATTTATTAAAAAGTACCTTTTTAAATAGAATCTTTTAAAGAAGTACTTTTTAAATGTTTGTTTTTTTCTTGTTTTTTTTTTTATTTTAAGGAATATACTTTCTATGATTTTGATTACAAGATATCTTTATTCCCACATAATGTGTTGTCCGCTTTACATTTCCAGACTTTAGACGATTGGTGTTTCGATGTTTTCGCATTAGCTGAAGCCGCCAATGGTCAGCCTGTCAAATATATCGGCTATGATTTGCTTAACCGTTACGGCATTATACATAAATTTAAAATTGCACCCGCTACCTTGGAAACTTTTCTCAATCGTATCGAGGAAGGCTACTGTCGTTATCGCAATCCATATCATAATAATTTACATGCGGCTGATGTCACGCAAACGGTGCATCATATGTTGTGCCAAACTGGTCTCATGAATTGGCTAACCGATTTAGAGATCTATGCCACTCTTTTAGCAGCTTTAATACATGATTACGAGCACACAGGCACTACCAATAATTTCCATGTGATGTCAGGCTCTGACACGGCTTTGCTATATAATGATCGTGCTGTTTTAGAAAATCATCATATAAGTGCTGCCTTTCGTGTGCTCAAAGATGACGATTGCAATGTCTTGTCACATCTGTCGCGTGAAGAATATCGTGAACTGAGAACTCTTATAATCGATATGGTTCTATCTACAGACATGTCCTTCCATTTCCAACAATTGAAAAACATGAAGAATCTTCTGACACTCAACGAGGCTACAGTTGACAAATCCAAAGCTTTAGCTATGGTCTTGCACTGTTGTGATATTTCACATCCTGCCAAAAGATGGAATCTACATCATCGCTGGACGATGTTACTGTTAGAGGAGTTTTTCCGCCAAGGTGATCTCGAACGTGAGCTTGGTCTGCCTTTTAGTCCCCTGTGTGATCGTAATAATACTATAGTGGCCGAGTCGCAGATTGGTTTTATTGATTTCATTGTCGATCCAAGTATGACAGTAATGGCCGACATGTTAGAGCATGTCTTGGCGCCAATAGCACCGATGTGTAAAAATGTTAATGCCAGCATTGACGCCGGCGATGTTCCTGTCGATGGCTCTTCTAAAATCTCATTATGCAGTCGTTCAGCCACTTGTGAAGTTATAGATGAGAATATCGAAAATAAAACATCGGAAGATAAACTAACATTTCAAACTAGCGTTTCTGTTACGGGAAGTACTAGTCCGGCACCATCAGCATTAAAACAAAAGTTCACCATACGAAAGCCATGGATTGCATGTCTGGCAGACAATAAAAAAATTTGGAAGGAACAAGCAATAAAAGGTACATAAGTGAAACGAAAAGAAAATGGATACTGCATATTACGAAAAACGTGCGTTACTAAACACTCTCACCCACTTCTCGCAAAAGATATTCAATGAAAAAAGAATTGTCTTTTTATATTTGTCCTTGAAATCAAAGTTTTTAATTAGAAGTGCACTAAGAGCGGTCTTAAACTCATATAAAAAAGGTCTCGTTCCATGAAAGAGTTGCTTTTTAATTTTACTGCTTTTACAAATTTGTTGTTGTACTTTCTCTTACAATTTATGTCAATCTATTTGTCTCTTTCGGGACACCTTTTATTTCATAGTAATTTTGTATACTTCGTACAGCAGGAAAATTCATGTACTTTAAAATTACTGTAGAATTTTAAATTGCTTCTTGCTATAGCTACTACGTCCAGTTTTGCAGGGAGACTTTACAACTATTCTGACCTTCCTTCATTTTGTTTTCAATGAGCGTTCTTTATAAATATATTTCGTGTTATTAAAGCTTTCACGGGAAAAATGGAGCATGCCATTAAAAGGCATTATGGTGCCTTTCATAGAGTTTGTTAAAAAGGAAAAAGAAGACCTGTTAGGCAGGGATGACTATTTTCTGATGAAAAACTTATTGCTTATGGAAAATTTGTTAGCTTTCTAAAAAGCAAAATCTCCATACAACGATCTAAAAATGCTTACAGAAGTGCACTGCTTAAGTCGTGGCGATTGCCTAAATAGATCAAAATTCAGAAACGGCAGAATAAGAAGGCAGTGAAATGCAGGCTTTAAAAGATAATGAGATCATTTTAGATCTAACGTTTTGGCAGATTCTACTACCATAGTTTTAAATGAATTTGATTTAGAGCTACAGGAAAAGGCAAGGAAATTATGTAAAATCTCCAAAATGCTTTTTAACTTTAAAGCAAAATTCCTTTTACTACTTGTAAACACAATTTGGTATTACGAAACTGTCATAAGAGCATACAAATACGTTTCAAAATACAATTAGTTCTTATAGCCTTATTTTATTTTTTGGTGCAAATACATACACGTGTCGGTCTATAACAGTAAACAAAAAATAATAATTCAGAAAGAATACCCTTTAATTGTTAGTATTTGTTTAATATTTTGCTACTAAATATTAAATGACGGAAGTTTGAAACTTATGTTTAAAAATACATATGTATATGTACATTAACATATTTATACATATATTTTAATTTTAATAATTAAATATTTTTTTTTTTTTGCTTTTACAGATGCTGAAGCTCGAGCCAGTGTTGCTGCAGAAGAAACAGAAAAGGCAGAAACTGAAAAGTAAATAGATTTTCTCTCTTCTTGATCCTCAAAAAATAGTGGCTTGGAAGCAAGCCAATATACAATGACGTTTTCAAAAGCTCAAATATAAAAAAGGAAAAGAATAAATAGATAAATTAAGGAAACACCTAAATGAAAATATTTAAATAAAATCTTGAAAAGAAACCATTAAGGAAAGCATATAAATTCATTATCAATGAAAAGCATAAATAGTATTTTATTTAATTTAAAATAAATTTAGGAAATTCTGTAACAAAAAAACACCACATGATACGCTTGATAAATATTTAATTTATTACTTTTTATTATTTACATAAATCTTATTTTGTAAATATAAAATATTTATAATTAATATTATAATTATTATTATTATTATTAAATATCAACAAAAGCAGAAAAATAACTGCATTATAATTGTATAAAAAAAAATTTATTAAAAAATTATTGCTAATTAAATATTTAAGAGATCGTCATAATTGTATGTATGAGTTAAAATATGTAAGTGTAAGTTACCAACAAACAAACAAACAAACAAATAAACTTGGCTAGAGTTTAGTTTTAAATAAAACAAAAAACAAACTATTATTATACCACATTTGTAATTATTATTGCTATTAATATTCTTAGTCTTTAGTGAGGTATTTGAGTTTTCTATTTGTATTTGGAATTATTTTTTCGCTTTTTACAATTTTTGTCTGAATTGCACAGTGGTTGTTGTTATCACAAATACCCATGATGATGAAGTTTATGATGACACTCGAATTATATTAAAATAAAGTTTGACTCATTTTAAGAAATTATTTAAATTTTAGTTTTATTTTGTTGATCTTGCTTTAATTTATACCATTTTGCGCTTGCTGACAAGCTGTCAGCAAAAGATAGTAATAGCAGATTTTTGCAGAATAAGGCAAATAAGACTTAAATGTACACAAGCTGCTATAAGAAATAACGAACAAAACCTTTGTTCGATTTGCTCGCATAAATGAGTTTTAAGCTTAAGATGTCTATATCGTAAAGCCTTCCAACAAAGACTTATTTCTCAGTTCATCTTATTACTACTTAGACTCGTCTTTACTTCCAGATATGAGTTATTATGTCATTAGTTTCATCTAAAAATCCATTGTTAAGATCACAATATTCGAATTTGTATCCACATTTATTCTAGCATTAATTTTTTATTCGTTTTCTGTTAAGATGGCACCAGCGGTAAAGCCACAATTAATAACATTTTCTAATCTTTTTTTGAGATCAATGGTTGTCGCCGCTCGTAGGACAAAAGTAAACAGATAAATATAAGAAACGTTATTTTTGCTAAAAATTGCTAAATAGGAATTAACTGATTTGTGTGTTTTATTTCTGTAGAGAAATTAAAAATGGGTTATTTTAAACTAAGCAAAACATAATTATTTTAAGTATCTAGCAAAAGCAAAACATAAATATAAGATTGTGGTTAAAAATGCGATTCGATAAATAAGAATAAAGCGAATTTCAATGGCTTTACCTTTTAAAGACCTCTGTTAACAATTTTTTAGTTAAACAATAAAATATAAAAATGTAGCATTTAAAAAATATATATCTTTTTTATATGGGGACAGCAGTTTGTGTTATACAGCTTATATTTAGCTGTTTCCGTTAACACATGCATTAAAGCCCAATATGAAATCATTAGTGCCCAACTTTACGCAAACTAAACTTCAATAATAAATTTTTCACAACACACAAAACAAACCTCAGTTTTTTTGAACTGAAAAACTGAACGTTTTTGCTATTTTTTCGGTAATATCAAGTTTGATAAATATCGAGTGTTTTTAATTACTATAAAAATTATATTAATTAAGTTATTAAAAGTTATTTTAATAATTTTAAAAAATTAAACTTTTTCAACTGAAATATCTGTTAATATACAATTATGCATTAATATTTTGTATTATTTTATTGTATAAAATAACGCATATTTAAAAAATTGCATTGCGAAGACGGTAAGATTTCTCATATCCTTAAAGTATGCTATGCTAATAAAACTAATTCTATTTGCTCATGCATTTGCTTACTGTATTATGTTTTCATGAATTATTTTGTTATTGTTTTTGTTCTAAATTTCAACGAAACTAAACAATACAGATAAAAAAAATCTAAAACAAAAGAAATGAAAACAACAGCAACTTAAAAAAACAACAATAAATGAGTAAAAGTTCCCTAACAAATTATAGTAAAGTAAATACACAGTTATGCAAATATAATTAATGTTAATATAATATTTATGAAACAAAAAGAAAATATAAAGGGCAAATGAAGGAATAAAGTAAAATAACATACAGGTTGAATATTGAAATTAAAATAAAAAAAGTAAATTTCAAGTACAATGAAACATTTTATGATTTAGCAGCTGTATTTAATAATATTTTTTCAACACTTCACTTTAACGTTAGCGTAAAAGCTGTGAATGCTATACAAGCAGAACTTAAAGCTACTCTTCCAAAACATGCCTATTTTGTCTAATTTGATAATTTGGCATGTCTGTGTCAAAATTTTTATTTTGTCATATGACTTTTACATTTATATGTGTGTAGTAGTTTAACAAACAAATAATGATCTTAACACTCAGTTTATAATCCTTATCATTTTCTAAAAACTACTGCAGCCACTTATCCAAGCTATTATCACTATACCCAAATATATAAATCTATTAAAAATATAAATTCTTTCTCACTCCTCTCTCTCTCTCTTTCTCACTAAAACTTTTCACTACACTATCACTCTGTATTTATAGTAAACTTTTAAGCTGTTTAATTTGTGTTGTTAAGTATTAAATAAAATTTGCTAAGAGCTTTCAAAAATACTACAAAAGAATATAATTAATTATAAATATTAATCAATAAAGAAAACAATATTTAAACTAAATTACTTAAGTAAATCTATTTGAAGATTATATAAAAATGTTATTTTTATACCAACAAAATGCCTGAGTTTAAGTATTTTTAAACTATTATTTGAAGTTTTAACTTATTTGGTTTTTGTTTAAATAAACAAATTGTTAAACACAAGGATACGTTAGTTACACAAAGAACAGAAATAATAAGTGTTACGAAAATAAAAACAAAACAAAAACATTTTTAAAATGTCTGATAGAGGGACCAGTCTTTTAAGGTTTACCATTGCTCTGAAAATACCCCACAACTCCATTAAAAAAATAGTTCAAGTTTAAATACATTTTTACAATAAAAAAGAAAAAATAAATAAGAACAAGCAAAAGTTTCGCTGGCGAAATTATTAGAATTTTAAATATTAACATAATTTTAGATACACACACAAATATTTTATTTTTTGTTTTATTTTATTAAAGCTGACGAAAACTACTCGTATTTTCTTACAAATATTTAAACTTAATTTTTTATTTTATTATTATTTCCTCAGAGCAATGGTAAATTTACTTAGCAGTAAGGTACCATAATATCAGCTGAAATTGGGATCATAGCTTTATTAAGGTAGTAAAACAATTCTATATATACATAAAAACTATATATAAATAATATTAATAATAATTATATATGAAATAATAACAAAGATATACATAAAATATAAAAAAAAACATAAAGAGTTAATTAATATTAAATACCTATGGGGTATTGAAAAATACTACAAACAAATAGTATTTAAAATAATGAAATACAAAAAAATTTAATAAGAGTTTGATAAACATTTTAAAAATATAATTTAGATTTATATACATATTTATAAATTTGAAAAAATATTTTTTTGTAATCTTCCGTCCTTACATTTTTTCCACGACACACATGTCATCCTTAATTGTATCATACCCTAGTGAATACAAGATTATTAACAACATATTTCCGTTTCCGTTTTCTTCTCGGCTTTTATATTGCAAAAGTGTAGGTCATTATCATTATTAATTTAAATTCTTAATCAAATATTCTTATAGATTATTTCTATTAGCCAATATCAACTTTCTAATATGTAAATCGGTCTGTGACTGTACAAAATGCAAGAAGAATAATAGAATAATATAGGCCAAGCTGTTGTACTTCATACGTTAATCGTTTAGGGTAGAAACTCAAATAATGAAATCATTGATTTTTTTTTTTAATTCTCTTAACGATTGAGCATAATGAGATTCTCTGCCCAACTTAACATTACATATCACATTAATATCTTTTGTTTGCTCTATTCAAAGCATATTATCATTTTCTTTGCTGTTCCCATTTTAATGTTATACATTAAACAAGACATTACTTAATTCAAAAAACTATGAACAAGATTACAAGTTGGGGGAGATTTAAAATATAACAACACGTTTCCCGTCGTCCATTTAGGTTGCAAGTCAAGTTTTCTAAGGACATCTATGTAAAAATCACGTTTCACTAGCAACACTTTAATTTTCAATTTCATTTTTGATAATCGTCCAAAGAAATAGTAGATGTAGAGCCTCCCTACAACGGTTTAAAAGATACGACTATATTTGTCATAAAAACACGGCTTCTAATTTTGAAAATTAGTGTACATGCTTGTTTTCAAACCGATCAGATTTGAACACACTCTCTGTAAATTCTCTATTACTTGTATAAACGTTAAAATTGCATCTCTATGGGAAACCCTTCATATTTTAGATTTTTGTTAATTTTAGGGGACTTAAACTGTCAGCCTGTTTCGGTTCTAAAACAAGGCTACTTATGTGAAAGTATCGTTATTATTGGGCCAGCCTTTAATTTGAAATTTTTTATACTTGTATTTGATATTTTAACGGCTTCGGAGATAAAATGTTATGAAAGGCGGAGAAACCTAGAAACGAAAACAGTAGAGTTATATATTTTCCCTTTGTGTACGGAACCGTAACAGCTGGTTTAAAACAAAATACAACAACAAGCACAACAGCAGTTCTATCCTAATAGAATTTCTTGAAATGCTTTCAATTTGACATAAGAAACTTATAACCGACCGGACAAATTTTTGTTTTCTGCACTTCATAGCATTTCTTTTTTGTATTAACGCATCCAGTGCCTCTAAAACTGTGAAAATAATCCCTGTTAAATACTAATACTAAAGTAAAATATTTTATTCTTAACAAAATAATATTTTGTTGTCCGTTATTAATAAGATATCAATAACAAAAGCGGCTCATATGCTTAACAAAAACCAGGCATGAAGTTGGCGTAAGGGGGTTTAATGAGCGAATTTCAGCGACAGTTTGGCACTTAAAATCATTGTTGAATACAGCTGTGACATATAAATCATAAGCATTGCTCAGTTTTGTCACTTCAGGATTTTTGTTAGCTTTTGTTATGCGCACAGTTGTTATTATTTTGGCTCTTAACTCTTATTTAAAAATTTAATAATCCGCAACGCATATCGTTTATTAATGTTTAAGTAAAATTATATAACGAAGCAAAAATTTATTTAATAAAAACATTAATTAGTTAATAAAACATTGTTGCAATAATTATTTGTTAAAATAAAATACATACATACACATATTTATTAGCAAATAAAAATATATTAAAAAGTAGTAAAAGCAAAAATATTAGTTCAAAAAAAATAAAAGAAAACCAAAACTGGCTTTACAATTTTAGTCGGCAATTTAATATTTAAAAAAATTACTTAAAATATTAAATGAAAGAAACAAACAAAACATTGAAAAGAAAGCAATCATTTAAAATTAGTTGGTTAATAATGAACAAATTTAAATAAATAATAATATTGTTCGCAAGAAACAAAAACAAAAACAAAACAATTGTAGTAAGGTTTGAATAAAACCATATATATAATTAAAAATATTAATATAAAATAAAACAGTAAACATATTTTAATTAAAACTAAAATATATAAAGTTTATAACTTTCTGATATATAAAAATTAACACAAAAAACCAGCAACAACAAATCAAATAATCTAAATTCAATTCCTAATAAACTTTATTTAAGATGTTTTTGATGCTTAGTACTTTTTCCTAATATTTGTTATAATTTTAAAGCACTTTTTAAAGATTTTAAATTCCCTTTAAAACTTTAAGAAAACCACAAAAAATTTAAGACAAAGAAAAAAAAACACTTAAATTTAATTTACAAAAAATAAAATAATAAATTTAACAAAATCCATAAACCTTAAGCAAGAAATTTATTACTCTTATATTAATAACTTGCATGAGAACATACTGAAATAACATAATATTACACTATATAAAAATATAATTATTAAAAAACAATGAAACTGATTAAATAAATATATCAACAATTACAAAAAAAAAAAATTTTTTATAAGTTTTTATTCTTTAAAGTTTTAAGCCCAAGAAGATCTTATTAAAAGTTATTTTATTTTATTGGTACTTTTATCTTTTTTAGACACCTCTAAAATAGTAAAACGAACTTTTGAAATAGCTTTTACTTTTCGTCAATTGTAAATAAAACAAAAACTTTTCAAAGAATTATTATTTTTTTATTATGATAAAAGGATATGTGCCAATAACGAAACTAATTATCTACAAAATGATTGCGGTGGCTTCGACGGCATATCTCTATCCAACGCTTCATATTTTCAATGATTCTAACACATAACTGAGATTCAATATTATTTGCCGTTCTTTCTCCTCCCCTATTGTTTTGTTTTTCTAAATGACCTTCTTTGGCAAACTTTCAACCGTATATACTCGTTCGCAGATGTCAGCACGATTTGTCATTCGTATTCATTTAGTAATAGACTGAGCCAGTTGGAGGTGAGTTCCAAAAGCGGAACATGAATGATACGCTCAATCACGATCTCGCGGCGATCTCCGAATCGATTTTAAGTGCATGCTTACGCATAGATATAGATCTGTGCCGCTCTTGATGTTCTTAGCGTGAAAATTCAGTGTGATGTTCGATGGACTAAACACATTTTTCAGGTTTCTAAAGAAGCTTTCAAGTGCATCGGTTTTCTAAAACGGTGTAAGAAATACCCCACTCCACCCGTACAATTTATACCACCTATATCCATCCGAGGATCGAATACAACTTCCACCCCCCAAAGTCTATTTTCGAGCTGCTCGAACGCGTACAGAAGAGAGGCAAGAGGCTCATTGATAACGGTAGATTCCCTAGAGTATCGACGCAATATAGGTTTTATTTCATTGCTTTATCGTTGCTACAATGGTAAGTGTTCTAACGAAATTAGAATACTAGGCGTTTAGCGCGATTTTCGTTGAAAGCGCATCCATTAGTGGTCGATTTGCTCGTGAGTTGCACTACGCATTACAGGTAAAATGTGTATTTTAGCAGAACAGTCTTCCCTCTACTCCCACTATTTCCTCTTTCCTCCTCCCCATAACCTGATTTCCTAGTTCTGGTACAATGCAATGCATGAGTGGGGGTCATCCCCTGGGTGCTGGTCCGAACGAAAAACAAAAGTGCAGACTTATCTCATATTTTAGCTTTTGAATTGCTCTTGGCTTATTGGCGTATACTTTTTTCTTTAATTAAGCCTGAAGAAAGAAATCCAACAGTGTTAAATCACACGATTGTGGCCGCTTCCATTCGCAAGTGGCACCATCCCGTTGGAACCACATATTGCATGTCGTCCAACAGTATAGCGCGATAGCGAACACCAACAGAAGTACGGCACGATGACGCCACAAGCCCATAAACCTCATCAAAAGTCACACTCTTTGGATGCACTGGTTTTTCAACAATAACTAATAATCACTCATGGATTCTCTTTTGCCCAAATATGGCAATTTTGCGTCCTAAAGTATTCATTGAGGTAAAAGTGTATCTCGTCGCTAAAGATGATTTTCTTTGTAAAGCAACTACGTATGTCTTTCTGTTCAAATAACTTTTCGGCATATTGACGATGCTAGAAATATTCAGAAGACTTCATTCGCATCAATGATGTTTGTGAAAGGTTCAATTGTTGGACACGGCGATGAGTCGAAATCGCCGGCTTTCCTGGCACACTATTGCAAACAACAGCAATGTTTTCCACAAAAGGAACTGGACGAGCATGCATAGATATTTTAATATTTCCTACAGACCCGGTTTGCTGAAATTTGCCCGTAATTTGCGCGATCTTGGGACACATTCAGGTGATTATGGTAGCCAAAAATGCTTTAACAATATGAACACGATGCTCAGTTGTGCATCTTTTCATGGTTAAATTTGTTAAGTACTGAAATGCATAATTAAGTTGGGAAAAAAACTTTATGTTAAGGTGTGACTCACAATTATGGTTATTGTTGGTAACAGTTGGTGCCAGTAAGACTTCTAATTAATTTTTCAATAGCAACAAATTTTATGCAATAACACGATAAAATCGCTTAAGGTTTATGTATGCTATAAAATTGACTGGAAACTTATTTTTGTGATTGAAGAAGTTAGTGATAACAAGAACAAATGATGGCTCGTTCCAGAATTTTCAATCAATCAGATTTAGTAATAATGCAAATCGATTTTTATTTAATTAAAATAAGAGAAAAAATAGTTATGAACAGATTTCAAAATTGTATTTAAACATCTGCAAAAAACAACATCAAATATATTTAAAAGGCTTTTTAAATTTCCAAATCAGTTGGTTATAGTTTTATATAATAATAGTTAATTATACAATTTAATTTTGTTCATGGAAAGTTGTTTAACTATCTTAAAAGCTTAAGACATAATTATATTTAATTGCCGTGCGATTATATCACAAATTTACTCAGTAAAAATTATTTCTGTATGCATGCTATAATATCCAATTAAATTTTTTTTAACTTTTAAGCAACTCGCTGTTAACAACAACCAACACGCGAAAACGTTAAATTAAGAATGCATTGTGAATTGATCAGTTATAATTCATTTAATTCAATATTTGTTTGTGGAAATTTCAAATTAATATAATAAAAAATTGTATATTGTTCTTGGACTGCAATTTTTAATTACGTAACGAGTTGATAAAGGTTATTAAATATTTCAAAAATGAGTTTATTAGCAAGTTCATTCTAAACTTTGTTTCGTATGACATGTAAATGTTACAGCCTCTGTATTTTAAAAGGAAAGCTTCTTCCTCAGAACCATAAGCCTTAGAAAATATTTAAAAGCTTTTTATTTCTTCAGTTTTGTCCAGAACCGCCATTGACAATAGCTTTTCATAATTTTTAAGCAGATGAATTTTCTTGGGCAAAACGAAGTTACCATGACTATCGAAACATTATTTTGTGACAGTTGAATTTGTCACCAATTGAATTACGTCAGTTATATTGTTAGGAAGTAGTTTAGTTTAAGTTACAAACAAATTTAGTTATCACTAACAAAAAAAGTAAAGGTGAAAAATCCTATTGTGTCTGTTTACAAATTAAGATGTTTCCAAGAAATGTTATGAACACTAAACTAAATGCTTTATTAAAATTCCATAAACTAGCAATAACAACTAACACAGAACAAGAAAACACACACCTGTCCTAAATAATGATAACAACAACTACATGTGATGACGTTGACGTAGAGTTTTCGAGTGAATGGTAGAGCCACTCCAAACAGAATAAATAAGCTTTCACTTTTGGTCAATAAGACAGTTAAAGCGTGAACGTTATCGAGTGAAGGCATAACAGTTATAAAACAATCTAAGTGTAAATATTGTCGAGTTAAAAGATAAACCTGATATAGCAGCTTTTAGGCGTTAAAGTGGCTAAGTTACCATCGTGCCTTTTTATGTATAAACCTAAACAGCTTGTCTAAATTAATCGTGTAATTTAATTTAAAACTTTTTAATATAATTATAGTAGTATATAGTACAGTAGTACTAAAAAAACTTAAAATAACGTTTATTTAAGGAATTTGATACCTTGTTATTTATGTTTATTAAAACTACATAAAGCACAGGAAAACATAACTTAACAGTATTGCAATCAACTTTACAAGTCTTCATACTGGGGCTCAAGTTTTTGCTTTCCTCTTTATCTCTCTTATTGACTATTCAGTTTGGCAATATCCAATATTTTGCTAGTACTACATATTGCGAATGATGCATTTTAAAATCATTTTTATTTATTTTATTTTGTTAATAATTTAGAACTCAGTTTTAAAAATATTGTGGAATTTCTTACAATTTTCATATTAATTTTTCAAAAAAATTGTTTCACTTTCAGAAGAATTAATACAAGAAATTTTTGAAATTTATACAGCAAATATTTGGGTTTAAGTACCAGTGTAAACACCGTTTTTTTAACGTATTAAGTAGTTACAAAAATAATATATATAAAAATCTGGCAGCCCAGTAACAATAAGTATTTAAAATTTTTCTCAATACAATAAGATATTTCAGTTAAATTGACATTGATTTTTTTTTAAAAAGAGATGCATTTTTAAGTCCTATAGGCATATGGCCATAATATAAAAATAAACTATTTATTTAATGCAAAAGTACACATGTTCCAAGTATTAGAAAGCAGTAAAAAATTAAGCTTTATGCTTAAAAAAAATCCTTTTTGGCTCTACTTGATAAACAATTTAGCTTTATGTTATTAATATAAAATGTGGTTACACTGTTTACCACTAAAGTGCTGAATAAGTTGCGTTGCAACTTACAATTATGACAACTAATTTAAGCAAAGACATAAATCGGTCAAGTAAACTTTGTTAACAGTTGTTGTGACTGGCTCTTGTTAAGTAAATATAATTTGCCAGTTTTAAAGTCAGTAATTAAAATTAAATTATGTATATCATAATACTTGATTGAATTTTGAATATTTTTATCGATTTTCTAACAATAATATTTTGGGTTTCCAACTCTTTTTGAACTTTGTAAATAACGAATGCTATCTATTTCTATAGTTTAATATTAATTAAGTATTTACTTTAGTTCTGCTTTTGCCGGTCGCATATATACATTTTTCTTAATTTAAGACACCTTTTGTTGTTTATTTTTATTATTTAATTTAAAACTACTTAAAAGTATTAAAAATAAAAAAAAAGTTTTACAACATTTCGTGATTTGAAGTTGTAAACAACCACATGCTGCAATTAATTAGTTTCTTTTTATGTATTTTTTTTAAAGCTACAAGCTCTCTTTTACTAACTCTTTATTAGCGTTATTGATTATTAAAAAAATAATTTACTTTCTCTAGCCAGGAAAGCGTTAAATGAATTATTTATACCAAGATGTATTGTTGTACAGTATCTAACAATAATTTCTTTACACATACAAATGCTGCATTTAAACTTATCAGTTAATTGTTTATATATTTAACTTTCAAATTTTACTTTGTGTTTCTTTACATCAAAAAGTCAATAACTGTCAGCAATTCCACATCTGTTTTCTTAGTTTTCAACATTTTGTTTAGAAAGGACTTTTTTATTATTTTAAATTTATCGCATTTTAGCTTCAGGCTTTCACGGTGATTTACAGTTATACAACTAATTAGATATTGGCTGTCTTATATTAAATAATAAATAAATAAATAAAGAAATTATATTTATTTTTTTGTTATACTTCATTTATCTTTAACTACTATAACTAAATAGTATTGCACAAAGTATTTAATTAATTAATTAATATATTATTAAGGAATAAGAGCATGTTATATATATATAACTTGGATTCAAGGAAAAAAAGGCACTAAAAACTGTAATTTCTGCATGCAATATGTTTTACAAAAAAATTGAAAATAAAAATTTCTTATGATGTTCAAATCGAAGTTTACTTTGAAATTTCTCTGTAGGTCAGCGCATGGGTGGGATATGTCTACTTTTTAAATTTTTATTTAAGATGATCTGTAGCTGTTTCTGGTGAGTTTTGTAAACTATACCTGCCATCCATAGGCAATAATTAAAGAGTATATAACTGCTTGTAGCTTGAAATCGCGTAATTTAATTTTCTCTTTTTTAAAATAGTTTTTAGTTTTTATGCGCGATTTATCAAGCTTCTTTTTAATAGACTTGTCAGTGCGATAGTTTGATCTAACAATGGTTTAAAATCCGATATATACATATATGGAATATAAAATAGGAAATAAAATGAGAATTTCATTAAAATGTAGAAACTTTTTGAAAAATACACATAAATTTACATTCTTTTCTTTTTAGTTTGGAACCCATTAATTTAACGATTATTTAAATCTGGTAATTTGAAATTAAAATTAGAGAGAGATTTTTTTTTTAATTCTTTTTATTCGTCTAAATTATTAAATATAACAAAAATTTGTGCCTCGGCGTCCTTATGACATTATTGAGGCGAGTTGGCAATAAAATATTCATAGATAAATTTACAATCATATTTATACATACATATACAAAAAGAGTGAATTAATTTTATTTTATTTAAGTTTGAGTAAATAAGAAATGTATGTTAATAACATACATAGGTCTATGTGTTATAATTACATAAGTATAAATTTTTCAAAAAAGCATTTCTAAATTTTGCAATAAATATTCCTTTAAATTCTTTTTAAAAATTGAAATTCTTTCGATAGTTCTTATATATTGAGGAAGTTTGTTATACTCTAAACTACCCATGTGCTCCACTCGCTGCTTTGTAGTTTCTAATCTGCATAAAGCCACTCGGAGATTCCTATTATTTCTTGTATTGAATGTAGTTTGATTTTTAGAGAATGTTACTGTGTGGTGTCCAATGTCATGTAACGATTTGAAAACATGTATTAAAAGTTGCATTTTATAAAGCCCATGAACCGGCAGTACGGTGACAGCAATATCTTTATATAAGCTCGTTGTTGAATACCCCAATGGCAAATTATAAACCGTTTTCAAAGCTGTATTTTGAACCCTCTGAAGTACTTTAATCTCATTACTCTTTTTGTAACCAAAGATGATAGCTAAGTAATTTAAATGGCTATGTATTAAAGCTTGGTAAATAATCAGTTTTGTTTTTGTGTCAAATTTATTTTTAAGTTTATACATTTAACCAATAACTGAGTTAATTTTGGATTTCAGATGTTGTTTATGATTATCCCATGATAAATTATTCTGTATGTGTACTCCAAGGTATTTCGTTGAACTGCTTTCATAAACTTCCTTTCCATCTATATATATGCTAAATTCGTTAGTATTAGGTGAATAAGGTTTAAATCTTAGTACTTTTGTTTTTTCAGCATTTAGAATTAACTTGTTTATCCTCAAGAACTCTGTAATTAATGATGCATTACGTTCCATACTTGTTTAAAGAGCTATTTCATGTTCATATGAGTAAAGCAAACATATGTCATCGGCATGCAAAAATAAACTACCAAACAAACCAAAATTCATTATGTCGTTAATGTAAATAGTAAATAAAAGTGGATCTATCACACTTCTTTCAGGAACCCCATACCCCCCGGGGGCACATATATATGGTCTTTATAGAACTTCGACTATCTAGACATAGTGCAACTAGGGGAAAAAGGGATCCCAATCCCCTGAAGTCAGCTGGGGTACAACTGGAAAGTCCACTTTATTTCCACGGGAATCAGTAAGCTCGCAGAGTTTATTATTTGTCTCTTTAGACATTTAATAGTTCTCTGGCTGATTATTGAGCTTGGCCCCTATATGGGAGTATCGTGGTGGTTGTGTTTTCGCGGCCCCATATCAGGTCTTTTGTTTAATATGGCAGGATCATTTCGCCGTTAATGACACGCTAGGTGAATGATCCAGTCCAGTGAGCATGCTAGACATGTGTTTTGGACAGGAGTTTGAAAGTCTCCAACTCTTAAGCAAGGAGTGATGATTTGCAGCCCTGCTCTGGAATCATTGAAGTTGCAACTAGAAAGTTCTGTTGCATGGAATTATAGCTTCCGGCTTCATGCTCACATTCCAAATTATGCAGTGGTTTGATCCACCATCTGATTAAGGCTTCATGGCCAGGCGCGGATGTAAATCTAATCACACGTTGAGGAACCCGATATTCTACCAATCTAATGTGCATAATTCTTTTCGAAAATTTTATCTATAACACAGGTAGTAATGCAATTGCTCGAAACTTATCTATCTGAATGACGTGATTATCCTTGGATGTGGGAACTACCTTCGCAATTTTTAATTATCAATCATGCTGTTAAATATACTAGAAAGATATGAAGAAATTAAATCTTTGCATTCAATCAACATTTTTGGCGAGATTCCATCATAACCACAGCCTTTAGTTTAGTCAAGATTTGAAATAACTTCCATAATTTATTGCGCAGAAGTATGATTAAATTTAAATTGTTGTCGGCATTGATTTAAAGTTCTTAGTCCATTGCAGGAATCGCCAGACTCACAACAAATTTGTTGTTTTAAGATTTTTGGTATTTTCAAAAAATATAGATTAAACATATTACTTTTTATTTTGTCATCTGCAATAAGCTCCCCATTAACTTGTAACAATTTTAAAGTAAATAAAATTGGCACGGCAGTGACAGCAGCACTGCATACATATAAATTGTGAAATCAAGCAAATTAAAATTTCTTTCTGCAATGCTGCAATCTTAAATTAATAAAGTTTAAATAAATAAAGTTAAATATTTAAAAAAAAAAACGTGCATAATTTAATTTTAAAAATGGCAGACATGGCTTTGATGACATCGGCAAACAGAGTGGCTGGCTCATTGTAACAAATATGAAACTTCTTCTAATTCTCAACATAAATATTTTAATTGTGCAATTAATTTTAAAGAAAACTTATCAATCTTTCAAGAAATAATATTTCTTTGTAATATAAATTAAGATATAATTCGCTGAATACTAATTAAACGCTGAATGCTGATGCAAAAACTGAAGTTTACTAATGAATGCTTCGATTGACAAGCCAATTAATTTTATTAGTTAATGATTTATTATCATCATTTACTTACAAAATTAATTGATATTATCATTTCAAAGTTTTAATAACAATTGTAAAAGAAATTTCTTTTAAAGAAACAAATTCAAGAGTTCACAAATTGTTCTAAAATTAACACTTACCCATGAAACAAAAGTGAAAATAATTGATTTAAAATATCCGAACATCTATGAATAAATTTAGTTTTATATAAAGCAACTCACAAAACTAAAATGAGTCTAATTTTAAAAAAATGGAACACCTCAAGCATGAAATACAAAAATTAACAATTAAGTGATGAAACTTCAGTACAGCAAGTGTAGAGAAGCAGAAGTAATAAGCCAACAATATTCGTCTGGATTTTATTTTATTGTTATTCCAAAATAACAAACCCTAGTTGCCAGCCAATAAAGTTCTTTTATTATGGATTTTAATTTTTAAAAGTTTGTCTATTTATGTATCTGTCCATTTGCTCGTGTTAACGAAGAAATGGTTCTGCTGCCATTCTGCCAGTGAATAAAATTCTCTGTTATTCTTCCAGAGCAAGTAAAAATTCAAAATTTTTAAAAATGTTAAAAAAAACTTCATTGATTATTTCTAATATTAGATTTGTCGCCAAGGAATCATAACGGATTTTATTTATTTCAACTACAGAATCCTATGTTTAGCAAAGTTTTATATTTGAAAAATTCATTCATTAATTAAACTGACTGTAAATTTTCTTTAGTTTAGGTCTTTCAATCATTCATAATTTGGAGATAAACCGATTTCAAAGTTTTTTTTTTTTATTTAAAAAAGTATATTTTTACCTTTAATTAAAATTTTTATACTTTTTCAAAATGGCATATTTGCGAGAGCATCTAAAACTTTTTATGTGCGTGTGCTTCTTTGTGTGTAAACAAAACGACTTAATAATGGCGATAGACACCTTATTATTGCGTTTTTAATTGTAATTAAAAATTCTTTTATTCAATTACTTCTTGTATACTGCAGCACGTTCATCCTATTTTATATGTGCAGAAAAGAATACAAAAGAAGCAAACTGTCACAGTGGTTTCTTTAAAAAAAGTTTTAGCAGTCGCAATTTTTCCAGAACAAAATTTTACGTCGTAGTTTTCCTACAGAAAAACTCCATCAGTCAAGTTTTTTCCAAAGAAAAATTCATTGTTTATATTTTTCAAAAAACTTTCACCATACAAAATTTTTTTTATAGGGAAATACTATCAGTCGTTATTTTTTTTTATAGAAAAATTTCATCAGTCATAATTTTCCTGTAGAAAAATTCCATGTCATAATTTTCCTATAGACAAATTTTATCAGTAAATTTTCCTGTAGAAAAATTTCTTCAGCTATACTTTTCCTACAGAAAATTTTCATCAGACGTAATTTTTCTACAGAAAGTTTTCATTACACATAATTTTTCCAAAAAGCAATGTCATCAGTCATATTATTGTTTTACGTCACAATTTATCTATAGTCAAACTTACTAAATTCTGCCAACGTTCATGTTTTTACAGCTGACCCTTGAGGTGGTTCCTCGAGTAGCTTGTTCAAAATTCACATAAAAATTGAAAATCGTACATTTAACAATGTTGTCAACGTGTAAAAAATAATTATTTTTTATTTTTCGTCTATAAATAGATATAACATTGACAATTGTACTGTATACTGAATGTGGCTTTTTGAAGCGGAGAAATTTCCTACTGAATATTAACAAACTTTTTTTTATGCTTTTTAAAAGCGCTTCACTAAAATTGTTTCAGGAGTTCAGTCACATATGTGTTATGAATCAGTTTTTTACTATTTTTTAATGCAAATTTTTGTTTTAGCGTTCAGGCTTTAGGCCCAGAAAATTACAAACATTTTTGTTTTAGCGTAAAATGCGGTAAACGTTGCTGATGCAGGATGAAAACTTTGTTTCCTTTTTATAGGCTGTTGTAAATAATTCATTATAACACTCATTCTCTACTTATTTTAAATCGATTTTTCTTATCACATTCAAAGTTCTATAAAATCTATTTCCATTTAAATTGTTGCTGTTTTTATTTCCTTTTTACTCATCGCCAGTGAATTGCCAATGCAGTGCAGTCGTTCTTCTTAATTTGTGCTACAAAATCTTTGTAGAATATTTGATAAAGATAAATAATGGCGTTTTGAAGAACGCAACGTATACGAATAAAAGTGGTTGGTGCATAATAAACTTTTGAAGAAAAATAAATAAAAGTTGCAATTCATAATTTTCACTCATCTTTAACAAATAAATTGTATTTGTAATATTAACCCTTTTATACAATAATAGTAAATATCAGGATATAATCCATCACCGTAGATTTTCATTCATTCATTCATTCATTTATCAACAAAATCATGGAAATTCAATTTGAACCATTTCAAACATTTTATTTCGAAGGAATATTGATCAATTTTGTAATAATTATTTAATTAAATTTTGCTGTTCAGCTACAAAGATATTAATAAGATAAATTTCGTAATAGCAACAACAATTTATAGCTGTATTTAGTTCAACGAATTACAACACATTAGTGACCACAATGACAATATATTTGTCCTTTTAAACTGTATTCTATTGATTATTTGTGTCAGGCGACTGAAATATATTTTTTTTTTAGAATAATTTAAGTAGGTCATTTATAAAGTTTTATATTTATACTGCAAAACAAAAGCACTATTTTATCTAGAACATAGAATAACTTAGTTTGTACATATACATAAAACTAAGTTATTCTATGTTCGCCATTTTACACCCCGTTGGGAAAGGTCTACTTTCACTAACGGTTTGAAAAAAAAAATACCACTTAATGTACGCATAAATGCATATTTCATTATTGGAAGGTGAATAGCGAAAAGTGTGCGCGAATAGATTTATGTTATGGTATTTGAAGAAATAAGCGAATAGCTCACTAACTCTTTCTTTAAATACTATAAAATATTAAACTACTCTATTTTACTTTTTTTTTGATTTCTGAAAAATTTCTAAATTTCAAATATAAAAGGTGGGTAAATTTGAGGTTAACAAATAAATTGACTTGAAATACACAATTTTTTTGATACCTTCAGTTATGTTGAAAGTGTAGCTATTGAAATTAATAACCGATAATGACGTCAAAAAATTTTGAAGCACATTCTACAAAAAGCTTCGCGTATCTCGTCAATGCAGCGCTGCATTTCATCACAGCATTAGTTGTTTGTGAATTATTATTTACCCTGGACGAAAATATTTGACAATCCAGGGATTATTTAAAAGAAGCGTTTGCTTTCGTATTAATTGGTTGGGCGCTAGAAGTTCGAAATTAAGAATTTATTTAGGTATTTGTGTTGTGGTATTGTTTTGTGATTCTTTCAGCTAGTTTTTTGGATATCTCGCGAAGGTCCGTGATTTTCATCCACAGAAGGAACTTCGAGTAAGTTAACTCAATTGTGTGGTCAGATAGCGAGGGTGATGTTTTTTTATCTCATGTGTGATATGGCCATGATAAATCCTGAATCATGAAATTAAAGTTGCATGAATTTATGGGTGATGTTGCTCATTGCTTGACAAATTTTGGCTTTTGCAATGAAAGTAGGAAAAGCTCGAACAAACAATCTTGGTGCTTAATGGTCCCTCCAGGAACCAACAACATAATTTTTTTTCACATATTTCGGGTAAATACCTCTCTACGAAGAAAGTTGTAAAATAAAGTTGCTTAAAAGAAAAGTTTTTCAACATAAATTTTTTTCAGAAAAGTGAAAATCATTGTATTGAGGCTTAGGTTAGTTAAAATTATAACATAAAAGATATTTATACATACCAATAATTGCTCTTCTTCAAAAGTTGTGTACTTTTATATGTAACATCTTGTACGTAATGAAAAACAAATTTACTCATCATACATCAAAAATAAATCAACGAAATTCAGGACGGAATTAAAAGCAAACATCTTTAAATGTCCTTTCTGCATACCCCCCTTTACTGCTTCAAAATTAAAAATGTACAAAAATGCAGATTGTTGGACAACTTAAAAATGTAAAAAAGCTGTTTAATTTCGATTTAAACTTCCCAAAGTGCAATAGCCTCAAATAAAGTCTTACCTTCCGCTATTGTTTGCAACATTAAGTTGCATGGTTCAGTTAATATTCCAAACAAATGTAACTTCGAAGCGTTTCATAGTTTCACAGTTCAATTAAAGGTATTCAAAATTAAATTAAAATTATGAAATATTTTTTTTTTTTTTTATTTATTTTAATTTATTTTTTATTCTGTGGTATTTAATGAACATATCGTAGTATTAAGATCTATTGTACATTTATAAATAAATATTTAAAAATAATGAAAATTAGTTAAACTTTTTAAGACTAAATACATTAAAGGCTATTGTAAAAAATAAATTGTTTATATTTGGTAAAAAATTTTATTAAGTTTTATATATTAATTATTATTTTCCTTTCATTATTATTTTATATGTAATTAATTATTGACTTTAATTCATTATTTTATTTTCTTAATAAGTAATTAGATTTTATTAAAATTTAGTTACGAGTATTTGTTTATATCAAGGCATAATTACTTAAACAAATTTTAAATGTATGTATATGTTAAAAAATATATATTTGAATACAAAAAAAACAAAAAACAAAAAATCCTTTTCTTCAATAAAATCCTTTTTTGAATGGGCCTTCAAATAACTTTCAGTCGATTGTAAATACAATAGAAACTGTTGCAATATGAATATATATTGTTTTTTTATATTATTAAGTGCTTGAAAGAATAACTTTTACAAATAATTTAATTTAATTAAATTTATATCTTCTTTACTATAGTACAATAATTGAAATTAAACAAGTTTTGGCATTGTTTTTGCTAAGAATCTTATTTGAATCTTATTGTACATATACATGTTGCCTTTTGTGCTATTTCAAATATATTGTTTTGACATTTACTTATTTATATGCTAATCTACATTTCTAAGATTTTTCCACTTTAGCAGCATGAAAGAAATCTATTGAATAGACGATATCATTATAACAAATTAGAAATTCTTAAAACTCTTCAGCTCAATGTCAATAAAAAATTTGATTGATTATAATTGAGTAAAAAAAAATAAATGTTCTTAAAGTTTGGATAGTGTTTTAATTTTTTTTATTTTTCTTTTTGTAAAACGAAAGTAAATCGGTTCTAAAATTACACATCAATTTATTGTTTTTAATCTGAAATAACAAGAATACTTATTGCTCCAGCAACTTAAGTAATTATACTCGATAGATAAATATGAAATTGTATTGTATTTATTATATCTTATATTCCCTATAATCAGCGCCTGATTACTTTACGTGACTGTTTTTCCAAACCTTCTAGATGTTTAAAATATAGACTTACTTAATTGATCCTGTTATTCCCAAACCTGTCATTTTTAAATTATTTTGTAGTATTAGGTCCGTTTTTTACTTAATAATTCTGTCATAAACTCTTACGGTCCAACTAAAATATGGCTAACCAAACTGAAGCTACTGTCAAAATTTAACGAAAAGTCTGTCAAATGTAAATCTAAAAACATTTTTGTTGGACATAGTATACTTACGTGAACTTAAAACTATTTAGCCACAATTGACATTTTTTTTTTGTAATATTCATGTATTTGCAATAGTTTTATATTTATATAGGAATCCCTATAAATTGCTATAAAAATTAAAATTAAAGAATTTAGAACATAGAAATCTATAATTTTATATTTTTAATCTTAGGCAAAATGATAAATCAAAACAGCACTTGTTATTTCTTATGAGAAAAAGTACCTTCAAAATGCAACCATGTGTATTAAGGACAACAACAAATAAAAAATTTATTCATACAAGAAAAAAAAATTATTTATTTAATTTAAAATAATTTCTTATCATTATTTTCTATTAATTTAAAAAAGAAATGTTTTCCGTTGTAGTCCGTTTTCCACAATAAAATAATGTAGAAACATTTGCTTCCGTTCGGAATGCCATTTCAGTCTCACTCTCTGTTTAGGCAAATTACATTTGGCAGAATTTGACGAGAGTTTTTATTAAATACATACATACGTGCATGTACACACTTGAAGTTTGCCATTAATTTCTTGTACGTACTTGTGGAGTAGCTTAACTTTGTTTAGACCAGTTAATACACGTTATAGTTTGGCCTTTATTAGTTTCCATTCTTTGTATCCTTCTCTGGGGTACATTTATTATTTTAATAAAAAATATTGATTCGTTCGTTGCGAAGCTATAGTCACAAAAACAACATATTTTATATATTTTTCAGATGTACTGAATAACTATCTAAGAAATTAATTGATTTATTCTGCTGTAATATTGAGAAAAAAGTATATTTTATTGATTTTTAGCATATTGAAAAATGTAAAACGTTTTAATATTTGTATAATTTTCTTCTAAAAGATTAAAAATGTATCTGTTTCTCTAACTAATTTTTATCTAAATATAATTTATTTTTTAAATTTATCTGTTTTCCGAACTTTGGCGCCTAGAATTTTAAATATTTAAGTTAATTTAACTATCGTTACAATTTAAAAACTTTTAAATAATTTTATCATTACTACAAATAGAACAGACATAATTCCCATTGATTTCTTAATATATTTTAATTTTAATCGTTAGCTTAAACCAACTCTAGTTTTAGAAGTACACAAATCTCTACTTGTCTATAGCAAACCAATATTATGGATTTGGCCGTCAAATAACTCTATATTGAGAAACTTGTCATCGTTCTTTAAGCTTTTTGATTGTTTTTTTTTATCGGAAATAAATCCGAGTTTCCTAGACATTTAGTTTTATGAATATCTTTTTTTTCTGTTTCATCAGAGCTTATTGATGCAATCTCTCCGAACTCCACCATTTTTTTTATTTCCAAATTTAAAAGCTTGGTTGCCAAAATCGAAAACGGTTTAAAAACTTCTATAGGCCTTGAGTTGTTCTTAGAAAAGTTTATAACCAGATATTAAAGGAAAACTAAAAAAAACTCTTTTGGAATTTTTAATTTATAAAAAAAAAAATCAGAATTCAATTTGTCTTAACAGAAATTTTCTGTCTTTGTTAATTTATTATTTATTTATGTACTGAACGAAGTTGCACGATCACAATAATTTTGAAGTCCATAGAAAATTTGGATTTATTTGGAATTTAGTTTTTAATATTATTTAATTAATTGTGTCTAATTTAGTAAAAAAAAACGGAAATAATTTATTTCTGCATGCCTTTTTTATTTAAAACAATTCTCATTTAATGAATTATGTTTAGAAGTATCATCTACATTATCTAAATAAACTTTGTGTAAAATTAGGGGATGAACTACTTGATGACAAGTAGCGAAAGGTGTTTTTTTTTTGTTTTTTTTGGTGTCGGATATTTTGCATGAATATCAGTTGTTAGAAACAAAAAGTTTAATGAAATTCGGCTGGAAAAACTAGACAAATAAAGTAAATTTTCTTTCCTGGGAAGGGCATAACGTCCATTTAGGAGAAACAAAACTTGCATTGGAATTGTATTATATTTTTGTTGTATAAGGCGTCCTTTCATTTTTGCTGAAATTTATAATAAATAAACAATACGCTCTCCCCTATCCTGTTTATAAGTCATAAAACAACAAGTGGTCATAGCAACCTATTTGAACATCTATTTGTTGAACAATGAAAAACAAGACGGACTTTTTATTTAGCCGTTGTTATGATAGCACTTTGCGCAATGGAGACTTAAGGTGTTAAAAATACGACACAACTGGTTACGATATTGGC
Organism: Trichopoda pennipes; assembly: GCA_030448955.1. Classification (NCBI taxonomy): domain Eukaryota; kingdom Metazoa; phylum Arthropoda; class Insecta; order Diptera; family Tachinidae; genus Trichopoda; species Trichopoda pennipes. Next base: position 25,882,652 of record JASKUP010000017.1, on the reverse strand, counting down.
AAAAATAAAACAAAGAGAGATAATATTTAAAAGGCCCACAAGAGAACACTAACAGCCCGGGGCAATAAGGGATCATCTGAAAGTAGACCACAATAATAATAATAATTAATAATTTTGTTTAAACAAAAATGGCACTTAGAGTTCATTAAGATATCTCAATATTAGGAGCAAATTTGATATCTAAACTATTTACTTTTCAGCATCATAAATATAATTTTTGTACACTCGTACCATTTGCAAAGGATTTATGCACCTTTCAAACATTTTCGGCAATGACAAGATAAGAAAGAGATATAAAATCATATTCCAAAACTAAAGTATTTGGATTAAGCTACACTTGCAAAAATTGAAATTGAATTCTTTTAAGTATAAAATGTATGTTTTCTTTATAAAATTAGTTTTTAATAATATCAATGCTGAGTATTAAATTTGATTTATTAATTGGTGCTACTAGACGATGTGGTAGACGTATCACTGTGCAACGAACTTGTCGATGAGGTCTTTCTTGCCGCTTCTGATGTATTCAGCATATTATTGGCAATTGTTGTTGCTGGTGAACACGATGTTACACTGTGGCGGCACGGTTGTGGCGAAGTGGGATTTGATAAGCCTGACTCGTGAATTGGTGACAAAGTAGGAGATCGTGTGCGCAAAAAATGTTTACGTCGTTGTCGTCGATAGACATGGTTGAGGCTTGGCAATCGTTGTATTGAATTGGACGGTTGAGAAGATGCAAATGCTAAAGTTTCTGCCAACCCTTCTAAGTCAGTAGTATTAGGTATTCGCCTGCGAGCTGGTGGAGGTAAGGCAGGAGGTAATGAAATGCCAATAGGTGTGGTGTAGGTCACAGACGTATCATCTCTTATTACTGATGTAGGCAATAGGGATGTTTTGTATTTAGCTGTAGATTGAGAACATGATGTTGCTTTACCGCTACTACTGTCTGAATAACTGCTTTGCTCTCGGGAGCTTAAAGATGGTGTATTATTTGGCGAATTAGTTGTGGCTGAGGAATTAGAACCATAAGCAAGTTTCTGTTGGCAACAACTGTCCTCTTTTTGCAAATGTATAGGTCGAATTTGATTTGGTTTCAGATTATTTTCAGCATTATGCTGCAACCTACACCTGGGCCTTCTGTAGCGATTAATGACACGCATGAGATGTCTAAATCTGGTCATCGGCCAAGTTCTTGTGTTACGTAAATGTGTTTGCGTAACTTTCATATGTTCCACCGAATCAGGAGAATTTCGTAAATTATGCGTGGGAGAGAGTTCACATTTGCCTGCGACTTTTGCAGATAATTCTTGATGGTGTTTGCGTGCCAATGCGGCAATAATATCGTTTGGAACATCTGGGCTATCTGGCACAGCTGAACAACAATTCCATTTTCTACGCCATCTCTGATGCTTTGAAATGGTCTGCATACAACATCGTTTCTGGCCGGTAGCAGTTTGCCCAGAGGATTGTGATTTTCCTGAAGAAGTACGTGACACTTGCTGAAGATTCTCTGCCTTAGGTGTAGATGTCTTATAGGTTTTATGTGTCTTAGTTTCTCTCTTTCCTATAATGGGGCTTCGCAAACGAAAAGAGCAAAATGTACACTCTTCAGTGTATTGAAGGTAGCGCCGATTATTAAAAGTTTCCAGGTTTGTTACTAAAGTTGATTTTGTTGTAGCGCCACTTACTCTTCTTTGTGTAGAAGCAGCCTTGAAAGACGAACAACAGTGAAATGTATTAAAATTTTCAGTATTGTCGTCGGGTGTAGAGTCTAAGTCGGTGTTGGCTCCAGAGATGTGAGCTACGTGTAACGGCGATTTAATATTGGTTTCTTCTAACAAAGAACACATATAGTATGACTTTAAGGCGGTTTGATGATGATATTCCCTAGAGTTAGCACAACAATGAAAATTTAAATGTTGGTTTGATTCTAAATGGTTTGAATTTTGTTGCCGCTGTGCCAAGTCCCCATCATTTGGATGACGTAGTTTGGAACACATATAGAATTGGCCACATTCTGAGGTCCTCTTGGACGGATGATCGCTGGTAGTTGGAGTTGATTGCGTTTCCGCTTGCGTACTTTTGGCAGTAGCTATTAACCTATTTTTGGCTTCTTGGGCTTGGCGATGATTACGTATATACTCGTAGGTTGTCAGTCCAAGAAATGAAATATAAATATGAAAAAAACATAGATGTAACAGCAGACCGGCCGTGATTGCTGCTAATAGTCCTAAACAACCAAGCAGCACAAGAAAAATAGTTTGACTAACGGCTATGCCAGCAAAGGATACAACAGTACTATTATGCGTTATGGAACTAGGCTCTTCAAATATATTCTTGGAAATCCCTTCTTCGCTTAAAGAAACAAGTATACTGGTTGTATTACTGATGAGAGTATCATTAAGGACGTCATTTATTAGCTGCGTGGAATTTTCTACTAGGGAAGGCAAAGTGGCGTTTTCAGAGAATAAAATATCCTCGTAATCGTTAGTGGTGTTTGCGGCAAAACCTGTTACGTTGGTGGTGATATTCAAAGCCAGATATTGGCTTCCATTTATTGAGTTATCTTCCAACACCTGTTGTGTTGGATACCAGAAATTAATCCATTCTGGCTGAAGGTAATACAAAACTATCTGAGCAATAACCGCTAGGAAAATTACCAACGTAGCGCAAACTGCACTTACGACACACATTAGAAATGCAACATAGTTACGCGAGCCAATACAATGATTCAACCATTTACAGTGATGATCGAATTTTCCAACACATTTATTGCACACCGAACAGTGCTTTGTGCGATGCGACGAGGTACGTATATTGCACAAATGACAGCGCCCGTTTTCAATAACATGGGCGTGTTTGGAACGATCAAACTCGGGAACAATACGATCGTTACGATGAACCCTACGTAATTCACGATCGGCAGGGTCTGTAAGCAGCGCTACTAAATGGGAAACTATGTGCAAAATACAGAGACCAGTTATCAATCCATAAAGTGGCCCTTGTATATCGGCATTAAAGGAGGGTATTAGAATCCAATAGGCTGCTAAGCCGAACAATATCAGTACAAACCAACCAAATAATTGCAGAGGATGTAAAGGTATCTGTAAACCATTTATACGTCTGCCCTTACGATGATGTACGTCGGCTATATTATCTTGGAAGGAGATAAAATGCGAGATTTTCCATGGTCCAGCTAAAGCATTCGAACTTGTGATATCAGCTAAATGATTATTATTATTTGTAGATGAATTATTTCCGCCAAGACCCTCAGTGGAATTGGAATTTTCTATAGGTGGTTGAGTATCTCGCTTACTAAAAAATTTCAATATTTTTGTTGCTGTATTGTGGGTTTTGTGAGTCTTTATTTGCGTTAATTCGCTATATAATTCAGGATTTTTGGCATAATCATTAATACTTGCTGTTGTTATGGTAATAATGTTGTCATCATTATTCGTATAATTTGTAGATTTATCGGATATGCTTGTTGTATCCTCTATATCACTATAGGACGATATTAGGGTAATGCCGTTTTGTAAATGGTCCGAAGAAATTTCTAGTTTAGCATCTTTGGATTGATTGGAGTTTTCCGCAGTAGCTTCATTGGGCTTTTGTTCGTTGTAATCAGGTTGCATGTTGCTTTAAATTTAACATTTGTCTTAATAGTTTGGAAGTTTGAGAGGATGCAGGCAAACAATAAGAATAATAAGAGTCTAATAAATAATAGGCAAGATGGCGTGATACGTATTTTATGGAAGGAAGTGAAATATTTAAAAGTAGAATGACTTTTCGATTTTTTTCTGTCCAACATCACAGGTTAATCCAAGTTTGCGTTTTAATTTTGATATTGATTAATTTTCATTACGTCATCTATCATATTTAGCACTTTAACACTCTTTATAAAAACGTTCATCCATTTTTAAGTTTCTTCTTGCGTAAATAGTTTTAACTCTCTACTTTTACTTTCACTTTAAATTTAATTATGCACCGATTTACTTTAATAATTACTGCTTGTTGAATAATTCTGTAGTCATGTTTTTATTAACTACGTAACGTAATGTATATATTAGCAAAGAATGATTACTTTTATGCTATTGTTCCTGTTATTTTTTACTTCTTTTAACATTCAAATAACTTTATTTTTATAATTTGTTTTTTATCACCATATTTTCCGCAACGACCGACTTGGTATTTTCGTTAAAAAAATGTTTTTTTGGTATTTAATGATAAATTTAGTTTTAGTATGCTTTGCTTTATAAATAAATCACATTTATACTTAATGGTAAACAAAGACAATTATTTTTTTTTTTTTTAATTGGAGTTCCTTACTATCACAATTACTCGTATTACATTACTTTTCTTACGTTCTTTATATGCAACAATATTTCGTTTTTACATATTTAGAACGAAATTGTTTACTATTTCTATTTATTTTTTATTGTTGTTGTTTTGTTTTTTTTTTTTTTTGTATTTTCCTTTATGTCTTATTTTAGTTTTACATTATTTATGTTATTTAAGCTTTTTAAATATTTATTAATATGCACTGCAGTTTTCTAGCGTTCCTTTACAATATCCTTAATTTTGTTCTTTTTACAATATATTCAATGCAGCAGCAGCAGCTGAAAAAGGAAACTTGAACGTCTTTGAGAATTTATAATGCAAAACCCACATTGTTTTGTGTACAAGCCATCGTGCATAGTTGGCATTTATTGTCGTGCTCGTATAAAATTCAATTCAGAGAAAAAAAAAGTATGAAAAGGATAAAAATCAGTTTGCTAAAAGAATCCATGAGTCAAGGTTACAGGGTTTTCTTTCATTTGTCGTTTTTAAAGTGGAATTAAAATATTCGGTTTAATTTTCATTAAATTGTAAAAAGTTTTTTCTTTTATATTAATTTTTGTTCGGTTTTGTTGTTTCAGTTGTCGTAATTCTTTTTCAAGTAAAACATTTGTTTTAATAATTATAATTATAGAAGTTTTCACATGACTGAGAGCGAAGTATTAATTTCACTTTCTACTTGCTTGTTTGTTTGTTTAACTGTTTGTTTTTTTTCCATTCTTTGTAAAGTTTTTTTATTTCAATTTCAATTATTTATAATGTTTTTTGAATTTTCATAAATAGTTGGATACGTTATTGTTCTTCGGAAATGCATAGTATATGGATGAAACTTGAAACTTGACGCTTCTTAAGTAGTTTATGAATTTTTGTGTGTTGCTAGTTTTTTATTTCTTTTACAAACTTAGTATAACAGCTTTCTATTGACCACATTTAATTTTAAAAATATTTGATACTTTTGTTAATTGTTTGATTTGTCGTCATGAATTAATTGTCTTAATCAATCCTGAATAATTAAGTATTTGTTTGTAAGGAGTTTTGCTATTAAAATAAGTGGCCTGCGCATTTGCTTCTCTTTTAAAAAATATATGGCTTTGATATTTAAATCGTTTAATATTTTTATTTTAAAATGCTATGCTTTTATGTAAACTAAAATGATATTTCAAAGTTGTATCAATTTAGCCGCAAATATGTGGCACTAGTTTGAAAATAACTTTGAAAGCATTTCCTTCTGATAATTGCATTGTATCGGCCATTGACGAATGGCCAGTTTAAGAGAGTAAATAATTGGATCTCCATAAAACGCCAGCTGTTTTTAATGTTGATTTTATGAAAAATTCTCATAAAATCAGTTTGGCTTTGGATATAAGACTCTTTTTTTTCAATACAATATTGGGGTAAAATTCACTGATGAGCTATGTGAGCAATAGTGAAATTGCAATATGGATATGCTCTCCCCCATTACAATACATTTCAAATTTATTTTTTATTTTTATTTGGATAAATGTTTTATGAGAATATCATGAAATATTTATTTAAAGGAATCAAGCACGAAATAAAATTGCGCTTATAATTATTTTTATGTTTAAGTATAATTAAAATGAATCAATTGCTCAATGTATAAGCTCCTGTTTTATTATGTATCGTCATCAAAAATAAAACTTTTCATGTTTTCATAATTTTATCTAATTAGTCTTCAACCTTTTAAGTAATTGTAAAAAAATTATTTCCGGAGAACATGCCGTTTTATTTAAACCAGTTAAATTAGTAGAATAATCGCAAAGAAATTACACTCATTTATAAATTCGATTCGTTTTACATGAAATGTAATTGTATATTTATAAAAACGAATTTCTCTATGAATATTAGCAAAAACAATCATAATCCCTTAACATTATAACAGAGGGAGACGGATGAACTGAATAAATTTTTTTGGAAAATAAATATATATTTCACTTGAAATCTCAATCCGATAGTTTCAAATAGATAAAAGATTTTAAAAAATCCTTTTCGTTGCAGGACAAATTTTTTTTTTTTTTGACACACAAGACTTTACACGTAAATTGAAATTAAACCATCGTAAAAACGGATGTGACATTTAGTTACACGTTTTAAACACGTTTTAAATTAAATGTTTTTCAAAAAACTTTAATTGCTCCCATAATAATTATGTAAAGTGCCATTCAACTCATTATATTTTCTGACATTCTTTACTTACTTTTTTTGTAATAATTTTTTCTTTTTTTCGCCGCCCTTGTTATACTAAATATTAATTTATAACAAAATACCATATCGTTTGTTCTGTTTTTCTAAGGCCCGTTTTCATTTTTATTTAAAATTTTTGTTTTTACTTATTTATTAAATCCTTTCAACTTTCTTAGGGTGTGGGGTATTTCTGTTTTATTTTTCAATACTTCCCAGTTGTCCACATCTCAACGAAAAGTATAAAACAATGCAAAAAATAATCAGAGAAAATGATCAATTTTGAACAAGCATAAACAGGGGCAACTATAACCGCATTATCTTTTGCTTAGAAGCCAATGATAATTATAGCTCTAATATCCTTGATTTTGTCGCATAATAATTACGAAAACATCTTTTTAGTATATTTTTAGTATGTTAAGAATATTCGACCGCAATCTATTATTGTCTATTTTCATAAATTTCCTTATTACATTTATTTTCCAAAAAAAATTATTTCTATCTTTATTTTTAAAATGATATTTTGTCATTATAATTATTTTGCTTTTTGTTGAAATGCAAACAGAAGTCTTACTGCATTTATAAAGGTTACGATTTAAAAAGAAATAAAGTTGGCGTATATATACAAATTTACAATGACAACGTCATAGATGAATTTTGACCAACTGGGTTCGCCTCTAATCCTTATGCAGAAGTATTTTGCACAATTAACTCTATTTGTTTGTCACTCTTATAATAAGAATAATGTTGGCCATTTTTTTTAATAATTATTTTTTTGTTTGTTTGTTTGCTATTCTTTCCTTTTTTTTCGTCTCTGTTATTTTACTTTATTGTGCTTTATAAGGTTTTTAGTGGTTGAAGTAGTAGCAAACAACACGAGTAATAATAATCCTATTCACATACACTTTCACACATACTTAGACAATTCTGTATGTACTGTAAAAGCTGTGAGCATGTATGAACGATAGTTGTGTAGAGGGACGAATATGTTTGAAGTATGTGTGAGATATAAAAACCAAAATTTTGCTCCTGTACAAAAACTACAGCTATTTTTATGTCCAACTAGTAGAACGGCAAACCTTTTATTTTAATGTACGTTAATATGTATTTATGTAAGAATGTACTGTACGTACGTATGCAAGTCGACAGTGTAGTAATAATTTCCTTAAGGAGTGTAAGAGACTTTTTTTAATTTTTGAAAATAAATATCTTTGATAAGGTTTTTTTTGTTTTGTTTTCTTTTGTTTATTGTAGGCACATAAACACACACACACAACTAAACACATTTGGGTTTTTTCGTTTAATTTTGTGTAAGTTTTCATTTAAAAACAAACACACACATTATAGAACTACATATATCTATATAAACTGTCACACATATGAAAATACTTTATTTAAATAACAACAACGTTAGCATTAATATTTTCTTTTATTGGTTCGTCATAATTTTCCTCCGTTATTTCATATCTTTTTCCTGTGAATTTCGTTAAGCAACTGAACAAATCTCAAGCAAATCTCTATAGTGAAAGTATTTTCTCCTTTAGTAAAAAGCTTTTTTTATAAAGCTTTTATTTTCTCCACATTTCTTTACGTGATTCTATTATCACTACTTCAAATGTTTTGTTATTTTTAATAATACTGCGAGAAAAAAGCTGGTAGTTAAGAATAAATGTACTATTTCGTCGCCAATAGTTCCTGCATTCAAAAATGATTAAACATAAGTACTCTCATTTCAAAGTAAATAGTTTAAAATTTATAAATAAATAAATAAATAAAAGAAATCCTTTACGGGATTAGGGAAGTTCCAATCCATTAAATTTAAATATAAAAGTAAAAATCAATACTAACTTCTATTATAAAAGGGAAAGATTTGCCGGTTAAAATGTAGAATATAATTCCGATCTTAAAAAATGCAAAAGTCGTTAGGTACTCGTTACCAAAAGTAATCATTTGTTTAACGAACATTGCGGCAATAAATGAATTATCAGCGTTTTTTGCACCACAAAAAAATGAGTTGAACATTAAAGTTGTTTGAAGTAGCTACCACTGACTACGTATACTGCGTTTATAACGGTTCCTGCTAAAAGGTAGTAGACATCAGCAACTGCTTTTTTTACCACTACTGGTGGTATTATTTGCTGTTAACGTTATGTCTTTTTTTATAAGTTTAATGAAAAAGGAAAGTGTTATGACAGCCGTTTTATGCGATCGTATAAACTTAGCACTTGTCCGATCAGATATTCGTCCTGTGCGAAACTATGGGGCAGGAGGAATAAGAAATCTTAAGAAATATTGGCTAATTCATCGGGGATTTATTCTGTAACGATTATGTTGTTGGTTTTTAACAAAATCGAGCATGCATCTTGCCAGCTAAGCTATAAGAGCGAAAATAAGGTGTTAAAGAATAGATTTGCTTTTCTTCTTGCAAGCCTGCCTTTCAGTTCGCTTTAAATATCAAGAAAAGGCTCTTATTTCTAATATATAAATGTTTCTGCAAAAGCGGAACATATTAAGAGGGACAAATTAAAGAGATTTTGGAAGTCTTAGACAACGTTTAATCATTTGAAATATTGAAAGTATTCGTACATATTTTTACTAGCAACAGTATTTTGTAGAAAATTGAGATTTTTTGATGAAGTTACCATAATGGATACACTCTATCCATCACTTGTCCCCTAAGTTTAGATAATTTATTTTAAATGTCGAAAATTTAATGCTTATTTTCTCGAATGCACCAAATAAGCAATTAGTACTTTTCTCTATAAAAGATATTAAATCAACAACGTATTTGCCATGTTTCCTATTGTTTCATGTTTTTAATTCTAAAGAGAGAGAGAGAGATGCAGACGCCTGGGGTTCTATTGCAATCGTTATTACTTTTTATGGCTGTATTTGAATATGTAAATTTATATTTTGAAGTGTGTACTTCCAGTTATTTGTTTGGAAGGCATCTTATACCTGTTGTTAAACATTTCTTTTTTAATTTTAAAACTTCACCTTTATATTTTTGTAATTGTATTGCATCTCCAAATAAAAACAAACATTTCATTATTATTATTATTGTTGTTGTTGTTATTTTACATTGCTATAACAAGGCTGAAACTGCTGATGATGGTGGTGGTTAAATGGGTGGAAAGATATTGTTTACATAATCTAAAAAATTAATAGAGAATGGAATAGATATTCATTTTATTTCAAATGCCGGCAACAATAAAAACCAGACTTTAAATAAAGAAAAACTTTAAAATAGACAATATTTTAAAATCATAAAAAAAGTAATTTTTTAACAAAATTTGATTTTAAACGCAAATATATAGATATAATTTTAATACAATTTAAAATGTTTATTATAAAATCTGAACAAATTTTTTGTTATTTATTTTGAAATACGTTTTAAAAAGATATTTAAAGAGTAACTTACTTCTTACATATGTGTGTTTACACACAATCGATTATTCGGATAACATTTTTTTTTAAATACACCAATTAAATTTCAATCTCTATCCTTTAGAGACGCAATAAGTGAATTTAAGTCATTTGTCTTTGTTCACACTTTGCCAGTTTTGTTGTATAATATATTTAAGCAAAGTTAACACTGTGACGACACGTTTTCCTGAGGTGAGGTATGCTCAGCGGCGTCCAGGGTCGTGTTGTGTCGATTCCAAAAAGAAAGACAAAGCCTTACTCACAATGTTGCTCTTTATTCAGAAAAAGGGGTTTCCCTATTTCTAGTTCGCAACTTGACTGCAGCTCGGGCTCAAATCTTGTGAACTGGTGTGTATGCAGGCAGCTTCAGTAAACATCTTCTACTTCATGCGGTCCGTATTCGGCGAACGTCACTAGCTAAGTCGACTGCGGGCACAAACTCGGCTGGGTATTACCACGGCTCTGTTTGTGGTCGCTCCGACGAAATAGGTCGGTACGCCGCAAGCGCTAAGGCACGGGAGGCTGGGCTGGGTTTTACCACGGCGCAACCGTTCACTGTCGGTGGCGACTGCGGACACAAACTCGGCTGGGTATTACCACGGCCTTATCTATACCCTGACTACCAGTCCAAAAATAAATAAAAAAGTAGAAGAAGATATTTACTTTTGCTCCTGTTGCCGGTCGCACACCAATTGATTTATTCTGATTGATGTTTGCGCTTTTATACTCTTTTTTCCTACCACACACCAATGCACAAACACACTTACATTACTTCGGCAGTAAGTACACCACAGCCGACGGCTGTTTTCACCACCGAGATGCAGCCAGTTTTACAATATGAATGTTACTAATTACAATACTCGTATGCCTTCGTGGCTAATTACAATAATAACAAGAACTAAATCCTACGTCAACATAAATACTTATAACTACATGCGTATATAAGTAAATACATGAATTCATATTTTTAGTAAATGATTCTATAACTAAATAAATATGTGCGTGTATAAATAGATGCATTGTAGAAAAATATAGCAATTTAAATATAAATTCATTATCTTAGTAAATACATTTAAAATAAAAGATAGGGATTGACCCGTGACTGTTGTCAGACAGTTCTCTGTGTGACCAAAAACGACTCCGGACTTTTGGTCGTTACAACACGTGTGAATTTTAAATATTTTTATACATGTTACTACAGCGGACACGTAAATCTTTATGTTGCGGCTCAAAAGATTTCTTTATATGTAAATGTATCTTCTCGTTTTTATATTTTCCATTATATCGGACATTTTTTTATACGCTTGATTTTTTTCGGCAAATTATAAAAGTGTTTTGTTTTTATTTTTTTAAGTGATCGCAGGATTTTGTCATTTAGTAATCACATCTCTATGAGAATAACCTTTACTTTTATGATAGCGGCCATAATGAATCATCTAACATTTCAATATCTATAAAGCTGTTGCTGTTATTTCAGACATAGAGGCTTGTAGCACACAGACAGACAGGCATTGTAACGATACTATTGGGGTTACATTTATTTAACCTTTTAGGACCCAGTCTTTAAATTCTGATTATGGAAGCGGTGAGCTGTAATACTTCATATTTAATAAACAGTGCAGCCAACTAAATAAAGCAATATTTGTATAACGGTATTAAGTGTGGCAAGCTTTAGGAAGAAATAATTTAAACTGCTTATCCGCAATATTTAAAAACCCAGTTCTTTTCTAAATATAAAGTTTTTATTCTATTCTTGTCTTTATTATTCACGAAATAATAAAGGCAAGAAATGAAAAAACGAATTCAACCTATAAAATTGTTTTTTTGTTGTTGTTTTTTTCAGAATAACAATTATTGACTTTCAGGTTTTAAAAATTTGTTAAATACTTCTAACAATGAGAACCCTGTTATTATTTTGTTTTAAAGTAACAAGTGATGTAATCAAAGAGAAAAACTAAGGAAATGCAAAATAATAAAGTTCATCTCTTATTAGTATGCAGAAAATAAAGCTTAAACGCCCTTAGAGCTTTTACATTATGTATTAAATATTAATTTGTTTTCCTATTTTTTTATTTCTTAAGAAAATAAAATAGAAATGTTTTGAATACGAGTACTAAAGCAATTTCCGCATCATTCGGTGAGCTTTCAGATATTTGTACTAAAGTACCTCTTTTACACTTAAGTACACAAAGTTATTTTCTGCGACATAAATAGATAGACAAATTAATAGATGGTTTCACACACAATCATAGTTACTTTTAAGTTTCCTAGGTAATGGGTGTACAATTACTTAGCACAGACAAAGTGGCATACATTAATTTCGTTTCTATGCTTTGCGTTGCTGTGACTTGTTATTGTATTGTCAACACATGCCTGGGTTGCTGCGGTTGTCTGTTCTCTTGTCTGCTTGTTTATTTGTTTTTTTTATAGAAAACAACAAACAAAGTTAATTCCCCAAATAACTGTCAATTGCCTAAAGTTCGCCTAAAATTATAGCCAGTAGTTGAAGTTCTTAAAATAAAATTTGTTAGGGAGCTTCAAAAGTCATTTCTGTATCTTTTGAAATATTTTCTCACTTCATATCAAACATTTCAGGAACGAAATATATATTTGGCGAAAGGAGTTTTCAAATAATAGGTATACAGAATAATAATGCTTGAAAAATGCATTTATTATTATAACAAAATTAGATGTTTGATGCAAAGAATGAATAATGCCAATTTATGATATGCTGTTCTGAAGTGAAACGTATTCCTGCAAGGGCATTCTGCATCGATGGAAGCAAATATGTGTTAGAAATGTTAAACGGTTTTTTAGCCTTTTCAAAAAACGCAACGTATACTATTCCGCCAGTCTGATTATATTATACACAGCATTCTAAAATTTTGTCTGAGATACAAATTGTACAGACAGCAATAAAAAGGCGATAGTATTGATAGCACGGGGTTTCTTTAATCATAAAATAAAGTTTCATTTACAAGAAAAATAAAAATCCTAAAAATTAGAGGCTAAACTATAGCTCTGGATAATAAGATTTTAAGATTAATCAAAAACTGTAATTCTGTAATTCGTCTGCAGATTCTTGTGAGTTTTTTCTTTAAAAAACTTTATAATTTGAAAAAAGCAATTGGAGGCCAGTATTGATATTCTTATTCTAAAATGCTAATATTCCAATACTTTCACTTTTAATGGCGGTATTGACAGATTCAGTTTTGATATTAAAAATGCTAGAAAGGCTTCCGTTAGCAAGCGGCTTAAACGTCCCCATATTCTTTTCACTACAATTTCAGTCCGTCTGTAATTGATATAACCGTAATAGAAACAATTTTCTCAGAAATTGTATCATATGGTTACCACCAATTTGGTTTTGGAAAGCCACTTTTTAAGTTTGGTGAAATTCTTATATCTTTTTTATAAAGTCTGAGTTTGAGTTTTTCAAAAAATTGAGTCTTTCCGGAGCAAATTTTGTTATGACTTTTTAGTCAAATTCAAATTCAAATTTCAAATTTTATTAATCCATTCCTAAATTCTATATCTTATATCTAGATAATATAATTATAAATATGAGATGTATCTTATGGATACTTCAGCAAAAAAGCTATTGTAATTTTATATATGTAAATAAGTGAATTTCATTTTAATTTTGTTATAGGCAAAAAGGATATAAAAACCTATATATGGAAAAAAGAAAACAAACAAAAACAAATTCAAACATAATTAGGAAAAAAGAATGCTTAAAAACTGATTATTTAATAATAATCAATTATAAAACAAAAATGTTTCCTATTTGATAATTATAAAAAAACTGTGAAACAATTTTACAGAGGTATTTTGGTATGTTAGCTGTAACCATTTTATATATAAGACCGTTGTGCCATACAGTGTCGAAAGCTTTTTCGATATCTAGCAGAATTAAGCCGGTAGATTTTCTTTGGAACTTATTGATTATGATTTTATTTTTAATACGCCCAATTTGACTCACCGCGTTATGCTCTTTTTTAAAACCAAACTGATTTTCCGAAATGATATTGAAATCTGCTGCATATTCCGAAATTCTAGTGTGAATTATTTTCTCGAAAAGTTTTCCCAAGTTACTTAGGAGGCTAATTGGTCTATAGCTGGTAGGGTTATTTGCTGGTTTATTCGATTTTAAAATTGCAATAACCTTTGCTTTTTTGAATGCAGTAGGAAAATAGTTCAAACGCAAGCAACTGTTGAAAATAGAGACCAGCAGCTTTATGGCAACTTCTGGAAGTTTCTTTAAAAGTATGTTTGGAACAGCATCAAGACCAGGAGATTTGGAATTTTTTAGCTGACCGATTAATAAAGATAATTCTTGAGTTGTTGTATAAAGAATGTCGGAAGTGGATGGGTCTTCAGATTTTAAAATACTTGCCGCAGAATTAACTCTATGATCAATTGAGTGAGTATATGATAATGTAAGCTCATGTGCTCTATGAAATGTGTCAGCAAGTATTTGGGCTTTCTCAGTATCAGTGACGATTTTCGAATGATTTATCAAAAGGTGTGGAATTTGTCTGCTGCCTTTGCATCTCAACGAGCGACTTATTTTCCAAAATCGTTTGTCTCCTGGTTTCATATTCTCCAAAAGTGATGACCATTTTTGGTTCTTTATCATATTTAGCTTTCGGTCAATATGTTTTGTAAGAAATTTTATGCACTGACTGTAAAAGCGATTTTCCGGGCCGTTACGAGCTCTAATTTGTTTCCTTTTAAAAACTTTTCTTTGCCTGATCATATTACTTATTTCTCTAGGCATATGGGGGTTATTTCTAACACTGATTAATGGTGTAGAAGCATTTCTCGCTAAAAGAATAAGTTCCGTAAAACGGGCTATTTCATGATCAATACTAAGTTGAGAACGATAATTTTCAGAACTGGGAAGGATGCTTCTTCTAATTATTTCCTGGTACCAATTAGTGTTAAATGTAGGAAAAGTCGGGGTGTTATCATCTTGCAAACGAGCTGAAATAGAGCAGATAATAGGCCGGTGGTCTGAAGGGATTTCATACTCCAAAGCTCTAACCCGTAATGGAAGTGCAACGTTACTTACAACAATGTCAACTACAGACGGGCTGCAGTTTTCCCGATGAGGATATAAGGTTGGGCTATTGGGATAATAGACGAAAAAATTCCTCAAATGCTGCTGATTGTAAAGAGCTCTGCCTGCCGTATTTTCATTTAGACAGTTCCATGCAGTATGTTTAGCGTTAAGATCTCCGAGAAGGATTAAATCTTTGTTTATTGGAGTCAGCGATATAATGTCATTTACAAAAGATTGGGCAAAACGTGGCGAATATGCTGTTGTAACAATAACTTTTCTGCCATTTATGATGACTTCGACTGATAAGTTTTCAATGAGATCCGTCGTAGTTATAGAGAGTAGTGAGTGCTTAACTTTTTTATGAACGAGTATCGCTACACCACCACCATTCGCATCTTGGCGATCGTTCCGGTAAATTTTATAGTTGAGGAAAAATGGATTATGATTTTCCTTAAAAAAAGTTTCATTTATCCCAGCAATATGAATATTGTTTTTTTTAAGAGATTTACAAATTGTTGAATATGTGAAAATGACGTTAGACCGTTAGCATTCCAATGTAAAATATTTAGCATGGTTGAGTTATTATTTAAGTTCATATGCATGTTTTAAAAGTGATACTACAACTTGTATTTGTTGTACTTTCGAAGTACATCTGCCAAGGTCATCAAGAGCAGAAGAAAATATGTTAAAAACTTCGTCTACACTAAATAGATTGTTGTTGTTGTTTTTTAATACATCAGCATAGGAATGTTTGTTGTTTGTCATAGGCCGATGAATATGATGTGTTTCATGTTGTGACTGATGAGCATGTAGTTGTACCAAAGAATGTCTGGGACGTACAACTTGGGAGCCCTTGTTTTGTTTTGATGTTACCTTTAGTCTTATTTCGAGGTACTTTTGTCGTAAAGGGCATTTGACATCGTTTGCTGAATGATCAGTACGTGTTTCTCCAGCCTTTTTACAGTTAAAACAAGAAAAGACAGCTGGTTGCCTATTATCTTTAGTTAATGGGCACTCTGATGTTAAATGCGTGCTTGCACAAGCCATGCAAGCTGGTTTCATGTTACAGTGGTCACCACCATGACCATACATTAGGCATTTCCAACACTGTGTAGGACTGTCGGATTTTCTCGGCCTTTGTTTCTTCCATGTAATCATAACACTGCATAGAGATTTTACATTGTGCAGGTAACTAGGTTTGAACGTTTTCCTGTCGAACTGAACTTTGTACACAGCATTATCGATGTTGCTGAATTTGAAATGACTTTTTAGTTTTGCTATTGAATCAAAGGTAAAAGATAAAAAAATCATAAAATGGCAAAAATCGCGTATTTATTCAAAATGAACATATTTAATTATATTTATTATTATTATTTGATTATTATTTTCAGTTTTATTCGACCTTTTTTTGTTTTTATTAAATATGTAATAATCTTTTAAAAAAAACAGAATTTTCCTTTGAGACCTATTTGCTCTTGCATTAATTCCCCGGCCTACGGACTGTGCGAGTATATAACGAATATTCTTAAGGTAATAACAGGACAGTCAATATAGAGTATTGTAAATTCATTGGAATTTAAAGATAAAGCCAAGGGAATAAATATACAAGATAATGATAGATTGTTTTCATTTGATGTAGTTTCACTTTTTCCAAGTATTCCTGTAGGTTTAGCTTTAAGAATTATAGAGGAAAAATGGCAGATAATAGAACAAAATACGAATATTGAGAAGGAATTATTTGAACGTATTCTTAAGTTTTGCATTGAAGACAACAGGTATTTGCAATTTGATAATAGGATATATCAACAGAAGGAGGGCCTCCCTATGGGCTCTCCAGCATCTCCAATTATAGCTGATATTGTGATGGAGGAATTACTAAATTCATGTGTTAGTAAAATGCGTATTAAACCGAAGATTTTCACAAAATATGTAGATGATTTATTTTGTATAACTTCAGAATATGCAGTGGATGATATATTGTCAGAATTGAAGAGTTTTCATCCGGATATTAAATTTACGATTGAAAGAGAGTTAAAATCTAAACTTCCATATTTAGATATAGTGATAATAAGAAAGGGAAATAAGTTAGCGTTTGATTGGTATAAGAAACCAACATCTTCTGGAAGACTTATTAATTTTTATTCCAAACATCCGAGAAAAATGATAATAAACACGGCAAAAAATATGATAGAGAGAATATTGACTATAAGTTATAGAGAATTTCAGTTGAAGAATAAGGACACAATAAGAGATATACTTCATGACAATGATTTTCCAGTAGAATTAACTAACCGATTAATTAGACAATATGATAATCATAGGCATAATTTAGGAAATACTATGGCAGAACCAAGAATTTGTAAATCATTAACTTATGTTCCTGAAATATCAGAAAGATTAAGAAAGTCTAAAATATATGACACTGACAGATATAAAAATGCACACAAAACATATAACACATTAAATAAATTATTTAGCATTGTGAAGGATAAAATAGGGAAAATGGAAATAACTGATGTAGTATACAAAATACCATGTGGAGGACCAACATGACCAGGTGAACTGTGACAAAGTTCACATTGGCACAACAAAGAATAAACTTAAAACAAGATTAGCTGGTCATAGATGTGACCAAAAATATAGGAATATTTCAACACAGAAGACATCCTTATCTTCACATTGTAAGAAATATAATCATTATCCAAAGTTTGATAAAATATCAGTATTAGATATAGAAAAAACTACAAGAGCCTTTATATGTTAGAAATGTTAGAAATTGTTAGTGTACCAAGTGTAAGGAGAATAAATTACAAAACATACACAGACAATTTAGCGCAGAATTATAGGTACTTAATTCAAAAGACACATAATTTGTTATAATTATTTCATAAGAAAGAATTTGTTATTTAATTTCCGTTTCCTTGTTTTTGTATGTTTAAATATTTGAAATTTTAATTTTTGTATGTTTGTATGTATGAAGAAAATTATTTTATATGTTTTGTCAAATGTTTTCAAAAAATTTTTTCTTTTCAATTTTTTTGTTTTTGTAAAACATAAAAAATAATTTCCTGAAGAAGCTTTCCACAGGAAAGCGAAATATCGAAAAAATAAATCGTTAAAATTTAATTTAAAAGACCATTTACAAGATTAGTACATATTTAATATTATTATTATTATTATTGCAAGAAGTTTGAATTCTAAAACAAAATAAAACAAAAAAAAAAAATAGATTGCATCTTTATTGTATTACAAAGGAAAAACTTCGGCAATTATGAAGGAAAAATGATATCTGGCAAATATCCACCCACCACTGCCACACTGACAGATATCGATTCTTTCATCACTTTTTGGCCATATGGCGGTTCTACTTCGATAATCACATCACAGATTTTGAGCTTTAAGGCTGAAATTGATTCGATTGGCTTTGTATAGACTCTGTCCTTAACATAGACCGACAAAAATAAGCCAGTGATCTTAAATCACATCATCTGGCTGGCCACTTAGCTGCTGATTGTCGTAAAATTATGCGATCGCGAAATTTGGTTTGCAATAAAATGATCGTTTCATTGGCTGTGTGACATGTGGCACTGTCCTGTTGAAACCACATGTCAATGATATCCACGTAGTCAATAATAGGCCAAAATTAAATTGTTAGCATCTCGCGATAACGTAATCCATTGACCGTTACCGCATTTCCAGCCTCATCTTCGAAAAAAACCGGCCTAATCACGCCTGCAGAGCACATAGTGACACGTTGATCATTCAAAGGCTTCTCAATGATCGCTCTACGATTTTCAGAAGCCCAAATACGGCAATTTTGCTTGTTGAAATAACCTGAAAAGTGAAATTGGGGTTCGTCTGAAAAATCGTTTTTTCAGAAAAACCAGCTGGTGCTTTCTGAATAAATTGAGCGAATCTACGGCGATGTGAATGGTCGGTCGGCAATAATTCCTGCACCAGTTGAATCTTGTAAGGCTTCAGAGTCAAATCTTTACGCGGTTTTGGATAACCTCAATTGTTAAGAACGTCGAGAAATTGACAAATTTGGATCTGCTTCAACACTATGGCCCACGGCTACGATGTTTACATTTGTACGACCCAGTCAAACACGCGCTGGTGTTCGCACATTTTGTATCAAGCCTGGCGACTCAAATTTAAAGACTAAATTCTTAATACCAGTTTCAGAAGGACGTATATGTTGTCCGAAAATATCACGAATATTAACGAATCACCATTTTCATAGTGGCTTTTAAGGCGATTTTCGTGCGAATATGAATTCATTGTAACACTGGCCAATGCATCTACAACGAATACGTCAAAAAACTAAATATCAAAACTAAAATGTTGTTGGTGTTGCCACAACTGGTAAACAAACTTCCTGTTGAAAAACCCCGATACATTCATAAATTTAAAGAAACTCCAAAAAGTACTAACAAAAAAACAGAGAATATATGACAGAAATTTCACATTTCAAAACTTTTTAATTTTTTTAACACACAATAAATTATTTTTTTGATAGCAAAAGTTTGAAATTTTTTTTTCTTAAACTTTTTGAACAAAAATTTTCCTTTGAAATCGTACTTTGTCCTCTTAAATCACAATGATTGAATTATTGTCGTTGCCACGAAGAACAAAACTAAATATTAGTTTGCCAAATATAAAATTGCAGTCAGGTTTGCCAATTAATAGCCTACCAGGATGGGAGCACATACCACTTAACTTAAAATTGCCGATGTTAAAGTGTCCTGGAAATCAGGTTATATTTTCGAAAAATAAAATTGGACAGTCGGTAAAAAAAAAACAAATTACTTGTTATATTGTTTATATTAATACGCTTCCATGCACACATACACACAACAATACATTTGTATCAATTTCATCAGTTAAGAAATTTAAAACATGAATTCGATCCATCTGGCCACGACAGCATTCCAGAATACAATCCTTTGCATGACAATAATTTAAGAACTTTCTATGCCAATGAAAGGAACTTAAAAAGACTGCGGGAAAACGGTGAGATAACCTTGAATAATGATGTTATTTGTAACTTAAAGGCCTTCAACGAATACCGCCAGCAGCTGCACAAGTCCCAATTGTATTATATTTTGCAGGAAATGAATCGTTTGGTATGTAAATAAATATAGACGACTTATGTAAATAGTACATACATATATATTTTTTCACAATAAAAACAACAAAATAGGAAGCCGAACAACATGATCGTGTTTTGATATCCAATGCCGAAAGCATTACAAATCGTGATCACAAACACCTCTCAGCACGAGATCATTCCTACTCGAAGAAAATTTTTCGAAAAGCTCTCTTAGACGAGCAAAGAGCAGAGCATTTTAAAAAATTGCACGAAACAACTTTGGAAAAATTACAATACATTCACTTGTTGAAGATTCTTAATGAAGCTAACATTAAACACAAGAAAGACTTGCGCCAATTAATTTATCAAAAACATGTCGATGTACGAAACGATTTACAGCGCAAACATTTGATTTCGCTTAAAAAGCTTTTTCAATTTAAAAAAGATCGCTTAAAGAAGAACTTACGAATTCTTCACGAAACTCGAATGCAAATAGCAGAAGAAAAACAAATAACCTCATGGAATAAACGTTTAGCTGAAAGAATTGCCAACCAGCATAAAGTGAAAAGATTGTTAAGACAATTTAACGAAAAAAAGAAAATTTACATGGAAAATCATAAAGAAGAATATCGTCAAAAGTGGGAGAGAATTCAAAACGAAATCAAAAGTAGATCTTTAATAAATAGAAATAATCGTCTCTCAAACGACAGAGAGGAAGACAAATTGAAAACTAGTGCAAAGAAAACAGATGCCGCTCAAATTACAAAAATTGACGATTTTGAGGGAGATTTCGAAAAGCTTTTAGACAGCGAAGTTTGTGAGGCACTTAATACCGCTCTTAATTTAGAAGCTAAACTTGAAGTGCCCTTTGAACGGGGTGATCCCATTTTCAAGGCTGCGCAATATATAATGGAAGTTATTTTGAAAAATTTCAACAAAGACTTGTCTGGCGACGAAACGACCTACAATAGTGTGTATCTTCGAATCAAGAAATTTTTTAATGATGCTAAGCAATTCGTTATATTTGTAAGTTTTAAGAACAAAACGAGAACGATTAAAAAAATTAAATCTTTATTATTATTTTTTTTTCTTTTCTTTCCTTTTCTTTTAATTTCAGAGAGCCACTCAAATTATATCTTCATTTCAAAATAGTTCAACAATAAGTAATCAGAATCTTAAACGAACTTCTGTGTCTTTTCATATTGTTCCATGCACAATCGGTATGTCAAGCTATCAAATACACCCGCTTATCGAAGTTAAAAAAGTTTCAAATCGCAAACCGACTCCAGCGGTAAGTTACCACTTTGAAACCAGACACTTTTAATTTTAAATGTGAATTAATGAAAACATGAAATTCAAAATTAAGAAACTATTCGCGTGTGAGTCGAAAATGCACGTGGCTCGTTTTGCGACTTAGTTGTTTATTAATAAATATTTCACATGACTATAACACGTTAACATCAACTTAACAACACACACAGATTTATTGGATAATACTATAAAATGATTCAATTCAAAATAGCTAGTTGCTTTATATTTTATAAGGACGCCGATAGTACAAAATTATTTGTTGCTAAAAAATATTTTTTTAGGTTAAAATAAAATAATAAAAAATAAAGATAGACTAACTTATATTTTTGAAAGAAAGATTAAGGAAACACATAGGAAGAAATTTAAGAATCTTTCTGATATTCAAAGAAAGGAGTTAGGAATTAAGGTTAATGAAGAATGGTTTGTTAATAAGACTGACATAGATATTCCAGGGGATGTTAAGTGGATTCTTTCTCTAGGACAGAAATTTGCATTACCACTTGAAAAAAAAAATTTCCTATAATGAAGGTAATTTCAGAAGGAGATGATTTGATTCAGACTATAAAAGAAAAAGAGGACCAGGAAGTAGCGCGGACAAAACTAACAATGATGATTGATAGGCCTACAGCAAGGGATATTTTTATATTAGATAAAGTAAAAACCGCTAAAAAATTTTTGAGTACTAATAGAAACATATTAATTGTTAATGCTGATAAGGGTAATGTTATTGTTGCTATGAGCAGAGGCGATTATAATTCGAGAATAAATGACATTCTTAACGATTCTGCTAAATACTCAATATTGAATAAGGATCCGACTACTAAACTGGAAAAAACAAACAATTTTTTAGTTGATGAACTTTTTAAAAAAGAAATCATTTCAGTAATGGAGAGAAGTAGACTTAAGACTAATGTATCAAATTCTCCAAAGCTGTATGGAGTACCTAAGATCCATAAACAGAATTTTCCTTTAAGGCCTATTTGCTTGCTCTTGCATTAATTCCCCGGCCTATGGACTGTGCAAGTATATAACGAATATTCTTAAGGTGATAACAGGACAATCATTATATAATATTAGAAATTCGTTGGAATTTAAGGATAAAACCAAGAGAATAAATATACAAGATAATGATAGATTGTTTTCATTTGATGTAGTTTCACTTTTTCCAAGTATTCCTGTAGGTTTAGCTTTGAGAATTATAGAGAAAAAATGGCAGATAATAGAACAAAGTACGAATATTGAGAAGGAATCATTTTGACGTATTCTTAAGTTTTGCATTGAAGACAATAGGTATTTTCAATTTGATAATAGGATATATCAACAGAAGGAGGGCCTCCCTATGGGCTCTCCAGCATCTCTAATTATTGCTGATATTGTGATGGAGGAATTACTAAATTCATGTTTTAGTAAAATGCATATTAAAAAAAAAATAAAGTTATTATCTTTGACTAAACACAGAATTAACGAAATATGTATATAATCAAATGATATTTAAAATATGTAAATCAAATATATATTTTATTTACCCTTTAAGGGCTCCTTAACATCGTTAGTTGTCGACTCAACAAATGACCTGGTTGAGAAATCTAATTGCGATAATTTGTCGCGCAACGAACTAGTCTTTATTGAACACTACATTTCAAAATTCAAAAGAGAGCTGATTGTGGGCATGGGACGTAAGGTATTTGCTGCCATTCAATGTCATTATGAAAACAAGATTATAGATGTCAGACAAGAACTGTTGGGTAAATATTATTTAAAAGATTAATCTTTCAACTGAATAAAAGAATGTTTTTCTTTTGAACAAGATATCGATCGTGAATTCCTGCTTAATCAAGTTACCAAATCAATACTAAGTTATGCAATAAATCCTTTCAATTTTGAATCAATTATCAAGCTGTGCGTTAGTGCCTTAGCTGGTGATATTATTTGGTCTTTGCAGAAGCAACTATTGAAACATTATCCTGATCGGAGACGTGTAGTTAAACCAAATATTCAATGTAGTTGTAAGAAAAATTCTGTTAAATTATGTTTGTTTTGTAATGTTGGAGTTTGAAACTATTTTAAACTGTGTCATTTTGATAATGAAGTAATAAAATATATATTAAAATAGATAATTTGACTAAAAACAAAATATCGGGAACATTAAAACCAAAAGCTTTACAGAAGAAAAACAGTTTCAATAATATACACACATATGTATGTAGGTATGCTTTAACATATAAATGCTCGATTAACTCCATTAACTCGATTAACTCCAGTTGCGCTTAAAAACGTACAACAATTTTTACACATTTGTGATAGTTATCTACGCTACACAAGTAAATCATTAAATCCACAACCATTAATACACAAATAACCTCCTGTTTACAACAAAATAATATTCTCTCTTGTGACAAAAACCTGTTATTTTGTTTTTCTCAAATGTCGTCTAAAGTTATATATTAAAATTAATCACATTTCTAAGAAATAATTTATGACCTTAGATAGAAGCCAGCAAAATTTATTCATAAAAGGGAAAAAGTGTTACTAGAGCCGATGACAGAACACCATTCTTTAAAAAGGTTGCAATCAAAAATAGTAACAAAAAAAAAAACAGTTTATAAGCCGAAAATTGGCAAAATTTCAAGAGTGACATCGCATTATACCATGATGTATTTTATATTTCAATATACGGTATAAACTCTCTAGTTTTATCTACTGCCCGGATTAGTGGAACGCCGGGACATACAATTTTTTTATATGACGAAAAAGAAAAAATAAAAATAAAAAATACTAAAACTGACCAAATACGTTCATTTTGAAAAATACGAATTTATTTTTGTCTGAATTAACATATCTTTATTTAATCTGATTATTTAGGCCATAACATAAATTTTTTTTGAGACTTTGTTTTGGGCATTTTTAGTTTCCTCCAAACAACTATCAAGTTCAATTGAAAATAAATTTACTTGCACCACATACCCAACAATCGATTTTATATTTATATTTCGAAATTAGCGAATTGTTTAATAAAAGAACTTAAAATAAATGCTATTCATACTGTGATCCCATACCCGACAGGTAAACATCATTCTACCAGAAGTAACTGTTCCCGCACAAATAAAATCTAATACTTTTAATCTCTACAGTAAATAAAAAGTTTTATAACATAATTAAATAATTATAATTATATTTTATTTAAATTATTGTAAAGGCTTCACTTAAATTAATTAATCATACAGATATACAAAGATGGATTGTTGATTTGTTTGTTGGTTGGATTGATACATTAGTAACTCCTCTATAAATGTAAGAGTCATAATCTATTAAAAAGTTTTGACTATATTTTGCATTAATTACTTCAAATTAAATTAATATTAAAATTACAAAGCTAATTAAGTTATAAATAAATTTAAAAACAAACACAAAATAGTTATACATAAACTATGTAAATTTAATATAACAAATTTAAAAATAAATAAATATGTTGAGTATGTCTTATAAAAGGTTCTACTAATGTGTTAGAAAAAGAAAAATTAAAAAACTAAAACGCAAATACACATTTCTTAATTAAGTTACATTTGGAAAATCACAAAGATCCTTATTTGTAGTTTTGAATTTATTTATTTTATTAAACATCGTGACTTAATAGGGGCGTATCATAATAACGCAATGTTGTAGAGGCCGATGAAAAGGATGCACATGGCAACAGCCAGCAAGCCGGATGACCTCTACCAAAAACATCAGCCAATAAATAAAATTTACGTCTATTTGGCCGGTATGAACCCTTCTGTTGGGCCTGCTCCACAGCAGTTTCATCATGTAGTATGGCATGCATTTGGTCCACCATTATGGCCAGAACAAACAAACCAAACAATGCCGATTCCAGCAGCAGAATGACGCTGTGTAGTCTATAAGTATAAATTTCCAAGTAAAGTATAAATCTGTTAATTCAAATTAAACTCTTGTATTATAGCAAAAAATAAATAAAAAAATCACAATTTTGTACTTTCTTGAACAGCGACAAGCATGTGTAAAAAATGTATACTCACACTTCCATATATACATAACTATTTTATAAGCCGATTTTAAAAAATATTAAAATATTCTCGATTAGACAATCACTTATTAAATGCTGTATCGGTATCGTTTTGATAACTCGAGAAAAATATTTTTAAAGATTATTGAAGAAGAGTAATACATCGATTTCATAATTCATTTTGTTTTAGCAAATAAATAAACTTTTTATCATGTCCTGAATATACGCAAACATGTAAGAAAACGCTAAAACAATATAAATAAAGAAACAATTATTGGAGTTTTGAAGCTTTTACGTTTTATTGTTATTGCAGATTTCCCGAAAGGTTTTTGGTGCAGATATGGAAAGTTTATAACCTTAAATAATTTTAAACACAAATTACAACTTTATATTCATAAATCATTTAATATAAAACAAAAATATAAACACACATGTCTGTAATAAGGAAAATAAGTGTAATTTACGTATTTTACTTTAGAGTAAATGTAGCTATTAATTTATAACTTATAGGTATGTAGAATCCTGATGATTCTATGCATATGTGGTATGGAAACCGATTCATTTATGAACTGCCATTTTTGAATTTCCTTTCTTTTTTTGTTTTAATATATCGAAAAAACTTTCATATAAACGAATAATTTTGATAATACTTACAATCTTGTTTGTGATTCCAAAGTATCCGATCTACAGCTTTCACAAGGATACACCCAAGAACCCACTACCAGCGCAATTGAATATAAGGCCAGCAAGCCGACATATACCAAAAATTGCAAAAAAAACTTCTGATTACGTTCGCCTACACAATTGTTAATCCATGGACAGTGATGATCCATTCGTCTGATGCAGCGCTTACAAATCCTACAGTGATGAGCTCTTGGTGGTCGATATGTTTCACAGCGTGTGCAAACTGTCCATTCATTGTGACCATTGCCAGTTCCGTTAGTTTTTCCCACTGTATGCAAGTCGGAAAAATCTAAGCGGTTTGCTGGAAGGGGAACGGTACCTGGGTCTGATAACACAGCCTTAAGATGCGATAAGCCCAAAAGAAAAACAACGGTATTAAATAATACGACATGCATAGGAGCCCAAATACTAAAAGAATACAATTTTAATTAATGTACATTATGAATACACCATTTAAATAAAAAGGGATGTAAAAAAATCGATCAAAAGCCTATGTACATATATACCTGTTCTGCATTGTTTGCAATATAATCCATCTCATTACTACGTAGTCAGCATAAAGGACCATCAGGTATGTAATAATGAGACAAACCACGCCACAAGGATCCCGTACAAACCTCATTGTACTGTAAATTTTTTCAGAGCCAATATTTTTAACAAAATATTCTTCAGTTTTTGTTTTCAATTTTTCCCAGTCTCTCCTGACTGAGAATTGATAGGAAACAAAATAACAATATTTCTACTTTATTCTGGATTGGTCTGAATAGGTTTACTTCATCATCTTGGTTTTAAAATAAAATGAAATGAATTTTGTTATTAATGAAAACTTAATTCTTTTTTTTAGTTTAGTAATTCCTTCATATACATAGTGATTTCAATTGCTTTTTTTCCTTTTTCGTCACACAAGCAAAATGACGTTTGTTTTTTAACTTCTAAAAAGGAGGACAAAAGAGATGTGCAAAATCAAATACGATAACAGGGTTGTATAAAAGATTAGTTTTATAAAATAAATTAAATGCTAACAAAAGAATATTTTTCATTTTAAAATAAATCAAGCCCCAAACGTCTTTCCTTAAATTGAAAATAAATACATTACTTTTAAGATAGAAAATCATTTTGAGCATATACTATGGGTGATATATAAAATCAAAGTTAAAGGACCTTTATTTACCCAGTTTCCTACGGGATTAAAATTTTTGATTTTAATGTACAACAAAAAATATAACAATTAAGTTCCACAAAAAGCACTCCCCTAGTGAATTATTGTGCTGATTTACCAATGAAACTTTTGTAATTGCGAAATTTTAACTCCATTAAAACAAACTTTAGGCCAAAAAACCATTTTTTCCTCCAAACATATAGTTCTAATTAATTTAATATTGAGTTTTTTAAAGTTGATCGAAGTAAGATTTTAATTTTTTCAAAAGTTCCAGTAAATTACATTAAACTCTGTCTTTAAAAAAATAATTTTGCAAACCATTAAACTTACGAAATAAGTTAAAATATTACCAAAAGTTAAAATTATGGAAACAGTTTGTTTATCAAATTATTAAACAATCTTAGTGAACTAAGTTAAAAATAACTAAAAGAACTAAGAATTACACATTTAGACACAAAACTGTTAACAAATATTTTTCATCAGATTTAAATACGAATAGCATTCTTTTGGCATTCTAAACAAAAGAATCGCTTATAAATTTACCTTACAGAAGTGACAACACATTTGTATTACTCAGTATTGTCAATGAAAAAAGTACTTTATTCTCTTTCGAATTATTTTCTCGCAATACAACCCTACCTGAACCAAATTCAAGTGGGTCATGTGCCCACTGTATTATAGTTTTACAGTTCATTCCAATCTACAATAAGAAAATAAACACAAGTCCATATTGGAATTAGACAGAAATGATGACAATTTTTTCGTGCAAGTCAAACGAAATACGACGTCTTTCTGTTAGTCATTTTCACTGTTGTTTTTATAGATAATTGTCTGCTGATAAATCAATTGAAGAAAAAGAAAAAAAAAGAAATTTGTTTGAAGTATTAGCAATTCCGAACAATTAATTTAATACCAAAATAACACAACGAAGTAAGAAACATAGAAAAGGAAAAACCTACAAACTTCTGAGGAAATCGAAATATAATTGTGTAAAAACGAAAGACTGTTTTAACGATCCAGCAATAAAAAAATTGT
The DNA here is from genome assembly GCA_030448955.1 of Trichopoda pennipes. Lineage (NCBI taxonomy): Eukaryota > Metazoa > Arthropoda > Insecta > Diptera > Tachinidae > Trichopoda > Trichopoda pennipes. The sequence goes on along the minus strand of JASKUP010000017.1, from coordinate 25,854,325 downwards.
TTAATATCTGGTTTGTTTAAAACCAAAATACAATTATTTTTCTAGTAAAATGGGTCTTTTTGGTCAATCTTCTGGATTTGAGGTTGATGTGGGTAAGAAACAATGACGATAGAAATATAAGAAAACAAAAAGTATAAATTATTAAACATACAAAACATAATTATAATAGATAGAAATTCCTAACTGTCAAAGGAAAGCTAGACAATCTTATTTGTATTATAATTACTTATCATCAGAATGCGCTTTTAATTGCATATGTATGTATGTATGTACGCAACTGTTTGTTTCTTGCCAAGGTCCTTTGTGTTGTTTTTTTTTTAACAAAGAATCTCTTTTTTGTAAAGGACCAAGGAATCGTTAACAATAGAGTTGATAGAACTTTATTTTAAAGAAAACAAAGAAATTTATTTTCAGGTCATTAAACTTTTGCTTTTCTTTATAGTGTTTGTTAAAAACAAACTTTAAATGTGTATGTATGTGCGTACTTCGTGATAACTTCCATGGTGCAAGTGGTTTTGCTTTTATTTACTTGGTACAAGTGGGAGGAAGTTTTTATTAATGCACCTACCAATTCGAAAACCTTTATGAAAATTAGTTTTTATAACGTTTGAACTTATGATATGCACTAAAGATAAAAAACTTGCAAATTTCAATGCAAACTGATCCAGTGCAAATTTAACTAGCTCTTCCATGTTTCTACACACTATATATTGCATGTATGTATGTATGTACATATATAAAATACGTTAGTTCAATTAAAATATGTCGGAAATTTACAGAAAAATATGTTCTATGATTTGTTAGTTTGAATTGTATTTCGTACAGATTTTTGATGCGGCTTTAAAGGAGTCGTACTTAAGTCTGTTATTCTTATTGCAATTTTTGTACGTTTCTCGAAATGTAATAGGAAATTTTTCCAAAAAGTGTATTACTACAGCCGATATAACACAGAATATTTAAATTTAAAGGGTGTTCCGAAAATGGCATAATTTATAAAAATTATTATTTTTAGATATGTGATAGCCACGCACGTTAAATAAACAAATTTTACAACTATAAAAAACAAACGTTATAAGAAAAGAGTGCTCCTTTAGTGACGCGAATTCATAGTACCTATTATATAGCCTCTCCAATAGAAGCCATATCATTAATAGAAAAGTCATCACCGGTAAAAATTTTTTATAGAAAAAAATTTTCATGTAGTACAACATAAATCTGTTGTAATAAAATATATTCGCTGTACATTTATAGGTGCCCAAGCTTTTCTTGACGTTAAAGTTGAACATTTCATAACAAAATTTTGAATTTTATATTTAATTGCAGTTTTCCAGGATTTGAATTAAAGCTAAACTATTTTAATTTAACATATAGTTTGAGAATTTTTAGTAGTTTTTATTAATTTTATATTTTTTTTTTATAGAAAAGGCCACAAGTGAATCCAACACTAATGAAAATTGGACCTTAATATTGGAAGTATGTGATAAGGTCTCCTTAAATCCTCGAAATGCCAAAGAATGTTTAAAAGTCATTATGCGCCGCATGGCACACAATGATCCTCATGTTGCTATGCAGGCCATCACCCTATTGGATGCTTGTGTTAGCAATTGTGGCAAATCATTTCATTTGGAAATAGCTTCAAGGGAATTTCAAACAGAATTTGTGCGTTTGTTGAGCAAAGTTCAGCCAACACTTAAATCGGTTAGCTAAAATCCTTATTTCTAAATTGTAAATAAAATGTTTATGACTTTCAGAAAATGTGTCAAGTAATAAAAGGTTGGGCGGAAGGTGATTTCAAAAGTGATCCCGATTTGAACTTGATACCTTCACTGTATGCGAAATTACGTCAGGAGGACTCTGACTTTAGTAGTTTCTCTGAAAAACCTCCAAAATCTGCAGCAAAATTAGCAGCTGCAAAAGATCCCAATATTGTAAGTAGTCAACAAGAAGAGGATGATTTAGCCAAGGCCATAGAGTTATCTTTGAAGGAAACTAAAAATAGTCCAAAACAAGGAACTTCTATAGCATCTGCTGGAGGATCCACAAATTATGTAAGAGCTAAAAGAATTCAATTTAAAAATGTTGAGGTATTCACATTTTGCTATTTAAGCCTTCTCTTTATCCTTCAATGTCAACGACAACGTTAACATCAGCTTCTGCTGCACCAACAGCTGTGGTTGAACCACGTAAAGTGCGAGCGTTGTATGACTTCGAAGCCGCTGAAGAAAATGAACTCACCTTTGTGGCGGGAGAAATTATTTGTGTCACTGATGATTCTGATCCAAATTGGTGGAAGGGCTACAATCAACGAAGCGAGGGTTTATTTCCATCCAACTTCGTGACTGCCGATTTATCTATAGATCCGGAACGTTTGGATATAAGTCAGCAACATAAAGTAAAAAAAAACAATCAATTTGAGGAGGATTCCAAGGAATTGCAACAGAAAACTGAAGCCGCTGCTGCGGCAGCTGCTTCACAAAGAATAGATATTGATGAGCAAAAAATTGACCGTTTGCTACACTTGTTAAATGAGGCCAATCCCGAAGATCCCTCCCAGGATACAGAGGAAATGCTAAGATTAGAACAAGAAGTCCATCAAATGGGTCCACTAATTGATGCTGCACTAGAAAGAGTTGATCGTAAACATGCTCAATTGTCGCAGTTGTCAAGTGATTTGGTAGATGCAATAAATTTATATCATTCCCTGATGAGGGATGACCGTAATGCTTTGGCTACACCCTACAATTTAGCTGGAGCTATGTCTGGTATGCCAATCCCTGCAGCTGGCGGGTATCCCAGCATGATCTATGCTAATACAAATTCAACATTTACTGGCAGCTTTGGCCCACACAGCTTACCATCTGTCATGAACTCCTTACCATATTCATCCCCATCTGGCAATTACACACAACAGCATCAAATGACAGGCATACCAGTGCAGTACCAAAATGGTCATGTTGGTCCCCAACATCCTCCATCTCAACCACATTTACTGCAAGGACTGCCAGCTCACATGAACCAACAACTGATGTCACATCAAAATCAACAGTCGGGCTTGTATGGACCACAACAGCGTGCGACTGGTAATAATTTAAGTGCAGGTAGTGATTCTAATCAACAGCAGCAACAACAGCCCTTAGCAAATCCCCAGCAACATTTAAACCATTTGTTTCCTAACCAGCAACAAAATTTCATGACACAGCAGCCATCAGCAATTACTACTACGCTAGCTACGGCAATGTCAACAAATCATATGGCACCTCCTTCACAACACACACATGCTGCGCTACAACAGCCACATAATCAGTTTATATCACCACAGCATCATGTCCAGCAACCTTCCTACATGAATAGCTCTACTAGCCAACCCTCAACCAATCCTCATCTTTATAATCCATCTGTAGGCGATCAACAACAGCAGCAACCAACTTTTATGAGTGCACCACCAAATGCGGCAATTAACATGCCGCATCCTTCTGGACCACTTGATCAATTCGGTCAGTTGCAGCAGCAAATGGCAAATATGACAATGCCTGGCCAACAAACATATGAAACAAATATACCACAAAACATTCCAATTTACCAACAACAACGGTAAAAAAATAATAAAAATAACACAACTCAAAACGTAAAAGTATCGAACGAAATATAAATACTATTTCATTCAAATGTTCTCAAACTTGAAACAAACTTTGTTTTTTTTTAATTCTTTCGATTTTTTGTAATTTTAGAAATTAATAATTCGAAATGAATATTTAAACACTTTGTTTTTTATTTCCTTAGTTAAATGAAAAAATTGTTTTTTGTTTTTTATTTTTTCGTTTCGTTTTTCGTTCATTCATTATAAAAGTGACTTTTCCATCCCTCTAAGAACTTTAAAAACTTTGTTAACTTTGTATTTTGTTTTTATCCTTACCTCGTCATATCGTTCTTTTTTGAAGCTATTTTTTTAAAGTTGGTTGATAGCATTCAGGTAAATCAGAGCATATTAATTAATAAAAATAAAGAGGAATAATTAATAAATTTAAATAGAAATCCTTAAATGAAAAACTTTGAAAACATCAAATAATCTGTACTTTACATGTTAATATAAAGAACAAATATAACATAATAACAACATATAATTATTACTAATATTCTTATGGTATGAAAAAATGAAATATAAAATATTTAAATAATATCTGACGATGCATTATTTTTTTGTAAAAACTTTAACTTTTAATTTATGTATGTATATGGAATTTATATGAAAATTCTTTAATTCTCTTACAATGATGAATATATGTTACTATTTCCCATGAGAATTCTATTAGCCTAAATTCAACATTTTTTGGTTTTTTTTTTTTTGCACAAAATAAAAGAATTGAACTTTGTTGCTTTTAACAAAAAAATATCTCATGCTACATCGCAGGCAAGCGGCGACTTCATTAGCATTTTAAGAAAATTAACCTGACATTTTTGACCAGTTTAAGGCCACCACCACCAAGATCATGCAATTTGACTCCATTAAAATTCTGCAATACTCTTTATAATGTAATTGACAGGCATTTCTTCAGAAATAAATGTTTTATTCATTTTTCAAACATTTTCTATTTTTCTTCAAATTTCAAAATGCAATCAAAATTCACCCATTACTAACACAACAGTTGTACTATCCAGGTTTCAGAAGCAGTTTATAATTTTATTCTACCTTCATCAATATAAAATTTATTATTTTAAATCTTTTTAAGTTGATTGTGCTTGATTCCTTCAAATAATATCATTTCAGGATATTCTCATGAAATACTTATGCCAAATTTTGTATGAAAAAAAATGTTCTGTAATAGATTTGAAGTATATTTTATTTATTATGCATGTGGGCATTATTATTTAAGACTAAAATATTGTTACAAAGATGATTTGTACACAGTACACAGCCAAGTAGGCGCATACACTGAATGATAGTCCCAATTTACATTGTACGATTTTTGTCGCTGCAATTCTTAGTTTGTCGGTAAATAAGGGGTGTAGAAAGAATAGGGGAAGAGAGGAACTAAAAAAAATACACATGCGAGGGTACTCCTGCAATTCGTTTTGTCCACAATTCCTAATTTTAAATGGGAAGTTTGTGTGTATATGAATACAAAATCGTCAAATGTATACGCGAATGCGCAACTTTAAAGAAAGAACGACAAAAATTGCGACGACAAAAAACGTACAATGTAAATTGGGACATAATAACAAAAACAATATGTCATGTTAAAGTAGAATATTCTTGTATGTATATGCGAGAACTACTTAAAACAGCCACATATAGAAGCACCACTTGCTGGACAAATACATCAATTCAAATTGAATCATCGTTGAGTAAAGACAACAAAATGATAAAGCATTTTTTAAGGCGTTACCGTCGTGTTTATTAAGTGTCTATTGAAAGTGAATAAATCGTTTAATTTAAAACTCTAAAGTGATGTGTTATTGTTTTGCAATAAGAACACAATATAACAAAACGTTTATTAAAAATTATTTTCAGTTTTATTCGACCTTTTTTGTTTTTATTAAATATGTACTAATCGTTTAAATGGTTTCTTTTTAAATTAAATTTTAACGATTTAATTTTTCGATATTTCGCTTTCCTGTGGAAAGCTTCTTCAGGAAATTATTTTTTATATTTTACAAAAACAAAATATTATAACAATTTTATTTATTAAAAATAATATACGTAACAATATGAAATGCATTCTTATCGAGAAGGCGTATCCATATTTAGGTTTCCCAACAACTCATTTGCTCGTCAGTAGATTTTATACAAATTTATGATTTCTATATATAAATTAACTGATTAAACGAGAAATGTATATAACCAACAAAGCAAAGCAAATTAATACAACAACACAACCATTGAGAAATCACAGCCGTAATCAAGATCTGTTAAATGAAATTTGTTACTGCTGGCCATTTCGTTGTGGATGTTATGCAAATTATGCAAAATTTTAACGCTGCCAACAAAATTGATTTAACGAGAACTCTTTTTGAACAACAAAACAAAAAGACAGAAAAATCGATAATTTTTTACAAAATCCCAGAAACCGTCGAGAAATCACTTTTAATTATTTATTTAATTTTTCCACAAAATGGTTGGCATTTGAAACGAGTCCTATTTATTGGAAAGAACAAAAACTTAAAAATTAAAATTGTAAAAATGTTCAAAATAAGAATGTAATACTAAGTTCACACTTGTGTTTTTGAACGCGTTTGAGCAAAATGTTTTAAAATTTAAACACAGCCGTTCACACTATGATTGAGATGTTTAAGGCTGACGTTTTATCTACTTTTTTTATCTTAAAAATGATTTTCTGTAACGAAAACAGCTGTTTTAGTTGGGAATCAAACCCAAACCCCAAACAAATTAGCTAATTACACTACCTACTACCATACAGGGGCAAAAACGCACTTAGCACATCCCAAAATTAAATGAAATTCAGAGTTGTATTTGGAATTTACGTGCTTAACGACGTGTTTATGTTTAAATCAAAAACCATTCATTTGAGATGTTTAACAAAACACGTCAATGTATCGTAAAACATCTCAAAATCGACGTGTTTAATGCTTAAACACGATTGAGATGTTAAACACGATACGTGTGAACATAGTATAAGTTTCAGATTGTTTAATTGTAATTGTGTTTAATTCTTTCAAAAATAAACATTTTCGGAAATTTCATTAAATATTCATTATCAAAACCACTTAAATATAAAAATCATATTTTTCTTTAAGTAATAATCTCAATACAATATACTAATGTTTGTAAACTGTTACATTTAATTAGTTCTCATAACAACAACAAATCTTAATTTAAGACTTCAGTTTGCTCTACAAATGATTGGATTGCATCCTGCAAATTTTTATACCGCAACAGTTTAATACCGTAAACTTTTTTCGCCTTACGATGTTTATGCTACCTGATATGGACATATGAAAGCATAATTAGCGCTTTATATCAGAAGACTTATTACAAAATTAAACCAATGTAATAATATAATAATATTAATATAAAATACAAGTTACAGCAACTAATTTTCAATATTTTACATCCCAAAATAGATAAAAATTGAAACTTTTTAACTTAAAATAAGTTTAAATTTAGAAATACTTTATACATTTGCTTTCATCCCTTAAATATGCTACATTTAAGTGGACATCATAAGAGAGCATTATGAAAACTTAGGATTTTTGCTTATAGAGTAGCGGTGTTGGCAATTTACTTTAATTACATACTCAGTACTGTACAATGCGTTTTATTTAGGTACTCGGTAATACTCGATACATTTAACAGGTTCCTTGAAATTAAAGCAGAAAGGACATCTTGTTTTGGAAATATATCCTTTTTATTGATAATTGAAATTGATATATAGACGTCTATTTACTTTAACACACATGTAGAGTTGTTTTTCTAACAAAATTGTATTTGAGCCGCATAATCTTTTTTACAATTATTGTTCAAAAATGTAACTCCAAAAGTAACAGTTAACTAACTGCGGGTATGTATTGAAAAAATACTTCGGTACTCGATACCCATTACTCAATACTTTGTCAACACTAAAAGCTATAGCTTTGGTGATGATTTTATCGACGATGAAGAAATAGGCAGCTTCAGCTGATTCTGAAATGGGCGTTAAAGGAGTGTTAGCATATGACTAGTGAAAAATATATGATTTTTCATGCTGTTTTTCCTATTTGCTCTTTGCCTATTTGTGATATCATATTTGTAGTCTTTTATTTAAACATTAGAACAGTACACTCGTGCTCAACTACCTTCAAAACTACCTTCAACTTTTTGTTGTTTATCATTTTCCTAATTATAGAGTATATAATAATAATAATAATTTTATAAATTTCGTAACTAATAACATTTACATACATTTACATATATACCATATGTACATATTTATATATTGAATATAGAAAAACCATGACTGATGAAATTAATATAACAAATCTTGCCGTGAAAATTTTTTTATCGAAGAATCATGGCTGATGAAAAATTTTTACAAAAAGATTTTGACTAATAAAATTTCTATTGCAAAGACGGTTTACTGCTGATGAAGTTTTTTTTTTTGGCTGGACAAATTGTGACTGATTAATTTTTTTATAGAAAAAGAATAAATGTATAAAATTTTCTAGAGAAAAAGCATGACTGGTGAATATTTTTTATAGAAAAATCATGACCAAAAATTTTCCTATAGAAAATTCCTGACTGATAAAAACTTTACAGAAAAATTATGACTGATGACATCTTATTGTAGAAAAATTATGACAGATGAAATATTTTAACAGAAAAATCAAAAATCAAAATAAAAAACTGAAGAACAGGTATATAGAAAAAATTAATTTTAATCATTTTAGTGATCGTTAAATTGAAGTATTTTCATTTCATATATGTAAATATGTAAATACGTGTTTTGTATGTAAGGAAACTACTTGCAAGACATTGGCTTTAAATGTTGATTTTTAAACGGTGAGTATTAATTGATTATATTTGCAAGTAAATACCCTTACTAAAAGGATTAGATAGAATTTATAAATATGCTCCCCAATTTTACTTTCTCTCTCTCTCACTCACTCTCTCACTCACTAACTCTCTCTACTTCTGTTACTTACTACCACAGTCAGCTAGCTGCATTATGTGTATGAATGTATGCCTGCAATTTAAAAAAACAACATTTTTCTGAAGGAAATTGAAAATTGCAATCAAACGAAAATATGTATAAATTAACAACACAACATGTGTATTGGAGTTATGGTTGTGAATGTGTTTTACTAGTATTCTTAAGCTCAAAAGTTTTCAACGAAATTCTCCAGTCAGTGTGCGGTTGGATATCAACTGAAATGGTTGCAATTTTCGTGGGTATAGAGGCTACTTATTAGGGCAGAGCACGATACTACAAATAGTAGAAGTGTGTGTTTTATATAGTGGTATATATAAATAGTGTATGTAAATTGTAGTAGTAATTGTGGTTTGAAAAAAGTGGAAAAAAAACTTACAAAACAACGGAAAAAGTTATTAAAGAGTAAGAACAAATAACTGATTAAAATAATCAAGGGATAAAATACAAAACACAAAATCTGAAAGTTACTTGAATTTAATATAATTAAATAAAAAAAAAAAGCAAAGCGTTGGTTTGTCTGTCAACTACAATCAAAAGTAAGTGCATATTATGGAAAATGCGAATATCGCAAAAAATTAAATAATTAAAATTTTTTATACAATATTGACACACATGTAAAAAAACACACTGTATTGAATGTGTGCACGTACGTATACTACAAATTCAAAAAGTGCTGTATTTTATGAAAAAATGTGAGGAAAACGAAAATTGCAATGAAATTTGTTAAATCCAAAAATTGATCAAAAAGTGTATAGTTTAAATATTAAGAAGAAAAAAAAGCAGAAAAACAAAAATTATCAACAGCCAACTAAACCGTATATTGTACACAGACGTCAAACGAAAAGTCAACTCAACGTAGGCATATATAAGTACAAACATAGTAATTTTTTTTTGCTTTTCCTCTTTACTTAAATTTTTATACCCCAAAAACAATTTTACATACAGATAAACGTGTATTCACTCCCATAAGTACAACTGAGTATGAGATCAGCTGAAATGTGCAAACGAGTAAAACTACTAATTCTGCAGCCGCAGTGAATATTGTTATTGCTGCTGTTGTTGTTACCGACACTGCTGCATGCTGCGACCGCGGTTCTACTAGTAGTATTTTTTTATAGTAAAAATTTGCATGCGTTTTGCATTTCCTTTTCTTTTCACCAGAGAACAAACCCTCATAAAAAAGATATCAAAAGATGGCACAGTGAGAGAAGTAATCTTTTAATAGAGAGAAGTGTAATACATTTTGTGAAGAGAGAGAATTATGAGTAAAGTGTTGCCATTTTGATATTATTGCCAGAATATGCCTATTGGAAATAAAATTGTTAATAAAACCAATAATGTGATATATGTATGTAGGCGTGAAGAATTGTTTACACCTGATATAAATTTTCCAATTGTTAAAACAAACTTGATTGAAATAAAAGATTCCGATGAGATTTCAATAAAAGAACAATTGAATACGAATTGTGAAATTGAAAACTAAAAGAAATTTCAAGTATATTTTAAATATTTTTCGAGAAATACCTTTACACATTTACGTATGTGTGTGTGTGTGTGCCAATTATTATATGTATTTCATAATAAAAAAATATACAATGAAATAAAGAAAACATCTATTACTTTAATGTAGTTATTTTTACATTTATTTCCAACTTTCCAAGCAACTGGTTTAAATAATCTTCGTGCTATCAAAAAATAATATTTGATGAGTCTCACAACTCAAATAAGATTTTCATTTACTACCATGTCTGAATTCGGAAATCATGCAATGAAACAGATAGAATTGATTTGATTTCGAAATATTAAAAACCTCATTTAACCTAATTACTGACAACAAAAAAAAATACTAGCGAACGCTCGTGATGACATAGGAATGTGAATTCGATATTACAGAAAAGAAGTTTCAAACGGCATGGTCAGGCGTCTCAAAGTCATCACAAGCAATGAAGCTTAACTTGAATGAATTATTTGTGTTTAAGATATCATGCTTACTTAAGTCTCTAACGCGGTAAAATGTTCATATTAAATACAAATTTTTGCTTGTCCTGGTGAACAATTTTAATTGTTCTACCGAAGTTGCATTTAAATATTTCTTGGAAGAAAACTCTAAAAAGATGTTTGAGTAATTTGCATTAGGAGAAAAAAATGAGATTTGAAGCTAATAAATAAATGTTTTCTTCTATCGCAGTCTCAATATGCAGAGGCAAAAATATGTAAATTAATATTTAAAATTTTTTTTTTGTTTTTGGGAACTTATTTCTGTTGCGGAAGCATTGAAGCTCTATAAAATGATCCAGTTTATTAGAAAAATAACTTAATTTTTTAAGGTTTTCGGACAGCAAAGTGCTAGTTAGTTTTTTCAGCGTGAGTGCTCCATGAATTGATCATTAAGGTTTCCTGTCAAATTTATACGGCTTGCAGACTCAAATTAAAATAAATATGCACGTACGTATGTATATTGTTGGAAGTTTATTGTTACCAAAAGTTTCTTTCATATTTGAAAGTCAAGGAAGTATTTCCCTAAAATTTTGAATCGAGTTACAGATCTGTTTACTCGATTCTTATCTATTAGTAAATCATTAGTAAATGATGGAAACCTATTTACTTTTTTTAAGAACAGATAGATAGAGAGAGAGAGAGAGAAAGGTAAAAACTGCATATTATTTTTCGTTTTAAATTCAGTATTTAAAGTCCATATTTTTATTTGAGAATAAAAACTGTTTTATGTGAAAGAAAACCATCAATATTTCGTAAAGAATTCTTAAAAATTTGTTTTTAATTTAATCATGCATATGAGTAAGGCCGAAATCGAGTTAAAACTAAATGGCAACACTAGTTAAAATTAAAGACAATTGAAACATGTATAATAACTGGCTAAGCCACAAAACAAATGTTCTCTTTTTTAATGTTCAAGCTATAAAAAAGTAAATAAATAGAATAAAAGCATTTACGAAAAATGTTACAAAAATTTACCGGAGGTATAACTTTTAGGATTCGCTCATTTAAAACATTGTTCCTTTAAATTAAAAAAAAAAACCCATTTAATAAAATGGATAGAACATGAAAATCATATAATATATTTTTATTACAAATCTCTTTGTAAAAAAGTAAAAAAAGAAAATTATGTATTTAAAATTATAAAATACAAACTCATAAATTTTTTTCATATAACGGCCATGACCAACGCTTTAAACGTAAAGCGTCCTAGCGCCTAGCTTTTAACCTAAAATCTGAATATATATAACTCAATTAATCCAACTGTATGGAAATAAAAAATAATTAAATTATCATTACTTTTTAAAAATGATGACAAAATAATTTAAAACAAAACAAGAAGCCAACTTCACTGACTAAACACACTGTCAAAATCGCATTTCCAATTGACGCCGCGCTGATTAGATTTGCTTAATGCAATTTGTATGTACAGAGAGTTTTTGAAAAATAGATTGCGCTTAGCGCGCTAATTTAGAATTGGGTGTAGGTGTTCAAAATTCAAAATTGAAAAACAACAAGTTTTTAACTATTTCTCATTTTTAATTTGTACATACACATATCCCATCTGCTTTAGGTTGTATATTTTTTCATTATGCAGCACCCACCGCCTGTCCTAACTCATTGGATGTGTAATACTAATTGGATGATTCGCTTTTTGCGCTCGTTCTTTCTATGCTCTCTCTTTATTGCATCTCTGGGAATTACATTCCGCTAGGCGACAGTTCTCAGCAGATATGGGAATTTTATTGTTATGTTCTTTTAGATACTTTCCATTTTTACAAAATAACAAAGTGGCTTCTTAGACTTAAAGTAGGAAGACCTAATAATGCTGTATGTGGTTGTTAACTGTTTTTAACTAAAAGTTTTTAAAAGAATTAAAGCTTTAACTACAGCTAGTGGCATAACAAATTATTGTGAGACGAGACCACATCAAAACTCTATTTCTCTCAAAATTAGTCACGTAATTAAAACAAAGTTTGAAAAAGTAAACTAAATTTAAAATAGTAAACTTAACTTAAAAATCAGAAAGAAACAATGGCACACGCCACCCAAAACGTTTGGATCAAAGAAAATATGGCTACTTTAACAGAATTAACCTTAAGTGTAAAATATCATCTGTCATTTTTAAATTATTATTGCATGATCTTTAGACGGCAGAAAAAGATCGATAACTCCCTAATTTGAATGTTTAAATATATCGGACCTAATTTAAGCAAATCGTCACAAATCGTTAATCCAAGCTTCGAAGCTGCATCAGATGAATATTTACTTCTACTAACTCACATAAAAGGTTAGGGAGCTAAAAAAGTATTCAAGGTATTTTTTTTTTTTTTGTAAATAAACGAATCATTTTATTCCAGAATTCCATCTCTGATTGTACCTAGCTATCTCTGAGAATCTCTATCTGTAAGATGACATTTCTCAGATACATTTCAAGTTTTTTCTCTCCTTATACTTATATACGAGTATATGCTGTTGGCATATATATATATATATATATATATATATATATATATATATATATATATTTTGTTTTTTTGTTTCATTTTGTTACTAAAATTCATTTAGTATAAAAGTTTTCGTATGCATTTCAGAAAAGTTCTCAAGCTGCTCATTCATCTTTATTTGCAACGAATACTCATCACAATTTTCTGTTTTTGATTTTATATGGTTGGGTTTCAGTGTTGCCTGTTTATAAAATCGTTACTCCTAATTTATAAAATTGTATCCTCAAAAATTTTAAAATAAATATTTTTATTCCAATTACATATTTTGCACCAAATATGTAAATTGCATCTTCATATATAATGATGAAATATAAAAATGAAAAAAATTTTTTTTTTAAACTTTTTCTTAAAAAATTTCTAAATCTGCTGTCACAATAAAATGTCCCCCTTTGGGGATAAATATGTTGATTGGGAACACTGGTTTGTACATTTACAATGTCTCTCTATCTTCAGCATTTCTGCTTAGTATTCCTGTGTAAAATATTAGTGTATGACGCTGATTTCAGAGCGGTGGTATAGAGAGTTTCGTTGTATGCTGTCGACAGTCACCAACCAGCCATTATATTGTATTTTATTATACTGTTCTTCCAACATCAGCTTCTTTTTTACTTACTGCAAAACAAAAAAAGAAAAATTATGGAAAAATATATTGAGTAAATTTGTCTTTAATTAATTTTTTGTTTTGGAATTATTTAAAAAAATTAATAAATATCTAAATACCATGCTAATATAATAGCAGATTAAGTTAAAAAGTGCTAAAAGGAAAATACAAACGTTGACAAAACTGCCAACCGTATTACGTGAGTTACTTTTAAATTTATTATTTAATGGATGGCGAAAACCGTAAAACACACATTACAATACACGTGAGTGGATGGATAAGTAAGATAGAAAAGTACAAGAAAATATAAGAATATATAAAAAATTATAGAAAAAGAATATTAAGAAATTCAGTGAATCGATATGTTACGAACTGAATACAACGACAAAAAATCTTAAAACTACATTAAATGTAACAAAGCGGAAGTAATATTTAATAACGTAAGTAACGAAACATACACACACAAAAAAAACAAAAACACTTACACACACATGTACGAAAAATAGTATTTTAAAGCAAGACGCTTAAATATGTATATACTAGAAATATGAATGTGAATATATAAAAGGGCAACAGCAGACATAAACAGACAGACAGACATACAAACTTCATTCATGCCAGTCAGCGGAAAAGGACACCTTTTAAAAACTAAGCAAATTGCATTTAAAAGTAATTTTAAAAAATTTTAAACTATTAAAAATATACATATTTTTCTTAAAATATCACTAATATAAAAAGATGTAAGTACATATGTATGTATGCATGCATGTTTATGCCAAGAATGCTTGGTTTATTTATTTATAGGCATCATTGTCTTTTATTATACATAAATCCTTTTTTAATGTAAAATTTAATTTTTTTATCTGTGATTCAAATTTCTATATTTATTATTTATCCGCCCATCCAATATTTGTAGATTTGGCTAACGAAGAAAAATATTTTAGCTTAAAGCAAAATTTTTACCACGGGTAAGAAGGATTTTTTTTGTTTCCCTCATAAAGAAAAAATGTATACTCTGCGTCCGGTCCGGTCCATCCGTCTGACCGACCGATTGTGTTGAATTGCTGTTACGTTGTTAACAAAGGCGGCACGTGACCTAATGAAAATCTCATGACGTCAATATTGTTAAAAATGCTTCGGAAGTTAAGTTAGGTTGACCATGATGGGCCCGCCTGTAGATCCTCTGCAGAAAAGGAATAAATTATAGTATAAGAAAGGAAAAGCGAGAAAAAGAGAGTGAGAGAGAGCGATCCGAGATTAATTGTCGGACTATTTCGATAGGAAAAGACAAGCTTCTGTTTCCTTTACATGTTCCCACGATGTGTAAATATCACATTTTCACCAAAACATTAAAAAAGAAATAAATTTTATTTAAAACTGTAAAATTCCGTAATTATGTAAGAAATTTTAACAATTTTAATAAACCTACAACAAATACAAGTGGCATAAGTATTTAGAGCACTTTGTAAAAACATTGTTGTTAAATTAAACCTAATTAAACCTAGTCTATTATTTGTTATTCAATCAAAATCTTATAATCCTTTAAAAGTTCTAGCTCAGGTGGCCGTGGTCACAGTCTTCAAGTCTTTTATTCTTCAAATTATAGTTGTGACGAAATATTTTACTATTTCATAGTTGGCTTTTTTCGAAGTTTTGTTTTTTTAATCATAAAACAACAATAGTTATTTTAATTTTTTCTTATTTTATAACTAAAATCAGATATATTATTGTTCATATGATGGCAGTACAAGTAGTTTGTATGTATGAAATACTACTAATATAAAATAAAATAGTAGTATTCAT
Source organism: Trichopoda pennipes (assembly GCA_030448955.1). NCBI lineage: Eukaryota > Metazoa > Arthropoda > Insecta > Diptera > Tachinidae > Trichopoda > Trichopoda pennipes. Next base: position 25,838,774 of record JASKUP010000017.1, on the reverse strand, counting down.
TACTACTACGAGCACGAGTACGAGTAGTAATTGTAAAGCATGTTGAGTGGCCAATTTTGTTTTTGTAAACAATAAGACTTGGCTGAATTGGTATGTACAATAAAATTCAGCGTCAATAACAAAACTAGATAGCTAAATCTACAAACAAATATTTGTATAACATAACTGGATGCAAAAATAGCACCATTGATTTAACACTGTCGTCATGTAACGACGTCAACTTAGAAGCTATACATGCTCGTACATATTTATATACTACATATGCTATATGTATAAATAAATAAATAAATATATCTGTGTGTGTGTGTGTATGTGTCTTTTAATATAGATTCAAGTGTTTAAACAAGTATGTTTCATGTGTACGAATTAAATAAATTTTGTACTTAGTCGAAACGTTGCCAGACAACTACAGGTGGTAATAAAAAATAATTTTGTAAAAATTTTTGAACTAAACAAAAGAGGAATTTATTATTTAGAAACACATTGTAATATATAACTTGTTTTCTAATAATTTAAAATTCCTCAGTCTCAGTCAGTGTATTATAAATAACCAAAATTGAAGGCAGTCTCGGTGTGATGGAGTGCTACAAACAAAAAATATATTGCATGTCAAATGTACAGGGGTTTCAAAAATCTGCTTGTGGTAATGGTATACAAGTTAATAATGTCTATCTTTTTGCTTGAAAACTGTATTTCTTATAATAACAAAATGAGTTGAAACATTATTCAAAATATTTTATCTCGTTAGCCACTACTTTTTCCCATCGTTCTGCTTCAGTTTTGAGATAAAGAATGAATAAATTAATCAATGGCCGAGGATAGTTATGATGAAATATTACGACTTCGCGTCTAGTCGAATACTCTTTTTATGTTTTGTTGATTGCTCTCTTCAAACAAATTAATAAGTTTCTTTGCAGGGTCCATGTGAGCGCCTATTCTACCAATATAGACCGTTACCTTGGCTTCTGCGTTGATTTGGCTGTTTGGCTGGGCTTTTCACATGAAAAATCTGCTTTCAGTATCTCTCGGCTTCAATTTATATGGAACTCAATTCCTTACTTTTAAATGAATCCCAAGGTTTGTTGTAGGATTCGCAATGAATCGCGCAAACCATCGTTTATAAGTTTTTTGACTTGGTGCTTCTTGACCATAATCTTTTACCGGCAATCGATAATTTGCAGCAGTCGTTTTCTTTATATGAAACGTTATCAGACTTCCCCTCAAAACATTTTTAAAGAAAATGTTTATTTGCACTTTGCAGTCTATAACAGGTTATAAAAATATCAGGATCTGGGAGCAAACCTGTTTTATGATTGTTGTCATTTGCATGGTGGAAATCTAGGTGCTCCTCGAATTTGGGAATATAAAATTATGGTACCCGTATATACGTTCACTGAATTATTGAATTATTGTTGAGTCATTGAAAAATTGACCGTTCCAAAATCAGAAGCGTTGTCTTAATCCGTAATAAGTGGGCTAAGATATCCATGCAATAGGAATTACCACAGAAAAATTTAAAAGAATTAAAAGAAAAAATCGAGCCTTATAAAATAGTAGTCCTATTGAGGTGATTAAATTTACAAAATTATTAATAAAAAGTTATAATAATTATAATCTTCCTCCTGCAATAGCTTACAGGTTTAATCAAGGTTCTCTACACTTTTGGTATTGACTACTACAAAATGTTTGTTACATTGAGAGTAGATGAGTGTAGAATAAGTCTTTATAATAATAAAATTTTGAATTTATCTTGGGATATCTCTCTATTGTAGCAAAAGCTTGATATATGTCATTAGCCATTAGCCTTAGTTTTAACTTGCTGTTTAAACTTTTTACAGAAATATGCAAATCTATTAAGATCAATAAAACAGTTAAGTGAATGAACACATGAAAATTGGGAATTCTAGGATTACAGTAGCAAATATTAATCTGGCAATATTGTATACTATTTTTATTTACATAATATGTACCTACCTATAACTGTTGTTGCAATTTCGTAGCTTGGCTAGCAAAAACCTTTAGAGTTTACTAAACAAGAGCATAAAGCAAAAAAAAGCAAACCATATCTCCACTGTCGTGTTCATGAGTGTTAGAGGTTGTATACAAGTGCTTGTGTATTCGCATATGTATGTACGTTTATTTACATATCGATATACAAGAAACTGAAGAAGTTATATTGTGACACCCACGTATAACAGAGCTTGCGGCTGCATAAGCTAGTGACAGTAATTATTTAAGAACTAAAATCATTCATAGGTTTTTCAAAATACGTATACACCGTTAGTTAGATAGTTTTTTAGGTGGATATAAGGGTTGCCAGATATTTAAATCACAACAAAAATGCTACAATTTAACTTTTTATATTTTAGTTTGCATAAAGCATGACCCAATAATTTATCAGATAAAGGCAGGAATTGTTTTTGATGACGCGATTTTACTTGGACATAAATAGTATTTAACAGTAAAAATTTAAATTTTTTATAAACACAACCAATCTGAATATATGAAGCAAATTTCTTTAAAACTTTAGTATTGAAAATTTGTTTTGTATGTATGTAAAACAAAAAATTTTTCTATTTGTCGTTTTTTATTGTTTTTTGTTTGTTTTGTTTTTTTGAAAAAATTTTTGATTATTTTGGATTTGTTAATCAAAAAATTTTTTCAATTTGTTTGTTTATTATTATTTTTGTTTTTCCTGATGATGCCAACCAACGGTGTGGCGAAATATCGAAAAATTAATAAAAAATAAAAGTTTTTTTAACATTTTTTATTAAAATTGACCTAGTGCTTTAAATTAATTACTAAAAAATATTAAAAAAGGTCAAAAAAATTATAACTATTATTTAAAACTTTTGGATTAATTTTGTTGTTTGCGTTCGGCTTCCTATCAAACTAAGTAAATATTACTACGCCGTAACACTATTGCAAATATGAACACAATTTATGGTATACTAGCTAGCTGTTAAGCTTGTCCTTCCTTATCTGGAAGTAGGAAAAAGAGCAAAAAAAAATTATTTTAAATATCAAAATCGTTTTTCGAATCCCATTCGTCTTCATTTTCCGCCCACAAGTCAATAATAAAAAATCTGGCCTAGGAGTTTTAGTTTATGCACGCCAAGATCTGGATAGACAAAAAGAGAAACACATTAATAAGAAAATTATATATATGTAGATCTGTTTATAGAAAAAGTTTTTAACTATTTTAAATAGAACATACAGTGGCTCAATTTAATAACCGTATAATTATGTGTCATAACGTTTGTTTTATAATAAAACGTGATTTTTGCAATTAGATAAAAAAATATTTATTTAAATCCACTTTCTAAAAATGAAAGAACTAACAAAGTAACAACAACTAATTCATAGAGAGAAAAAAACTAAAATCAAAAAACTCGTGTAGATAGAGTTGTTTTAATATCCTACGCAGGATTAATTTTTTCCCATTCTTCCTTAAGAATTTTAATTTATGATATGTCTATCAAATTTCTATAATATTAATATCAGAAGACTGCGATTGCGTTCCAATCTGATATGGGCAGTTATAAAATAAAACATTCGCGTATTATACGCTTATACTTACTTGATAATACACAATATAAAATTTTCGGGAATACCCATTTTTCTAAGGCTAGGAACTAGATTTTCTTTAAGAATTGAGATATTCTTATACTGGTCCATTATGCCACCGATGGAAACAAACTGCCCTGGACTCGTGGCTGGAATACAACCCCAAATAATCATACTTTCATCACCGCATTTCAGTGTAGAACGTAGGTTCTACCACCATCTGCCCATCTGAAAGAATAATTTAAACTCTGGTAGTTCTCTAGTACGAAAAGTTCTGTTTTTTATATTTTTTTTAAACAAACTTTACCCACTCAAACGGTTTATATTATTCACAAATGTTTTTTTACGTGTAAATCTTCCATGGAAATTCTTTCAGCACAGGACATTCCGGACTGTTTCAAGGTTGACGATGATTTGCAAATTTTCAAACACAAGTTTAGTTATTTTACAGCACTTAATTTTGGAGTTTTAAAACTTGTAAGTCTACAATCCAACAGTCGTTGGAAGGAGAAGAATTTTTGGCTGCGCTAATTTTATAAAGTTCAATAATCAATCTCACGTCAATAAAGACCATCTTAGTAATGCTTTATTACCAATTCTCTAACTTCCGTCGAAGCAAAAATATTTTTTTTTAATTCCTTTAAATTTTAACAATTCTAAGAAGTTACCAGCATAAATTTGTTTCACTAAAACGGGAATTCGTTATTCAAAATAATAGTCAAATACTCTAGTTGATTAATTTGACGTTTTTATTGTCTGACTTAAAATTTTTGCTTGCGTAGTTTTCTGTATACATAAATTTGGCACCGTTAAATGTGGATAACGTTAACTTATAAGAAAATAATAAAGCATTTTTGGTTTTTGTGTACGAAGTAATTTGCACATTGTTAACCAACAAATTACTGAAAAATTACTGTCCGGTTATTAAATTGAGCCACTGTATTTAAGTAATGATTTTTTTAATTGAATGGAAATTTATTTCAGACTTTATTATTTCATCATAAAGTATTAAATACAACAAGCAACATTAAGTGCTATAGAAAACCTTAAAATTATATGGTATTTTATCACTTAGATTTCGATTTTATCTCTTGATTTTGCTTGTAGTGGTAACGCATAAGACATGGTAAGTTAAAAGATTAGGTTTTATTAGGAAAGTGCTGGAAAAGGTAATATAATATAATAATAATAATATTAAATGGGAGCTTACCCTCCTTTGTTACAGATACTATAAAACTTCGTTGAAAATATGTAAAAATATATAGAGATAAATCAGAAAAAGTTAAAATTGCAATTAACTAATTCCGACTATAAGATGAGTGAACAACAATTGTGCTAAATAAAAAAAAATCAGTCAGAATTTTTTTTTTGGCAAATTGAAAAGAGAACATGAAAATTCGGATACCAGCATAATTTAATTTTATAGCAGCCCAAGTCCAATCTTATTTAACCGAGTGAATCATTAAAAAGTGTACCCTTTTATATCACCGTAGTATACATTTAATTAAATTAAAGAAAACATATATAACATTTCAATACAGGATAACATATAGGAAATAATCAGTTTAGTGTCAATTTCAACATTTTAATGCGGACAACCATTTGATTCAATTTTTCGAACTTTAAAAAATCATTCCATTTGATCTACTGACTTGCAGTCGATATTTAGTGACAACAGCACTAAAGCAAAGTCTAAATACTCCCACTATTATAGTCCTTACATATCCTAGATACTTACTATATTTATAACATACAATTTACACTGTTCCGACTATAAAAGCTTGTAGGAATGATATTCACACAAAATTTTCAGAACTTAGCAGTGGCGGATATTTACATTCTTACGGATTGCCAATTGACTATGAGATCGATTTAATCTACTATAAAGCCGCGCTAATCTGCAAGATGAAGAGTAAGCGTTAGAGGTGTGGCTATATCGACTTAACGTGAAGTAAGATAATGACTGATGGGAAAATTATTTGGGAATAACTTTAATAAGAAATCAGAATAAAGAGTTTTTTTGCAAGACCTGGCATGTCCTGCAATGCAGTGAGGACATTGGTATATTTCCTATCCCACTCGCGTGATCTTTTTCTTCTTTCATGTGGCTGTATAACACTCCATTCTGCCCCATTGATGTATGTTATATTTTCTCTAATCCATAAAGTAAAAGTTATTAAAATTAAAAACATTAAATGGCATTTAACGGTTTAAATGGCCAATAAAATGTGATCAAATTTTTTATGGTTGCTGTCTTCGGAAAAATTGTTTTTTATAATTCAGTTTACAAAAACAGCGTCAAAAAATTACTTAAAGCTTCTAAAATGTTAAACTTTCGCAAACTGTAAAACGTTAATAGAAACATACTAAATGAAATTTGAATAAAAATGGATATGATACAATTGCCTCATAAAACTAAGACGAGCTGTAATAAGAGTTACGACTTTTAATTACAATACGTATTTTGTTTTTTGCCTAAAAAGCTTTAACTTTAACTATTTTACCTTTTAAGCTTCTGATTAATTTCATTTAATTTTCTTCAATATGGTAATACTGTATGAATATCATACTTAAATTGTAGCAGGCCTTTTTATTGAAATATTACGACAACGACGACTAAAAACTCCTTTTTACTACACATCCTTAAACTTTGGTACTAAAACTAAAATCCTCTTGAAAAATAAAGGCGAGTTTAACAAAACAAAAAAAAAAACAAAAATAAATAAAATCAAACAAAACACAGTACACAAAAAAATAAAAAATAAAAAATAGACACCAGCCAAATATATTTGTATAGTGCGCTTGCTTTAGAGTTAAAAATTTAAGAAAAAGTAAAACAGAAATAAACGAAGAAAGAAAAAAATATTATAAACATCGAAGCTTAACTGGGCTTACTCACAATCTCAATCCGTGTCTGTCGTTTAACATTATTTACTAGATAACAACACGCGACATAATACCTTTAAATATTTACAATAACCATGCATAACACACTCGATTACATACAAACAACAAACAAACGAACTAACGTACACATTCATATCTGCGGACGCTTACACATACGAAAGCACTTATAACAATAAGGAAAAAAATATTTTTTTGCTAAATACACATATAAACACACACACACATATATATTTTTGACTTAAGGGAAATCTATCCATCCAATTTATCCTTCATCGGTGTGTGATTTCCTACTCTACAAGCCCACCCACTCACTCCTAACACTTTTTATGGCACTTCCACTTAAAGTTTATAAAGGGAAAAAAAACACATTGTCTGTCCATCCATTTAAACTGCACACCCACGCTTACACGTTTGTATCCTTGTTATTTTATGTTTATCGTAAATTTTAAAGCGCATGTTATTGTTATGTGAGTAAGTGAGTGGGTGCAATTGAGAAAATTGAGTAGATTAATAAAGAGAGCTTACTTGGGTGAGCAAATATTGAAGGCAACAGTAAACTTTCCAATAGACCATAGACACAACGTATGAAACTTTTCTTGTAATAATTCCAATTGTTATTTTTTCTCAAAGATGTGTGATTGTTAACAGAGCACGCTTCGACTTTATTAAAACTTTTTTTCGAAGATGCTTATAATCCACATCTTAACGATAACTTTAATGTACAAAAGATTGTTTTTTGCCATTTGATTGGGAAAAAGTAATTTCTTGTGCTTAAAATGTAAAAGCTTAAGCTTTAAACAAGTTGTGCTTGTCACAATCGTGCTTATATTCTAAATATGAAAGTACACACTTTTGTATGTACTTGGTCAATCACACCTTAAGTTTCAAGACGATTCTAATGAAATCGAGATCACAGATTTTTTTCTTAATTCATACATGTGTAAACGAAATCACGGGCAAAGCCTACCGGAGAATAAAATTAATTGCTTTTACGGTTGCCGCTTATGTGTTGGCCCTAATTTTGAAAGAAATCTTGTATACTATTCTTAAGATATTTTAAAAGTATAACGCCAAAATGGTTATCAAATTATAGAACCCATTATTTCGTATTCTGTTTCGCGTAACAGGTTTAATTTGGCACTTAAAGCTAACACTAACAAAGCCTTTTTTGTGTGAACAATTAAATAAGTAGTAAATTTCAAATTAATATCTGGGTGTTAGATTCAGGAAGCATACAGAAAGCATATGATATGTATATGGTTGGGCTTTACTTTAAAACTTTACGTTTTTATAACTCGTTGTTAGAAAGATATATTTCAAAAAATTCACAACCTTTATCTTTAATATTTGTTATTATAGACTACGCACCATCTGTGTAAATGATGTAAAATGATGCCTTAAACAATTTGAAACATGTGGGTGGGTATCTTTACCTTTTATATTTTCCAATTGCGATTTCTTAAGGCGATTTCTGAATCCATGATATCTGAACCCATGAGCTACTTTAGAATAATTTCTGAAAACTATATTTTTTAAATATGTGTTACTTCTTTCTACTACAGAATATAGCGGAATAAAAGCGGAACTAAAACATTTTGAGAAGTAACTAATTTCTACAAAATTATTGTGAAAGTTACTTTTTTCGAAAAGAATTTAGCAGAAAAAATGGACTATGTTGCATTGTATCCATTGCTGATGTGTTAATTTCAGTAAATAATATTTCGACAATAGTTAAGTACTGCACCCTGATAAAACGTTGAACAGAAAATAAGACATAGAAAAATAAATTATGTTTTTAAGAGCTAAAATTTTAATATTAATAAATTTAAACTATACCGAACTTGACTTCTAGAAGCAAAGTTAATCCCGCTCGTTTTTAAAGGGATCCTTAATGCTAGATACACAGCATAATAAATATCTGCAAAATAGTTGAAAAACAACAAAGACAACAAAAAAAAAAAAATAAATCGTAACAAAGATCAATTTCTTCATTAAATTATTTTAGTATTTTGGCGGTTGCAGCCCATGCCACACTGGAATAAATCATTAGGTTCTCGATAACCTGTTTGCAATAGTTGTACCTGTCCTAAAAATGTTAACATAAAACTAATTTTCGGCCTCTTCCCTTTTTTTTTAGTATTGTCAATTTTTACTAAAAATCTCCTATAATAACAAGACTGACAATTATTAATTTAAGATAAAATATCGCTTTCGAAAAATGTAGAAAACATTCGATTATAATAATTCGAAATCTGCATTGTTTTTTTTTTGTTTGATTTTTTTTTGTTTTATGGAAGAAATATTCTTAGTCATAGATATTTATATCAAAGTATATTTTTTTTCGACACAATTACGGGTTGTGGCCAACTAGGTGCCCCTGTAGGCTAGTAGGTGGTGTACTAGCTTGTTAGTATGGGGGTTGTGGGTTCGATTCCCAACGAAGACCTTGGTTTTTTTCACTACAAAAATAAAAATTGACTGTCGGTGGGGCTGCTCAGCGATGAAGGTATAGTCACTGATCGCTGTGCTGTCTTTATACAGCAGTTACTTTCCAACTATCCTTCTACTTTCACCACCTGTTTCATCTCTTCTCTATCGCTTTCCTACAAAGAATGTAGCACGGTACTTGACTAAATAGTCATAGTTGCCTGAGGTGCTACTTCTCTTTAAAAAAAAAATTAGAAATCTGCACTTTCAAAACTCTGCGCAGCCTTGTTTAACTTTGTATTTGGATTTAAAAATTTCTTTAAATGTAAATGAATGGTTCATTGAGTTTCGAGCCATTTTAGATTGGTCTTACACTTTTACAATTTAACATCAATGCAAACCATTTAACATGTACAACGATTTTTTAATTATTTTCACATTTATTATTTATTTTTGCCATTTTATTTATTTCTTTCTTGTTTTTGCGCTTAATTGCTCAGCTATATGTTGCTGGCTTTAAGAGAGCTTGCGTAGAATGCTGCCCATGAGATAAAGTATTTGTGCTCATATTTGAGAACGTGAGTTAATAATAATCGAGTTAATTATATGTTTCTTAGCTCATAACAATTCTAATTGGTGTTATCAGAACCTGACAGAAAGGATATTTCAGAATATTTGGCGAATATGCTTTGGGGCAAAGGGTATTCGTATATGTGTTTTGAAGTGAGTATGAGCATGAATATGCCTCAATTATATATATTTTTTTTATCTAGTACTACTTTAACTTCACCCTTTAAAAATACCGCTCGTTTTTGATTTTTTCCTTTCACATACTTTAATAAATTCTCGGTTTCAATCCTCTAACTCTCCTTCGTTGCGAGTCGACTCGTGCTTTAAGTTATTGTCGTTGCTGTGATGATTGTTATTGTTGGTTTTATTGTCAGCAAATGTATAGAGATGTTCGTGCAGGATATATTGTAGAGAGCGCCATTAGTTTGTATGTAACGTTTGCCGGTGACAGGCGAATTATTTGTAGTATCGTCAATGTGTGCATTTCACAAAAGTTTATAAATTAAAACAAGTCTGAAGAAGAAATAAAAATAAGTATTATGAAGAAAATGTTGAGAAAGCTAGTGTGTGTAAATGAATAGGCCGAAAAAATGAAAATACAAATTCTGAATTTGAAAAACACAGCTTTTCTATCGTTTACAAAATAAATAGAAAATTTTTAACTTTATTAATTTCTTGGTCAAAATGTGAGGCAAATTAATACTTCATTCTTCCTTTATAACTATGTGTATATGTGTGTGGTTTTGTGTGTACGTGTGTGTGTGTGTGTGTGATTTTCTTTTTGCTTTTATATATTATTTGACTGCCAAGTAAGAAAATCGATAATTCAGTACTGTATCTTACGGCAAAGGTGATCTGAGGCTGTACACAGAGGACGGGGACTACAACAACATTTTATTTTTTTTTTAATTTAATTTTTTTCGCTATAAAAGCAAGAAGAAGAAACAGTATACATATGCATATGAGTGTATTAAAAACTACGATGGTTACGATAAAACGATGTAGTAGTATCTGGTATTCGTTTTGGTTTTCGTAAAGCAGCCCCGGTTTTTAGTAGCTGCTAGTTGAAAATTCTACAGCGTTTAATAACTCCATATGTGTGTATGTGTGTGAAAGTGTAAAATTTTTTATGTGGCAGTTTTATATGTTTGCCTGTCGTAGCTGCGTGCAGCTCCGCGCTGTTTCTTAATGTCTGTAAAATATTTTTTAATATTTTTCTGTATTTTACTTCTCCTACTTATATGAAATATAGTAATAGTAGTGATAATCATCACTGTGTTGTTGTTGAAGTTTTTAAGCGTATGAGTGAGTTGCCTTCGTAGTCGTAGTTGTATCTACTACTATTTCGGTTGGGCTATTATTGCATGGCTGCTGTTTATTACTCCGGCTGGTAAAATTTTACACTTTCCAATCCCTCACATAGACAAAAGTAGAGACGGACAGACTAAAGTACACATACAAAAACAATTGCAATTTACGCATACAAATACAACTAGTTACAAACAACCATTAAAAAGACAGACACAGAAAAATATCACAGACAGAAAGAAGTGTCTGGTTTTTCTATCATGTGTATGTGATGAATATAAATTAAATATCTTCGTTTTTACTGTCCTGTATGTGCAAAAAGAAACAAATAAGAAGGAGTTTAATGAAAATTGAAATTTAAAAAAGAAATCAAAAACGATAACATTTTTTTTAATAACGGCAATTCAAATTCAAGTGCTATAATTTAAGAATCAAAGTGAGTGTAGATAAAAAAATTTGGAAAAAAATAGAATGAAAAAAAATTACTTAAATGGATATTTAGTTTTCGAAAAAAAATAATGCTAAAGTTAGTTGGGCAGAAACATCATCTCCAACAACAACAACAACAACAGCATCAGCAACAACAACAACAGCATTTAACTTCGTTGCATCAAGAGCAAAAGTCTCATAATTATAAAGCGGCTAAAAATTTTTTTAAGAAAAAGGTTGTGATACAGAAGAAAACAATTAGTTTTAGCCAAAAAACAAAAACGTTAAATATATCGAAGTAGTTAAAATATAATTAATCATTTTTTTTTCTTGTATCTGTGCGTGTATTTTAGGGTGAATCAAATGACTCTGGTACTGAATCTGATGGCGACATCTTAGATGTGGATATAAAACACCATCTTTACTTAGAGTTGGATATGGAAACTAGTAAGTCAGTTTCAATATATAAAACGCTTTTTAACACAATAGCATACTTTAAGGGAAGCAATTTCATTTTTTATGTAAAGATTTTATTCAATAAAATTGTAACGGGATAATGGAAACAAACTATTTAAAATATGATTTAGGCTCTTGTAATATCAATTGAAAAAATTTTTAAAAATTATTGCACAAAATGTCTGAGTTCTATAGGCCTAAAGCGAAACTGCCATTAATCAAAGTGATGTAATTACAATTTCCCCCAGACAATTTTTAATTTTTGCAGCAATTTAATCATTTATCTTGAAAAAGTTTTGAAGCATATGAATGCATGCATGTTTTAATTTATTAAAAAAAAATTTAAATGGGTCGACGTCTTTTTGTTTTTCGATCTATAAATTTTATATTAAAAAGACATAATTTTTGTTTTCGGTAAAAAGATTATCAAGTGTTTTGAAAATAATCTTGTGTATTTCTTTCGAGTTCCGTAGATTTTATGATTATATAATTAGCACACATATATAGACAAAGAGATTAGACATCTACCAACCACGACTCATAAGCAATTAGGAAGAAACTTACTTGAAACTGTAATTAAACACACGACTAAAAGTAAAAAATATTTATTTTTCTGTAACTTTCTGTCATCTTCATCGCGTATTTATTCTTTAACATCTATGTATTCTGCTGATTTACTAGTTATCATCTCTAGAGCTTTAGTCCTCAATGCAAAAATTTGTGCTTTTTGTAATGATATTGATTTTATCGATGCAGTCTTATTAAATCACTTGTCTTTCAGGATTCTTAAATTTCAACCAACTTTATTGAGGAATTTAAAAATTTCATTAATAAAAAATTTTTCAAGGTTTGAATTTGATTCATACAAAGGGATGTCCCCGCGTATGAGTGATATTAATTTAACATTTGAAAAAATTTATTTGAACTATAAATACAATAAAACAAACGCAGTCAAATAACGTTACTTTAAGTTCATACAGAGCGTTAATTTTAGAAAAAGTTTTAACTGTCTGTTCTTCAAAACGTTTTTAATTAAAGCTAGAAAACGAATTATTATAAAAAAATAAAAAACGGTTTCACTATTTTATTTCCGTTTTATCACATTTTAAATTCTAAATATATATTTATTTTAAAATTCTTTATTACTGTTATCGGTTTTGCAAATCAATATTGGTGTAAATTGTTGGCAATTTTAATGTTACTTGTTGATAAATTAATTGTTTTCGTTTAAATTATTAACAATTTTATATAAATTATTAAAAGTTATTAATATATTACGAACAAAAAAAAACGACTACTTCTGTTCTGTTATTTTGTATTTGGTTAGAGGCAGGGCTTTTTATTTTCAAAAATTTTTATATCTGTAAAATATAAATAAATTTACTAACATTAAAAAAAGACGCGTAAATGAAAACTGGTAGCTGCTAGCTGATTGGCTTATTTCCGTTAAGTCAACATCGACTATAATAATAGCTGGAACATAAAACCGATACTAAATTATGTGTTTTGTTGGTTTCAAATCCGATTCCATCAACAGAAGATTCTGTTATAATCCTGAGTGAAATATAACTTATTCTGAAAATGGATATGTTACGAATTCATAAGAACCATCACACTTAGAAATGATTTTGTAAAAAGTGCACTAAAAAAAAATATTTTTAAGATTTAATTTACGTGAATTTCGTTTGATTTAATTATTTAATAATTTATTTGAAAGAACTTAACTTTTATTGCTATTAATTTGTTTTTTAAATATCTTCTTTAACTAGTTTCGTGTATTATTTCCTTAAAGGCTTTAGTTTCTACACCGATGCGAACTCTCCAACCGATACAATTTGTTCATCAGAATCTTCTGCGATGATGTGTAAATCCCACCTTCAGTACGATCAGCATAGTTCTGAAGAAGAGCTAGAGGTAATTAATGGACCTTCGTCGGTTGCAGCTGCAGAAGCTGCTGCCAGCAATGTATTGACAGTACGCGGTACATCATCGTTAATATCAGAGCGTGGATCATCATCATTAGATCCTGATGAGTTGCAAGGTGAAGTAGCAGCTTTAAAAAGATCCAGTTCAACATTGGTCGAAAATCGTAAACGTTCATTGGCACATAGTTCGGATGACGATGTAACTTACAATAAATAAATTTCAATTAAGAATTTAATAATAAATTTTTTGTTTTCATTTGCAGTTGCGAAATTTTTTGGAACCGATTTTGACGCCTGTCAACTTTCGCACATCACCGCCTTTGGAGGCTTTCAAGCCAAATCGTAGCCACATGTATCGCTCGACTACGCCACTCATTTTACAAGAGGCACGTTGCGGTATTGAAAATATTAAGTTATGTGATAATAGTGTTAATGATGAAAATGGTGGTGAAGAAGGTAGTTTTGGCGGTGGCAACAACGGTGATACTTCCTGTGCCATGGGCACTGAAGAAGAAAACACCGAAAATGATGAAGCCACAGCCAGCAGCATTATAAAAATGAAGATAAGCAATTCGACGAGTAGCCATCATATTTATCAGCCTCAAGCCAAGCATAGTTTTCATTTTAATAGTTCGCGCAGCAGTCCTGCCTCCACGACTGGTCTCGATGTTGAGGTAAGGTCTGTAAGTCCACCGGCGAAACTCTTCCATTGTGCAATATCACCAAGACGCCGACCCATGCGCACACAGCATAATTCACAGCGGTTACAAAGACCGCACAGGCCATGTTTAGATTTCGACAAAATGCAGCAGGTTAGTTTGTAATGTAGCGCCAAATCAAACAGCATTAAATTATACAAAAGAAAGTCGATCATCACCTTTGACAACAACACCATCATCACCAATAATATCATCACCGATAGTATCATCACTAACAGGAACAGAAACAGCAACAGTAACAGCAACACGCACACCAACACTAACACCATCAACAACAATTGTAATAACAATAACACAACTGATATCATCTTAATGACTGCAACAAAATTTTCATCTGCAACATTAGCCAGCGACTGCTGTATACCCAAAAGTATCACAAGATGAAAAAGTGTAAAAGGAAAGTAACTTCTCATTAGCGGTCACTCAGGTCCAACAGCAGTTTTAAAATTGTTCATAAAAGTTGTCCTAAAGATTTCGTACGGTATTTAAAAGTTGGTGTGTGCTTCTGGTATAAAATAGAACTTCTTTAAATAGCAAAGACCCTCTCTATCCCATCATTTTTTTTCTGTTTCTCCAAAAACCCACGCCCACTTAAAAACATACTCACATATATAAATATATATATGTATATATAAATACATATATGTATATATAAATACATATATGTATATATAAATATATGTATATAATAAATATATATACATATATATATATATATATATATATATATATATATATATATATATATATATATTGAAAAAATTAAAAAAAAACAGTTTAACTAATATTACTAGGTAATATTGCGTATGAGTTACAAACAAATACAAATACAAGAAACAAATATAACAACAAAAACAAGAAGAAAATGGATATCATTATTATTAAACTTATTCAACTACAGGTTCTGTTTTTTATATTATAAAAAATTTAATTTAATTAGAATTAATTAATTATAATTTAACTTGTGAATAACTTGAATTTTATTGTTGTGTCTCTCTCTTAGGGAATCACAAAAATTAAAAATAAAAACAAATAAAGAAAAAAATGGATAATAAACGATTAAAAAAACTTTAAAAGTCAAACACGTTTACCATGTAAATTAAAGAAAATATTTGGTGTCTGTAATGATTGAAGTGGATCTTAAGTATTGAATTGCATATGTACATTAACTAATTGTTGTTTTTAATAAAAAAGGATATTTCGCCGTCGCCTCCTTTTTTCCTAGTAACGTATAAAAGAACAGTCAATGTTTCAGCTTGTGTTTAAAAACTTTTCAATTTATTGAAGAAGATTCCTTTAATGATAGAGAACATTATATTGACATTAATGACATTTAAAACAAACACCAAACTTTAAATTATTCAATTGTTATAACGGTTTTTTTTTAATGAACATAATTCTTAAAATATAAATTTCTTGATGCACAAGTAATTGGTGCTACTAGTTTCAAACCAGTTTAAATGAGAATTATTGGCTAAAATATATTTAATGATTTTATTTTTAATATTAATGATCTGTAAAATTATTTGCCTTCGATGGTTTAATTGAAAGCACGGTTCACTGTTTTCAAACTGAGTACATAATTAAATAATTTTTAAAGCTTGCAAGTTTTAATTAGTAAAATTTTGCAAAGTTTCGCAGTAAAAATGTCAGATTTAACAATTATTTTTTAGTTTTTAAGTAACCGAAACTGAAAAGCTTCTTGTTGTTGTTAAAAAAAATAAATTTGTCAATTTTGAAATTAATAGAAAAGTGATAGGTGGAGATTTTTTAATTGTTTTTTGACAATTATAGTTCAAGTGCTTTTTCTGATGCATATTCTTTTTAAGCAATAGAAGTTGTGATCAAAAGCCTTTTTTTTATTTTATGTTTATTTGTATTTGGGACTGTGCAAAGTGACAGATTATTGCGTCATATACTTTAATGTAAGATCTTTTTAAAGACATACAGCATTAAAAATTAGTTTATTATATAAATACTAGCTCACGGTTAAAAAAGAAGAAACCGTTTTTAAGAGAAGAAGCAAATTTAATGAATTGCAGTGATAGTTGCGGATTTAATTTGTTAATTTTTCTTTTTTTCAAAACATTTACAAAACTAATTCAACAAATTTTGTGATTTTGACAAATCTGAAAATTTGTGGCAGCATAGGAACAGATAAAAAATTCTAATTTCATTCGAATTCCCTAAATGCTTTTAACTTTTAACAGATATAAGAAGCCCGCTTTTGCATCCGTTCAACTATTACAAATTCTGTCAACAGTTGAATGAATAAAGTTAATTCCAAAGGGAAAGGAAAGCGATAACGTTCGAGAACGTGCCATAAACCAGATTGTGTTGTGGTTACTGTTTCATTTTTCTTGTAACTTATTGCATCTTGCCATCCGACTTAAGTCTAAATAAGCTTCGATTTAACATTCATGTGTTTCATATTAAATATTGCCATAAATTTGAAGAAAATGTTTTAAATAGATCAGAAGGTGAAAACTTTGCATTGGATGCTTCCTATTCAATAACAAAATACGTTCAACCTGCTAATTTAAGAACTAATTATAACTCAGCTTAAGAGCCAGTATTTTGGTTTTTTAAGTGCTTAAGTTTTTTCTGTACGTAAGAAATTGTTGACCGTTACAACACATAATTTAACAACAAACACCTGCAATATCAAAAATTAATTTCAAATTTAAGCTAATTTAAGTGGTTGTCGCTTTTGAAACAAAGTTCCAATCAAATTTCTACATAATCTGCATACTCAAGTATCAATTTTATTTTCAAATAAACTTTTATATAACGTGTTTCAAATAAACTAAAAAACTAATAATGAATTAATAAATGTTAAAATCAATTCGAAATCGAAAATTTCTATATGAAATATATGTATTTTTAGGTTTTTTTTTTTTTGTTTATTGTTATAATTGTGCAATAAAATGTTAAATCAATAAATGTATGTAAATATGTATATGTTATATTTCAATGGAGACTGAATAATGAATAATTTTAATTTTTATAGCATAAAGACTTAAGAAAAATATTCGAAATGTGTTAAATTTATTATTTGTGTTTGTAATTGTGTGTATAATCACTGCAATATTTATAATATAATAGATTGCTTTAACAATTTATTGTCTCAGTTTTATTATTATTATTATTATTTGATTTCGCTTTTTATCTTGTAGAGACAGAAAATTCGAAGTCTTCAGCATCCCATACATTTTGTTGCAAAACTAGAGCTAACAAGCAAATATTTTTTCTTTCAGAGAATCAAAGAAAACAAAAACAATTAAAGAAACAAGAAACAAACAGAAAAACAATATCAAAAATCGTTCAAAATCGTAAAAAACATTTTTAAAATATTGTAAAAAAAAACACAAAAAATTAAAAAACTAAATACCCCATAAAATATTTTCCAATAAAAAATTTTAAGAAAACTAAGAAAAAAAAGTATGAAAGAAAATTTTAAAGATTTTTTAAGAAAACCAAACACCTCTACTCAAAAATTAATACAAAATTAATGAAATGATACAAAAATAAGATAAATGTATTGTAGAATACAAATCATACCATACAAATTGTATTGTATCGTATCGTATCGTATTTTACTGTAAGTATAAGAAGAAAAGAAGAAAAAGGAAGATTTTTTTAAAATAAAACAACCAACCAACAAAAACAAATACAAATACAAATACAAAAACCCAACCAATCATTAGACAGTCGACAACCAAATACCAACCGATATTTAACGGAACAAGGAAATATGATAACAACTAAAATAATTTAATAAATAAACAACAACAAATATATTTAATAAATAACGAAAGAATAAATTTAAAAAAATAATCTAAAATGATTAATAAACAAAGAAAAAATCAATAAATAACTCATACTACTACATTTGTTTTTACACGCTCAACCAGAAGTAATAAATAAATTGAAAACATATTTTTTCACTATTATATAACTAAAGCAACAATAACAAAAGAAAAAGAAATAAAAAAAAATTAACTAACAAGCAAAATAAACAACCATAAGACCAAAAAAAGCATCAAAAAACACAAAAAATAACTGAAATTATAACCGAAATTACAACAATACGTTAAGCATATTACAACCACAAAATCAACAATAAACAATAATAACAACAAAAGCATACAATTAACATTTAACATATTTCCCTACAATATTCTTAAAAACAAACAAACAAAAAATGTTAATAAAAATTTAAATAACCTGTAGGCGAAAATATGTATCTTTTCAATTATTCCATATCCGTATGTATAACTCTAAAATTTTGTACAAAATTATTAAGTAAAAATTATTAGTCGTACCCATCTATGTTTCAAGTGTTTTAGTACAAGACTTTAAAGGTTTAAATCTATTAATTTATCACACAATCTATTAATTTGTCAACAAAACAAATTGTAGTAAAATTTCAAAATGAGATGACAGCAGGTTACAATCAATAGTCACTGACTAATTGTAGATTATTAAACTGATAGTGATTTATAATCGTCTCATGTTTTATACCATTAAAAGCTATTCAAGAATGAAATTAAATAAAAATATTCAAAATTATTTTTTATTTTCAGTGCATAAATTGTCCAAACATTATTTTTTAATAGCCCTATTGACGGAATCTGGCATTTTTTGAAATTCGTATTTTTAAAACATTTTTTAATCTTGCATGAATTTTTTGTCGCTACTAGTCTCAGAATTATTCAGAAACTGTTTAACATTTACTGGTATTCTGACAAGTCATTCTCGAATTATGGTGAAATACATTTATGTGACTCCATTATTTACGAATTATATACTCCTCTTTAAGTAGGCGAAAAAATGTTTTGGTGGCGAATTTATTTTTAATCATTATTCCGATTCATGAGCAGTGCTTACAGTCAATCAAATGTCAAGCACATTTGCTTGCCTTTTGCCTTTCTCCTTTTTTCAAATAAAAAGCTCATTTTGTTTAAGTGAACAATGACATTTCATGATAATACGTAATAAATGATTATTGATCAAATGAGAATATGGATAAAGAATTAATAAACATAAATATCAAAGCATAAACAAAATAGCACGAAAAATAAATAGTGACTTTATTTTGCTTACATTTCACTTCAGATTTGTTATAATGATACACGTATATGGTTTTGGAGCCGTTTCAAGCCGAAGTATAGGAAGTATACGAAGTATTGATACCGGTTTAAAGTAGGAATATGGGACTTAATAATGCAATATGATGTCGGGCAAATGGCCACGTAGGTAGACTTTCACTCTTTTCAAAAAATTTTTAAGCATATTTTGCAGCAAGGCGAAGCAGCGCCGAATTTAAACTTTTAAGGCGTCAGGTGTTTGTGGCTTGTTTACGGACTTTCAAATGCCCCAGAGGCAATAATGCAGCGGTGTTAAATCACAAGACCGAATTGTTTTGGTGGCTGTGCAGCTTATGACGCAGACCAAAGTTTACTGATGTCAACAAACATTAGCCAATAGTGTTCACAAAAAATTTATTATCGTGGTTTGTTAGTGCAGATAATTCAAGGTGACGGCGTTTTCTTGCTTATTTTCGAAAAAATACTGGCCGATGATGCCGCCGTTTAATTGAAAGTAGGACTCACCACTATAAATGATTTTGCTAAAAAAATGCTTTCGCTCAGTTTACCAACAACGTTCGACGTGAACAATGGCCAGCCGGTTTTATTCAGTTAAACTTAATAAGCGTTAAGATAAAGATCGTTATGCAAAATGTTGCTCAAAGTGCCTCTAATAACGGTCGATTGTCAACAACGGAGATGAGTTGATGGTCCATGCTCTTTCTCAACACTTTGATGTTTGCATCACTACGGACACTAGGAGCTACGAGTTTTGATCTTTCTTCAGCAACGACACCGTGTGATTCGAATTTGGCGAATAAATTAGCCACAGCGGTCTCAGAAGCAGCCTGATTATGACAAAAAATGGGTCGAATTTTACAAAGTAATAGAATAGATAATGTGAAATTTTCACAAATTAAATTCTTTGTTCAAGAGTGTAACGTAACATGCTTAAAATTTTCCGACCTTTTACTAAATAAATGTCAAAGGATGACAGCTCAATTCTTCATGTGACAGACAATTTTCTTCCTAACCTCTAATTTGACCAACGGATATATATATATATATATATATATATATATATATATATATATATATATATATATATATATATTATTTATATAATATTTTGTTCAACATTTTGGGCAAAAATTTCTCAAATGAATTTTGGACAACATTTCTTTTAAAATCAGTTAAATATTTTTTTTTACTTATTTTTTATCTAACTGTTTAAATAATAGTTTTGTGGAAGCTAATTGCAATAAATAGTTTTTTTTTATTAAATCACATATATGTAGTTTGCTTTTGTATTCTTTTATTTAATTTAGTACCTGTTTTTGGATCAAAATTATATTCAATTCGAATGTTATTTTCGCTTATGGCTTATTTAAATCAAATTAGTTGTAAATAGTTGTGAAAACAATTTAAAAATGAAATAAAACCACAAAAACTCAATGTCATTTTAATTTAAAAGAAATATAAAATAAATAAATAAATAAAAAGAAAAGAAAAATACTGATAAAAGGAAACTAAAATAATGCCACAAAAAAAATTATGTTCGTTTAAAAAATTGTTCTATTTTAACAGCTTTATCAAACGAAATGCAGAAACTAAAATAAACTATATTATAATCTACGCAACTTTGTGTTTGTCAGATATAAATTAAAACAGAAACCAATAATAACACTCTATAGAATTTCTCCCCCATTTTAACAACAACAGAAAGATATAAAATATTTATTTTTTTTTAACAAAATATAACGACCGACATGCATATATTTTATTCAAATACTTGTAACAATCGAAATAAATAAATAAATAAATATCTTAAACATATTTTCAATAATTTGCACATTTTTTAGAAAATAGCAAAAGAAAAACAAAAACAACGTTTTAAAAAGTAAACCCCTCTTAATTATTTGCAATATTAAAAACAATAAATAAAAAATAAAAATACATTGAAAAGCAAACTTGCCAAAAATGGAAAAATTATTCAACTCAAATTAAACGATAAAAAATTTCATTCAACTTTCCCTTAATCTCTTTTAAGTCCCTTCATCACCTGTCAAAAAGGCTTCAAACCTCATGTTCCCTCAAATTATTAAACACATACGCTAAAAAAAACCAAAATTAAGAAAACATATATCATCTTATCATAACAAAAGCAAAAAACATATTTAAGTCAAATCTAATTATAACATAAAAAATTGTCATTAAATGATTAAAAAATTAAATTTAAATTTCGAAAACAAGATGAAAAATTTAAACATTTATTTTTTATTATTATGAAAAATTATTCAACAAATCACCTCCCCCTTTAAAAATTTGAATTTAGTTTTTAATAAAAAAAAAAAAACAAAAACAACAAACAAGGGGAATAATGGAATTGGTGGAAAAAGAAAATAACTAATTCAAAAAATGTATGTATGTATGTTTTTAATAAATTTAATTTTCGGTTTCAATTACCCGTTACGTTTTATTTTTAAAATTTTAAATTATAAAAAATACAACCAAAAATAAAAAGACAAGAAAAAAAACATTGAATTTCATTGACTGAATATAAAACAAAAATATTACAAAAACAGTTAAATTGTAGTTTTTTAAGTCTTAAATAATATATGATAAATTCTTAAAAATAAAAAAACAAAAAAAAAAAAAATAAATATATATATATATAAATTATATATAATTGTAAAAGAAGAAATAACTTAAAAACAAAGATGTGAGAAATTAAATAAAAATAAGAATAAGAATAAAACTCATCTACATTGTACATATAATTAAGTACAAGTGCAAATAATAAAGGAAGCTCTGCAATAGCGAAAAAATCCAAAAAAAAACACATTTCTTTTATTTTCTTTCAGCTTTGAATTTTCAACAGAGGCTCGATATGTTTATGAGTATTAAATAAATTTGGAACAAAAAAGTTTTTTAAATAAAGGAGAGATAAACTCAATCTAAATTTTTAACAAAACTCATTTAAATTTTCGCCTTAACTACAGAATTCATTATCTTAAAGTAATAATTTTTAAATAAACAATTTTATTTTTCCTTACCCCGCAGTTATACATTTCAAATATATATATATATTATTTTTTGTTTTGAATAATAAAAATTTATTAAAGGAGTCATTAATTTTCCAGGCACAAGACCTCCGTATAGCAAGTAAATAAATTTTATTTTTATTTTCAATATTTCACCACACCATAAAGTGTTAGAAAGATCAATTAAAACTAAAATTATTATTTTATAACGGTCAAAAAACAAAAGTAAATAAATTTCATCAGTCATATTTGTTCTACAAACAACTTTCATCAGTCCACTTACCCTTACGCCATTTTCATTTTCAAAGAAGTAAAGTTCAATGATTCCACCAGATTGACACTTTTAATGGATGCAAAGGTGACTGTTGAATAATTTTTATTCACATATCCGTTCAAAATGAAAATATGCCTTGTCACTCATTATGATTTTTTTTGCGAAATTCGGGGTTGTCATGGGCGGGCTGTGACATCCTATTGAGATATGTAGGGCGGTGTAAATGGTCTTGTGGCAGAAGCTTTTGTTTCAACTGAATCTTATATGGAAACAAATGCAAATCTTTGTGCAAAATGGTGGCCAAAGTTGTTCTCTGAAGACCAAGCTCGTAAGCACGGCGTCGAATTGAGGTTGATGGATTGTTTTGAACACTTTATTGAGCAGCAGTAATGTTTTCAGCCGATCTAGTCCAGGTTGGGGTCCAGGATGGGACCTTTCACCTACAGCCCCCCTTTCACTACACGATTAATAGTTCGTTTTGTTGGCACTTTGTTTCTCCCAAACTTTCACTTAACTTTCTCATCGTCACGATGATTGATTTTGAAAAAATGTTTTAACAGTTAAAACATGTTGGTTTATGGAATATTTCTCCATAATAAATTTGTCACGTATCTATTTCACTACCGCCAAATATGAACTTCCTAGACTAATGTTTACCAAAATGGGGGCAAAACAAAGGTAGTATACCTTCCCGGCAGAAATATATCTTTTACATATTAAGGCGCGCACATTTTAAAAATTATATAAAATAAAAAGGATTTATAAGATATCGATAAATATTTGTAAATTTATAATTTACAAATATTAAGCGAAAAAAATAAAAAAAATTAAATACTATAGGTTAAGCATTTTAATATTTTGGTATTGATTGTAAATAAACTTTTTTCAGTAGGCTCCGTTATGGGTACTACTATTTTTGTACCCACTTCGTTAAGTTTATTCAAAGCTATAGGCATAAATATTTTAAATATATTATGATCAAAAGATGACAATAATTAAATAAATTCGTTTATTTACGTCACTTTCGATTATTCTTAAAAAAAATTTCGTTGTAAAGAATATTTAATCGAAAGCCACAAAACAGGTTTAATCAGAAAAATTTAATTTAAAGCAATTACTAGACAGCCCTTTTTATACTCTAAATAAATTTAAAAAAAATTTAATTGTAAATCGTCGCATTATTTTCTTCATTCTCTTTTCAATTTGTTCAATAAATATCTATAAAACTTATTTATTTGACTATAATTAAAACTGTACATTTCACTTACGGTTTACCACAAATGTGTTATACTAATAATACGTTTTAAATATATCTTTCGTTTTGTTTTGTTTCAAAAAAAAAAAAAATAATAATAATAATAAATTAAAAATTCATAATAAAATATTATTAATCTATTCTTTTAATAATGACTTAAAATGACATAGAACGCTAATAAATATTACGCCTCAGACTGTGTGTCTTTCTTTAATAATTCCTGTTTTTGTTTTTTGCGCTCATGAATACGCTGGTGACGTCGCAAATCACCAGAAACTCGAAATCTCTTAGAACAAACGTCGCATTCATAGGGTTTTTCACCTGTTGTAAATTAAAATATATAAATTTACGTTAAATTAGTTATTAATTTATAACAAAAACAAAGAAACATGAAAATATATTGATTTTAATTACCCGTATGTATTTTACGATGATTTTGTAAATACGTACTAGCACGAAATGACTTTGTGCAAAATTCACATTTATAATTGCGTTCACTCGTATGTATGCGTAAATGTACGACTAAAGAGTATTTGCGAGAGAAAGCTTTGCCACAAAACTCACACTGATGATTTTTCTCGGTACTGTGAATGGATATTGTATGGTATTTTAAATCGCCCCATTGCCGAAACTTTCGATCACAGTGTTCACATTCGAAAGGCTTGTCCCCCGTGTGAGTGCGTGTATGGGCTTTTAAGGCACCAATGGCAAAGAAAGACTTGTCACAAATTTCACACTGATGTGGTCTTAAACCGGAATGTGTGCGATTATGGTATTTAAGTGCATTGCACGAATTGAAAATACGCTGACATTTATTGCAGATATAACGTTTACGTTTGCCATTTTCATCATTACGATCGTTTTCTGAGCAAATTTCTTCGCCATTAACTTCAAAGACAGTTATTTCGCAATCCTCCCTTTTAACTCTATTGAAGGGTTTAATATCTTCCTCTTGTTCTTCGTGATATGAATGAGAGTTGTACTCATTATCGGTGTCTTCATTTTCTTGATGAAAATCTTCTTCCGGTTCAACCTCATTGCCACTTAAAGTGTCTTCGGGATTTTGATAAGAAATGTCGTTAACATGTGGAGGAGTTTCCTCAATTTTAATATGTTGTGCTTGTAAAACTTGAGGTTCATTAAGTTGGTGTGTTTCTATATTTGTTTGATGTTGTTCTTGAGCAAAACACTGTTCGTTATTATGTAAAGAAGGTTGTGTATGTGGAAATTGTAAACGTAAGTCTTCCTCATTTTGTACTGGCTGCGTGTGCATTGGCGGTGGTTGAGCTGGAGCAGATGTTTCTAATTCAGATTGATTTTGAGCTAATTCTCTATGCAGTAGTTTATCGGTTGTTAGCTGAGGTTCTGGCTGCATAAGAGGCACTGTGGCATCGTTATTTAAAATTGGTGCAAATTGTCCCGAAAATAGAACATCACAAAATGGTTTCGTCTTTAAGTCAATGCCATTAAAACAATTGTTTGTAAACCTTTTAAAACCATTAAAGTACAATTAAAACGATGTTTTTCAAATATGTATAGTGCAAGTTACATACCAATGGGGCCTAGCTCCGTTTGAGGTTGGTGTCATTAGATCCATAGCATCACAAGTGTCTTCTATTAGTACTTTATCTCTTATACCTTCCAACATATCCTCAGTATCACTAAACTCTTCGGGTACTAGATTTGGTGTGGTTTGCTGCTGCTGCTGTTGTGTTTGCTGTTGAGGTTGATTGTGTTGTTGTAGGGAAGCAGTCGCTAAGGCATCTGTTTCATGTTGATGATGCTGTGGTTCCATTACCACCCGCACCGAAACAACATCACCAGACTGATTAAAGTTTTCAAATGGAAAATGAACGTCATGGAAGACTTGATCAAGTCCGTCAGTCTACAAAAAGGCAGTGAGTTTACTATTAAACCAAAAAATTTTAAAAACAAATTCATTGATTGACGAGTATAACTAATCAGGTCCCGTAATATAAAATATTTAATTTGATGCAAATAAGATAAATGACGAATTTTTTAATTTCGAAAATTTCTTTAAAAAATCTTGTTGCGTACATTAATTAAATGTATAAACTTTTTAACTTTTGTATCCAATTTTGGACGTCATTGGCAGACTTTAATTCAAATCTAATTTTTAATTAATTCATTTTTAGGTTGCAATTTATTATTATTGTAACTTATTGTAATCGTTCGATAACAAGTTATTTTCTTACATTTGAATTACTCTTTAATGGAATAATTGTATTGAAGATATAAAATCTTAGTTAAAATGCTATCTCACCCTTTCTTTATTATGATAATTGATAATTTTTTTTTTTATTTCAAAACAAGAAACTTATTCTTAACATCAGTCTTTGGAATACTTTTAGTTTATTTACCTTTTTAATTGTACATAAATCTGCTTCCGCCTTTTCTGGACCTAAAACATCCAGGGAAGTCTTCATTGCAGCCAATATTGTGTCAGGAGTTGAGGGTTCGTAATGTTGCTTTAGATGAGCAAAAAAATCCAACTGGGAACAGGTGGCATGACCACAAATTTCACAACGAAACTGCTGCATGTTACTGGCGCCTACCACTAGCTGATCCACGTGAGGCAATTTGTGATCATTTAGTGGTACATTAATTTGAAGTTCTGAATCACAGTGGTTGATTTTGAGTTTGCGAGAAATACGTTTTTTGTGGGGCAAGACTTTGCGGGAATTGAAACGTGTGATATCACAGTCATCATCAATGGAAGCATCCTTTGAAAGAAATCAATATATTGTATACGCGTCACTGACTTTAAAGAAATAACTTACATCCAAGGTGACGTTAGAATCAGTTAGTAACAATTGCTGAACAACCTTTACATTATTATCGTCATCAGCTGTAACAGAATCTACAGCTGCAGTGTAAGACTTCTGAACCGGTAAAAGAAAATCATTATTTAACGGCATAAACACCGTATTCTGAGATGTTTTGCGCTCTTCATTAGTATGTTGGTGGTCATCGGTTCCAACATTAAATAAACTGTTGTGAAAGTGTAAGTCTGTCGTAAGATTGTCTCCATTATTATGAGTACCATTTTCTGCCTTAGGAAAGCTCATCAAATCCATTATAAAATGATTGGGATCTCTCATATACTCCGGGGCCAGAAGAGTCTGAAAAAAATAGAAAGTGAAAAACACTTTTGCTTCACGATATTTTAACTGAATTTTACATGATCTATAAATTCTTGCTCCTTTCGTTGCATTATTTGTTCCATGGTGTCGACGTTATTAGCTTCCTTTTGTGCAAATTTTCCTTTTAAGTTCTTTAAGACAAAATAAGAATTGAAATACTTTTTTTAGCACTCATCTTTCAGTAGTTTTTTGAATATCTTTTAAGCAAAACTTACGATTTCATTATTTTTACAGTGGCTTTCGAAATCATTGTAATCATTTAGTTCCATAATATTGTTGTGGTTACTTTAAATAAAACTTTGTTTATTTCTTATTTATTAATCTTGCACTTATTGTAGTCAAATAAACAAATAAAAATCAAGATAAATAATATAGAAGTAAGCTGTCAAACGTATAATCGCAGAGTCGTTATATGTTAGAAGCTAATAAAATCAGCTGCTCGAAAGTAATGACAAGTTTTTTGAAAAATATTATGGAAGTATAGAAAATATGTAGCACACTTAGGGGATAGGAAAGTGTCTGTAATAACGTTAAGTTTGTTTCATCACCGAAAAAGCCATACAAATGGATGCCGAACAATTCTCTTTCAAATTGTAATTAATGATTGATGATGTTTACACCTGTAAATTTAAAACATAATAGATGGGTGGTAGGCCCGGGAATGTCCCAAATTGACGCAATTTACAAATCTACACAATCTTAATAATTATATAAAATTCTATTGTACAATAAAGAATCCATTTGGTTCCTATTTGACAAATTCCACAATTTCCAACGCTTCTTGTTAATTATCAATTAACATGTCTCTATTTGGGCAATTTTTTAAATTGTGCAAAGTGTATTTTTGATTATTGTTTGTTCGTCTGTTAGAGTCTGTTTGTTGCCTTCAATAATTAATAAATATTTGAAAATATATTTTCTCTCTTAATGAAGTAGAAAGTTGGACAAAGTAAAACCTGAGCAAAAACTGTTGACTTGCTTATGCACGAAAATAGTTCAATTCTATTTTAAGCATTTTTTTTCGCTTAAGTATCGTATTATTTGATATTACCGTTCTTTAGTTACCTGCATCTTAAAGGAAAATTATTAAACCACCCACTTCAATAATTCAGAAACTTTGGAAATTATATTTCTATTTCCTACCATAAAATTTATTTATTAACTGTTTCTCCCAGATTAACAATAACAAAAAAAAAAAACGTAATAAATTGCCTCAAAAGTTCATTAATTGTGTTGTGTTTGAAAAACGAAAAACTAAATTCCTAAAAGTGGCAGTTAAAATTAAGTCACTCCATATGGACACAAACATCGAGGCTCTCAAATTATTCTCTTCTGCACTATTTTGTTTTATAATCATTAATCCTGAAATTATAAAAATAATTTAAAATATTTAAGATCATAATGGATCAGTGACTAAAGCCACAACCAAAATGTTTATGAGTTTTAACACTTAATGATGCAACCGATCAATTGTGTGGCTGTGTATGTGGGTGTGTGTTTAAGTTGGAGTGAAAGAGTATTTATAACACGATGGCTTAAATTTTATAGTTACAAATGTGTTACAAATAAATAAATAAAAATACTTTTTAAGGCAATTGCAGCCTGCTTGTAAATAATTTTCATTTTTCTTTCTTTTAAGAGGGGGAATATTTGAATTTATTTATTTTTATGAGCATTTTGAAGTGTTAATAAGGCACTTCAAAGTGCATTCAAGACACATATTGTTGTAGTGTTGTAACAATTTGTAAAAGATTTAAACGAAATACATTTAATTTTTATTTGTTATTGAGTTCCTATTTGTGTTTTGTACTTTCTTCGCTTCGAAAATCATTCTAAATATTTTTATGAAGACCGTATGCGGGTTGTGTTGTTTGTGTGCTAAAGGATAGATTAGGATCAATGGCGTACTTGGAGGCAATGTGTCAACTCTCTTTGTGCTAAAACAATCAATGCTGCTTAGACTGTTAAAATTAATTTAATATAAATTAAATGTCACTTTATTTCTTAAAGTAATAATTATGATTAAACAATTTTCAATTCATCTTCAATTTCAGATATTTTTATTGTGGAACTAAAAAAGTACTAAAATACTTCAAATTCATAATTCTAATGACTAATGCAAACAGATAATGATCAATGTCTTAATAACACAAGAAATTTTCTTTTGAATTTCAATTGTTTACAAAATAATTTTGATTCCTCTTTTTAAACAAATTATAAATAAAAAAAAACAAAAAAAAAAACAAGAACGCAGATACAAACTGAATTTCGTATTTTTATTTTGTTTAAAACTTTGAATGTTTTGCCGACTTTTTGTGCGAAATGATTTTTGTTTGACAGATGGATTCCAATTAAATGCATCATCTCATCTACTTCGTAATTATAGCCAGCCAGCCTGCCAGCCAGCCGTTTGTCTGCTTAAAAGATGATGAATGCTCTTCAAAATTGTACATTTTTTTTCTGTTGTTGTTGCTGTTGTTTTCATTGTACGATCATATATAATGATCTACATTCCGTTTGCATTGTGTGCATGAATAAGCTGATTGAATATGGTGAGAACACAAACAGAAACATGATCATGTTTATAATTTATAATTGAAAGTTTAAAGCGATTTTACATCAGCGACACTTGTTACCAAAAAATTGTTTGGTCGGCATTTCAAAGGAACTTTCTCCGAAATTCTTTAATGTTTAATCAAACAATTCTTGCTTCTTGGGAATTTTCTTCTTCTGTTTTCGATTATTGTAAATAAATATTGAACATTTGAAATTTGCCTTTTTTTTCTGATGTTTTTTGTTTTTATTTATTTTTTTTTTTTTTGCATTACTTCAAGAAACTGTGTTACTTAAGGCGACTTCATTGAGGATAAATGTGCGAATAAAAGACAAACTCCAAACAGTGTCAGACAAGTATGAAGTTGACTGAGAAATAAGAAAGACTAGAAAAATATTTAAAGAAGTAAGCGCTTAGGTCAGCCTCGTTAATCTTATCAATATTACTTTTTTTTTTTTTAAAGAGAAGTAGCACTCCGGGCAACAATGCCTATTTAGTCAAGTACCGTGCTACATTCTTTAGGAAAGGGATAGAGAAGAGATGAAACAGGTAGTGAAAATAGAAGGATAGTCGGAAATTAACTGCCGTATAAAGACAGCAACAGCGACCAGTGACCATGTCTTCATCGCTGAGCAGCCCCACCGACAGTCAACTTTTATTTTTGTAGTGAAAAAAACCATGGTCTTCGTTGGGAATCGAACCCACAACCCCCATACTGACAAGCTGGTACACTACCTACTAGCCTACAGGGGCACCTAATACTTGCTAATAATTCTAATATCAACAGGCTGGACTAGAACGGAAACTGAAATTGAGGACTTAGTAATCAGAGAGAAACAAAATCGACAGCGTGTGGGTGCCTGTTATATTAGCGCAATCTGACGGTGCTCTTATCAATGGAAACGCTAACCGAACGCATATCTACAATCCAAGTTGCAATGTCGCCGTAGATTTTCTAAACTCATTTAAAAAGAACAAGCTAATACTTCACGCGATATATATTTAAACCACAGCCACCACATCACTCCTCCTACTAACCACTACAGGAGCCCTAGTCCCTGTGGACTACCACCCTACGTGCTACTAGTAATTAAGTCACTGATCGATCTTCAAATTTCCTTTCCTTCCAGTTTCAGACTCTTGCCAGCCTAGGCGAATGGTTCAGACTTTTACCACCAAAACTGATAACGTCAAGATGGAAGAGGATACCAGATTGTGTGCCGCCGCGGTTGGGACAAAAAATATCACTGATTACTAGGATTTCAGCAATGAATAATTTAATCGAAAATACCAGTTGAAAATCAGCCTTGTGATTTTTTACAAAAGAAAAAAAAAAGAAATTCAGTTGATTATTTCATTTCATTCAGACATTTATAAAAATCGTATCTTTTGGTTGGCAATGATGTTTTTTTTTTTTTTTTTTTGTAGAACAAATTTGAACGTTAGTGCCCAATAAATAGACATCTAATCATTTGTTTTTTTAACACAAGCAACCCACAAAATATTTATTTTCGTTTCCTGACCACCGCACTTTGAATTCTAATCGTTAAAACAAACACAAGCCAAACAAATGAGATCCTTCTCGATCCTACCTAAACATTCAATCGACAACTAATAAGCATTCTTCACATTAGTTGTTTATCCAAAATAAATATTCAAAATAAACCAAAATATTTATTTTTAATTTTAAAACTATTATTTCTAATCCAAAATCAACAAACCACTGTAAGCCCCTTTTCAAACCAACAACTTGCAAAGATCTCAACCAAGAAAAATGAATCAACTTCTTTTTATTTATTTTAACTAGATTTCAAAATGCGACAGCAAAATTTGAAAAACTACCTGCCAAACAAATATTTACCAAATTCATATATTCAATTGGCTAAAATAAATATTATTGCTTTTGGAAAAATATTTATGCAAATAAATAAATAAAGAAAGAAAGAAAAAAATGAATCGTTATTAATTTTTAAACAAAATTAAACCAAACAAATTTCCTGCACCAGCCAGCCGCCTCCAATAATTGTAGGCAAATAAATCCTTCAGCAAATTTATTAACAAGTTTTTTCTTCAAATGCGGTTTGTTGCAGTGCCATTATTTTTATTAGATTCAAATATTTACATAATTTTCAGAGAAATGCAAAACGAGTGCTTAAGATAATTTTATGAAAAGGAATTTTTCCAAACGCAGAATTTAACAAAAAGACAAAGACTCGTTTAAAAAATACCTAAATCGCATTCTTTCTGCCTGTAGAAAGCACACAAGGGACCTTAAGATTTTATTATTATTATTTTATTATTGATAAATAACTGCACACATACACACACATTGGATATGTTTGTGCTTTTAGATAAATATACATATACATCCACCTACTCCTTAGAAAAGTTATCGAACAAAAGTCTTCAAGAATCTCAATTTGTTTGTCCGCAGTCAAATAACACTCAACGATATTTCCATAAGTACGAGCAAGAGAAAGTAAAAAACAGATGAATCGTTCATGTATTATGAATCATTATGTATTAATTTTTCCATATTCCACTGGAAGTTTTGTAAAGTAAATATTTTTCTTCAGCACGCGCCCATCCGTCCTAACCTATACTCCGCTAAGATCTTGCCTCTTCCCAATTTCTTTGCTTTTATATACGAACGGCCAAATCAATTCAGATGCTTCAACTACCGCTTTCAATTTATTCCATTGCGGCTACTAATCAACAATTTATTTTCCTACACTCCATGTACGGATGGGAGTTAAACTCATGCCATAGTGTTTGTTCAACAGATGATGACTAACTTTCGTCTATTCGCACCAACACACATACACACTACTCTTGTTAGTAGGAGAAGTAATAACTTTTAAATTCTGTTTATCAAACACGCGAACAGCAACAATGTTAGAAGTGTTGCCAAATCTCATATCGATGATACTAAGTTACGGTAAATTTTCACAACAACGGTTTTGATAAAGACTTCAGGGTATTGAGCTCCTTAAAAAATACAAATATTTAGACGATACGTCTTTTTTAAATGGAAAAAAGTCTGTCGGAATTATCAATTATATTTAGCGGCACAACATTTTAACCTGATGAAAATATTCTTATTACGTTGTTAGTGGGTAAGTAGATAATTTAAATCTTTGTAATTTTCCTCTAAAGTTTTTTTTTTCGCTTCGGACCAGCACTCAGGGGATGACACCCACACATGCAATGCATTGTGCCAGAACTAGACATTCAAGTTAAACTTTCCTATATTGAATGTGACAGGATAGACTTCTGGAGGGAGTTTATTCCACATATGGACTGTTCTGTTAAAAAACGAATTTTCCCTGCAATGCATAGTGCGATTCACTGGCCAATCAACCACAAGTGGATGTGCTCTCAACAAAATTCGAGCTAAAAGCAAAAACGTGGGAGTTGCGGGAAAAAGTTCTCTAATTTCGTTAGAACACTTACCATTGTAGTAACGATAGAACAGTGAAATTCAAACCACATTGCGTCGATGCTCCAGAGAATCTCCCCGCAATGAGCCTCTTGGCCTTCTCCTACACGCGGCCGAGCAACTCCAAAAGAGACTTTGGATCGTCGGCCCATACATGAGAGATGTATTCCATCTTTGGACGGATATAGGTGGTATAAATAGTATGGAGATCGGAAGGAATGAAGTATCTCTTACACCGTTTTAGAAAACCGAGGTACTTGAAAGCTTCTTTAGAAACTTAAAAAATGTGTTTAGTCCATCAAACATCACATGGAATTTTCATGCCAATAACATCAGGACCTTCCGATTCCATAATACTTATACCATAGTAACAGATGCAGCACCATTTCCGAACAAAGATCTATGTGTAAGCATGCAACATTGTGTCTTACGGGCATTAAAATCTACTCCATTCACACGAGCCCATTCCGAGATTGTTGCGAGATCATGATTGAACTTATCATCCACGCTACGCCTTTGGGAAACCACCTCCTACTGGTCCGGCCTATGCGAAAGAGTATATAGGGTTGAAAGTTTTACAAAGAAAGTAATTTAGAAAAATAAGAAATCCCATCTATAGTGCGATTCCTGAGAGAACTCGATATCAACCTGGAGAAGTTATCACCGAGACTAAATACAAGTTTTGACAGAATTTCATTATGCCGCACTCTATCAAACGCCTTGGAAATATCTAGAGCCACCACCTTACTCTCTCCGAAATGACGTGATAAGATCTACATTTGCACCTGGTCGTAAGCCTTAATCAGATGGTGGCTCATTACCACTGCAGATGAAATGTAGCGTCATCCTCGCCTTAGAAGACCTTCGGATACGTATATCCTCCGGTCACTCCTAGTTGCAACTTCAAAAGCCCGGAGTAGGCCGCAGCCTTCACTCCTTGCTGAAGAGTTGGAGACTATCCAACTCGTGGTCCAGAACGTATGAAGCTTAATATAATTAAGAACACGACGGCATTCATACTCACTGGACCTGTACCATTCATTGTGAATGATCCGACCCACAAACTCAAACGTGGGCCTCAAAACACACAGCCAGAACGATGCTCCTAAAGGGCCTACCTCAATAATCAGTCAGAGAACAGCTAAATGCCTAAAAAGACTTATAAAGACTTATAATGTGCCCCCGGGGGACTCTCTCGGAAATTGATGTGATTTGATTTACATCCGCACCTGGCCATAAAGCCTTAATCAGGTGGTGGACCAAACCAGTGCATAATTTGGAACGTCATGCTCGTCCTAGGAAGCCGAAGCTATAATTCTATGCAACAGAACTTTCTAGTTGCCACTTCGATGATTCCAGAGCAGGACTGCAAATCATCACTCCTTGCTTAAGAGTTGGAGCCTTTCCAACTCCTGTCCAAAACACATGTCTAGCATGCTCACTGGATCTGGGAACATTTCACCAGGTAGGTGTTATTAAAGGTGAAATGAACCCGGCCACCATTAAAACTGACCTGTCTGTCATGGGGCCGCAAAACCACAACCACCACGTTACTCCCATATAGGGGCCAACCTCAATGATCAGCCAGAGAACTATTAAAAGTCTAAAGAGACAAATAATGAACTCTGGGGCACACTAATCCCCGTGGAAATAAAGTGGAGTTTCCAGTTGAACCCCTGCTGTCTTCAGGGGACTGGGCTCTCTTTTTCCCCAGTTGCACTGTAGATAGTGAAATTCTATAAAGACCATATTTATGTGCCCCCGGGGGGACTCTCTCGGAAAAAATGTATGAAGTTGCACCATTGTTTCGACCAGAAAGCCAGCAAGTTACTCGTAGAGCGCTTCCTACGGAAACAATACTGTCGGTCGCTAAGTAAGCTGTTAGACTCCAGTTGCCTCACAAGATGAAAATTAATCATACTTTCCATTACTTTAGAAAGTACAGAACAAATTACGATTGGGAGGTAATTTTCAGAGTTTTTAGGGATCGTCGTTACGTTAGCAACCTTCCAACACTTTGAAAATTCGTTGGCATGATTACTAACGAACGCGCTAGCGTCGAAGAACACTGTTTCAAGATCAGTGCTGAAATTCCATCCAGCCCAGGAGACTTATTGATGTTGAGTGCTTGATGTGCTGAAACCATTTTAACCGCACGAACTCGAAAGTGGGGGATTCCTTTATTACTGCCTGGCGCAACGTGTTATAATATCTCACGTTAATTGCAAGCCTTAATGTACAGTTCGCTGACCAATTCGATTCTTTTTAAACAAACATACGTTTCATGTTTTTAGATTCAATCCGAAGAAAAGACTGTAATGCTTCAACCGCCAGTTTCTTAATTCATGTAAGAACAACATTTTTTTCTTATTTTTATTTTAACGAAAAATATAATTTATTTTCTCCTTATTACGTTTGTGCGTTCTATTATAAATACATATTTTATCGACTCACAGTGTGACTTGTGCTGATGAATACGCTGATGCAAAAATTGCAACTTTTGTAATTTTTTATTATTGTAAAATATTTTTTTTAATATTCAATATTATTTACAAATATAAAAAAAAAATACAAGAACGTATGTGAGGATATAGTGAGTTTCGAGTATCCGTAGAGTAGAGTGTGCTGCATGAAAATGAAAAATGCCTTCTTTTGTTATTTGTCACGTTCTGCGGTGCCATTCGTTGTACTTCTACAACAAAATGTCCAAAAGCTGTTCGATGTCAAACCAAAGAATACGTGTTTTCACCAACATTTTGCACAAACACTATCATTCTGATTTGAAATAACCCAAAACAGACAGAAATAAAAAATGAAAAAATAATAAAAAAGCAAATTTGAAACTGAAAACTGTAACGAAACACTCAAATCAAGTGGATTTTTCCCCTTCTATATTTATTGAACTGTAACGAGGGTTGGCAAGTGCAAATTTAATTGTACAGAAGGAAGCTATAAAATTTTTAATTTCTTTAATTACAAAACAAACAAAAGGTGATTTTTTTTTCTTTTGAGCTTTTCCTTGGAAGGAAAGCTCAATTTTGATAGGCAATCATAGACAATGTAAAGCTTGCGCACGCTTGTGATATAATATGAATCGTAAGAGATTTAAAAACAAACTTGAATTTTTATTCTCTTTAGTGTTTTTGTTGTTTTATTTAAATAGAAAATAAAAATAAAAAAATTAAACAGGCGCATAAAATTCTGGCTCAACTAATGGCGAACTCATTTATTTTATACATGGAATTTCGACATTTCGTTAAACGGCGAAAATAAATGAATTCGCATTTACTATCGCCTGTAATGCATTCATGTCGTCCTTCAATTTATAAACGGCAGATTCATACATTTTCCAAGTGGTAAAACTCTTAAATTCTATATAATGAAACTTCTAAGAATTTGCCGTTGCTCTGAATTTCGAACTCCAATAAAAATTGTCATTTTTTCTCTATTTTATGGAAAAAATTGAAAAATTTATTTTCCATTGTCATCATCGGGCGCATTGGTGCATCGGGCCTCGTTCATTCTCCCCTTAGATTTTAAGAACAAATCGAAAGATGCTTTGTTTTTCTTTGTTTTCTTTATCCCATCAAGTGTATTTATTGCTTGTTAAAGGACTTTAAGATACAAAAATACAATATGCTAAAGTTACGACAACACCACAAACAACAATTTTCCATCTGAACTAACTGATGATGATGACGTTGATGATGTTGAAAAACTTAACAAAAAGTAGCAACAAAAACAATAAAATAGAAATGTGTATAAAAAGTACTTGAAGTGTATTGAGTAGAAGCAATAACAAGGCAAATTCTAAAGAAGCCAGCTTTTGTTAAACTGGATGCACAAGAGCAAACACAAACACAATCACAAATACACAAATACAAATACATTTACAAACGTTTCCCCATGAAAAAGGGACCAACCAACTTGTTTACATACTCGTAGTTAAAGAAGGAAACGGTACTAAATAATAACAAAAACAACAATAACAACAACAACAATGTATCTATTTTGTTGAATGAATACTCGTGTAGCAAACTTTTGCCAAAGCAGCCAAAATACCAAATTTCTTTCCTTCTTTTTTTTTCAAGTTGAGATGAGTTTTGTATTTGTTGCCACCCCTTCTGGCTTTTATCCTGGATAGAGGAAGGAAGAATCATTAACAACCATAAATACATATTGATTTAAGCTGTGATGCGATGCGATGCGATGAGCCTGATGATTATGACGTTTAACAAATAAACACGTATTTATTTACGGATAATTGCGTGTTTTTTGTAACTGTTTCGTGTTTCGTGTTTTATTTTTTATTTATATCTTTTCGTTTTTTTTTTTTTGCTGTTAAACGGTGACAAACATTTTAGTTGTTTACTTGATGGTCACGTGTCAGCTTTGGATATTGTGAAACATTAACAACAACACGACGACAACACAACGACGAAAAAAAATCAAAACAAGATCTATTAAGTGATAAATTATTCAAAGCTTTTGATTTAATTACTCGTAATATGTGCTTGTCCTCGTGTTTGTACTTATGGTTTTTACTCCAAGTTTTGTCGGTTGAACGCGCAAGATAAGAAGATAATGATGATAAAGGCCGTCACATAAGCTGCGTGGTATGTTTGTTACATTGTTGAAAATATGCGAAAAGTGTGAAGATATTTTCGTTATTTTTTTTTTTGTTTTTAATAAATTTTATTTCTCAAAACACAATCAAATTGTTCGATACTTAAGAAAATAAGAGTAAATATCTGTGTGTTTTATTACTTCTTTTACTTTAAAGTAGAGATAAATAAAAACCCACATCAAATTCATTACAAAAAATGAAAACCAAATCAAGAACCAAAAAACAAAGCATCTAATATCGCCAGTAAAAAGAAAGAATAATACTTGTGCCCATAATTGTAAAAGAGGTCTAAGTCATAAATTGTTACTGGTACTCAAGTCAATAAAATCGATATAAACAATATATTGACATAACTATTTATCACATATGTTTTGCTTCAATACTAGCAAATATGGTTTTTTTGGAGAGTAAACATCTGTCATTAAAATGCCAAATTCGTGAGTCACCAAAGTGTAAACCAACATTTTACTCAAATCCTATAAAAATGTCAAATTTTTTACTTAAAATAGATGTTTTGCAAGGAAGTCTGATAACCTTTTGTCATTTGAAAAGAACGGCTTCTGAAAGTCATCGACTGTTGGTAAAAGTCAACATGCCCCAACGCAAAAAACTTGTGAACGGTGATTTGAGCCATTAAAAAGTGGTAATTTCAATACAGAAGACAAGTTTAAGGTTTGAGGTATTGCAACCAATACTCAACGAAGATTATTGTCAAACACAAGAAGAGCTTGCATTATCAGAAATTAGCTTGATTAATTTTTGATCTCAAAGCCGTAGCAGTTCCTTTGGCGCGGAATCAATATGCTACCATGAACGTGGGAAAAAATAGTGGCTAACGATGAA
Organism: Trichopoda pennipes; assembly: GCA_030448955.1. NCBI lineage: Eukaryota > Metazoa > Arthropoda > Insecta > Diptera > Tachinidae > Trichopoda > Trichopoda pennipes. Next base: position 25,800,176 of record JASKUP010000017.1, on the reverse strand, counting down.
CAATATTTTGAATAATGTATTAACTCATTTTGTTATTATAATAAATACATTTTTCAATAAAAAAAAATCGACATTATAACATTATCATTATTGCAAATTTCGTACAAAATGCGTATTTTAAACCATTTTTAAAATTAAATGAGTGTTCTATAATTAAGTGACAGCAATATAGAACTATGAAATTTAATGGAAACAATAAACTAAAAAAAAAATAAATATTTAAATTTAGATAATTATCTGTTATTCTTTTCAACGGTCTTTTTTAATTAACAATATATATTTTTTTTCGATATTTCGCTTTTCACAGCTGAGAAATTTATATTAGTATAAATGTCAAACTCTATATATTTTCTCCATGGTACAACAGTTTGTAAGATAAGTATAGAAATTTATAAATCAAAAACTCAAAATAATAATAATAACTTTTTGTTTTTGTAAAATATAAAAAATAATTTCCTGAAGAAGCTTTCCACAGGAAAGCGAAATATCGAAAAAAAATATATATTGTTAATTAAAAAAGACTGTTGAAAAGAATAACAGATAATTATTTAAAATATAAAAAGGTCGATTAAAAAATTAAAAAAAAATATTTAAATTTAGAAAATAATTATAAACGTCGTTATATGTTAGAAATGTTAGAAATAATTAAAGTACCATTAACCAAAAGAATAAATTTTAAAGCAGATACGGAGAATGTTGCACAAAATTATAGACATTTAGTGCATAAAATTATAAAACAAAACTCTGTAACTGCATAATATTAATAACTAATACTTTAATTTTTTGTAACGTTTGGTCATTAAATTTATGTTTTTAGAATATATGTTTTGTAAATTTGTTATGTATTTTTAAAATTGGTTTTCATTTAAAAAATTTTTTAATATTGAAAATTTGTTTGTATGTATGTAAAACAAAAAATTTGTTCAATTTGTCGTTTTTTATTGTTTGTTTTGTTTTTTGAAAAATTTTTGATTATTTTGCATTTGTTAATCAAAAAATTTTTTTCAATTTGTTTGTTCATTATTTTTGTTTTCCTGATGATGCCAACCAACGGTGAGGCGAAATATCGAAAAAATAATAAAAAATAAAAGTTTTTAAAAATTTTTTATTAAATAGTGACCTAGTGCTTTATAATTAACTACTAAAAAATATATAAAAGGTCGAAAAACTATAACTATTATATTCAATTTTAATTTAATTTAATTAGAAAATAATATTTAAGGTGCCTACCAGATGCCTTAAAAGGAGTTTTTGCAATACGGCACTATTGATTTATTATTTCTTGCCAGAAAATACCCGCGGCTACATTTTCTTTAAGGTCTTTCAAAAGTTCTGGACCGTCATTGATTTTTTATTCGTTTTCGAACTGCAGTCCATAGATATTGACTTTGGGTTTTAACATCTTTTAGTGTCCAGAATTTTTCAAAGTTAGAATTTCTTTAATTAATAATCTGTGAGATCTAAACATTTTTTAAGGGAAACAATTATTATTTTGAAAAATTGTTTACACTTTCAAGTTTATTTACTAAACTCGTGTTGGCTGCTTATATTTCTCAGCCAGAACATTTGTTTCCTTCCCATGCCTCGTCGTCCTTCTATTCTTCCCTTTAGTGTAAATTTTGAAATTCATATTTTCACCTCTCATAATATGTCCACAGCAGGTAGTTTTTCTTCCTTTAATGCTTGACAGTAATACACTATCGCTGTTTATTTTTCTTAGCACTTCAGTATTTGATATTTTCTCCACCCATGGTATTCTGAGCAATCTTTGGTAACACCACATTTCGAATGCTTCCAGTTTATTTATAGTAATTACTTTAAGCGTCAATGCTTCAACCCCATACATAAGAACCACCGACCAGACATAACACTTCATAAATCTAAATCGAAGGTTAAGATTAATGTCTCGGCTTGCAAGGATTTTCTTGTATTAGGTGTATGTGGTCTTAGCCACTAGGATGCTTCTCTTAATTTCAACATCTGACTCTTTCTATTTGTTGGTTGAAAATTCCCCCCGGGGGTACATGATAGTCTTTTCGGAGCCTACTATTCCATCTAGACTGGTGTCTTGCGGGGTAAAAGGGAGCCCAGGCCCCTTAAAGGTTAGTGGGAGCAATCTGGACAATCCACATATTTCCACGGGAATCAGTAGGCTCGCAGAGTTCACTATTTGTCTCTTTAAGCTGTTCTCTGGCTGGTTATTGAGGTTGGTCCATATATAGGAGTATCGTGGTGGTTGTGGTTTCGAGGCCCTCGTGAGAGTTTGTGGGTCGGATCATTCACAATGAACACAATGAATGGTTCAGGTCCAGTGAGTATGAATGCCGTCGTGTTCTTAATTATATTAAGCTTTATGCGTTCTGGACCAGGAGTTGGAAAGTCTTCAACTCTTAAACAAGGAGTAAAGGCTGCGACCTACTTCGAGCTTTTGAAATTGCAACTTGGAGTGACCGGAGAATGCGCGTATTCGAAGGCCTTCTAGGGCGAGAATGGCGCTACATACCATTCAGAGTGGTAATGGCCACCATCTGATTATGGCTCACTGCCAGGTACAGATGTAAATCTAATCACGCATGTTGGTTGAAAATGCATAGATTAGCGTCTGAATATGGTGTATTTGATCAACTAATAATCATAAATTTAGTCTTTTGTATTTTTAGGTTTAACCCAAAAACTTTACTCTCATCCCTTACCAATTGTACGAGAATAGTAGTGTCATCAGCATAGCGAATGTTGTTGATCAATTGACCATTTACTTTGATTCCTGCTTCAATATCACTGACGGATTCTGGAAATATAACTTCGGAGTATAAGTTGAAAAGGAGAGGAGATAGAATACAATCCTGACGCACACATCTATTTATAGGGATATATTCTGTGTTCATTTCATTAGTCCGAACTTATGCTACTTGACTGCTGCACAGATTTCAATACGTAAGAGGCAGTCCTTATCATCAATGTCTAATTATCTCAATATATTGATCGTTTTGTCGGAAGTATTAGATGGTCATATAATGTCTGCAGATTAATTTATATTCGAATAATAATTAATTTAAAAAATAAGCACGTTATCAATAACTTACCTAAAGCACCTTCTGTCGCCATAATGGCAAAATGTAATAATTTATTCCAAAGACACCAACTGAATAATATCGTTAAATAAAAAGAAATGAATTGTTGTTTCAAATATTAATTGATTATGAGTTTTTATGTTGTCGCCTTAAGTTTAATACAGAAGCGTATCAAAGAAGATCATTTTCTTTTTTTAAAGAGAAGTAGCACTTCAGGCAACAATGCCTATTTAGTCAAGTACCATGGTACATTCTTTAGGAAAGGGATAGAGAATAGATGAAGCAGGTGGTGAAAGTGGAAGGATAGTCGGAAATTAACTGCCGTATATAAGTCAGCACAGCGACCAGTGACTACGCCTTCATCGCTGAGCAGCCCCGCAGCCCCACCGACAGTCAATTTATTTTTATTTTTGTAGTGAAAAAAACCAAGGTCTTCGTTGGGAATCGAACCCACGACTCCCATACTGTCAAGCTAGTACACTACCTACTAGCCTACAGGGGCACCTAATATTTATATTTATATTTTTAACTTATGTTTATATAATTACCTTAAATTTTTGATTTAGGCCACTTTGTAATTAACATAAAACAAGCAAAAAATCAACTTTAACCAATCATCCAGCAATGTTGAAATTATAACCACCATCTTAATGGCTCATTGTTGACGATGTCGTAAAAATAACATTGAAGAAATTTGATTTAAAATAATATGGCGTAAAATAACTGATAAAATAACTTTTGACCCATACGATTTTCATAATTATGGTCACAATTGTTAGACAAAAGAATTAAATTATTTATATCACAGTTACCTCCCCCCGGGGGCACATGATAGTCTTTTTGGAACCTACTATTCCATTTAGATTTGTGACTTTCGGGGTAAAAGGGAGCCCAGGCCCCTCAAAGACTAGTAGGAGTCATCTGGACAATCCACATATTTCCACGGGAAATCAGTTGCCCCAGAGTACAATATTTGCTCTCTTTAGACAAAAAATGTGCTCTGACTGGTTATTGAGGTTGGCCCCTATATGGGAGTATCGTGGTGGTTGTGGTTTCGGACCCTCGTGAGAGTTTGTGGGTCGGACCATTCAAATTAACACAATGAATGGTTCAGGTCCAGTGAGTATGAATGCTGGCGTGTTCTTGATAAATAAGAGCTTCATGCGTTCTGGACCAGGAGTTGGAAAGTCTCCAACTCCTCAGCAAGGAGTGAGGGCACGGCCTACTCCGGACTTTCTAAATTGCTACTAGAAGTGACTGGAGGATATACGTATCTGAAGGCCTTCTAGGGCGTAGTTGGTGTCCAATCAACTTAGTGGTTTAACTACCATCTGATTATGACTATATAGTCGGTGCAGATGTAAAACAAATCACACATATCACAGTTACCATCTCCGGATACATTACCTTTATCATCTACTTTACCTGGTCAAGGGAGCAGAACTTTTACTCGTACTGGTAGTTTATGATGTATGCAGGAGCTCTTAAATTAATTTACCCAATCGATCATAAAGAATTCCAAAAGTTGACAACCAAATTGAAACCTCGTGTGAATAGAGTAGAATTCAATGCTCGTAAGACACAATGTTGCATGCTAACGCATAGATCTTCGTTTGGTAGTGGTGCTGCATCTGTTACTATGGGTGTTATAGATATTACGGAATCGGAAGCTCTTGATGTTCTTGGTATGAAAAATTCAGTGTGATGTTCGTTGGACTAAACACATTTTTCAGGTTTCTAAAGAAGCTTTCAAAATTCCCGGTTTTCTAAAACGGTGTAAGAAATACTTGACTCCATCCGATCTCCGTACTATTTATAACCCTTATACCCATCCATAGATGGAATACAACTGTCAAATATGGACCGGCGCCCCAAAGTCTATTGTGGAGTTGCTTGACCACGTGCAGGAGAGGGTATGGTATCCAACTCGATTGATTCTCTGGAGCATCGACGCAATGTGGGTTGTAATTCACTGTTTTATCGTCACTACAATGGTAAGTGCTCTAACAAAATTAGTGAAATTGTTACCGAAACTCGCACGTTTTTTCGTTTGACTCGATTTTCATTGTGATTATATCCATTTGTGATTGATTGGCCAGTGAATCACACTACGCATTATAAGGAAAATTCGTTTTTTAGCAAAACAGAACGTATCTGGAATAAACTATTTCTGTCACTTTCAATGTAGGAAAGTTCAAATTGAATGTCCACAAACAAGTGCCTCGGTTTTCTAAAGCGGTGCAGAAGATACTTCACCCCATCCGATCTCCGTACTATCTATACCACCTATATCCGTCCGAAAATGGAATACAACTCTCATGTATGGGCAGGCGCTCCAAAGTCTATTTTGGGGTTACTCGACCGCGTACAGGAGAGGGCCAAGAGGCTCATTGCTGACAGTAGGGTATCCAACTCTATTGATTCTCTAGAACATCGACGCAATGTGGGGTGCATTTCACTGTTCTATCTTTACTGCAACGGTAAGTGCTCTAATGAAATTAGGGAACTTGTTCCTGATACTCGCACGTTTTCACGTTTAACTCGATTTTCGATGAGAGCACATCTTTTTGTTGTTGATTGCCCAGTGAATCGCACTACGCATTACAGGGAAAATTCGTTTTTCAGCAGAACAGTCCGTATGTGGAATAAGATCCCTCCCGAGGTCTTTCCTGTCACTTTCAATCTGAGAAAACTCAAATCGAATGTCCACAGACACTACTCCCTCTTTCCTTCTTCCCGTAACCTAATTTCCTAGTTCTGGCACAATGCATTGCATAGGTAGGGGTCATCGCCTGAGTGCTGGTCCTATAAAAAAAAAGTTTTAAACTAAATTAAGAAGTATAAAAAATGATCTATAGTATTTTTAAGAAGTAAATTAATAAATCGATAAAATATCAAAACCAATTAAATAATAATTTGATTAGCCGTAAGAAACCGGTAAAGGTCATACATAATTAGTCTATCTTATCCTAATATGCATCAGCTTAATAAATTTGTTACCTCTTAATTTCGATAGGATTCTTGTCTTAAATAACAAATTTGGCATGAAGTCTTCACCAACTGCGTTAGGATGGAATAACCGTTTATTATAAAAAAAGAAATGCAAAAATTGTTTAAAACCACATAAATCTTGTCATTTGATTGTTAAAAACTGATGTCGTAATAAACACAGTTTGGGGTGTTTTTTTTTTCTTTTTGTTTTTGTTTTTGTGTGCCATATTTCTTAACAAATTGAGTTGTTTAACACAAGTTCTTTTCAGCTTCTTATTTAATATTGACTTTTTGATTGCAGCCGCACCTTGTTGGTTAACACCTTTTAAATTCTTTCTCTGTGTGTATGTGTGTGGACAACATGATTATGAGTCCATTATGTAGATCAAAGCATAAATAAATAAATCAATAAATACACATTGTGCAATATATATGTATGTATGTATGCCTGTATGTATGTATGAATGTATGTATAAAGAAATGAAAAAGATGAAAAGAAAATAATGGAAAACATATGAAAAGCTGTCTTGATAAATATTTTGCACGTGCATTTGTTCAAAAAAGAAAATAATTCAAGAAATTGTTTTCAACCAAAGACTCTAAAGGAAAAGTAACACTATTGCGGTATTAAATGTGTTTGATGATTTTATTATTTTATTTTTTGTTTTGTATTATTTTCACATCTATTGTTTATAAGTTAATTGTTACAATAATATTGCGTTATGTTTGATGTTTTTATTATTCACTTACTCTCACTTCATATAACAAACACGACGACGTTTGATATGATACGATAGGATAACAACAATACAGAAACCCAAAATGTTGTATTACACTTAAGCGGCAGAACTCAAAAAAAAAAAAAAAACAAGAAACGATGACAAGCGACATTTAAAGAAATCGGTTTTAAATAAAACAAGCAGTTACACAAAATAACATTGAATCGTGCGTACGTAGAATATGTTTGTATAAAATGTCCTGCTGAGACGTATAAATTTCACCTTTTCTGGTCGATTGTTGTACTTTCATCTCGTTAAGGCTGAGAATTGTAAAAGAAATGGAAAAAACAATGATTACAAAATAAAAACACACAAATAATCATAATCATCATCAACGTCATCATCATCCTTATAATGACACGGCTAACGATATCAATGAGGATCATCACCCGCCACCACTATCACAATAATACGTGATCACTTTTAAAGGCGATAAAATATTTTAGGCATTTTTAATGTTTATTTATATTTTTTTTTTTTTTTTGGTTAGATAGAACACACTTAGAAAAAATGAAGATTGAAATTCTAAAACACAAGTTCTTAGTGGCTGTAGTTAGGAAAACAGAATTTTAACAATTTATTTTTATTTTGAACAATTTATGTAAAATTTATGAAAACTTTTTGCGTATTTTAACTTATTTGAATGCATAATCGATTTTAGTTTATAGTTGAATAAAAGTCTTACAAACAGTACAACATTTTTAGAAAGAAGAAGAAAATAACATGTATCTCGCTAATTTAAAAATAAGTCATAAATGTTATTAGAAATATCCCTTTTCAAATATGTTTCTTTAAGCTACGTCAATTACCACACTATTGTACGTTGTTATTTCCCGCTCTAAAAATCTGTTTTTTTTAAAACTCTACCAGCTTCGATAAGTCACCTATTGTGGCTATAAAATAATTGATTTCGTTTTCTAATCTTCTTCGTCAGTTTTTGTTTGTTCTTTAATTATTGCATTATTAATCTTATCAATTTAAGTGCTGTTGCAAATCTAAAGGCTTCAGAAGATTTGTACTGCCATTTCGACAACTTAATAATTATTTTTTGATTCTGTCTTTAATAAATACGCAGACACCCTTACCAAGGTAACCCCCCAGGTTGCTCAACATATTTTGCACATAACTTTTCCTTTTATTATATTTAAACACAGCGTATTTATAAGTGATGAAAGAAACCACTTTTTTATCTGTTCTTGTTTTTTAGCTAACATAATTCAAATTTATTAAAGGACAATATTGGTTTCTGTTGGCAAAGAGCTGGCAAATGTTATTTTTACAACAGTAATAATAAGGAAATTTAATTCAGTGCGATATAGAAAACTTAAAAGTCTTATTCTTTTTTTAAGCCAAATTGATTAAATGAGAATTATATTCAACCAACACAGCAAAAAGACAACATAACTCAAAAATCTTTTGTTGGTCGCATATAATTTTTATTTATACGGCAGTTAATTTCCAACTATCCTTCTACTTTCACCACCTGTTTCATCTCTTCTCTATCCCTTTCCTAAAAGAATGTAGCACGGTACTTGACTAAATAGGCATTGTTGCCTGAGTGCTACTTCTCTTAAAAAAAAAAATAATTTTTATTAAATCAATTTGGCTAGAGATATAACACTCTCAAGTTTTCTTAGAGTCTTATGTAAAATTGGGGTAAAATCCATTAATAAGCTATTTGAGCAGAAGCGAAAAGGACATCTTTATCTACAGTAATACATTTCAATTTTCAAAAAATAAATATGTATTTCAGAATATCAAAAAATATTTTCGTTTAAAGGAATATTTTCGTTTCGTCTAATACAATTAACATAGATCTTATATCCTTTTCATTTATATTAAATTATAAACATGTGTTAATAAATTAGAATAAAAGAATATTAAAGATTTTTTTGGTTGTCCAGGAGACCTACTTAGTGTAAAAATAAATCATGATTATTTATTAATTTCATGATCTAGATCAATTGCTTCTTCTTAAATAATCATTCGACAACAAATTCAAATTGTTTTTAGCGTCCTCATTCTCAAGATGTTAAAACTTCATATAAATTTTTAGAGACAAACTATTATTTTCGATCATTTTTAGGTTCCGGAAGAGCTTTAGAAATCCTTATTTGAATTTCATTGATCTCAAGTTTTAGTATCAACAAGATTGCAGATTAGAGACAGTGTACTTTTTTGTGTTTTATTATTTATTTACTGCGCTTTTCTTTAAGTGTTTTTCAATTCAATTTCTTCAAGTGTTTTAATCATTGTTTTTCTAACCTTTATTTATACCCACATTTGTACATGTGTTGTGGTCTGTTTTTTCTATTTCCTTAAACACATACTGCTTCTCCAGGACATGCATGCATTCATTTCAGTAAATTTTATCTATGATTATTATCGTACACTTTTGTTCTTAAACGTCTACATTTTCCATTTGATCAATTATTACATAAAAATATTAATGTTGCCCAAATAATCAATATATATATATATATACATTATTTATATATGTATATGTGTATACATATACGTATGAGTATATGTATATATATTAAGACTTTTATTAAAGTTGTTGTTATTATTTATTTTTCTTTTATTTTTTAAGTAAAACAATTGTCTCAAAGATACCGCCACAACATCTTTGCTCTATTGTTTTTGTTTCGTTTTTTTTTTTTTTCTTAATTTTTCCATGTGTCGGTAAAATGTGTTTGATATTCATTTAACTGATTTAGAAAATATTTGTAAAATTCTTTATTATTATGAATAAGTGAAAACATTCATGTTTTTTCTCCTTTAACAATTTAACTTTAACAAGTACTAGATCCTTGTTGTTGTTGTTGTTCTTGTTTCTATTTTCTTGTGTTAATGGTTTTAAGTGTGTAATATGAGATGGGTTGACTGGTTAGTTGGCCAGTTATGCTCTCTATTGGACATGCTTACTTTTAGATTTAGTGGTTGTCGTGTTAATATTGTTAACAAATATGTTTAATTGAAAACATTGGAATTAATCATGGATGGCCTTTGCAGTTTACATATTTTTAAAATAAGCATGTGTTATTTTACAATTTTACATTTTGATTTTGATCTCACAGATGCTAATATAATTCTTTTTAGTAGTGTTGAATGCAAAAATGATGAATTATTAACTTTTCTTAGGGCTTTCATTTGGGTTCAACATTTCCGTTTGTTCATGTAAATAAACTGCTGAAATAAAACCAAGAGTGTCTGTCCTCTTCCAAAAATTCCAAACAAGCCATCAATAAATTAGTTGGTAGAACTTTGAAAATGTTTAAAAATTAAATATATATTTTTTACTTTTTACCTAAAAAGAATAAAAATAGCAAAGAAACAGTATTTCAGGAAATAAAAACGATTCACCATGGCAAGTCTTATCTAAGAGTAATAGGTGGAAACGATACTCCTATCAGGTGTTGTGATTCGCCAATTCTCGTACACAACAGATAACCGAACACATGCCGTTGCCGATTGAACTGTATGCTGTAACACGATTTTTGTTGAGCACAAAAACTTTTTTTTTATTTGAAGTTTATTTGAAGTTTATTTAACGAGATTAAATATGCTTAAACTATAAATAAACAACGAGTAGGAGTTATATTTTTACAACTATAATAAGGAACTGTATTAGGGCCCCCAGCTACATTAATTAATATTTATTAAGTATTCTTTTTAAGTTGTAGACCTTTTTTATTGTAAAATTTCTTTTTTTCGGCTTAAGGTCTTGTTCAATAAATTAAAAAATTAAAAAACTTTTGTTTAAGTTTAAAACAATTTATTGTTAATTTTTAATTTTTCAAAAATTTTTCCATTAAAATCCAATATTTCGGCCAACTTTGTTGGTCATCCTCAGGTCTTTTTTTTTCTCTTCTCTACAATAAACATTAACAACAATAATTATAACTAATCAAAAACCTTAAAACACATATCACAATGAATATTTACATTTTAAAAAAGTTTATGTTAAAAACTTTTGAGTACGTTACCAAACTTTGTCACATACTGTTTACTAATAATTGGAAAATTTTCTTTTTTCTTTTCAGTTTTGTGTTTGTTAATTGTATGTCGATATATATGGGCACAATTGTCCGTATCAGTCTTGTAGTTAATACGTTTCTCTGTTGGGATATTTATTATGTGGAGCATCTCTTGCATGTATCTCTTTGCGTAATTATTTTCTCTCTCCTGAACGTCTCTCTCGTCTTAATTCTGGTTTATGTCCCGTTGTTGCACAGTGGGCTGTAAGTGCAGTTTTGTGGTTTAATGCTTTGTTGTTTGTTTTTAAGTCTGACTTATGTGATGCCAATCTTCTCTTTAATTTTGTTTTAGTTGTACCAATATATACTTTTTGGCATATATCGGTGTCGTCTCCATTACATGTTATTTCATAGATTATATTTGATTGGTCCATTTTGTCTAATTTAGACTTCATGTTGTTGAATATCGTCTATTATTTACATTATTTTGACAAATAAAATATTTACATTTATACACAGTATACACAGAAATGTATTATATGCTTTTGAAGTTATATTAGTCTGTAAAGAAAAAGTTTAAATAACCTTATTTATACATTGAACAAAAGATAAAAGTTAATTGCACAAGAACTTCAAACTCCTTAAATGCGAATGATGTGAATTATCTTTAGGCTACGTTTTTGTGAATCATATAATAGATAGGAATTAGAGAAAACTGATGCTAATTGTAAAGTTTAATCTGATTCTTAGTATTCTTTCCTTTAACGATCACTTTAAAAATGTCATAATTGGCAACAACAACAACAAAAAGTGGATCAAAACATATGTATAATATATATATATATAAATTTTTAGTTTTTGTTTCCTACTGAAAGTAATGTGTGTATCTTTTAATCTTCTACTTGTAACCTTCAATGGGATTAACAAAGTTTTATTGACAGTTCGAGGAAAAAAGTTTTCAAAAAAAATATGGTGTTAAAGTTATCTCTTTTTTTATTTTCATATCTTAAAGCGTAATATTGGTTATTAAAGATTATTATGAACACAAAATACTTTATTTAGCATCCTTATCAATATCAAAAACTCCCAAGTGTCATTAGATGCCTAAAAATATTAAAATTTCTAATGATCTTCGCAACTAAAAAATTCTAAAAATATTATAACACCTTGACATATTTGAATTAAAATTATTTTAAAACAGTGATCGCGGCAGTCAGACGTTATTCATGTGTAAAGCAGAAATGAATATTTAACCAAATTTGTTGGCAAACATGGCCACACGGACGGGTACAAAATCCACAAAGTCACTATTTATTTACAAAATATCAACGTACAGCGAAGGCAACAAATATTTACAAAATTCCTATTAAATGACCTCTCCCTACTTTTAAACAAACAAAAAGTTAAAGTTAAAAAATTAACAGATGTCAATTTCTTTGTTCCTAATAAATTTGCGTTGTTTTTTGCACTATTGATTTAAAAAAAAAGAATCGAAACGAATGCAATACTTTCACTGTTTGATATTTAAAAAAGCAAAACTATTAAACGACGACAAATTAACGTATATTTGATTTGTTTATACCAAATTGTGGTTTATTTTTTAATAATGAAAACATTGAAAACGCACCAACTCAGCTGACTTGTTATGTTTCTGTTGCTGTTGATACACGTCCATTATTTTATTGTTAACGAGCAAAACAATAAAAAGCGAAAAACATAATAGTAATTATTTCCATTTAAGTGCACTCTCTCTCTTTCTCTCTATTTTTTTTTCTTTTTTTATTTTATTTTCCGTTTATGAGGAGTATTGTAAAAATGTATTGAATAAAGTTCACTTAAGTAAAAATCTATTGGAGTGGAATTAAAATGTGACCAACAAAAAGTGTTGGATAATAATGAGTTTCGGTTTTGGTTTTAGCTTTTGGCCATGTGTGTTTGTTTCTAAGCACATGCACACATATATTCAATATGAACAATACACTAATGGCAAAATGTTAGTTAAAATAAATAAATGTCAAGCTCTTGCAGCTTTGCCTTTGTTTCCTTAACCTTTCTTTTGAACAATTTTTAAAAGTCTTCGATAAAATTAGACTTTTTTAGCTATGCTAATCGAAAACTTAAGAACCAATTAAATTTAGAATAGCTGTTCAGTTGAAGTAATTGTGTTATTTAATATTTTGAAAAAACAAGTAAAAAAAATTTTCTTCAAAGGCAGTAAAAATTTATGATTTTTGAAGAAGTGAAACAAATGTGTGCTTTCAGCCTAGTCCTACCTAGACCTGCATAATGGCAGTTTATAGTAAAATTTAAATAAAGGCAGCAGTCATGTTCTCAAAATTATTTTATATACTCATTTTGCCTCGGTTCAATAACAGCTTAGTGTATGGTCATAAGCTACTAATTGCTTGCCGTATTGGAAAATAAAGGCGAACATTTTAGATACTTCCTTTTAAGATATTTTTTTACACCTCCCCTTGTTAGTGTTAAATAAAATTAGGATCCAGCAATTTTTTGGTACTTTTCGTAATTTCTAAAAGTGCAGATTTAAAAGTTTTAAAATATTTTTTCTTTATTTTTCTATGTGTATTTTATTTTACAAGAGTTGACCGATAAACCGAAAAAGGTAATGCCTTAGTTTTTCACACAACAATAAACCAAAAGAGTACCGTTACATTTATTGCACTGCTTCCGTTAATCGTAATATTTGCAATTGAAGTTATAAAAATTATTCTTGTTTACATGCTTTATAGCTGTTATTCTATTAAACTTATATGGATAACAAGATGCTTATAAAAGGAATACAAATCGCTTTCTTTGAGGGTATTTCATTATTACACCGAAATGAACACATTCAAACAAAAGTAAATTAAAAACAGTTTTTTTCAAATAAAAAACTTTTCTTCTTTGAAATAAACAAACGAGAGTGAGTTAAATTGTAATTCGATTCAAGATTTTTTTTTCTTTAAAGGTTTGCTTCTACAACTGTCCTTAAACAGGCAAAATTTCAAAACCTAAGAGTTATCAAAGAGATTTAATTTGAACGCTTTAAAAACTTAATTTAAAAGTCCTCATGAAGGTCTTCATAAAGTGTCTTTAATTCTCTTCTCTATTATAAAGTCATAAAACTGAATGATGGTCAAACCCCCCAAGTGTTAAATGTCAACCTTGTTGCATTAGCACTGCATCACTAATGTTTGTTCAATGTCAGAAGTGTTAATGTTTGCATCAACGCAGTTTCGCTACAGCAATTTTATTTGCAAAAGTTTTGGTTTCTTCGAAAAATTTTGGTTAACCAGAATCCCAAAATATCCATTGACCTTGGTGGTAAAGCAATTCAAGGACCCATTTTTTCGACATTACACTAATTATTTTCTTACCAATATTTACAAATTTTTTACCATATTCAAGGTCGTGTCACAAATGTAGCCAAACACAACTGGGCACAGTGAAAGAACAAATGCAGGGAAAATATTTTTTTTTCTTTCTTCTGCATATTGATGACTCCCAAGTGTGCTGACATGTTGATAAGTTACAGAGATTTCTATCGTCCAGGGATGCAAAACTTAACAATCGTTAAACATTTATCGGCACAGCTGGGGCGTAACGAAAAATTTTAGATTTCTAAAAGAAGTCAATGGCTGTCAACACTCTGAAATGAGGAGAAAACAAAAACAACTTCTACTAAAAATTTTTGGTAAATATACAGTTAAACAACTCCTAAAATCTATCATCATTATTGAATAAGCAAGCACGGCACAAGATATCATCGTCGTACAATTATACACACACACACACTCACACACACAAACAAAAACTTTTGCTGTGACAAAAAAAAAAAAACATGCGGAGTAAGAAAAAAAATAGTTGTGTGTACGTTTGTTCATTAGTTGGTCTGTTTCTCTACAACAAACAATTGTCAAGGCATTATTATGCACAACTTCACATCCCTGCAGAGCATATCAGAATCATAAATAATTGTTGCTAACTATTGCTCGTTTTCTCTTCATTAAGGCATAAAATGCTCACATTGTTTAAATTGATCAGGATTCATGCATGCACTCAGTCAAACTTACACATTTGAATTCCTTTACTTTTGACAGTTGGATATGAAAGAATATATATGTGTGTATGTGTGTGTGTGTATGTGTATATATGTGTTTTTTCATACTTCACGGCTGGTGTATACGGACACATTGTACATTTAATTTGTTCTTGTGATTTCTTGGTGTTGCAAATTCTATATGGAATAAGAAAGAAATCACCTTTTTATGCCAAAAACAGAAGAAAGAAATAACACAATGCATTTGTGACACTGTTGGCCAAAATTTACTTCAACAACTGACTGCATGAGTATCCTTTAACAACAAAATAAAAATAAAAAAGGAAAAGAAACTGAAAGAGATGTATCGATAAATGATTGCTTTTTTTTAGAAAAAGATTATGAGTTTCTCGTTCTACTGTAACAGAAGGAAATACGGCCATAAAGTGTGAACTTGTGAACATAAGACTTTTATTTAACATCTTCATAAAGATGACAGATTCGTAACAAAACAAAAGAATTATATTGACTGATCACTATAAATTCATAAATCCGTAAATACAGAGATAAATAGGCTTCTGGCTCCTGTGAATCGAAGGATTCACAGTTTACATAAAATCAATTTAACTGATTACAAGAATTTCAAGGAACATTTCTTGTTTGTCTTTTTGGCCAAAGAATTGTTTTTTTATTTGCAGATTTATATTTCAAAGGAATTTGCTGCAGCTCAGGATTAGAAACTGTAACTGTTTATTACACAAATAAAAATAAAATCCTTTTTATTTTTGGACAAAAAATAATCTTTTTAATAAAAATTAACTTTTTTGTGATCTCTTGTATTCACAAGTTCTGGGAAATGTGCTTAAATAAAGGGTGTTTTAACAATAGAATAATTAAGAGTTTGCAAATGAAGCAGATAATTTTTTTAAATATAGCTATCATAAGAATTGGAGTACATATTTAAATTAAATTTTCGAAAATTCTTTTCTTTTCAAAATATTTGTTTTCAACAGGCAAACCTAAATCAACACGCACTTGGTTAATTTGATATTTACAGTGAAATAGGCAATGAAGTTGACTACATGCTTGTTATTGTTAGAAAATCACTTGTTTTTGTTATTGTATAAAATTAATGACAATTTGGTTATTTTATGATCTATCTAGCGATTTGCTGTGTATACTTTATTTTTATTCTTGAGTTATCATTACTGTGCTTTTCTCGCTGATTTGGATAAGGGATAAGTTAAAACTAATGCGTGCAGCTACTTGTAAATATAAAATAATTCAGTATTGCAATATATCACAAACATGTAAAACAAGACATAATGAGGTTCTTATATAGATAAATTTTAAGTTAACAAATGGTTAAATGTTTATAAGAAGATACTTCGGGACCGGCAAATTAAAATGGTTTTTATTATTATTAATAATTTAAGCATTTTAACCTCCTTATATTGTTGTATTGCAATACAACATAGTTAAATTGTTGTGAAACTTCTAATCTTATCTTATTTTTTTCATATTTTTGAAATATCATGTTGAAATCAATGTAAATCAAACTATAAAACAATTGTTTCAATTCGTAAGCTACAGCAGTTTGTGTAAGGCGTTAGACACAAACTTCTAAAAAGTTAAAAAACTAAAAATTATAAAACATAAATAAAGTTTTAAAAAATTACCATAATAAGTATTGGAAGATAGGAATCTATTGCTACCGAAATTTCTCTTCTACAAAAACCATCAGTAAACATATTAAAAAATGTTATAACTGTCGTAGAAAAAAATTTTTTTTTCAGGCAACAATGCCTATTTAGTCAAGAAGATGAAACAGGTGGTGAAAGTGGAAGGAAATTAACTGTCGTATAAGAAGGCACAGCGACCAGTGACTATGCCTTCATCGCTGAGCAGCCCCACCAACAGTCAATTTTTATTTTTGTAGTGAAAAAAACCAAGGTCTTCGTTGGGAATCGAACCCACAACCCCCATACTGAGAAGCTAGTACACTACTTACTAGCCTACAGGGGCACCTAAAGTATCGTAGAAAATACACTAACACCAAACAAAGCTTGGCAATAGAGCTCTTCTAAACTGCCTTTCCACTGCAAACGGCATCTTAAATGTAATAGCCAACATTGAAGGAAATAAAAGTCCCGGCTACGACAATAAATCGCCAAATTTTTTCAAAAATTGCTCGTAAGTAAATGTCCCAATATTAAAGAATCTTTTACATAAAATGTTACAGACGAATGTGTATCTTGACGCTTTCATGATTCATAATATTGTTTCGATATCGACAGATATTAATGTGTAGAGAAATATCGTACAATAGCGCTGCTTTCGACGTGGCGGACAATAAAGTAATATATGACTTTCAATTTAGTTTTAGCCAAGGATGTGGTGCTGAGGATGCAATTGTAATTGTAGTAAAGGTTTAGATGACAGTTTCAGTGGGGTTGTAGGCAGTTTCTTAGGTTTCACAAAAGCGTTTGACTTATAGTTCATCAAATCTTATTTGGCAAATTATCACTAGTCAATGATATAAAGGAAGTTAGCATAAAATCTTAATGTTTGCAGATGAATTTAAGAGCGCACTATGAACGAGATAAAACCATGACTTTTGAATATGCGAGCATAAATTATCTTATACTCAATACAGGTAAGACAAAAATGTTATGTCTTAAATCGAACTCTTTGCCATTGGCTGAAATTTATTCAGTTTCGTATATTGAAATTGCTCTGCAAAGTAACCTTTCGTGGGATTTGTACATAACAGATCTTAAAAAGGAAATTGCTTAATGGATTTGTGTATTATATAAGTTCAAAAATAAATTCAGCATAAAAACTATCAGTCTCTAGTCCATGCATATGCCCATAATAAACAAAATGTTACGTCGAAAGCTTTCAACGTGTGCAAAATAAACCTCTAAAAATAGTTTATAATTTACTATCCTTATATCCTACAATTTGTTTTTATAGAAACATTTGTAAAACAGTTTTGCCCATTTATGGAATTAACGAAAACCAGGTTTTGAAGTAGGTTTTCAAGGCCTAGCCTAGAATTCCAAGATGTAGAATAAAAAAACTAAACAACTTGTTAACTTGAAATTAATAATTAGAATATCGATATTTAAATCGTCTTGTAAGAAATGCTTGTTAAATAAAGTCGAAACGTTTCTGTAAAAGTTAATAAAATGCATAAATATTATTATTAATAAACTAGAAATATTAATAAATACAATTTTGTACAAACTAAATTATAAGACTGACAACTTGCTCTTATAATACCTTCAAGGAGCTGGAGCGGTTATTAGCTTGAATATCGTAATTAATTAATGATAAAAAAATGGCTTTGTGGCTTTGTTTTTAGTACCAATTTATGAATTTCAGAATTTAACGGCAAAAATAAGCAAAAAATATACAAATTTACGCGTTTTCTAAATTGCTGCTAACTTTTTAATCACACTGTAATATGACAGAGAATGACTTTACATACATTTTATTTTATTAAATTACATTTTTTAAAAGCAGTACCTCGTAAATTAATTCCAAAACATTTGTTTTGCACTCAATTTATTGTTTCCTATTTGACGTAGAAAAAATTTAATACTTATTAGAAATTCGTTTCGCTTTGGGGAGCTAAGTTTTAAAACCTGACTGACCAATTGCACAAAAACTAAGGATCCTACACATTACAAACATGCGCACACATTCACATTCAAACATAAAATATACATTCTCACACTTTCTTTTATGCCTCTTACATTCTTTCATTGTTAAAAGCAGTCAATTTTCTATCAAAAACCATCAACGCGAAACAATAGTTTAGTTACAATTTCGTCCTAATGTCAAATGATTACTTACAATAAATCTTAATGCGCATGACGAATTTGATTAGTTGCACCAGTTCCCTGTCTACGAGCGAAACCCTACAAGCACCAGATAACGAATAAATTTATATCCTCCTATACATTCGTACATATAAAGTATTAAATATAGGCAAAAGTAACTAATGATATTGTTAGTTGTTTTTATTGCTTTTTTTACTGTTGTGATCCTTTATACAAAATAAATGAACATGTTTTTGTTAAATCGACAGAATTGTTTTTGTACACATGGTAAAAAGCGTAACGAAATTTACAAAACAAATACGATAACAGCCACAAACTAATAAAGAAACAAAAAAAAACTAAAATCTAAAAAAATGAGAAAAAGTATCCACCAAAGAGGATCAATTTGATATAGAAATCATTTTTGTTTGTTGTTTGTAGATTTCTCTCTGCAAACAACACAGCTAACAAAACAAGAGAGACGCATACTCTTACACTTTCATGTATTCACATGTGCTTCCACACAAATATTTTATTGCTTCTAAGGATGGCTTAAGCAAGCAGACTTGCATTTTTAGCATTTTGATTGCTGGGCTCTCGTGTTCCATTAATTGTTGAAAATATCAGGAAAAAAGTCGGCGTTTACATAAACATAAAAAACACAATCTCACATAATTATCTCGTTTACATTTTAAGAGAGTTATGTATGTGTATATTTTTTGTATTCACTGTATCAAAATATGACTCAAAAGCCTGGTTGACATCCGTTCTTTGATTTTGGTACCTGCAGTTTTACTGTAGATTGTAGCTAAGTTAATTTTTATTGGTCTATTTCATTTCATTTAAATTTAATTTATCTTTTATTTAATGTGAACATGTGAGGTCCTTGATAACAAAAATAATGCTGAAAATAAATAAAATGGATTCATTCCACTTTTCAAATTTATTTGTCTACAGTTTTTTTTTTGTTTGTTTTCTATAAATTTGACAAAATGAAGAATAAGTTGTTTTCTAAATATTAAAAAAGCACAAAATTGTAATTAAAAAAGGAACAATACAATACAATCAACATTTAAATATGCTTTCGATCATATAACCACCGCTGCCACTTTTTTGAGCTTTGGATTTGAAGGCGCCAACTATTACACAGGAAATAACCGAGTATTGTTAACTCGACCTTGAATTGCCATTTCTTGAAATAAACTTATCGCCAAATGTTTCTTTCAATAAATTGATTTTGATAAAAATTTCATCAATAATAAACTTTCCAAAAACAAATTTTATCAATCATCGTTTTTCTATAAAAAAAATTATTATCCTGTGGAATGTTTTCATCAGCCATAATTTTTTCTATAAAAAATTTCATAAATTTTTATCAGTCGCAATTTTTCTTTAAATCTCATGTCATAATTTTTTATAACTTTTACTTCTGCTTTTTATATGACACTACCAATATAAGTAACAATTCAGGAGTCCTTCAGCTCCAATTCATTTCTCTTAAACGTTGGTGAAGTTTTCGCCTCGTCCACAATGTTTAAAACATTTAACTATAAATAAGAATTTTTCTTATTGCTTAATTTTGAAAAAAAAAATATTATCCTATAGAACGTTCTCATCAGTCATAACTTTTTCACAAAAAATAACATGTCACATTTTTATAAGAATATTTCATCACAATTTTTTTTTAAATTTGATGTCATAATTATTCTACAAAAAAAATTTAATCAGTAATAATCATCCTATAAAAAAACTCCACCAGTCACAATTAAAAAATTTCATCAGTCCAATTTTTCTACACAAAAATATCTAAAATTTTTTTGCAGAAAATTCTTAACAGTCGTAATTTTTCTTTAAAATAATATCGTCAGCCAAAATTTTTCTATAAAAGGATTTCATGTCAACATTTTATTCCCTTACTTATGTTGCTTATATGGGCCACAATCTTCACTTGTCTTGGACCTCAAAGTGCTCCTATGCAAAGCGATTTTAAAACCTTTATGGTCCTATAGAATGCAGCTATGGGGTCCGCCTCCGCATCAAATATTGAAAAACTACAAAGAAGACAATCAAAGATCTTGAAAATGATTACGCGTGCTCCCTGGTATATGCGGAATAATAACATCCATATTCCTACCATCCGAGAAGAAATTAGAAAGTCATGCACAAACTACGTTGTAAAAATCAGCAATCATCCCAATCCGCTTGCAAGGAGCTTGTTATTATTTGAGGGCCACAGGCGTCTTAAAAGGGTGCAAACTCTTGATTTGGCAAGACAACACTCCTATTGAAAAATGTGGCAGTACCAACCTAAATCATGCATAGATTAAGATTTTAATACATATTGTAAATGTCATACAGACAGATTCAATATTAAAGGAAAAAATATATGACACTATTAAGATGATTTAAAAATCGAGTGTCCTCCATCTGCAAATCCTTTATCTTAAACTTAAAAGAGTTGGTGAAGTTTTCTCCTCATCCACAATCTTTCAAACATTTATCGATAAATAAGAATTTTTCTTATTGCTTAATTTTGGATTTAATTACTGGACTTTTATGTTCAATTTCGAATTTAAAATTCATTAACAAAAATGTTTAAAAAGCATGATAGAACAAGCGTTAAGTGAGAAACTG
The DNA here is from genome assembly GCA_030448955.1 of Trichopoda pennipes. Taxonomy (NCBI): domain Eukaryota; kingdom Metazoa; phylum Arthropoda; class Insecta; order Diptera; family Tachinidae; genus Trichopoda; species Trichopoda pennipes. The sequence goes on along the minus strand of JASKUP010000017.1, from coordinate 25,778,855 downwards.
AAATCAGAATGAAATCAAATTGACTCTCATAGCGAATAACTGCATTTGTTCAAAACAAAAGCAAAGTGTTAAAATCATAAAACAAACTAATTATTTTATAGCGACCTTTAAGCGTCATAAAATCATAAGTAGTATTCATTGTTAAAGTAATAAAAGACCAGCTTAAAAAGACGGACAGAATTTTATAGTAAGGAAAGTGAACTCACAGGTAGAAAATACATGTTTTTAAATTCAGTGTGAAGGACGACGAGTGTGTATGTACAAGCCCACGTCAAACTGAGGAAGAAGACAATTTTTACCGCGATAATTTTAACGAAATGCACACCACAGTTATAGCGTGGTGCATGTGGTGTTACAAAAATTACAGATTTAAAAAACAAACAATATACGACAATTTTGAAAAGAATGTCGAATTTAATTTAAGTTACATATTTAGCATATCAGTTTGTATTAAAGACACAATAGAAAATGACTAACATTATGAGCAATTATTACTGTGAATGATCTCCCATTGTGGAACTAACCACTACATATTGGTCGCAGAATGTTTGCTGTCTATAGCAGCTTTTCTGCTGAAACCAATCTCAAATTGAAACAGCTAGAATTTGATAATGCTATAACCAAGTTAATTATGTATTACACGGTTGTTTGACATTGCATTTTTAGCGATGGAAAAGTGCTGCTAGAGAATAATGGAAATTCAATTTTGTTGTTAAAGAAAATCGTTTATGATTTAATGATTTGCTTCGTTTAGAGGCCAAGCATAAATTTATGTATTTAATGCATGTTAAGAAGGAACTAGTAAAGAGGTGTAGTTAAATGTGGTTGCCTATGAAATCATAATGGCAGATGCAAAAAAAGTTCACGGCTTTAAGACGAACATTTATCCACACCCACTATCGCTTTCTTAAAGCATGCAATCATACGATGGAATAAGTACAACATAATCGAAGACCACAGTGGTTGGGATAAGAAAAACAGGAAAGATTAACAGATTCCTTCGCACACTGTGTGTTTGTGTGCGTATGTCTTTTTGTTGTTAAACTGATGAGACGATTATAGTGTTTTAAATCAATTAGTTTTGTCGAATCTCATCATAATTCGCCCTTCATGTTGTCATACAATGAACAAATATGTGCAGGACTGGCAAGATACTGTTGCTGTACCTACAGAGTTTCAAATTGTGGTGGAGGAGTATTTTTCTGGTTTGGCAAAAAGTCGGCTTCTTTGCTTCTTCTTTTTATCATTAAACAAAAACAAAAAAAAAAAGAAAGAAAGAAAGAAAATCATATTAAAAGTCATCATTACACTACTTAGTTTGGCAAATTTTGTTGGATTTTCTAAATTCTAAATATCTCAATTAAATAAAAAAAAGTAGGCGGACATTTTTCTCTACAACTTACTCTCTAACCTGCTCTGTGTCAAGCATTAATTTGATTGTTCTTTTGCCGCCTCAATATTGTCTTAAGTTGCCGACAAGCGTCCTTTTTTCTTTTTCCTTAATTGTTTGTGTTTTCTTCTGTTTTTTGGCAACCTCTTTAGTAGCTACCGCTGACAGGGCATATTTTTTTTCTATAAATAAAAAGAAAAATGTAAAAAGATTTTCAATTTCTGTACTTTTGGCTTCTTTTTCTATGAGCATGTTGAAAATATACATAAAACATCAAAATTAAACAAATAAGTCATAGGAAAAAATCTCTTAAAAGTTTACGCGAACATGTAGCCGTTTGTATGTGACTCTTTTGTTTTTAATTCTCACATTTTAAATTATAACGATGTCACACGTCTTTGTATTTAAAGATATTCTTTAGGATTTTTGCCGCTTTTGAAATTGATCAACTTGCCAGTTTTATTGCAGAAATGCTTTTAATTATAAATTAACGCCTGTAAAAAGGATTCCAATAGATTTAACAATGGGACCATCGAAATATATTTAATATTCATTAAAAATATTTGCTGCTAATGGAATATTTCTACTTTAATTATATTTAATCTTGCTCCTTTAAAGTAAAGTTAGTGCTTCAGTGCTTCTTTAATTTTTGGAAAAAGACATCAGATTGAAATTATCCTTTAAGAAAAAAAACATTAAGCATTAATTTCCTGGAATATTGGTTGTATTTTAGAGGTATAGAACCTTAAAATGGAATAAAGCAAAGATGACTATTTTAAATTGACATAAAATTTATTTGATTTGAAAGATAATTTGACCGTCACGACTGGTTCGGACGGTCATATCTGGAAAATCAAGTGGTCAATAATTTTGAGCTGAGTCTAGCGACGTTAAATTGCATGATCTTGGCGGCCAAATCACAGGTGCGTGAAGGTGAAGATATGCGGTTACCAAACATTTCCTTCAGTAAATCAATTTTTTCGCAGGCTTCCCCCGATGGCACATTGATATGTTTTGACGGAATCTCACCGTCATTACATGACACCGGGGGTAAAAGGGAGCCCCAGTTCCCTGAAAGGCTAGCAGGAGCCAACTGGACAACACCACTTTATTTCTACGGGAATCAGTAAACCCCAGAGCTCAGCTTTTTGGCTTTTTAGCCTTTTAGCTGCTCTCTAACTGATTATTGAGGTTAGACCTTCGGGAGCAGCGTGGTGGTTGTAGTTTCGCGACACTCGTTTGAGTTTTGTGGGTCGGATCATTCACAATGAACACAATGAATGGTCCTGGTTCAACCAACCACAAGCATGCTTACTGAAATTTGCTTAAGCTTGCATGTGTGGTGAATGAGGAAAATGACTGAACGATTAAGGTGTACGAATGAGAGGATGTGCTCCTAAAAGGCAGGATCAGTTATCCTTGAGTGTTGGTGTATTGTGTTGAGTGTGGGGCTCAGTATTATACTTAGCACTGCTGCCGCTATAGTCCAGCATCATAATGCCGATTTTTTGTAGTCAGTATTTCACTAAGCACTGCTGCCGAAAAAGGGAACAAGGTCTATGCTTTTTACCTTATCATTTAACATTAAATTTATTGAACAAATATTTACAGCTTATATACTAAAATTATGTCCATTCAGCATAATTACATTCAATTAATTTTCCCATGAATAATAAAAATAAGTTGTTATTTGTTACCAAGTTCATGGTCAAATAAAATTATGCCGATGTTGCAGTATCAAATTTATTTTCATGGTCAAATGAAATTATGCTGATGTAAAGAATTAAATATTTACTTACAGTGTGTCTTAAAATAAAAGTACAAATATAAAAATTATGTTTAACGGCGTGTCTTAAAAATAAAAGTCCAAATATTTAAATTGTGTTTATATATGAAAGTGCAAATATTAAAATCGTGTTTACATAGTGTATACACACTACGCATGTGTTCTGGACCGGGAGTTGGATAGTCTCCAACTCTTCAGCAAGGAGTGATGGCTGCGGCCTGCTCCGAGCTCTCGGAGTTGCGACCAGGAGTGGCTGGAGGATAGACATACTGAAAGCTTCCTGGGGTATGAAAACCACAGCTCCTGCACATCACGATTGTCCAACTAATGAACGAAAAACTCAGTGATCAAGGCTTTACAGCGGTCACCATTGACTATTACGTTCCAATCAGCATCTATTTTTAAAAGTACGGATAACTGATGCCATCAGCTCATGAATACAACAAACAGTTTTTCTGAAGGTAACAATGTCTCAATTACACTTAAGGATTATCATTACTCCAAATACAGCGATTTTATTTATTGACATTTAGCATCATCGCTAAAAAAATCGCTTACGAAATGGGAGTAGATCGGTTATTTCGAAATGAATCATGTTTTTTAAAAAAAATTTGTGCAATTAGGAAGCCTTGTGTAGCTGTCAGTCTATTCTGTGGAAATTACAAACCAAACTATATACAAAATATAAATCACTGCTAACGAAAAAGCCGCCAGTTAAAAAGTATTGCCAACCTAAAGTTCGATACCACTACAAAAACATCCTTTGTATATATACCAGATTGATAGAGTGACTGAATAACCCTTAAATTAAAAATTCATAACTTATTTTAAAATGTGAGAAATTGTTGTTTTACTCTATCGCAATATCAGCGCTGAAAGCAGATATTGATTTACCAACTCTAAGCAAGAGTTGGTAAAATTTTGTGAGTGACTCTTTTCTATTTAATATGACGGCTGAACTGAATCGTAAAAAAAGGGCTTCGTAAAGGATAAAGCTGGTAAAATAAAATGCGATAAATTACTTTTTTTATACTCATAGTGCTTAAATTTAATTAATTTTATTTTATTTTAATATTGAGGAAGAAGACTATAACTTTTTAAGCTTTATAAGAATGATGTGAGAATGTTTCTCATTTGTATTGGTTTTTTAGAGATATCGCCTGAAACCGCTTCAGCATTAATTGTTCTAATATTTTGTACACATCCATTGGTTATTATAATATTTGCAACAATAAGTGCCTTTTTATTACAATTATTTTAAATCAAGTGACTAAAATAGCGGTGGAATCAAACTAGTCTCCAACAAATTAACAAAGAGTGTTGCTTGCCATGCTAAGCCATTGCTAGTTTAGTTCCTCCATACACGAAAAGTCATGAAGGACCAACATAAAAAACCTTAACTCCTCGTGGAAAATAAAAAATAATATTTTTTTCCAGCACAAGAGGTTTATAGAAAAATTAAACAAATTACATTTTTATTTTTAATATTTCGCCACGCTATTGGGTGGTGTTAAAGTGTATGTACACTTTTCTTCCCGTTTTTTTCAAGCAAGAGATCTTTATATAAAAATTGTATATATATTTCTTGCTAAAGATGCCACTCAAAATAAAAAAATAAAAAGTTATTTAATTTTTGTGCAAAGACGTTGTACTTGAAAAAATTATTTATAAAATACTAAAAATGCCAATTAACTATAATTATAATAAAATAATCATCACACAATAAAGGTTTCTTTTCTAGTATGAATAAAAAAGTACCTTATTAAAGACATTTTTTTAAAATGTACTTTTTAAAGTTATATATACATAAACTATTTTTAAAATCACTTTCTACAAATTCCCTTCTTAGACAACTATTTGAAAGGACTTTTTTAAACCTAAAAATTTTTATGTTCATTCTTACAAAAAAAAAATGTGAATTCTGTAACCAAGTACTATTTAAAATCATAGTTTTTTAAAGTCTCCTCAAGAATTTTCTAATTTCTATAAAAAACTTCAAGTTAAATTTCTTATAAAATTAAATCAAATTTTAGCGGCATCAAATCTTTTGAAGTTATTTTTTTTTTGTTAATTTCTGGAGATGAAATTTGAGAAAAATGTTTTTCTTGTATTTCTCACCCGCCCTATATGTACGTCAGATTCTAAGGCGAGCGAGCATGTTATGAAAAGTAAAGTACTTGCGGTACATTTAACAACTTAATTCCAATCATAAGCACAAGTACGAGTAAAAGTAAAAATACAACAAATCTCCTTGAATATTATGTGTTCATATGGCGTTGCGTTTAAACGCTCCAATGAAATTGTATCAAGTGTTTATGTACAAATTTACACCCAGCTATACAAAAACAAAACAGATGTGTCTGAATGCGAACGAATTTTTTGTTTTTTGTTTTTTTTTTTTTAATTAACCGACTTTTAAACACGACGAAGTGAAAACAAAGAAAATTAAAATAAAAACAAATCACTTCAAAGATTGTAAATTAATTTATGCAACAAGCAACAGCACCATTAAATGAAGGAAAAAACTACAACAACAATGTGTCAAATCAGGAGGTTAGTTTGTGTTTGTGTGTGTGTGTGTAACATTTTACTCCAATACCCGTTTAGCCCCTACTAAGAAAGACACATTCATTTATTCATTCATTCGTGTTAATTTATATGTACAAATATTTGTTCTTCTTGTTGTTTGTCTTAAACCCGACAATTCCAAACGCCTTCATCGAAACTTTTATATTGAAATTGTAACTCAAATCTTGCATGTCAAACACTGCGGCATTTAAATGATGACAATTCAGTGTACAAAAATCATTGAAATTGTGTGTTAAACATTAAATATCTACAACAGAAGCCACAACATTTAAATAGGTACGTACTTATGCCTGATTTACCTCAGCTCCACTATGTGGAAAATGTATCAAATTTCATTTTAAATATTTAACAACAAGGCGAAACACCAAAGTCTCCGAACCATATTAGCCAAAATAAACAGAGAGTAGAAACAAACAACTTGTAAAGCACCGAACTAGAATCTTATTTTTTAATTTTAAATCTGTTTTATAAATATAAATAAATTAGAAATTGTATAAAGTTAATTTTCTCGCGTGATTGTATTTTTTTTTTTTTTTTTTATAAAGTCAAGGATTCAAAACTAAAACGGCAGCTTTCAATTCAAATAGGATTAAATTTCAAAACAAAACTTGTTTGTTGTTTGATCTGCAGCTATTTGCTGCTTTTGTTCTTTTTAATTAAACAGCATCTAGCTGACCAGTCTATTTTTGGCGTTTAATGATGTTTGTTTTATTCATCTCTGTAAAATAAATTGTTACCAAGAAAATAATTGATTTAGGGAGTGATTGAGCGTAAGATTAAAATGGGACTATCGCTTCAGACTTCAATCTTTAGTTAACAAAAATATAAAGTATTTATGTTTTAAAAAGTTTTGAAGGCTGAAGTCCACCATGTTTTACAAATATAGTATCAGCATGTTTTTGCTCCTAAAGCTAATATATTAAGGCCACCTCTAAAAAAGTTTAGCATCACCCAGAATTTTTTGCGAAAGAAATTCTACTACATAAGATGTAAATTCTCCTGATTTAAATTCTGTCACTTAGAGAAAACGTGGTGCGAAAACGTCCCAGTTAACCGAAGTTAACCGAATTAATCGTTCTGAAAGATTTTAAAAATAACTTTGCACAATTTGGAACCGTTGTTCAGGTGCCAATCTATTCATGCTGAAATGTCAAATCAAACAAAACATAAGTACCTTGATAGCTGAAAAAATGATCACCAGTTAAAAAATTGTTGCCATCTCTAACAAGATGGGAAAGCATTAAAAGTTACACACAAGCAATGAATTTTAATTGTGAAAATTTAGTATCAAATTGGTGAAAATTTCATTGTATCACATCGTAAAATTCGAGCAGCTTTTCCTCGTAATCAGGCTCTTTTCGAGACCGCTGTGCGAGGCTTACGATATTGTTACTCACAATAGATGCAAACGTAGCCGCTGTAGCTCAAAGTGCTACGAATGAGCCAGGAACATCAATTCGTCGAATCAGTTCTCAACAATTGGTCATCACTAGAGGCGTCTTCACTCATAAAGTTCAACTAGCAGTGACCGACTGGCTTCAGTCGGTCACTGCTTGCGTCGAACGTTAGTGAATTGGGTACCTATTTCAAAAACAGAACGAAAACAACGCATTTTTCTTTAGTGATGAGGCTCAAATTGCCGCATATGGGGTTCGCAAAATCCGCAAAGACTCCTCAAAAAACCATTACATCCATTACTAAGCTAATGCACAGCTTTAAACATTATTTGGAACGTAATTTACTTTTTATTCTATAGGTGTCTTGAACAAAATTCAAGCTTCATATAAAATTAGACCTTGGCTGAAGTTCTCTACCAAACCCTCTGTACTTGCGCCCTCAAAAGGACGCAGTAAATTAAATAGTGCTAATTTTAGACCTACGCTCTTTTTCTTGGTTTTCTTGTTTTTACATTCTGTTACTACAAAAGATATGCTGTGTATCTGTGCTTGGGTAGTATACAGCATTGGGTCTCCTGTAGACGTTCTTCTGAGTAAGCCAAACTGATTGTTGCGCAGACTATAAATATTAAAATACTTAAAATTTACTTTCTTCAAATGAAGAAATTGTATTGTAGCGATAAGGAAGCCTTTCTTCTTTTCCTATCAGTACAGGTTTCCATCCAGTACAGGCCAGGCATCTTTTTTAAGTACATATACTCAGAAGTGTTTAACTCCTTTCTACAGCACCAGCAGCTGTCGTTGTTGCCGACAATTGCTTGTTTACAAGTAGGAAATAACTCAACAATAATTTTGAGAAAATTTAGTAACCGGATTATCCGGAACTTACCCTTTAAGCTAATGATTGGTATCTTTTATTACCTCGAGAAGTAGTAAGAAATTTTCTATTAATAACATGCAAGCTTTGCCGTACCTTGCCTTCGCGATGCCTGATGGCGTCGTTTTTTTTGTGCGATTTACTAGCTAAACGTTCTTCTGTATCACGCCGCGTTAATTAAATATAATAAAACATAAATAACTCAAAAAAATTATTGTTTTTGGGATCAACAAGTTAAGCTACCAACCTGAGAATATATTATAAAATTATAAATCTTTAAATCGTTAGACATTGTTTACAAAAACATTGAAGAAAAAACACATTTTTCCGCATAGTGCTCTTTAAGGTCTCGTGGTACAGAGTATATAGATATATAATTTTGAAATAATTTTGAATCAAATTTTGAGATATGTATATAGTTTTGAAAGCCGATATAGATGCGCACATATGTAGACAAGTCTGGATGGCTAAGTCACACCATAGATTTGTTTCTTTCACAGGTAAATACCTATTTCCTTTCTTCTACACAGCTATAACTCCGTTCTAAAAAGTTCTTTACACTTATGCAACAAAAATATTTTATTTTACTACTTCTTAAATAATTTTAATTATTTGTTAGAAATTGTAAATAACGAAGTGAAGGAGTTTGCTTAAAATTTTATGGCATAAGTACCTATGTGCAACTTGGCACTTTACAGGAACTTATAAGCTCTTTTACGATCCTATTGATCCTTATAGGCTTTGATGCTCCTTATCATATTGCTTTAACTTAATGGCGTTATTTATTTTATTTAGTTTTAAACGAAAATAAGTTAAAAACAGGTAGGTACCTACATGGAACTGTAGCTTTTAAAAATAAATCCCACATTGGTACCTATAATCAGCAGTAACAATGGAATGTAATTAAACCTTTTGAAACAGCCATATCAAATCATATATTAATAAAAAAAAAATTAAAAATTTCTAAATATTTTGTGTGTTTGTTTAATAAAACCTTGTCATGCAGTGATTTAAATAGGGCTGGACACAAATCAACCCTGTTTAGATTAAAGCTAATAGATATTTTGACGCCGAAGCAACGAAATCCAAAATAAACACAAGAAATATAGAAAAACCAACAACAAAAGTTAAAAATAAAAAAAAATTAAAAGGAATTAATTTCCCTAAGTAATAATAACAGTCCTGCGTATGAAGAGAGTGAGAGAGAGAGAGTGTGAACTCAAAAAACAACAGCAACAGAAATTTTCACAAATATTTTATCAATAACAGAATCATTTTACATTCAACTACCTTTGACAACAAATAATTCTCCATTTATTTGAGTATAAATATTGTGGAAGCTACAAGTAAAACAAACAGAAAATTATACAAACAGCCAACGATAAACGAGGGTTAAAAAAAAACAACAACTACAAAGGCAAAAACAAACAAATAGGCGGAGTTACATTTGATCAAACAAACAAACTGATGCACACAAATCTATTAATAAAATAAGTCTACCTACCTAAGGTTTCTATTATGCTTGTAGTTGTTGTTTTGAATTCTATGTGGAATGGAATGTATCTCACATGCATACAGTTATTGTGTAGACTTCTCCTGCTGAGAGAAATCAAGAGTTACTTGAGTATAAATACTCGGCTCTCTGCTCATTTTATATCAGTATTCATTTGTACTTTGGCAATTAAGTGTTGTTAAAATTAAGAGGTTCGTTTTAAATACAAAAATTGACTTATTAAACATAAAAAAACTGAAAATAATGGTCAAAAGTGTAAATAATATGGAATTCAAAAGTAACTTTTCTATTGACGCTATTTTATCCAAAAATTCATCACAACAAAAGCAGATTCAGGACCAATTTGATATGCCAACAGCTTTGACTGTCATCAAACAAGAAGAAACCGATAATAAATCAGTGTATGTTTCCGATGGCGAATTATCCGAAGAATTTGACAATCCCAGCCGCACGAGTACACCCATGAGTAGTGCCGCTGACTCGCTATCTTCAGGCGAAGATAAATTAGATGATCAGAGTTGTGAAAGTGACGATGAGAAGGGAAAATCTGAAGGTGAAGGTGACGATAAGAAACCTTCCTACAGCTACAATGCCCTGATTATGATGGCCATTCAAGATAGCCCAGAACAACGATTGACTTTGAACGGCATTTATCAATACTTGATCAATCGTTTTCCCTACTTCAAAATGAATAAACGTGGATGGCAAAATTCCATACGTCATAACCTGAGCTTGAACAAATGCTTTACTAAAATACCACGCAGCTATGATGATCCTGGCAAGGGCAACTATTGGATCTTGGATCCAAGTGCAGAAGAAGTCTTCATAGGTGAGACCACTGGTAAATTAAGAAGAAAGAATCCTGGTGCAAACCGTGCTCGCTTGGCTGCCTACAGACAGGCAATTTTCTCACCAATGATGAGTCGTTATGGCCCAACTGCTTCACCCTATGCACCAACAATGGCCTTTAATCCGGGTTATGCAAATGCTGCTGCCGCTGCTGCTATTTATCAGCGCATGAATGCAGCTTATGCTCCAACTGCTTATCCCAGTGCTGCCAATGCCCAACTATCTGTGTTCAATCAAATGAATATGCCCGCTGCCAATCCCATGTACCCCTCTGGCTTTCCCATGACTGCTGAACTTTTCCATCGCATGCAACTTTTAGGAAAATTTCCAGCCAGTTAGAAGTACTAAATCATAAGCAATGCTTAGCGCTTTTTGTATCATCTCATAAACGTAAGGGCGTTTCGAGTGCGAAAAGGAACTTGACTTCCAATTAATCGAGTAGTGGCAAGCGAAGAAACCTTTTCTGACTACTTTTGCACTGAGAAGTGAATCATCCACCAGTGATTTTACTTATCCATATGCACTTTAAGGGATCCATTAATGTATGGAATATTGTGGTAATTCAGTATATGGAATGCTTGGACATCATTTCAAAAATAAGGCAGGCCCTACAAATTAACTTAAAATGACTACAACAGATTTGTATATTAAAAATTGTATGCGTAATTTTTTAAAAAGATAAAATAAAAAAAAGATAATAAAACCAAGAAACAAAATTTCCGTTTAAGAAATGTGTTTTATTTATTTCTTCTTCTCATTTTTGGGTCATTTATCAAGAATGTCTGTCGGTCGTCGTACTCTCTCTTTACTTTGTTGCCTTAAATCCGAAAAATCGATTTGTCAATAGCAGCCATAGGCAGTCAAAATTGTAAATTTAAATGCAGTAAAACGAATTGTTCTTTAGCTAATAATGCCTGAAAATGTCTTAATTATAGTCCACACGCTTGTCGGCATTATCATTTGAACCCCCGGTAACGAATACTTTTCACTATTAACACAATAAGGAATTGAGTTAAGCATGAAAGAAAAAAAAACAACATATGTTGTGACAAATGTATTTCAAAGATATAAAACAAAACAAAAATAAATAAATAAAAAAATAATAAAGAAATCAAATCTGAAAGGTTCACTCTCACAGCAGTCGTATTTTTTCTTACTTACTTTCATACTTTCCATCCGTTTTCTGTTAGTTTTCCTTTTTTCTGTTTTTCTTCAGTGTTTTAAATGAAGATCATTATAATTCATGCAACTTAACTTGAAATCTAGACTTTCAAAAACATGTTTCTTCTTCTTGGCACCACAGGATCTCTTAACCCAAGCAGTTACAACAGGTATTTTGGGTACGACGAAACACAATAATTCAGTTGCAAACAAACAAAACTATTTTCTTTTTCTTCTCTAATAAAGACATTTATTTAATTTAATTTAATTTTTATCATTTTGTTCTGACCAACTTTCCTTAAAGAAATAACAAATAACAAAAACAACAGCCCATCCTTAGCAGTTGAATTTAGAAGTCCACACTTTCGTATCTTTTAAATGTTTGTTTTAAGTTTATTATTTCCACGTTTATTTTAATAATGTTTCTATTAGACATTAAAGAAAAGATTGTTATGAACAGGGTATGCTGCGTTAAGGCGGCATTTTGTATTTGATCACACAATTACAACTTGCTTTAACTAATTTCTCTTAAGGATTATAATAAATAATATTTACAAGTTTTTTATTTTGTGTTTAGCTTTGGTTAGGTTCTGTTTGTTGTATTACAAAAAACAACAAATTATTTCTTGAAGTGTATTATTTGATCATTTGTTAAAATTAACTCGTTTCCATAAAATTAATTTAAGAGGTGATTTAATTTTTAAGGCAGGCGATATAACAGGCGATAGCCATTGCACATTATTTTTATATAATAATTCTAAAATAATGCTACACAAATTAATAATGTCGGTTTGTTGCTTAAAAATGTATTTCTTACAATAACAAAATGAGTTGATACATTATTAAAATATTGCCAATCGTTAGCCACCACTTTTTTCCATTTTTTGAGGTAAAAAATCAATCAAGCCATTTTGTGATACCCTGTTCTAAAGTGAAGTGTATTCCAGTAAGAGCATTCTACATCTATCGAATTAATGGTATCCAAAAATGGCAACGTCTGCGCTATACAGCGGGTAAGCCAAAACTTCCCACTCGCTATTTTCCAAATAGTCTTGAATCATGTGGCCGAGCGTTATCATGATGGAAAATTATGTGCTCGTGTCGTCAATAATTCTGATCGTTTTTCGTTGATTGCTCTTTTCAATGATTTTAACACAAGAGAAAAGGAGATGCCTAGTAAGCCAAAAAAGTTTGGAAGCATTATTCGACGAATATTTTTGTCAAAGGCATAAGTAGCATTACCATTGGGAGTCACTCAATAAGCCAGTTTCTTACGTGTAAAAGCACTGGGATTCTTTCAAAAGCAAGAAAATTTTATCCCATATGAATTAAAGTTTTCGTATTTCGGAAATGTTGCTTGAACGCAACAAAAAGAAGTCATCGTAGTTTTACTGGTGATGAAAAATGGACACATTACGATAACCTTAAGCGCAAAAGTCATATGTGAACCTTGGCAAACCAGACAAAATCAACGCCGAAGCTGAATATCCATGACGTATTTGTTGGAATTAGAAGAGTGTTTTGTATTGTGAACTGTTGGAATCGGGTCAGACGATCACAGGGTTCCAGTATTGAAGAGAATTGCAGAGAGCAATCGACGAAAAAAGGACAGAATATTTGACCAGACACGAGGTCATAAACTTCCATCCTGACAATACTCGGTCAAATGTTGCAATGCCGGTCAAAAACTATTTTAAAAAAATGGGAGTAAAAAGAGAAGCTATAAAAGCAATTAAAACTAAAACGAAGAGAGTTGATATGAAACATGCCTCTTAATATACAAACGATATCTCACTTTAATGTGGTTTGTTATATTTAAGAACGTCAACCGACAATATCTTCGTATTCTACGATAGAAGTAAAGTATACTTTAAACGTAGAAGTTGTTTTTATATTCGAAACCCTATAAAGTTGTTTTGCACTGTCTTAGTACCAACTTTATCAGACACATTAGCATTCATTTCAAGTTTTTCTGTTTTGAAATTCTTCATCTTTTTGACTTTCATTTTAACAGTTTTCGGAAATTTACTTTTGCGTTATTTATTAAAATAAATTTACTCGAAATCGAATTTCGAGTATTATTTCTGCTCCTATTCCAAGTAATATATCAGAATTAAGAGCTTCTGTTGGCATTGTAAATTATTACTCAAAATTCATTAACAGTTTTTCAAATATGATGTCTCCATTATATCACTTGTTAAGAAAAGATGTGCCGTTCGTTTGGTCAAAGAATTGTCAAAAATCGTATGATGATATAAAGAAAGAATTAACGTCCGGCCAGGTGTTGGTTCATTTCAATTTAAAACTAACAGTGATATTAACAACAGATGCATCTAATAGTGCTGTGGGTGGAATTCTACCACATAAATTTACTGATTGTGTAAAACCTATTGCTTTTGTTTCTAGAGCATTATCAGCTTGTGAAAAAAATAACAGTTCCTTAGAAAAGGAAGCCTTGTCCATAATTTTCGTGGTACAAAGCGTAAACAATATTTGAAAACTCATCACCGTCCATTACTTACCATATTTGGTAAAAGCAAAGACCAGATGCCCCTGTAGGCTAGTAGGTAGTGTAATAGCTTGTAAACATGGGGGTTGTGGGTTCGATTCCCAACGAAGACCTTGGTTTTTTGTCACTACAAAAATAAAATTGACTGTCGGTGGGCTGCTCAGCGATGAAGGCATAGTCACTGGTCGCTGTGCTGTCTTATATACGGCAATTAATTTCCGACTATCCTTCTACTTTTACCACCTGTTTCATCAATTCTCTATCCCTTTCCTAAAGAATGTAGCACGGTACTTGACTAAACAGGCATTGCTGCCTGAAGTGCTACTTCGCTTTGCAAAAAAAAGTAATGGCATCAACGCGATTGCAACGATGGGCATTAATGCTATCTGGATTTAATTGTTCCACAGAATATGTTAAAGAAAGCCACAACAAAGCTGGTAACCTATCAAGGATGTATTTTTTACTCCGTACGGGGAAAAAATACACAATTCTCCGTGGAACATGGGTGTATTTTATAGGGTTACAGGACAACACCAGAAAAGTTAAGATATACGCTTCTAGACCCATTTCATTGTTTTAATTTAGGCATAGTAAAAAGAAAAGCCCTCTCCAGATCGTATGTATGGTGGCCCAGAATTGACAGAGACATTTAAAATTTAATTAAAATTGTGTCATGTCTAAAAGTACAATCCAGTCCTGAGAATAGCAGTCTAATACCGTGGACTCCTTGTGGATCTGTATGGAATCGAATCCATGACATCTTTGCTGGTCGTATTAAAAACTTTTATTTCTAATTGTTATCGATTCGTTTTCAATATTTGCCGAAATTTTTAAAAGGTCTTTTACAATTAGAAAGCTAAGAAAAATGTTTTTGCATTATGAAACATTAGTGAGTGATTGTGGTCTTCAATTCAACTCGAATGAATTTCAGCAATTTTTATCCTTAAGTGGGATCAGTTATATCGCACTCTAAATACAAAAGGGGCACAACTCAAAATATTCCAAAACTGGCTGTTTTCCATAATATTAATACAGAATACACATTTTTTACTACTGTAAAAATTTCTTTCACATCAATATCTTCTTTAACTGGAAAAATACAGTTATGTCTATTTTTGTTTGAAGTGTGTTGCTTCTGCACGATGAACTAACCAGTTTTTTGTCTCTTCTAAAAATTTTAGTATTTTGAGTTGTGACTCTCTTGTATTTAGGGTGCGATATATTAACAGCACCAGGACATCCATCTACTAACGGTCAAGCTGAAAACTTCATAAATTCATTCAAGAAGTCTATTTTGGCTAATTTAGCTCAACACAAAGATACTAATATAGATCAAATGTTATGCCGATTTTCGCAATATGAACCACTGCAGTGCAGGTGAATCACCAGCAAACGTATTTTTAGCCAGAAAACTCAAAACTTGTTTTAGTTAACTTAAGCCACCAACAATACAACAAAAAAATAATTCATTCTCAAAACAATAACATCATGAATCACAAAGGAAACAGAAATGAATCTTTTGAAAATTGTTAAAAAGTAATGATGCGCGATTATCGAAATCCAAATAAGCTTGTATGGACCAGGCTGTAATTAAGCAGAAACTTGGACTCCAATTATATTCATGTATTTTGGTTCATAACAATTATATAATTAAACGTAATCTGGGTCTAAATAAAAAATTGATAAATAAACAAGTTTAAAACTAAAAACATGAAGATAGAAAAAATAAATAACTGCAAGTTCATTATAAAATTTTGAAGAACTAAAAACTTTAGTGAGATAATAAAATGGACATCTGTTTGCAATAAAACACTTTTAAGACTTATGTAGGCGCTGCTCTTTCGACATTGTAATCTATACACTTAACCCTGGTAATAAGATAAGTAACTTACTCCTGTGACTACAATTACCAATGTTCCTGCTTAACTTATTTACTACTTACATGCTTAACGAACAACTCTCTTTCCCTCTTCCCAACTTCATTAAATGTAAAGTATCACAAATGCATTTATTTTTATTTTTATTTTTACTTTTGCTTGGCAATGGTGGTGATGAAGCAATTGTGTTGCTTGTTATTTTAACAAATTGTATAAATTGTACAAATTCCTTTAAGCCCATAAGTTGAGTTTCAATACAAATCAGATCAGTTATGAAACCACATTCATACATACATACATACATGCATACAGAAAGACAGACGAAGAGAAGGATCATTGCCAAAACTGTGTTTTAACAATACAGCAGTAGTTATTGCAGTAGTCAATAGTTTTAAGGGTAGAGGTATTTATCCTTGTAAGGGATTGAATATAGGTTAAAGTAGGTTAGTAGACTAGAGCGGATAATCCTAAAATCTGGTGCAAAAGACAAAGGCCTGAAACCAGATCACTTAATAGAAATACTGTCTTTCTCTCTAGTCATAAATTTTGCTTATACGCACTTTTATCATTCACATAATTTCTTTTCGAACCTTAAACAAAATTGCAAAAGGAACGCACGCCAAAAAGAGATGAGTAAATGTATCAATTGTATCTAACAATTGTTTAGTGCAGTTACCTTAATGCCCAAAAGAATCGCAAAGTATTGTTTTTTTACAAAGAGGATTGATTAAACAATGGAATGGGTAAGAAAGAAGCAAAACTATAATATTTTGCCACAATCTGCAATTGCATTAGGAAGCTTGTCTTAACCAACTTTCTCTGTTCGATGAATCACATAACGAACAATACCTTTAAGAAAACTCCTTAAGATGATTTAGTTACCCGAAATGAAAAACGACAAAAAAAACAAACATGAGATGGTTAAAAAATATGCAATACAACAATAGAATAGACTATAGAGATAAAGAGAGAGAGAGAGAGAGAGATCGAAACAAAGCGGTGTAAGTGGATTGTTTTAATTTAAATCCTAATTCAGTTGTAATCCAAGTTTCTTTAATTGCCAAATGTGTTAAATCCTCAATGCGTTCATGTGTAAATTAAATAAAACATTACAAAGGAAAACACATGTTTAGCAATTTCCAAAATCTTCTTTTCGTTTTGCATTGTTGTGATTCTACTTGCTCGCATGATAATTTATCTTTTCTAGAATTATTATTTATAATTATATTGTATTATTTTTGGTATTTAGAAACTGTTGCCATTTAAACTGTAAAATGTTGCAAAAATATTTATTCTCTCCTAACCTTTTGGCAAAAGCAGCTTATATTCGAATGTATAGACTTACAAGACGTTTATAAAACTGAATTAAAAATACAAATTTCCTTCTCCAAAGGATTAAAACTCTCTAAGAGAGTTGAACTGATATAAAAATTATTTTGCTTAAGTGTAGATTTCAAGAGCTTATGTCAGAGAAGGTGAAGGTTGGGCTTGAATGAGAATGAGAATTTAAACCAATGCTAAATATAAGAATATCTTCTTAAATACGTAAAAGAATAAAGCAAAACAAAGTAAAAAAGCTTTATTTCATTATTTCTTCAGCTTATTATATTTATTGGAACTTTATATTAATGTTTTCCATTTTTTTCCATTGCGAGAAAGCTCGTGAAAGTAGTCATGATCCATTAGAAGATTAAAAAATAATGAGTCTAGTATATCATAATGGTGGTAAGTCTATTATATCGCTTTCAAATGAATTAGATTTATTAGATTATTAAGTACATTGTTTATATTTATAAAGTGATGAAAATTTGCAAAGACACATCTTGGGGACTGTTCATATATAAAGAGCTTATAACTGGTAACAATCTTTATTATTATCGGAGTTTTTATTAAAAATGGACTTACACCAATCTCAATGAAAACGATTCATTGAACCATATGTGATAAATAAAGGGTTTTTCAACAAGAAGTTTGTATAAACAAAATAAAATAAAAATTTCAGATTGAGATGATTCAGAGTAAAGTTCGGCAATTATGAATAAAAAATCATATCTGGCAAATGTCCACCACGACCACGATGACTGATGTCGATTCTTTCATCACAGTTTGTATTCATTTTTTGGCAAAATGGTGATCCTATCTTGTTAACCACATCAGAGTATAGACTCTGTTCTCACATAGCCCTACAAAAAATAATCCAGTGGTGTTAAATCACACGATCTGGCTGGTCATTTTATTGCTAATTGTCGTGAAATGTCGGGAAATTCGGTTTGCAATAAATTGATGATTTCATTGGCTGTGTGACATGTGGCACCTTTCTGTTAAAACCACATGTCAGTGATATCTGCGTCGTCAATAATAGGCCAAAATTGAATTATTAGCATCTCGCGATAGCTTGATCCACATAGCCATGACCATAGAGTGACACGTCGAGCATGCAAAGGCTTTTCAATAGTCGCTTTAGGATTTGCAGAAGCCCAAACGTGGCAATTTTGCTTGTTGACACACCCTAACAAGCGGAAATGGGCTTCGTCTAAAAAGAAATACTTTTTTTTAAGAAAAACCAGCCGACTGTTCCTAAATAAATTGAGTGAATCAACGGCGATGTGAATGGTCTGAACCTTTTAAGGCTTCAGAGATGATTTTGGATAACTTCAAATTGTTGAGAACGTCAACACTGCTTCAACATTGTGGCTCACGGCTGCGATGCTTTCAGTTGAACGTCCTGGTCGAATACGCGTTGGTGTTCGCAAATTTGTATCGAGTCTATCGACTCAAATCTATCAACCAAATTTCTAACAGCGGTCTCAGAAGGATGATTATGTTGTCCGAAAATATCACGAATTTAACGAAATGTAACTCTAACAGAATCAGTGGATTTTACTGCGATTTTCGTGTGAAATTGAATTCATTGTAACAATTGCCAATGCATCCACTACGAATACGTGAAAAAACTATCATATTGTTGGTGTTGCCACAAATTAATAACAAACTTCTTGTTAAAAAACCTGATATATGACATAATTTTTGAAACTATGCAAACGAGCTTAAATACAACAAAAAAAAAAAAAATAATAAACAAAATTTGCTTAAAGCATCTGCTTATAGTGATAACAATTTTAATGTAAAATTAACTTTAATTAGTTTAAGTGTAAAAACTCAATTTTAGAACATTCTGCGTTTTATTAAGTTGTTATTTCTGTGTTGCAAAACAGGAAATAAAAGGTCACATTATAATTAAACCTTAGCCCTTCTTAACCAATTTAACACATAAACTTATGACAGTTATTCACATATAATCCCTTGTCATAAGAAAACTTAAAAGCACAAGTGAGCACAAGAACATTAATGTACCAACAAGTCGCTGTTTATACATCGACATCGAAGTCCAACACAAACTTGAATTAAATGAAATCAAATGATTGATCATTTATACAATTGAATAAGAAATTGTATTCATACTCGTTCGTTTATGTTATAAAATTGTTCTAAGAATCTAAATGAAATTAAACTTTAACCCAAGACAATGACCACAATCCATAAAAGACTACAAATTAGATGAATACAAAATTTATAACAATAAAAAATATTTTATTTAAACTATTTACGATTTTATACGTTCATTCATTAAGTCAGTCATTGATTCATTCTGCGTGACAGTAATAGCAACAATAAAAACAAGAACAACAATAGCACAACTAACATTCAGTGAACAGCACAAACTAAAGTGCCATGATCCTTAATTAGTGTTTGTTCATTATCTTGGCCCATGTTGACCCGATTTTCAATTAAGTCAATTGAACGTTGAGGGCAACAAATACTCGTAACCAGTCAGCATCATCATCTCTTCATCAAAGACTGATGACTGATTCTGTATATTTCATAAAAAATAAATGTGTATATTCGTACATCTAAACATTCTCTTCTTCTCGTACAACATCCTAAATGATGTTTTTCTTGTCGTTTACTTGTTTATTTTAATATTTTTACAAAAGTTGAATCAACATAAAATTAAATGTAAAATGGAAATTATCAACGAACACAATACAATACCAAATAGTCAGATAGTCTGCCCATTCAACTAGCCAGCCATCCATCCAGTTATAGTAACTTTTAATAGCGGACACTAACACAAAATTTTTTTATAATTTAATGATTGAAGCCCGCGTCATCGATCATCAGCGAGTGTTTTAGATGCAACACAATTGAAGTGTTCACACTAGGCAATGAAATTACGAGTCGCCATCAAAATGCAAGTTTTAATAAATTGTATAAAGAAAATTATTTGATTTAATAGTTAAAATTAAAATGAAGTTTTAAGCCCCTTGATAATGATATTGAAATAAATAGCGGAAGCCGGAATTTGCTTACTTTGCCGTCTCAGCAGTTTTAATAAAGCTTGTTGTATTGAATTAAAGCAGTATGCTGAAAATTATGCCTATTTCTAACTAAAAAACCTATTAGTTAGCCAAATTTGCCCAGATGTCTGGAGGTGATCGAATAATAAACAAAGGGAGAATTAAAAAAATATTAAATCTGTTTTCTAAGCCAGGACATTTTTCGCTTTTCGGTGCCAAATAATTGTCGGTATTTAAGGAATGATTTAAATAAAATAATAACAATATTTTTTACTTAAAATTAATTTCAATGATAGTGTAAACGCAATTTTCGTTAATATCGAAATTTTTAAACTCTACCGACCGTCTGTGGCTGTAGTGAAATAAATGTGCGTCAACATTCACGCTGGCGGTTTTATAATTGCGGTGGAATAAGTTTGCCACACGACAAAGTGTTTATTGTTAAAATGTTGCGTTATTGATGAAAGTTAAATTGAAAAAATAATATTAAATTAATATTGTGTGTTGTCTGGCAACAAAAACAAAACAAAACAAAACAAACAAAAATAGTAGCTTCTCTATTTTAATGATGTTTTAATGCAATTACTGACCGTCGGCCAGCATATGAATGCACACTTCGTTTACTCACCAGACATTTTATAAATGAATATAAATATATTTTTTATACTTAAATCCTCCACAAATCATTAGATGAAGAAGCGTAGACACATTTTATTGGTCTTGTTTCAAATAAATCTGAAATCAAACAAAAGCATTTAATGTGTAAAAAAAGTATATTTTTTAGTAAAAACTTCGCAAGACCCGCAGTATTGGATTTCTTTAAATCTATTAATTTTAAGTGCTTAAAATACACATTTTTATTTTGTAATAAAAATATAATAAAGTTGAATAAAAACATTTAAAAAACGAAATTCTTTTGCAATTTATTTATATATTCCTGTTTAAATTTATTTGTTGTAATGGAAAGTATTGTGATGATATTTACGTATTTCAATGGTTTATAAACTATAATTAATATTTGCGCGTTTTTTCTGTTCAATAGAGTTTAGTCCTGTTCAATAACGTCTACCTAGCGGTATATCTTTAATCCATCCGCATTAACCAGCTTTACCGTTATAACATCTTAAGTAATCCATGGCAAATCTCTATGTACACAAGTACTCCTTGGCATTTATTGAGCTGCAGCTATAAACATTTAACCCTTCTAAACATTGTTTTAGTAAACAATGGCCCATCATAACTCTCCTTGGATGTTGTTGCTACTGTATATAAATACCAAAGACAAAGAGAACTTCTGAGAGATTATTGCTGCAGTAGAGGCAACAAACCTCAGCGATAGTTTAACCGCAGGATTATCATGCCGAGTGTAAAGATTAATGAATACATACGAGCATACACTGCCAATTTAAAAGTATATAAAATTAAATAGGCAGGAAGTTTAACGTTTGAAGGCACTGGTATTTTAAGACAGCTATTTAAGTATCTAAGCAAATGTTAAGAAGTAAGTAAGTAAATAAAACATACACAGAATGAAAAAATATGCAAAAAGATGAAAAATTAATAAATCAGAGTTTCCAAATTGTGATAGTTCTCAATAGTTGTCTCTGCTTTATATAGATAACAGTGACAGTACACTTTAAGTAAGACAAATTAAAAAAGAAGAAGAAACTTATTCGAATAATTGCTTAAAGGTTTTTCGTAATTCCTTAAGACTTGAAGATTCGATTAATAATAAAAAAATTGCAAGAAGTTGGAGTAGTTTTTAAATATACAAAATCCTTATTATCGGTAAAGAGAGAAAGATATAAAAAAATTACTCTTGTTAATAAAAATTTCTGCTCAAAATATTTTTTTCTATTGTTTCAAATCAGAAATGTCACGCCAATGTTATGTGAGAAAATTTTAACCTAAATTACAAAAAAAAAGGAAAAGTTAATTGTAAAAAACAAATTAGAGCCTTCGTAATTAATTTACAAATTTTAAGAACACAACTTATTATTGTTTTCTTTAAATTGGCTGCGCTAGTTACCGTCGTTATTTATGTCAAATTAATTAGGGATAATTTCAACTAATAATAAACAATCAACAAAATTCTGCCTGACGATTGTTGTCGCTTGAAAACAAAATAAAAGCAACACTTTGACACCACCGTAAATGTTATCACAGGTATAACCAGATTCCTTAACAATTACCTTTAAAAATTGAGCTACCAAGTGCTAATACTCCCTGTATTGGAAAAAGAATATAAATGGTGGCATCCTAAAACACAGTGGGAAAAAGCATGTGGTTGTGCCTCACACGTAAACAAAAACTTATGTGACATCTACAAAAAAATGAAATACAGTGATAGATATTCGTTTGATCACACCATGTTTTTTTCTATTGTAAAAGAAACTAAAAGGGCTTTAATTATTTCGTTTTAGCAAAACGATTAAGTAATTTATTAGCTTAAAAGTAGTAAATAAAAATTAGGTATATTTTATATTCGTAATACGTTATCGATAAAAAGCTAAAAAATTAAGAGACATTCGTTTAAACGCAGTGTCCTTTAAATTAAAAAAAAAAAATAAATAAAATGATTTACAAAATATTAAAGGTTATTAAGTACTAATATTTAGTAGGACCACCTTCACTTCGAATGACCGAAAGTATTCTATGCGGCATTGAGTTAACAAGGCTTCGAAAAGTTTCAATTTCAATGCCCAACCAACATTCTTTGATTTTTTCTTTCAGCTCATCAACAGTCGAAAACTGCCTTCCCTTTTCATTGGGACTGCATGCCGGCCATGGAAGTAAATCAATATTATTGGTAGAAAACCATTCCTTACATTTTTTCGATACATGTATTGCCGCTTTGTCCTGTTGGAAAATATACTCATTGTCAGAATTTTCGTCAAGCTTTCTAATATGGACATCTTCCAGAACTTCCAGGTACATTTCTGAATTCATTCTGGTGCTTATAAAATAAATACGAAGCTTGAAGTTATAAGAGAATGCTTTCCACATTATAACGCTTCCACCACCAAAATTTTGCTTTGATCGCACTAGGTTCGATTGGCTCAAATCATGCCAATAACATCTGTAGCAATCTGGACTATCAAAGTTACTTTTTTTTTCATCTGAAAAAATAACTTCTTTCCATTCATCAGTCCATGACATGTGTGCTTGGGCAAAGCTAAAACGTCTCTCCTTGCGTACTTAAGTTCGTCGTGGTTTAGACTTAATTTTTTTCCATTTTATCGATGGAGTCGCATTCAAAACACGGTCTATGGTTCGCGTAGTAACTGGAAGATCAAGTTTGTCCTTTACTTTCCAACAGGGTAAGCGATTTCGAGTTGCTTCATGGTGAATCTGTCCTTTTTGATGGGTCGTAATTTCGGATGATCCCTTCGTTGGAGTCTTAATGCCATATCTTTTGCCAAGTTTTACATAATCTCTTATTACTCTTGGAGAACGCGTTATTATTCCAACAATTTTTCGATTTGATAACCCATTTTTCCTTAAGTTATCGATTAAATCTTTTTCGGGGTCATTTAACCGCTTTCCTGAGTCTATATCTAATCGGCTTAAAAAAATTCTGCAATTTGTTTTTTTATTTTTTATTTTTGAATTAAATTTTTTATTAAATTAGTATGAAAACATGTATTTACAAGTCAAAAGTCACAAATTAAATAACATATTCCCTTAATGCGTTTAAACGACTGTCTCACGAAAAACAGCAACAATTTTACAAAAGAACGCATATTTTCTATAAAATAGCCGTTACACTAATTATTGTTATTGTTTTGTAAACTGCGCTTAATAATGTAAATAAAAAACAGAGAAAGAAATAACTATTCTCTTAAAGAGTTTAAAAAAACAACTTAAAAATAAAAAAGTAAGTGCGGCCAAACGAGTGTCTATCACTGTATAATTATTGAAAAACCTTGAAAATTTATAAAGTTTTATTAAAAATTATAAAATTAAACATTAATAACTATTAAACGGATAAATAAATTGAATTTGATTATTTGCAGATAAACTGTCGGCAATTAAGGAGAATGGAATCATTGTTAGTTATAAAAGGAATCTCCTTTACTTAATCTTACCTAACAATTTGTTTTTTTACGGGTACTGACCTGCAAATGGAAAGTTTCCTGAAAATAGAAATTGAATTTTAATTGACACAAATTTTTTGTTTACAGTCACTAACCAACAAATTGAAAAGAATTGTTTGGCTGGTGGAACATTGATGGAACACCAAAATGTAAACACTTGAAAGAAACTTACTTTGTCGGTTCCTTCGGGAACAGGTGAATTTTCCCTATATCCGGAAAGTTCATTATATACTTGCGACTGCTAAAAAACTAGACAAAATGACAAATAATTTTATAAAAGAACTTTAATTTTGTTGTTGAAGTAAAATGTAAACAAATATGGTTTTCTAGCCTCTTTTCACTTCGTGCAACTACGGAGATGCCGTTTGACGATTTTTGTTGGCCTTGTCCCATCTGTTTAGTAATTTGTGGTTATTACGACATTTGTTGAAAATATCCGTTTTGAAAAGAGGATAGTAACGACTGTCGTCACCATTTGATTCACCAATTTTGAAATGACTGAAAAGTAAGTGGAAGTTGTAAGTTGTAAAACATTTTGAAATTTTAGTTTCTAAAATTAAAAAATCTCGCATATGCTAAGGAGTTTTGGAAGGGTATAAAATCATGAAATTATGACTTCGATTGTACATAAAGTCAAATTAACTTTAATAATAACAATGAATCACAAGTATGTAAAATAAAGGTGTGGAAAGAAATTTAAGGTTAAAAAGAAGGTTGTGAACACCTTAGTAGAAGCTGTTGCAAGGAATTCTGCTACTTTATTTAGTTAACGACAAACCAATCTGCATCGTTTTTAAATATAATCGATGAGTTATCGAATGAAAAGAAAAAATCATGCTAAAACTAAACCGATTTAATGAGAGCTGTTCGCTCTCAGTTTATCCGAAATTGAAAATAATACACGATATAACAAAAACAAAAAAAATTGTAAAAATAAAAAATTTAATTTTATAAGCTATCAAATTGAAATAAATGATGTTTTGTAAATAATGTACTTTACAATAGAAATGTATATTGCGAACAAAGTAATTAATGCTGTCTTTAGTGCAGAGCATTATACTTTCAACTTCAATGATTCAGAACCTCTGAGTTAAACCAACAAGTTAACAAATAATTTGAAAGTGTTTTTGTGTTTCTGCTCAAATTTGTATGAATGTGTAAATATATATTTTCAAAGTAGACGATAGAAATTAAATAAATATTTGTTTTCTATTTTCGCCCATAGATACGAGTATGCGTGTGTGTGTGCGTGTGTTTGTGAGTAGATTAACAAACCACACAGTAGTCAATTTTAGCAAATTGGCTTTACCTTCTGCTTGCTGTCTTCAAATTAATTTGTAAGAAAATCAAATTGTTGTCTTAAAGATCAACAAACACAGGAAGCTACATACACACATATGCACACACACACACACACACACAAGAGCTACTTCAGTGGCGATGTGTGTAGGTCCTTTTTTGAAAAAGGATTATGTCTGGTTAGAAAAGTGTATTTATTTAAATCTCTTCCATAAAGACAGCCTTAAATATGTTGTCGATGAACTCGCACTGACAACGAGAAAAGCATCATCGTTTACATAGCGGCCTCTAATAGCCATGCAAATATTTAAAAAATACTGTACGAGATTAAAACCCAAAAATGTCTTTGTCAACATTTAAAAGATCTTCTGACAAATAAACCCGTCTTCCATACCATACTAAAACGAAAGGATTTTATGTGTGTTGGGATTATAAAAGTGGTTAGATTGTGACAGTGATAAAAAATACAAATTACTAGCAGGAACGACAGACATACTCTGTATGTTTGTCCTACAAATTCATTTTAAAGGATTTAGCAAATGACGTTGAAGGAGTAAAAATAAAAAAAGTAGAACACACAAACAACTTTTTTGTGTATTTTGCGCTAACACACAACAACTTACAGCTGTTTCTAGTCAGTCCATAGTGGAAGCACGTTAATTGGCCAAATTTTTGTAAAAACACGAATATTTAACATTAGCGGCGGCATGTGTTTAACATTTGGTAGATTCGTTTGGTTTGGTTGTTGGCTTGGCGAAGGAAATGATAAAGAAAACAATAATAAATTTTGTACAAATATAAAGATACAAAATGTCCTTGTTAAGGAAACATAGAAAAGGGTGGTACTGCATTTAAAAATTGTTGTTGCCTTTGGCTACCGTTAAAAGGACACTCAACAATTTGTTTGTTTGTTTGTTTGTTTTCTGGCCATTAACACTTTGAAAAGCACACAATGAGCGCTCTAAACAATATGAAACACACGCGCGTTTGTCCCCGTCTGGGGTCATTAGTTGTTTGCACACAATTCGATACATTGTTTCTGGAAACATGAAACAACATAATTACGAGTAGTATGTAATGATTTTGAAATTAGAGTAGGAGTAAGAGAAGAAGAAGAAGAAGCAGGTTAGTGAGAATTTTTTGTTTGTTTAGCAAATATTTTGCTTAAAATGCATTTTTTTTGGGGAACAATTTCTTGTTTAATGACTATAAAATTGTTATTAATACAATTTTTTTTTTTAATTTAGTAAAATTTAATATAACATTATAGTTTGATTTAAATTAAAAAGAAATCAATCCTTGGCGATTTTTGTAACAAAAATAATGATTGCGAATAAATAACAATTGCCAAAATAATGTTCTTTTTCTCAAATGACTTTAATTTATCGAAAGGGTTGTCGTCGTCTCAAGTGCACAAGCATAAATTTATCCATGTAAAATTCTACATTTTTTAATTATTCAAAAAAAAAAAAATAGAAAAAAAACATAGCGGCATAAATCAAAACGTAGAATAATCGAAATATAATTTTATTCGAAGCAGTTTAAGTATAACAAAATTGTTTGGACATCATTGAGCAGCAAAGTTTGTGAAAAAGAATAAAATCACCCAAATGCGTACTAGACTTTAGTAGAGAAGCTTTTTGTATTTAATATGTCCTGCAGTAAAACCCTTTAGTTTTTTTATATTTTTTTTGGAGGGAGCGAAAAGCAAAATTGTGCCACGTATTAGAAATATTATAAGACAAAATTCTGTGAGGGGCAGAATGAATGCCCTCTCCAGACATACTACTCTATTCCAACGACTTAATTGACATGTTGCTGCAACCTACATGCTATAATTTGTAAAATACAATATAGTTATTTACAGCTTTGTTGATATCTGTGTGTATCAAGCTAACCTCCATTCAATTTAAGGAGTATTTATTGACATAAAGATAAAAAATACAATTTGACTATAGAAGCATTCAGTGCAATTCTTCTTTAAAACTATTGCGAACTAATTTTACATTCGTCATTGCTCTGAAATTTAAATACTCTTCACGACAGATAGAAGCTTGCCGATCTGCTTTTAATTTCTACAATCTTCATTCACGCCCCAATAAAATTTTAATTTTATAAAAAAAAATTAAAATTGTTTGAAAACCGAAAATGTAAAAAAAACTGCTATATTAAAAAATCTATAGCTTCGACAAGAAACATCTCTAATTAAAAACATGGACTCTTTAACCTTGGAACCATATAGGAACGAACTCATCCATGGCTATGACAAACTCTTTTTCTGATTAAATTTTTTTACTTCATACTTATTTTTGTTTTGTTTTTGTAGCATAAAAATTTTACATTTACTACGAACTTAACTGATTGTTATTGCTAAATAACAGCGTAGGGCAATAGCTAACATCATGAAGAGTATAACAATCAAAACGGCCGAATACAGCAATTTTACTTGTTAAGTAAAGGATTTTAATTTTGCTTATTGGAATTGTTTGTACATATAGCACAAATCTTAAGAATACAATAGTCCATCAGAACCTATGCTTAAGAGTTTTTTTTGCCCACACCCCAGACTCTCGTGAAGTTAGATGAAATATTCTTTTTAAGAAATTTTCTTAGAGCGTAATAATTCTTCAGTCTTATGGAAATTTTTATTCCACCATTATGAAAACCGTGTTCAATATATTTTTATGAACGTCCTATTGAATTAATATTTAGATTATGTCCTTGCAATATTTTTGTTATCAGTGATATATTTTCTACAAAAAAATGTATTACTGTAAATTTTTCTATGGAAATTTTGATCGTTGATAATTTAACAGAAATAAAGCAAACAAAGATTTTACACGTGAGCCAATTTGAGGACATTTTGGCAATTAAATAAACTTGGATTAGATTTGTAATAGGATTTAAATTTAAACTATTTGCTTACACCGCTCTGTCTCTCTCTCTCTCTCTCTCTCTCTATCTCTATAATCTGTGTCGTGTTTCATATTTTTTAACCATCTTTAGTTTTTTCATTTTTAACTTCGTGTAATCATATAAATATAAATAATTTAGAAAAAAAGAACAGAAAACAATTGGAAAACAGAGAATTTTGGTTAAGGCAATAGTCTAAAAGCAATTACAGTTTGTATTAAACATTCCAATTTTATCTCTGTTTTTATTTCATTGTTCAATTAATTTACAAAACGTATTGGTATTACCGAAATTATTTAGATTATCGACATCATATCGACCAAAAGGCGTAATAAGCCATCTCTAGTAGATACTTGTTCCAAATGTGTATTCAATGGAAATGGAAATGAAAATCTTCTAAATTATACAAGTAATTGTTTTCTGTGATTAACACTAATTAATTAACTGAATAGCAATACTATTAATGCCTTAATTTGTGTCATTTCATGTGACAGCAATTTACTTTATCGTCATGAGTATTTAAATAGATGACATGTGTTTTTGATTGCAATCAATCAATCATAAACTTAAATGTTTTATTTATCGGGATTTTATGGGTTTAATAGTCTAAATAGTTTACTGGGTTTTAGATATAATTGCATAGTATAGGCTGTTAACAATTTAAAAAAAAAAACAAGTGGCTAAGAACGTAAACATTAAAAGCTATAATTCAACAACTAATTTAAATTGAAGAAGAAATTCAAAATACCTATATAAAGTATAATTTAAGATTTGTCTGTTTAGTTGTTTTTAAGTAACAAAATCAGCTATCGTAATATTGAAAAATCCAAAACTAATGCATATGGGCATATGGGAGTATCCGATTTCTGAATTATTTTTTCGTTATATCAGAGTTTAATCTTTAATGTTTGATTTGAAATTGAAAAGTATTTTGAAACAAAGTTTTCATTCAAAATTGCTTCAAAATAAATTTTGAATAAAATATTAAATTAATTCAAAAAATACTTAAAAAATATTGTTTTGTTTAATCAAGTCATTAGCACAAATTATGTACCTAAATTGTATTTTATAATCGAAAACAGACAACTGTAAATTTATGCAGCATAAGTCTGTCAATAAACTGATTAGCGAGTAATTTACTCAACGCCTTAAACAAATCCTTAACAGATACAACACTTCAAACAAAAATGGGAGAAAAAAGAATAGGTAATTGAAAGTGCTTAAAAAAAGTTTTTTAACGTTGTGTTTTTGAACCAATTGTTTTTTTTTTAATATTCAATTAATTTATTACATACCTACATACATACATAAAAAGAAATTAATTTTTTAAACTGTCCTAAGAACACATTCGACCCCAATTACTGTTTTTATTCAATTTCTATAGTAAAATACAAAAATATTTACACATAAATAAACCCATGTATTCGCTCAAGATTGTGTAAATGAATCAATTTTGTATGAAAACATCAATTATTTGATTGGGGAGCATTTTAAAAAGACAGCAAAAATTATAACCACAAGCCCCACCCATCAATGGTAAAAATTTAAAAACAACATGGCGTCCACACTTGTTCACTAAACAAAAATGATTTGTGCTGCATTAAACAAAAAAATTCAGAAAGAAAAACAAAACTTAAACAACTTAAGAAATGGAAACATTTGGACGAAGTATCACAACTGAATGATCCACTACATTTCATTTAATAACACCAATAAAATAAGTAAGTTTGTGGATTTAGATTATAGATTGTCAATTATTTTATGTCAGTTAAACTTACGAAAGCCAATAGCGTATAGAAAAAGGTACAAACAAGTTAGACAAGCAGTTAATTAACAATTGTAAAAGTATGTACTAAGAAAAATAATGTCGCCAATATTTTGGTCTAAATGTAGGGAAATATATATAGAGGAATATACATAATATATATATTTTTCTTTTTTTATTTATAGAACTCTAAAATTTTGCACACTTAGAAAAATTTTGGTTTGAAAGGTTTAAAAAACTTCAGATTGATTCTCAGTTTAAAAATTAAAAAATTGCCAATTCTAAAGCAAAGTAAAAAATTTAACTATTTTCGTAGATATCTAGGCCTTTTGAAACTTAAAACATGGAGAATTATATGCGAATAACTAACCAAAGAGCCTTATCAAAGGGTAAAAAGGACCTATATGACATATAGGTCCTTTTTAAAATTATCGCTCTTTTGGAAGCCAAAAAAAAACAAAACTGATATAACTTCCTTCTCTTCATAAGACCTAAAAAATAATTTTTAATAGACCAATGCTCATAACGTAAGCATTTTATTTTGCTGGCTGTTTGCAAATCATGGATTTATGTATTTCTACCTGAAACGTGTCCGAATTTTCGCCATCTTATTTTTAAAATAAAAAATTGTTTTTAACTTTTTTATATAACTCTTTTTTTATTTTTTATTTATTTTATATTTAGTCTATGGGTTCAAATCCTTGCAGTAAATAATAATAGTATATAAAACTTAGATTTAGCTATTTAAATATAAAATTAGATGACATTTAAAAGCAATAACATTCAAAAGAAAAATCAATTTGCTTATAAAATTTATTAAACTCAGTATAAATTCTTAAAAACGGGTCAGAGTTAGCATAATTGCATATGGATTAATATAGCGCAAAGGACGAAATGGAACATTAAATGAACAGACATTTCCTTTTATTAAATTAAAAGCAAACGTGACATTTAACATTGTTCTTCGGCTTTTTAGAGTTGGCAGCTTTATTACAGCGAGTCTATTAGTGTAGGATGTGTAGATTTAAGGGATTCCATTGTGAGCCGCGAAGACAAAATAACAAGAACTGCTTTTGCATCGATTCCTTGCTATAACTATAAACTTTATAAATTGGATCCCAAAAAATTGATCCATATTCCAGAACAGCTCTGACAAGAGAATTATAAAGATGTTTTGTGGCATATGGGTCACTCCTTCGCCCAGCGTTCTATAAATTCAAGAACTACACGTGCTTTGTTAGTGGCCTACGAAATGTACTGTGTATAGAATTTAATTTAGCATCCAGTAAAATACCAAGATTAAAAATCAATTTCAGTTTCTCAAGTGCGTAACCGCATAAAATATACTGCACGTTTGTACGACATCTTTGGAAGCAACACATGTATTTGCACCTTTTAATGTTCAATTTCATAATGTTAATAGGAGAATATGGCGATTATAGGTACGAAATATCTTCACGTCGTCTGCATATAATAGAACGTTGGAGTATTTAATGGCATTGGATAGATCATAAACAAACAATGTAAATAATAAAGGACCCAGATGGCTACCCATTCGGCCCACAAGATGAAACAATAATGTCCTTGGAAGTAAGCGTGTTAAAACGAACTTGAATGAATTAACATAAGGAAATTGTTTGTGAATCTCATAAGGTCAAGTTTTCTATCATAAGTTCGTGGTTAACCTTATCAAATGAAGACAGTGTAAATAATATTAGTTTATTTACGTTGAACAAATCTCCGATTAAGCGTTTTTAACTCCAAAAGATAGGAATGTATGAACAATTCCGTCTAAAACATTGCTGAGCAGGAACCAATATAGACGATATTAGATGGGAAAGGTGATCAGTAACAATTTTCTCAAAAAGTTTAGGTATAGCTGTTTAAAAAGCCTTTGTTTTTAAAAAGCTGCTGTTATCGATGCCAAAGTTTCTTCAATTAATGTCAGTAAAATCAAATAAATTTGGGTTCGTTGATATCAATTCGATTTTCGTATACGAATGAATTAACTAAAGAACAAATAATTTTGGAAAGCCTTTAAAAATTAATCCCCCTATTCTTTATTTCGATTCGAATAGAAAATGTCTCCGCCTAGCAAAATTAGTATTCTGTGTTCCAGTTCGTTGCAATTTTATACGATTTTATGTATTACGAATGTCGATTATATATACACGTCTTGAGTTTTGTTTTATTCAAACACATTAAAATATAAATGTTTCCTGAAAATGTGTTTTTTTTGTGCTAAAATGTGCGTTTTATTTTATTCCAGGTCAAAGATAGCAACACCTAGTACCTAGTACACAGCCTACAGGGCTAGTAGGTAGTGTACTAGATTATTAGTTGTGGGTTCTATTCCCAACAAACCCTTGTCTGTTTTCACTACAAAAAATAAAAATTGACTGTCGGTGGGGCTGCTCAGTGTTAAAGGCATTGTCACTGGTCACTGCGCTGTCTTATACGACAGTTAATTTTCTATAACATGGGCCTTCTAGAAATGAAAGCTGCCTCGATAGGATACTAGGTAGTGTACTTAGCCTACAAATCTAGGGGTGGTTATTTTCACTACAAAAATAAGAGCTAGAAGGCTATGTAACTATCCTTCTGCCTTCACTACCTGTCTTATCACTTCTCTATCCATTTTGTAAAGAATGTAAGTAGGCATTATTTTCTCTTTAAAAAATATATATAAAAAGCTGGCGAATTTAATGGCCAAAATAGGAAAATATTGTGCTTGGATATCTTCACCGATCCAAAGATAAAGCCATAAAGCCGCAACAGAACTCTAGATACCGGAATATTTCGGCCACAAAAAGCTCTTATTTATGCCTTGCTTCGTCTCCGAATTTAAGTTGTTAAAGCAAAGTTTCCACAATATTTAATATTGTTTATTTTCTACTTGAATTAGTTGTTGAATCACTTTTATTTGCACTTATTTGTAATTTTAAATAAATTGTTAAAAAAATTATTTCTTTTACACGTTCCGCGGCAATACAACTGCCTTTTTAAGTAGTTTTCTTCTTGATCTTTCGTTTTAATTTTTTGTTGGAATACTATTTTTCGAGTCGTGCATAACGTATTGAAAAAAAAAACAACTGTCTCGAGAGCTTTAGAATTTTAAGCTTCGTAACTCCTGGTCAAATAAGAAAATCATTACATGTACAGGCATGCCAACGTAGGCGTTAACATGGGACTCACCCAATCAATATTTTAATAGTCAAAACTTTACAGGCCTTGCGACCGTACCTTGCAAATATGTAGGAATGGCAATAAGTATCAGTAAGCATCGTATCAGTAAGCAGCAAGCCAAAAATCACTAACATGGCGATAGAAACCAATCATATGAAAATCAAAAGCTTTTAAAAAGCGCACATCATAAAATATCTTTTATTTTTCCACGTGTATTGAATGTGTTAAAATACATATGTATGTATGTACGTAAGTGTGTACAATGGCTATGAAAAGACAGGAAACGTGAGTTTGCAAACTATCCTACAAATTATGGAGCAACAAACAAAAACATTTACATTTACTGCTACTGCTACTGCAAACTACAGTCATACAATTAATGCGCTCTACAAGAAGAGTGCATATACATCCATATGTACTTTCGCACATGTATACATACGCATGTACATGCATCCAAACAGACCTACAAGAGCTTATGTGATAGAAGCATGAAGGGGAATAAAAATAATAAAAGCAACAACAATAGCAATACTAATGATATGGTAGATGTGTTAGGAAGATGTAAAGAAACACAAACAAAATATACAGTTTGTACGTGTCATGTACGTGTGTATGTACTTTTGAAAAAACATCTGCATGCAAAAAGTAAAATAATGCTACAGCAAAGTGAGCAAATAACACGTTTGGTAGAAGAAACAACTACAAAAAATACTACAAACACAACAAAAAACCGGTTGTTTTCATTAAAACAACACCCAACAGAAATAAAAACAAAAATGAAATCTCTATGATGCATTTTCACACGCGCAAACATTAACAGAATGAGAAGGAAACTCATCCCAAGATGGGTGTCGTGTTTGTTGAATAGTAAAACAAGTAACAAACAAACCATACAAATTTTTCTCTCCGGCAATAACAGAATAAAAAGAATAAAAAGGTTTAAGAATGCTATAAAATCATTGGCTGCTACTGCCTACTCAGTAACATTGTTTGGAGAGTACAAGTTCCACGTTTCTGATTGGTTGGATTGTATTAGAGTGAGAAAATGATTTTGTTTCTTTGGTTGGCTAAACTTGTGGTTTCATGTTTATTTTGTTGTTTTTGAAACAAAAAAAAAAGAAGAAAAAGGCAACTCTCCACTGATTAGTAATAATGAACTCTTTGTATATCTGACTATAAGATATTTTTAGTTTAGCATAATCGCTGGTTAATGACGGATGTTAATGTAGAATTGCGCAATACGAGTATTATAACGTTAAAAACAAGATCTCTTATTTCTACCCATTTGAAAATGATTTGCTTTAATGAATGAAATAATAAGAATTGAAAGTGTGTTTTTTGCAAAAGAAAAATAGCAAATAAAAATACTAAATGAGTGCAATGAAAATTTTGAGTTAATAAAAGAAATATTGAAAATAATTTTGTGATTTGCAAATAAAAGCAAGTATTTATAGCTTGAGTAAAAAATCATGGTGAAAATAGATGATCCATGTAGTGTTGAAAGAGTTTCAGATCATCATCATAAATCTCCGGTTCAAATAACACATTTACATTTGCCACTGGCCCAGCAATCCCAACAGCAGCCGCAGCAACAAGATCATCAGCTACAGCAATTGCATTCCCATCATCAGGCATTGTTGGACACGCATCAGCATTTGCAGCAGTTTTATAAAATGGCACGTACACCCCACTTGAAATCCAGTTTCTCCATAAATGCAATTTTACCTGAGACTGTGGAAGATAATAATCATAATCATAACCATCATCATAATCATAATCAAAAACAAAACGATCATGTTAGATCTTATAATCTCTGTGACGATACTGATGTCCAAGACGCTGATTCAGATTTGGATGTAACCAGTATGTCTCCACCACCGGCTACCGACGGCAGTGAATTAAGTCTGAATAGCACTGAATGCTTACCTCACAACCATCATCCAAATGATGACGAGGGTACCGAAAGTGATCTCGAGGCTGGTTTGGATCCCGATGTCGTAGATGACGATGATCTAGATGGTGATGTAGAAGCTGATGTCGATGGTGACGGTACGGAAGGAGAGGGCGAAAACAAAAATGAAAATGGCGAAAAAACGGAAACAGATAAAAAGGGCAATGAGAAACCTCCATACAGTTATAATGCGCTCATAATGATGGCCATTAGACAAAGTCCGGAAAAGCGTTTAACTCTTAATGGCATCTATGAATATATAATGACCAACTTTCCCTACTACAGAGATAATAAACAAGGCTGGCAGAATTCAATACGCCATAATCTCAGCTTAAATAAATGTTTTGTTAAAGTACCCCGCCATTATGATGACCCTGGCAAGGGCAACTATTGGATGTTAGATCCTTCTGCTGATGATGTTTTCATTGGAGGTTCAACGGGTAAGCTAAGAAGGCGTACAACTGCTGCCTCAAGATCTAGGCTAGCAGCTTTTAAACGTTCTCTAATAGGACCGATGTTTACCGGTCTAGGTTATCCACAATTTAATCAGTTCCTATATCCGCAACAGACAGCAGCCCCGGGTGCTGCAGCTAATTCCAGCCTCTTAGCTAGTATGTACGGTAGATATAACCCATTTGTGCCAAAGAATCCAGCTTTACCTCCCTCGCCCTTTTCAGCGAGAGTTAACAGCGCAATGGCAGTGGCCAATTACAGTAGCATGGAGAGACTACTATCAGCCGCTGCTATGCCTCCACAAAATCATCCAGCGGCTGCCGCGGCAGCAGCTGCAGCCGCCGCCTCAATTCCCACTTCCGATCTCTACCAGCGACTACAATATCAGCAACTATTGCAACAGCACGCGGCTGCCGCTGCCATAGCAGCCCATCAAAGGCAACAACAACAACAGCAGCATCAGCTGTCAGCGTTACATCACATTGGTCCGCCATCCCATCCGCATCAGGTGCCTACCGCCGTACATCAGCCGCTGCAAGTTTTGACACATCTGGGCCAGCCTTCTTCATCACCCTCCCATTCAATATCACCGTCGGCGGTTGCTGCTGCTTCACCGCCGGCGCCTATTTTAAAACCAGTAACAGTAGTCTCCCGCAACAGTTGAGTTTTTATTGCTGTAAGTCTAACGTCAAATGTGCGTTCTAATTTCGCCAGATTGACTTGTAAATATTTAGATACTTTCTTTAGTTTTGGATTTGAGTTTTCCATGATTAAGCAGGGCTTATTAAGGACCAAAAAGAGACTATGTGTAAAAAGTGATAAAAAGTTTGTTAGTTCTATAGGTTAAGCAACTAAAATGAGAAATAAATTGATTTTGTTTAATGACAAGTTAGTCGAAATATAAGTTTCTCGGAAAAAGAAATAAACCAATAAATAATTCAAATAATAATGAGATATAGTTTTGCATCTATTTGTTAGAAGTATAGAGCAATCGTGAAATTACAAATAAAACCCACATTTTGTACGCCGGCGGTTAAGATAATATATGACGGCGGTTGACAAAACCGATACTATGGGCCAGGCGTTTGAGAACACGTGCAACCGTTGGTTTTCGAAATTGTTTTTGTTTGAAATAAGAAATCAAAAAAGTACACAATCAAATGCAAAACCCTGGTCCTTTCTCCTCTTTCTTTCTCTTGCAAGAACTAAAGAATTGCGAATTAAAATCTGCTATTCGTCGATGAGGAGAGAGCAAAAAAAGTAAAATTAAGATCTGAAAACATTTTCATTTCTTATTCCTCACCGTTATTTTATCATTTTCAAAAAATATTTGGTCTATGTTGCCATATTTAATATCAAAGTAACTAACTAACTTCTTTGAATAAAAAAATATTTATTTTAATACGGGACTGACAACTATTTTCAAGGATTTTTCTGTGAGTATCAAGAAATGTACATATGTATGGAGAAAAGAATTGCACGGCTTTAAGTAGTCGTGATGCACTAACAGATTTGCTTTTAGTTTTTAAAAAAATAGCATGTGTGTTAAAATTTTATAATACTCTGACATAAAAATTTTTGTTTGACAGTGTCCGTACGACAATAGTTGCATTATTTTTGTGTTACAGTGGGGCACTTTAACAACATTTTTTGTGTTTTTTCTGAGTAGGAATAAATTTTATCAGAATTTCTTGTAAATACATTGTGCGACTTTTTCCTTTGCCTAAACAATTTTTTTAACAATAATTTTGTGATATAAATTGGCCCCTGATGTTCAATTTTTAAAAAGAATTCCCTTGTTGACACAACTTTTAGATGAATAAAGGAAAACTTATCCTTACTCTCAGACTATAGTTTTAATACCAGTACCATACTTTGGGAACATAAGTTACAATGCTGTCGTACCATGAGGAAACCTGCATTTCTTCTTTTAATATTTAAATATTTAATAAAATGTTCAAATAAACGAAAAGTTTGCAAGAGCATCTAAAAAATTCAAGTCAGATTTTTAGCGACTTTCAACATAGTTGTGTACATCAATTCCGGATTGGTTTTTAAAACCATAACCTGGGTTCTAAACAGATGCCGATGGGCGAACAGTATAGGCGTTTTTAAAAAACTTTTTACAGTCCAAATAATAACGTGAGAACAACTTGTGAACTTTTGAAATAATTGCTGAGGTTTCCTGTAGACATTTT
Source organism: Trichopoda pennipes (assembly GCA_030448955.1). Lineage (NCBI taxonomy): Eukaryota > Metazoa > Arthropoda > Insecta > Diptera > Tachinidae > Trichopoda > Trichopoda pennipes. Next base: position 25,740,687 of record JASKUP010000017.1, on the reverse strand, counting down.
TAATTTCAAATGCTATAACATTTCCTCAACCTTAATTGTCTCAAAGTGTCGTTTCTACTTTCTTTTAACAGAAATAACAAAAACAAATATTGATTGATGTTGTCTTTCAATTAGGTGGCAAGGATCATAATAGTTCAAGCAAATAAATTAAACATGTGTATGCGTGCACGATTTCAGAATGTTGATTTTCATCTGAACACTGGGTGTCCTTGAACCATGGAGTAACAAAGTCTGTTAGACGCATTTTGCAATAACATAAAAATAACAATATCTGCTTCCCTTTTGATAGCGGATTCAGGCTGCCCAATATTTATGAATTTTTATTAAAATGTTATGTTATTTGAAAATGAAAAGAGCTTTTTTACAAACCCTATTAAGAATGCAGTTTGGGTAGACCCTTTATCTGCGTTAATAAAAATAAAAGAACTGGCCGTAGTTTTAAGGAAGCAGTGAGAGATTGAAAAAATTAAATTTCGGCTGTCATTTAACGTTACAAAAAATGTTATCCAGGGCGGCTATGTTGTATGCTCAATTATTTAATGCAATTTGTAATTTGACTTCACATCTGCATATGATGAAACGCAGTGAGGTTATCAAGAGGTTCAAATGTAATTTTACATCATCAAATAAATTGGTCACACCGTGTAGAGAGTCAAAATAAATTAATGTTCAATTGAATATATAATCGATTAATAGAGAAAAGGGTTAAGTACGAAATATAAACGTCTTGTAGTCAATCATATTCGCTTTACTCATGGTGGAAACGTACACAAGCGGCTAAATTTTAGCATACACTGATTTTAGTTCATCAAGTCACATTGAATTTAAATTGTGGTAGTTATTAACAAAGAATTATTTTAGTTCTTCTTGATGATTTACAGACATTCAATTCTGTCAATTCTTTTACATGTGCGCTAAAGGGAAGGCGTGTTACTTTCTCTTCTTGTACAGCCAATTTGTTTCTTCTGTATTTCGTAATTTCGTCAAAGCTAAAGGAACTTCAAGCATGTTGTTCCAAAAGTTGATGCTACCTGCCAGTTAGATTACAACGTTGGCTACAAGCAGACATGTCCTAACTGGAATTTTGAACAAATTGTGATTTCAATATATTTTTCTCAAATAAAAGTCATATACTAAATAGTATCAGTTGACGAGCTTTTCCGTTTTGCATAAATGAGATCAATGATATCTAGTTTCAATGCAAAAAGTTATTTTTAGTTTATTTACTATTTATTTACTATATACTCACCCCAGATCTGTTATACAACAGTGAACAGAACTAAAAAGTTTTTAAGCATTTTCACATTTTTGTAAAATGTTGGGCGCCACGGTGATCTGAACGACATTTTGATCACATAAAATTTTTATTTAAAATGCGAAAACCTGTTTCCTCGAATTTACTCTTAAAACATAATTTTAACTGTAACAAAAAAACAAAAAATTCTGCTTCTAAACTTTAGTACAAAATAGGTGCACACTAAGGCTGAAGCAAAAAAAAAGAACGTTCTTCTAAACACATCTGTGAATATTAGTTTCCCGAAATTTTACAAAATATTTGATAAACATTTCTTTTTTTTTCAAATTTAATTCAAAAGTATTTTTCAAGGTTTATTTCTAATAATCTTTCTTAAACTTCTTCGAGCTTCTTGATTATAAAAATCTTAATTAAAAAATTTATACGCAACCTTAACCACAATCAATTTATTTCTAATTTTATTTATATGAATAAAAAATAACAAACAAACAAAAAAAATATACGAGAAAAAAATTAGGCGAATGTAAAGTAATTTGTGTTATAGAATAGATTTAACTTTAAATAAATTTAATTTAATTTAAATGTTTGTATTTATTGAATTTAATTAAACTTAAAAAACACATTGTTAAAGTATTAAAAGATAAAAAATAAAAGAAATTTATAAAAACTGAATTAAAAATTTAAAATAAAACACATCGTTCATTTGTACATATAGAGTATAAAAAATTAATTAAAATAAAAAATTTAATACTAAAATTATTTATTATAAACAAGGCAACAAATTAAATGAAATACAAAAGAAAGAAAAAGCATTTTCATTTTACAAACGAACTAAACAAGCAAAAGAAAAATATGTTTTGAAAGACTAATTTTACCGGAAGTCCTTAATATAATTAAAGCAAAAAGCATGCGACTACTTAAACAAATACAGAGGGAAAATAAATAATAAAAAATTAAACAAATTGACTTGAACATAAAAAACAGAAATTAAACAAAAAAAGCGAAAAAACCAACAACAAAACTAATCAACTAAAAAGAAATGTGTGAAAAAGAATTTCAAACGTTTTTGTGTGCTTTTTTACTTTAATTTTTTTCATCATAATCATCATCATGATCATCATCATTCAACGGTCGATAAGAAGGCGGCAGTTTGTAAAAGTAAAGAAAAATTTTATATGAGATGAAACACTCGTAAAGTGTCACTTCAAATAAGAAAATATTTGACACACGCTTAACTTAACACATTGTTAGTTGGTTCGCTGGTTGGTTGGTTGGTCGCTTAGTTCACTAGTTGGTTTGATTTTATTTTAGTTCTTTTTCACTCTTTTTTTCATAGTTGGAGTTTAACACGAATATTTCTGGTTGAAGCATTTTTTTCTCTTTTTTTTGTAGCTTTAAATAAATTGTTTCACTAATTTTTTAACATTTGTGGAGAACTACAGAATGTTAAGGAGTCAATTATTATTTATACATAATTGTAATAAAATTACAAATATTTGTTTTTTATTTAAAATTCTTATTATTCAATAATTAAACTCTTAAGTTGCCGTATAATTTTGTTATTGAGTCGTCAAATGCTGTTGAGAAAATTAACAAACAGATTTTTTTGAAATTGTTAAAAATTCTTGCTATTTTAGTGAATTTATACTACAGGGTGTCCGCCGGAAAGGTATACAACTTTGTTTTGCCATCATTTTGGTAAACATTAGTCTTGACAGTTCATATTTGGCAGTCGTGAAGTAGACACGCGTCAAATTGATTATAAAAAAATATTCGATAAACCAACTTGTTTTGTTCGTTAAAACATTTTATCAAAATCAATCACCGATTACTGTGACAATGAGAAAATTACGTGAAATTTTTGGGAGGAAAAACGTACCAAAAAAAATCGTTCCATTTATCGTGTAGTGAATGATTTCGAAGAAAGAGGGTCTGCAGGATTGGCTGAAAATATTACTGCTGCTTAAGAAAGTGTTCAAAACAATCCATCAACCTCAATTCGACGACGTGCTCAGGAGCTTTGTCTGTCAAGAACAACTTTGGCCACAATTTTGCACAAGGATTTGCATTTGTTTGCATATAAGATTTAGTTACCACAAAAGCTTCTTCCACAAGACCATTTACGACGCTGTACAAATGCCAATGAGATATTACAGCGCACCCATGAAAACCCCGATTTTCAGGAAAAAATCATATTGAGTGACGAGGCACATTTTCATTTGATATGGATATGTGTAAATAAACAGAATAGTCGGTTCTGGGGAACAGTAACCTTTGCATACATTAAAAGTAATTGAGTTGCAATTTGGAAAACGATATCCTGATATGATTGAAAACTATTTAACACCACAACTGCAAGGGTTGGGCTGGATTAACCGTCAACAATACGATGCCTGTGAGACCTGGTGATGTTGATTGGTCTCCACGGTCGCCTGATTTTACTGCTCCGGACTTCTTTTTACATTTACATGTAATTGACTTTTTCATTTTACGTAATTAATGCTGCTTTAGTATTTATTGTCAAAAAAATATATAATTAAAAAAATCATCTATTACACATAAATTATAAAAAAATAACAATCCTATTTGAATAAATTAGGAGACATATACACTCTCTATAAAATAATGGGAGTTTTAAAAGCCATTGAATTAACGAAAAATATCAGCAGTAGATTAACATTGAAAGCAGTAATTGCAGATATCTCAAAAGAGTGGCTTGTTCGTACAACAACTCGGTGCAAGTTTTAAAAACGAAAAATAAATTTATTTCCTGTCTCTATTTATTTGTTCCAACAAACGTTCAATAACATCAAATAGAAAATAGGAAAATTCATTTGTGCGGCGGTTTATCACACTTGAACAAATACTTGACTACTGGATTATTTGTTTTAATTGAGAAAAAAGTATGTAAATTAAAAAAAAATTAACTAATAAATATGTTTTGTTATGAAACATAACTTCTTTATGTGATATTCTGCAGCATTAAAACGAACAGGAAAGGAGAGAAGCTAAGCAAAGACACGCACGTGGAATCGGAAGTGAGATCGTTGTAGAAATAACACACATTTTAAAATTAAAATTTTATGCTGCAGCTGTTTTTAAAATATGTCCAAAATATTTATTTTCATGGAAAATGAAGTGAAAACAAACTATGGTTTTTAAAAAGCTTCTTTTGCTAATGATATTTAGATTGAAACTTTAAGCTGTTGCTACCAATCAAACTTGAAAAACCATAAATCTTTGGAAATAATTTTATTCTCCATGCATGAGCTACTTTGCTTGACACTAATTTCGCAGCAACTGTATTAACACGTGAAGACATAAATGCATTTCGTTCCTAAATTACTTTTCTCATAATTAAATGTCAAATTTACGCCATTCTTAAGAACAACACTTTTTAAAATCCTTTGCTTGAAATGAACAAAAAAAATTTTATGTTCGTTTTTGTTTTCAAAATAAAGGAAAATTGAAAATTATTGTACATGGTGTCCGCCGGGACGGAGCAGTCAAATTAGGCACCGGAGAGGCCAATCGACATTACTATTTATTAAAATAACTTGTTGTGGATAGGGGTCTCGCAGTAATTCCAAACCGCAAACCTGAATGTAAGCGATGTGGCACCGTCTTGTTGATAACACATGTTAATTAAGCCCAAACCATGCAGTTGCGGCGTTAAAAAGTTTTCAATCATATCTAGGTATCGCTCCCCATTCACAGTTACCGTTACGCCGTTTTCATTTTCAAGGGTCCAATTATTCCTCCTGAACAAATTGCACACCAGATGGTCACTTTTAGTGAATGCAAAGGTGAGTGTTGAATAATTTAAGGGTGTGTAATTCCCAGAACCGACTATTCTGTTTATTCACATATCCATTCAAATGAAAATGTGCCTCATCACTCATTATGATTTTTCATGAAAGCTGAGTTGTTATGGGCGAGCTGTACCACCCTATTGGCATATGTACAGCGGCGTAAATGGTCTTGTGGAAGAAGCGCTTGTGTCAACTGAATCTTATATGGAAGCAAATGCAAATTCTTTTGCAAAATTGTGGCCAAAGCTGTTCTTTGAAGACCAAGCTCCTGAGCACGGCGTCGAATTGAGGTTAATGGATTGTTTTGAACACCTTCTTGAGTAGCCGTAATGTTTTCAGCCGATCTAGCAGTTTTGTTGGCACGTTGTTTTTCCCAAAAATTTCACGTAAAAATGTTTTCACGATTAAAACACGTTAGTTTATCGAATATTTTTCCATAATAAATTTGCTACGTGTCTACTTCACGACTGCCGAATATGAAATGTCAAGACTAATGTTTACCAAAATGGCGGCAAAATAAAGTATTTTATTTTAACATTAAGTTATGAAGGACCACAAATGAAAGGGATTCTAGAAGCATATTAATTTCTTTTAGTAAATAGATATAATAATAATATCAAATCAATTTAATATTTTAAGAATAAAAGCCGATTTGCATTTATTTTGCTAATTATAATTTTTTACAATAAATTTTTGAAAACAAAGAAATTTTAAACAGTTTGATAATTCTCAAAATACAAAAAACAAACATTTCAAGAGTTTATAATTTGATTTAACACATTGTTTGAAATGTCTGAATTGTTCGTTGCAAAATTTTGTGTTGCAGATGTACGATGGAATAAACGTTGCTGGTGCTGCCGCTTGGCAATTTCTTTCTTGTTATTTTTGTAATAATGTGTGGCGTTAGTGTCATATGTTTTGCAATTATCACGCATGTACAATTTTACAACTCTGCCGCAAACACTTTCCGCCTAACATTTTCCTACACACACTCACAGCGTTTTTGGGGTCATGTAGCAACCAGCAACCAGAAATCAACAACTAGCAAGCAACAGGTCTCCTGTTTCCCCACATCCATGCCACTTTCATTTAATTCGAATGAGTATCTATCCATCTGCTTGTCTATAGTACGGAATAAATGAACGAACGTTTGAATGTTTGTTTTTATATTTTTTGATGTGGAATTCGCTTTTAAGAAAAGAAACAACACTCGTACCCTCATTTGTGGAATTGTTATTTTATAAAAAAAAAAAAAAGTTCAAATATGAAATTAAAGAACTGAAAAAGCAGTCGCAGTTCATTTTATGTTGAACTCGTGTTAATGTTTTGATTGTAATTAAATTTTTGTCTATAATTTGTAGATCGTTAATTCTATTAACCCGCATTTAGGATATTTTTAATGCTCATGACCTTTAGTTTAGTTGTTGTTTCCGTAAACTAGTAAAATCTTGTCTGTGACCATAGTGGACGTTAAAATATGAAAAGTACATTTTCTTGAAGTATTGTTATAAAACCATAAATTAATTAAAAATTTGTCTATGAGTTTTCTAATTCATTTTTAATATAGAAAAAATAATTTTATGAATATGCCCCTAAATTAGTAACGAAATTAATTAGAAATTGTTGCTTTTTTCAGTTTTTCTTCTTTTAAAATTATTATCATTGTGATAATTGATCACAAAATATAATGAAAAAATGTGTTGGTTTGTTTCGAAATTCTGGATTTTTTATTTTTGTTTTTATTAAGCAAAAGTCATGAGTTCTTGTGTTGCTGTTTCTAAAATTGTCTTTAGACTGGCACTTAAATTCAATTTAATAATTAAAAAGAATAAAAGTAAATAAATAAATAAATAAATAAAATAAGATGTGTAAACAAGAATGTTTGTACACATTAATTCTATTAAATAAATTTAGCTGCCGTCGTTGTCATCTGTGAAATGTGTTATGATTACGAATACTTGCACTAAGTTAATCATTAGTCAGTTTAAAATCTAGTTACACTCGAAAATAAATGAGTCATCAGACCTGGCTCCCTGTGACTTTTTGTTATTGCTAAAATTGAAGAGACTCGCGGAGGAAAGGCGATTTGCAACGATTGCGGGGTTAAAAACTGAATCGAAAAGCTTTGAAGAATACTGACAAATACTGACACAAGTGATTTATATTTAAGCAGAAATTCTTTAAAGGGGAGAAATCAGCAATTGTCAAATAAATAAATATTTTTTGAGAGCGAATTTTAATATTTAATACTTTAAATAGCAGCAATCCACACCACTAACGCTGTTGGTCTAGCAGAGGCCATCTAGTATTTTCATGTTTTTTTTTATTTTTCTACACTGTTTCAGGGTAAAACTAAACCCTTTATTTTTTCTGCTATGTCTATCTAGGCTTTTGTCAGAGTCCCCTATCTCTGAAACCGAGTCAAGAACAAAATTTGTTCTCTATAAGAACAAATTTATAGTGTCCTGATTTCTACGCACATGACTTTAGTTTTTCAATTGAAGCTGGCAGAGATTTACAATCTACAGATCTAAATCCAAAAATCAATCTATAATCTAAAAATAAGTATGAACAATAAGGTGGCGTCATAGTGACATAATTTTTGCATACTTCATTTAAACTCTTATAAGCAAATGCTTAAAATCTGAACAAAGTTCTAATAAAATGTCTACTATAAGGAAAATTAAAGAAATTAAATTACAGATAAAGCGGATATCCTAAGTAAAGCCAGATTTTCACTTATAATTCCTGATCTGTAAACCGTTATGAGGAGACACTAAATTTACATAGATTTTAGGCTCTTCATAATAATAAGTGTAATTTAAAAGCAAAAATTAATAGATGTTCCTATAGAATATAGAGTGGCCCATGCATAGCACGTGACTCTGTGTGTTATTCAGACTCTCTTTTAACGGGTTTATAAATCTTTACGTAACAAAATAGTTTCCCTGCTGGCTTTAGTAGAACTTAAGCATTTACGACAATTTTTGGAAATAAATCAGTATAAAGAACCCTTTTGATTTTGCCGGGTTCCTTCCGTCCTATAAGTGTTTATAATAAATACCCTTGTCATTCCTTTCCGTCTTTGCTGGCTCTTTGTTCAGTATGAACGACGAGCGCTTTCAGTGTATAACATCATTCTCAAGCCGTGTTCTAAACTATACTAATTAGTCAGTGTTCGGGTTTAGGTAGTTCTTTCATTACGGTCATATCATATCATATTCCATTTAAACTGGTGTCTTGCGGGGTAAAAGGGAGCCCATGCCCCTCAAAGGCTAGTAGGAGTCACCTGGACAATCCACATATTTCCACGGGAATCAGTACGCTCGCAGAGTTCACTATTTGTCTCTTTAGGCAATTAGCTGTTCTCTGACTGGTTATTGAGGTTGGCCCCTATATGGGAGTATCGTGGTGGTTGTGGTTTCGAGTCCCTCGTGAGAGTTTGTGGGTCGGATTATTCAAAATGAACACAATGAATGGTTCAGGTTCAGGTCGTGTTCTTAATTATATTAAGCTTCATGTGTTCTGGAGCAGGAGTTGGAAAGTCTCCAACTCTTTAGCAAGGAGTGAAGGCTGCGGCCTACTTCGGGCTTTCGAAATTGCTACTAGGAGTGACCGGAGGATATACGTATTCGATGGCCTCCTAGGGCGTGAATGACGTTTGCAAATCATTCAAGTGGTTTGACCACCATCTGATTGTGACTACCTAGTCGGTGCAGATGTAAATCAAATCACATCAATTACGGTCATATCTACTCACGTAGGTAGAATGCCCTTCACCTGGCGTGCAATGCGGATCTAATATTTAATATTTTCGTCTTTTAATCAGTTACTTGTGTCGATCTGAGGGTGTTTTTCGTTTGTGGTGTGAAAGTTGTGTCTGAGATCGTGATTACCTGTTCGTTGTTAATGTCACTATTAAAAGTGTTTGTTTTGTAAATTTCCATGTTCTTCGTCCTTTTTTGCTTGGATGTGAGGACACGGTATAATGCAAAGTTGGAGTAACTCTTGTTTTTAGTGTTCGTCCAATTTGTCCTATATACGTATGTTTGCAGGTATAATTAAGTATATATACTACGCTAAAACTAAATTTGTCAGCTGTTTTTGTCGATGTCCTGAGATTATGTCTCAGAGTGTTGCTGCTTTTTCTGACTGTTAGTAAACCTTCTTTGTGAAAAAGGCTAGTAAGTCTATATATTTCTTGTCCTGTTTAAGTAAAAGTATGCCGTCATGTTGTATCGCTTGTCTGTTTCTCTTCTTTAGCCCTGTTTTTAGTATTGTAGTGTCTAAGAAGTTTATCGATAGTAGTGGGATTGTACCCGACACAGGAGATGTCAGGAGAAATGGTGTAGCATCTCAGAGGAAAGTCTGTTTGAAAAATAACAACGCATATTTTGCACTTGTCACATTACTTCGTTTCTGCTGCTGTGAGTTTCCTTGCACAACTGAAATTCTAAGTTGACTAAAAGTTTTGCTTGACATATGACTTTTTGATGATGCTGATATGTGATTGTTTAGAAGATAATGCATCCATAAACAGTGATTGCTTAGTGTGACTTCTGGACTGGTGAGACTATAATGGACTTTTTGTAGCCAGAAATTGAGGATATGGACTTAGACAATATGTGATTACAATGGCTCTTTTACTATATGGGCGTGTTATCTCATGTTATGGTGATGTTAATTGGCCATCACGATCATGTGATTTGACACCGTTGGACTTCTTTCTTGTTCGATATTTGAAAGAAAAAAGTGTATAACAGTAAATCAAACAACAATTCAAGAGCTAAAGGATGAGATAATTCGGCGCATTACCAACATTGAATCTCGAGGCATTGAAAATATTAACCATCGGATACAATGCTTTGGGTTTTCTCATAAAGTTATTTATGGGAAGCGACTCACACGGAATCGACGTATTCCCAGTACTAACAGAAAAAGTCAGACATACTCACATGGGCTTCCTATGTCTGCCTAATGCTCTTTGATAAACCTTAAATCTTACTATTGCAATGCTTTTTCAACCCAATAATAAAAGATGCTAAAGAAATTCTGCATTTCGTGCAAGTCGTGGCCAAAAGTAGAGCCGGTCATGGAAGGAACAATGCAGTACTTCATTTGATTTTCTTTCACTCAGGCAATGCCTTTAACTCTATTCTTGACATAGTTCTGTAGATATCATTCCATTGTTGAAAACTCTTGACGAAAAAGCCAGAATTGTAGTACGGGCATATTCGCTTACTGGGAGAATAAAACTTATATTGGGGTTCCTTGCAGGGATATTTTTTACAAGACTGCTTGCAGATGATTATTACCATGGATGATACCTAACCTTATTTTACGATATTTTCATTTGCATTAAACGATTATTAGGTAGAAGCATAAAGAATTTAGATCCGATAGAATAAAAGATTCGCTGTGATCATATTATACTGCACGAAAAACACACCTCAAATATGACAGAAATAAGCTTGTTGAGTGCTTAGTAAAAGTTGAAGCTTGAGTAGTTTTGATATCACCAAATTCCTTTATAGCATAAATAACGTTCAAGCAACGAAAAACACTTAAATAACGTATCACTTTGTCATTTTTGGTTTTAAATAAGTAAAACTATTTGTCGCAATAACACGGAAAGATATGATCAAATTCTAGATGAAATCAGACTTAGTACTGAATACTTAACCGAACTATTCATTAGATAATTCTGTTCCAGGCAGATACAAACGATTCGGCTTATTACAAAAGAATTTATATGCTTGACTTTTTTATAGCAAATCAAATCAAATAAAAATCGTCTTTGGAATAGTTTTTTAGTAAATTGAGTAAAAATTACGAAAACTCATTTAAGACCGTTAAAAATAGTTGCAAAATCCTGTGTTTGTCAGATACTGAACCATTCTTCTCTTTATTATTATTTCACTTTTCTATGCTTTGAATAAAATTCTCTTACGAGAACCAAATAAAGTGAAATGTCATCGTTCAATTACTTGCGAACATCCCAGCCAATTGATGTCACGTTATAATGTCTGTAACTCTGTGACACACTAAAATATTTTGTATTTGATAAACTGAAAGCAACAAATTACATGTTGTCACAATTCGTTTGTACATTTCAATTTAACGCAATCAGACAGATTTCATTTATAAATATCATTATTATTATTATTTCTTTTTGTTATTTTTGTATTCTTTAAGATGTGAACAATGAATAACTGTACTTTAATAATAATAACATTAATAATTTAGGACGTTTTTATATTTTTATATAATATAAATTGTTTGTTAATTATAAATGTGAGTGCTAATTACATTCGTAACGCATTCCCAACGTCCTTTACATAGACTTACAATTTAGGAAATTCGTGACCTCAGAGAATTTTATCATTAATTTTTTAGTTGCGAATAAAATAATAATTCAAATAATTTAATTGCATTTAGATAATTAGAAAGTTGGTGGTTTTGAAGAAAAAGGTTTTTTAAAAAGCAAATAATATTTGAAGCAAATTAATTGAAATTGATTGTGGACCGGCAAGGGAGGAAGAGAGAAGGAGTAAGAAAAAGTTTATTTTCAAGTCAACTCAACTCTTTAGGTATCGTTTTTGTTATCGTGTTAGTTTCTCCTCCACTTCATTCTTAAGATTTCATTTGCACTAAACCGTAGAATCAAATTAGGAGGCATTCCTACCACAAAAGCCTGCCCTTAGAAGTTAATCGATTCTTTTTTTGTGCATGGAAAAACTCATATTGTACTCTTTGAAAATATCTAAAACCAAGTGATTAAAAAAATAATTCTCGAATTCTCGTATAATTTTTTGTTTGTTTTACAACACGGCACATTGAATTTTTGCGGTAGCTTCTTAGCTTTTTACATGGATATGAGTTTTATTTTAGTAAATAAAAATAAAGCTTTTAACATATTTATTTTAAATTAATTAAAATTAGTTTCTGCAGTGTTAAAGGTTTTTCTTTTTTCCAAAGTCTTGCCGAGCAGAATGCATGAGGCGTGTAAATTAAATTGTTTTTTATAATTTTGAACTTTTTGTAAAGCATAAACACTTAATGAATAACAATTTGCTAAATGTGTTAAAATGAATCATTGCGTTTTATTTAATCAAAGTGTTTTCTCAAAACAAAAAAAAAAAAAAAAACAATTTAAAGTATAAACAGAAAGAAAATCCACATAAATTCACTAAATTTGAACTGATAAATAGAATTTAAGTATCACAAATATCATTATTATCATTGTCGTCTTTGTAAGTTTGTTAATCTTTTTGTTGTTGTATCGCATTATTGTGGATCCACTTGTTACGAATAAATTCATTTTATAATTTTTTTTTTGTAGTAGTTGTAAGATTTGTTTTGCTTTTAGTTTTATTTAGTATCTGGTTTGCTGGCAACACAATTCCATTCAACATGCCAATTATGGTCTCATTATCCAATCAGAGTAAATTTATTTGTTTGTCCAACAGTCCGAGTAATAGAAGTATTTTCTTCCATCCATCTCAATTGCAAAAATTCCAAAACAAGTGAAAGAAATAATTCTACTAGAATCGTCTTAATAAACTCAACTAAACACAATTTTAAAGTATGAATCAAAATTATTGGATCAGTGTAAGCTGCCAGTGATCTAAATGATCTATTAAGTGGATCATTTTTATTTTCCCGTTTTTGTTTTGTTTTCTTATTCACCGCGCAAAGATTTTATTTTATTTTATTTTATTTTGAAGACATGTGGAAAAATTACTATAAAAATTTGTTTGATAAGTTAGTAAAGTTCCTAAATTGAATAATTCTATAGAATTTATGATTTGTGAAAATGTGGGTAGATACGAGGGTCATGCCATTTAAATTCTTTGAGAGCAGAATTAGTCAAAATATAATTGTGATTTTAAAAGCAGTTTATTGTCGCACAAAAATATTAACTTTAAAAAAGGAAAATCGATTACTTAGTTTAAAATAAAAAAAAAAATATATATAACAAGAATTATATAATAAGTTGAATGAAGTTCATGGAATATTAGCACCAAAACTTAAATATCCAACTTATATTATATTCACAGTTACTTTGACAATCATCGATCAAACAGACAATATGACCAATTAAGGTCTTAGCATAATAATAATAATGTACGAGACGTAAATAATGCTAAGACTGATCGCCTTAAAGAATTTCTTCACTCAACATAAAGACAGTATTGTAAATCGTAAATAAAACCAAATTCTGCTTATTATACAGGGTGTCCGCCGGGAAGGTACACTACTTTGTTTGTTTATAATTTTTAATTAAATGAGAGAGAATGGATCTTATATTGATAAATGTTTTATTTAATATCGGCAATTATGGAATACAATATCCAATAAATGTCCGCCTCTATTCCTCCCTTTTGAGCACATTTTTCATTACATTCTCACACATTTCACGCGGTATTTCATTATTTTAATCACAAATATATTGTTTGAATTGCTTAAGGGTTTCTGGTTTGTTTGCATAAACGTTGCTTTTCAGATACCTCACAAAAGGAGTCCGTTGAGGCAAATCAACATCACCATTTCTTGAAATAACTTGTTAAGGTCTCGTAGTAATTCCATTGTGATCCTGGCTGTAAGCGAGGTGGTACCGCCTTGTTGATACCACATGTTAATCAAACCGAAAACATGCAGTTGTGGTGTTAAAAAGTTTCCAATCATTTTCATTTTCAAAGAAGTAAGGTTCAATGATTCTATCTGACCAAATTGGATACCAGACTGTCTCTTTTAATGGAAGCAAAGTTGGCTGTAAAATAATTTGAGGGTTTCCCACACCCCAGAACCGACTATTCTGTTTATTCACATATCCCTTCAAATGAAAATGTGCCCAGTCACTCATTAAGATTTTTTCATGAATATCGAGGTTGCCATTGACGAGCTGGTAACGTCCCATTGGCATATGAACGGCGGCGTAAATGGTTTTGTGGAAGAAGCTCTTGTGTCAACTGAATCTTGTATGGAAACAAATACAAATCATTGTGCAAAATTGTGGCCAAATTGTTCTTTGAAGACCAAGGTCCTGAGTACGGCGTCGAATTGAGGTTGACGGATTGCTTTGAAAACTTTCTTAAGTAGCAGTTATGTTTTTAGCCGATCTTGCGATTACCTGTTACCTATAGGTCCTCTTTCTTCCAAATCATTCACTACACGATAAATAGTTAGTTTTATTGGCACGTTGTTCCTTACAAAAAAAATTTCACGTAACTTTCTCAGCGCTTTAACGATTAAAGCACGTTGGTTTATCGAATATTTCTCCATAATAAATTTGCCACGTGTCTGCTTCACGACTGCCAAATATGAACTGTCAGGACTAATCTTTACCAAAATGGCGGCAAAACAAAGTTGTATATAATCCCAGCGGACACCCTGTACTTTATAATATACTCATCCTACTATCCATATTTATTGAATCAAGTAAATCAAGAAGTGAAAAAACAACAACAACATATTTTAAATATTATTAACTTATCCAGAGTTTTCATGGCAAATGTATAACATTTCAGTCATAACTTTTGGCTCTTTTCTCGTTATTAGATTCACTGCTACTTTTCTCTGCTTCCATATATGATCAGTGATTCGGCATAAAAAAATCGAAAAGCCTGTCTCTGCAAAATAACACTTTGTGGGGAATTTGAAAACGTTGGAAAAGTGTTAGTTGACCTATACAATATCATTTAATCTACTAGAAAAATACGTTTTCATAAAGACTTTTTTATTGACATGGTTTTTCTTATTTGTTAGACTCAAGTTGATAAAAGTATATTTTTATAATAAAAGTTAAAAAAAAAAGTAATTTCGATAGAATTATTTGTAAATTAAATTAAAATTTTTAGATACTGATAAATTTTTATTTAATTTGACTGGTCATATTGATTTCCTTATTCTAAATTTGACTCTTTTGCTTTGCTTAATTTAACACCTTCTAACGATGTGATGGCAACTGGAAGGCCAGAGAACAACTTTAAAAGCAAATCGAAACGATTTGTTTAAATTAACTCTTAAACAATTTACTTTCATTTATAATAGAAATATTTCAAATTGTTTAGACCTGTTTTTGTTATTGTATTTTTCTTTTTAACTGTTCATACATCACAAAACCAGGCACAACAAATTAAAAATTATAAAGTTAAGAAACATAAAAAAATGTTGGTGTTGGCCTGGCATTTTTCTATTGTTTATGAACAATAAATGGAGTAACAATGTGGTCACAATTAAACAATAGATTTTGTTTATCCATCAATTTACATTTGATCCAGGCCGCTCAAAGGCATAAACTTTTACATACACACAGTTAAATATTTATTAATGTATTTGAACGTTTTGATGTCATGTCATGCCATAGCATACCAAACGATAACATACGAAAGCCGTGACACATTATAATAATATTACGATTAAAACGTTGCTCATTTACACTCAACGTTACACGTAAAACTATTAAAGTATGTATTCACATTTACATAGCCACTTTTCAGTACACGACTCGAACCAAATACTCACCTGGCTTTAGCAGACAGAATGGCTGTCACGGCAATCGTTATTTATTTTATTTATTAATTTTTTTTTATTTTTATTCAGCTTTTCTGAATGCTTACGAGGCTGCAGTTACATTTTATTTAAGAAACCACAAATGAAAATAAAAATTACGCCAGTACTGTTATGTTGCTTTTTTAACACACAGTCTGTTAGGAGCTTTTACATTTAGTGGGTTAAAGGAGTAAATTTAATTTTACGTATTTTTTATTTATGTCGTCAAACCGATCAAACTTTTTTCAAAGAGAATTGCCCAAATATTATTATTATTGCCCAAAATATTATTATTAAATATAATATTAGAAATATTGGCATAAGGAAGCTTTTAAAAGTGTAAAAGAGGCTACTTCCAATTTTATCAGGTCTCACATTTTTCCTAGATGAATATTTCAGAACTTCAAACTTAAAAGAAAATTCGAGATCATACTTTTTCTCGTAAAGAAATAAAATAAATATTGGGAGTGGCTTGCTTAGTTGATCAGATCAGATTCTAATACAAAAACTGCATTTAAATCAGTTAATCATTCAGTATTAAATTGGCTTTGAATTTAAATTTTTTTTTTATTTTTTACACAAATTAATGCCGATTAATATTAATCGAACGAACAAGATGAAATATTTTTCGAAATGACAATAAAATTTTTTTATTGGCAGCTGAACTCAAGAATGGAAATTTCTACTTTAGAATTGATATGGTAAATCTATTAAATGTTACGCCTGCTATTGTATGGTATGTCTTATTTATTTTATTGTTGTGTTATAATTTATATTATTGCACGAGTGTTATGCGATAATATCAGGTGTTAATGTGTGTGCTTAATTCTGTATTTTCTTACTACAAGTTTGTTTGATATTTTAAAAATTTAAAAAAAAAATATAAAAGAAAAACTGAACAGCAAACCGTCATTATGGCCGCTGTTAACAGAACCTCAAAAGGGTTTGTTGTTTAAAAATTATAAAGTAAGTTTTTTAATTTTGTTGTAAAGGGGGATTTTTTTAATACTTGCAAAACGTTCAAATAAACACAATGCTCTATTACAATAATTTACTTTTTAACATAACAAATACTTTCTTAGGATAGCTAGACATCTATTGGTTTAGCAGAAACCTTATATTCTGCAAACAAACTTCACTATCACCGGTACTGCCACCTACAATTAATTAAAGCAAATTCTTTTATTTTTTAGGCTTCTTTCGCATAACAAAATACTAAAGCATTTTCTGGAAGTTGTTGTTTATATAGATTTTTATTACTTTTATCAAATCCTAAGCCATTGTCCATCTGCCATCAGTCCTTTAACCCTTAAAAGCCTGATTTTCTATAAAATATAAAAACTTGTATTGATGGGGTTATTTTATTTATTAGATAAAGCAAAAAATAATAAAAACCAAAATTAATTCATTTTTGTACACTTTGTTCAAAAACTAAAGCAGGTATCAATTTTGATACTGTAGGCATTTGCGGAATAAATAAGTCTTTGTAATTTTAAATATACTTAAGCATATGGAAAGCTTCTTCAGGAAAAAAATTTTTCCATACGAAACCGAAATATCGAAAAGAAAAAAAATATATATCATAATATATATAATAATTTAATTTAAAAAGACCGTAAAAAAGAATAAGAGATATTTATTAAAGAAAAAAAAGGACGATTAAAAAAACTACAAAAATATACTTAAGCATGAAATAATGCAAAGCATTGGTTCTTTTTATTATCGCATAAAGATACCTTGCAATTTTCGCAAATCCAAGAGGTAAGTTTCCTGCAATTATTATATTTACATTTGTTACGCGAGTGCATAAACGCTTTTTCGTGTCCTATACGATCATAACGTACGTCACTTGAAGGCAGCACTTGTACTCCCGACCGAGATCTTTTGGATGTCTGGGGCTCTTCCTCTCGTCCGTTGTTATGGCTTGGTCTTCCTCTTTTGTTGTCGGGCCGACCTTGATACCGACATAAGGTGCGGTTCTGAAGTCAGCTATTTTCATTATGTCCTTCTGAGATTTGCCTTTTATTATATTGGTGTTTTTATATACATAGTACCCAAGCATTTATTACAGCCATGTCAAGCGAGTGATAAAACAGCCTCACTGACCATTTTCTAGATTTTATACGTATACGATATCGGCCGATGAAGCTATATATTAAGTCCGCGCCTTCCATATGGGCATTATATTCTTTTATAACGCGAGGACAAGACACTTGGATATTAGTTTTAAGTTTTTTGTCCTAGCAGGATATAGTACCTGCTGGTTCAGCGCCAACATAAATGGAAAGGAGTAAAACTTGCTTATTATCTTTCTAGCTTGTTGCTGAGAATTCCACACCCTCAAAAGTGGTAATATTTTCATGGTAAGTTCCTCTAGGCATAGCGGGCTTTAAAATTACAATTCCAAGGCAATAAATAGCGTTTTTGCTTAAATAATGTAGAAGCGGGATATTTGTGTAAAAATTATCAAAATACAGTATATGGTTTACGTGTTTTCAAGTATTTCAGGTTTCCTTCAAACATAAACGCATTCTGAACAGTATCCATGTTTGCTACTCTCCAAATTGTATTCCGGGGGTTGAAGTTCCTGTTTGTTTGAAACGAGTTTTGTTCTACGGACTCTAAGTGTGGATTCTCTGAAAATGTGTATCAGTGGGAAGATTGTCTGCGTTATCATCAACTTCTAACTCCATTTGCTGCTCTTTTCGGGTGGGAAAAAAGTCGATGTCATCCTCGTTGTCAGTAGTCTCATTCTCTGATATATCACCATTTTCTAGTTTCATGGGGCTTCATTGTTAATAATTTTATTCCGATGGTAAACTAAGCCGGAAAACAAACAAAACGAAAACAAAAAATACTAGCCAGAGCAAATGTTATATAGCCTGTAATGCCTGAAGTATCAAAATTGATACTCAAAAAAATAACAGAACTTCTCTCAGTAAAACAGGCACTATCTATAAACATCAATATTTTAGTAAGAACAACATATTTCCCAACCTCAAATATATTTTTTTATATTTGCGAAAAATATTTTCTGCTTTGAAATTCCTAAAAACACTCTTACGCGTTCCTTATTTCCGCTCCTTAATTTCGAAGTAAAAACTCTTGAAATAATCACTGCAGTGCTTTGGTGCATGAAAGTTTTAAAGTTTCATTAAAATGCGTGTTGAGAAATTTAATCAAACATTTTTGACATTTGCGTGTGTCACAAATAACACAAGAGTTAAAAAATTCTTCTTAGATGACCTTATTTTTAAACATTTAATTTAAGAATTTAAAACAAAAAACTAAATGTTGTTTTTCGTAGAAAACAAACAAATAAAAACGTTTGCAAATAAACAAAAAAAATGTTTTTTTCAAGATTTTAAACATTTAAATTTCTGTATTGCTATGTTGCGGCGGTTTCATATGAGGATGATCTTTTTGTTGTGTTGTTGTCTCATTATGGAGTTTTGAAACAACAATTATGCTCATTAGTTTATTTTATAACTTTTCTTATCCTTCTTCTCTTAACAAAAAGACGGCATATTAAACTCATTGTTTTCTGTTTAGTTGGCTGGTTGGTTGTTTGATTATGTGGTTGGTCGTTTGGTTGGTTGGTTGGCTGCTTGGTTGGTTGGTAGCTTGTGTAAATTTTGGCCTTATTTTTCGTTTTTCGTTGGCAGGAGCAACTTGGTAAGTGGAGTTTAAATAAAGTAACTTGAGTTTGTATATGTTTGCATGCATGTTGCTAATGGCTGAGTGACTGACTGACTGGAGATCATTTTAGTTGCGGCTTGTTGTAAAATTTAGTAGGTTTTAATTTGGCGTTACATTTATTTTCGGTTGGTTCATTGTTCATTACGCTTTGTTTTATGGCTCTTAATATTCTTTTGTTTTCTTAAGGCCCTCAATTACATTTTCAGCATTTTTTTTAACACATTCATTTTCATAATTTGTATGGTTTGATAACATATTTAAGTTTGTGTTTTTGTTCATAATTATAAAAGTTAAGTTTAGTGAATTGTTTTCATAAAGATGTTATTGTTATTGTTATTTAATATGAATTTATGAATTGTATCCGTTTTTTTCTTTTGTTTTTTTTTTTTAATAAAACATGGGGAATACAATTAGTTTGCAGGTTTCATTCTTTTTCGTTCAACTTTTCCTTTAATTTCATTATTAAGGCGAAACGGTTTTCATTGTTTTTCTTTTTCTTTTGGCCCGCCTTAATTAATGCAGTCGTTAGAGAAGGAGAGGTGTAAGTAAACGACGCGTTATTCATTAGGCAAAGAATACTAACGAATTAATGGCTGGTTTTGTTATTTAAACAGCTTTAAACGAAATTATTTTGTGTTATTTATTCAATCAATTTAAAGATGACTGATGAAAGGTGCAAATTAAATATAAAGTGTATAAATTCTAATGATTAGATGGCATATGAAAAATTATTTTTTAATATTAGAAAATCTGAATACTATTTGAAATTAGAACATTTTTTAATGTTAAGTAAACAAAGTATATATATATTTTTATTCTAAGATGAACGCACATATTATACCAACCACTTGGGCGAAAAATTTTTAATTATTAATTAAGAAGTTATTGTTTGTGCTGGAATCTATAAATATTTGATGATATCGCACCCTAAATGCAAAAGGGTTACAACTTTAAATTTTCCAAAACAAAATTTTTTTTACATAAATTAAATTAATACATTTATTTCACATCACTATCTTCTTTAACTGGAAAAATACAGTTATGTCTATTTTTGTGTTTTGCACGATGAACTAAAGAGAATTATTTTGAGTTGCGAAAATTTTAGTATTTTGAGTTATGACCTTTTCGTATTTAGGGTGCGATATGTTCATGTAATTATTTTTATTAAACACTAAAATATGAAATCATTGCAGCTGACAAAAGGTTATATTAATTTTGTTTCTTCTGAAAGACTAACACATTCCTTAAAACCCCCTAATTCTGAACAACAATTTTAATACAAATTTCGATTGATCGTTAAATCAAGTTTAATTATACAACATTTTATAAGCTGCATGCGGATTTTTATTAAATTCAGTACCTCAATTATAACAAAGGCAACACTGTTGCAAATGTGTTTATGTCAAAATTAAGTATGTATTCGTTTTGCGCTATTGTTTCTTGCTGGGAACTTTGTCTTTGACCCATCAATAAATTTTAACTCTATTAAACCAGTTGCAAAACTTTAAAAATAATAACCGCAAAATCCAAATTTAATTGAATTTGTTGAAATAAATTAAAATTCCATTTAAAACAGTCAATAATTTGAGCATGTTATCTGAGCTTAGAAAAATTAACAAATAAAATATTAAATCATTTTAGTAGGAAGAAATCAATTAACTTAAATTGGTTGAGTGCAGCAGCGTTTTAGGTAGAAAATATCAAACAAAACTCATTGAACCTAAAAACACGCTAAATGTCATTAACGATGTTTAAAGAGTTCAAAATGCATAAATATTTAATTTATTTAAAAAATTTAAAAGTTACCGCCTATAAATTTCGCTGATATCTAAAAGCCATAAACGGGAGTCATTTGCCATTAAGGGTTAAAATATAAAGGCAAATAATAAGTTTTCTCATCATAACAACAGCAAATCAAGGGAATTTAAGAAAATTTACAAACTCCAAAAAAATACGTTTTCATCATTTCTAATCACATTTTATTATCAAACCGAAAATTTGTGTGTGAGAATGCGTTACACATTGAAAATGTTAAACAACAAATAAAAAAAAAATTAACACAAATATAACTTTGCGTGTGAACACATACATGCACATACATTCATACATAAATATGTACATATTTTCAAACTTATGTATTTTAGTTTCTTGAAATGAAACCAGGACTTTATAAAACAATTCATTTATTTTGGAAAACACCGAAAATGGTCTAATTGATTCCATTTGACTGCACACAATTGAAGTTAAGTGCCTGCAAAATGCCAAACGTAACAAACGCTTAAACAGCTTGATGACTGGGCAAAATCCGGAAGCAGTGATGGCAGTGGTGTGTGTATAAATTATTAAGGACTTGAATACTGCAACTGCACATTGAGGGTGACTTTTATGTTGGATTCAATATTTTCTTGATCCACATTCGTGGCATATTGTTTTTATTTTTTTCTTTCTTTATTTTTTTTTTTTGTAGATTTTTATTGTGAGAAATATCAAGTACTTATCACTTAAAATAATTTTTTCTTAATAATTTTTTCGTTTCGCAAATTTAAGAGCGATAAATAAATTCAGAGTTTTCTAATCGATTTGAAGAGCAAAAAAGTGAAATATTGAACCCACAAGTGGCTCTCATCAGCGGGGTTTGTGATTATTTGTTTTAATTTATTTTTTGCTGTTTTAATGTGAGAACATTTATCAATATAAACACACATACATATGTACATGTGTATGTATCTACAAAAAAGTCAAATGAAAGTTCATTTTTTTGGTCACAACTTCCGTTTCTTTAAAACGAAAAAAAAAATGAAAACGAAAACTGCAAAAACGACAATTGTACAATTAATTCCAAGTTTTTGAACGTCTGCTCGTGCGGATGGTTTATTTGCCATAAAAAGAAATCAAACTAAGATAAAAAAGACCTCCAAGATTATAAAATTCTATTAAATGGATTTTTGTTTTCTTTGGCATGTAAAACTTCAATCAGCGTCTTGTCTTTACAGGGACTCATCATGAAGTCATAACATTTCTGACTTCTTTTCTACAATTTCTTTTTTTTTTGTATTTTAGTTTCTTTAATTCTGTTTGCCCACATCCACATCTTGCCAAACAGTTGTCATGAATTTAATTCTCCATTTGAAACACCATTCATTTAATTAAGCCAATGAATTGCTTGTATTCCTTCCCGACTGTTCTTTCATTTTTATGATGTGCCTTCGTTCAACATTGAAGCTGAGAGTGTAGCAGTCAGTGTCTTAAAGAAAATATCATCATCATCATCATCTTCATCACAGTTGTCATATAATTTTTCGTACTTATTTTTCTGCTGTTCCATTGTCGTGTTAAAATATTTTACTGCTATTTGACTTTAAATGAACCTGAATATATTTAAACAGACAGATATGGATGTTTCCATAATTGGACATATTCACATGAATAGAAAAGGATATTATTGCTGGCACACAAAAACTTTTATATCTGGTAAAAAGAAAGACTGCTGCGGTCTTTCTTTTACCAGATTCGGTTCATTGCACTTCTCCTATAATTAAAATTAATTCAGTTAAGAAAGAAACTATGAAATATATAGCGGATGAGCTAAACACACGCATCTGCCTTAAATCATTTGCCGTTTTAACTCTGACAGATTTTGCCTGTTTAAATTATTGTTTATCAGTTAGAATCATCTTTAAAAAATGACTCGCAAAAAGTTTCCGACCTTGTATTTTATGTACCGAGCAGTATGTGGCTGATGCGGTCGAAAATGTTTAACTCAATTCAAGAACGTTTACTTGTCAGCAACAGCTCGACATACTGTCAGGTTGATAAATTCGCATAACATTTTTTTCTGAATTCTGAAGAGATTTTAAAGTGGTGGCATCATTGCCTCATTTTATTTCGAAACTGCCTTCTAAAACGACATTTAGGTTAAGACAAGCTTTATAAAGCTTCTTGGATAATGTTTGGTTTCAGCAGAATGGCGCTTCATGTCACACAGCTCTTCAAAAACTCGATATTTTGCGCACTTAGTTTCGCTAGTATGTTATTAGCCTTGATAGCATAGCAGTGTCTTTTAGATTTCTACCCACACCGTGTCTACATCAAAAAGCAAGCTTTCATAAAAGTGATTTATGAAGAAACTGCATTTTTTTATTTTTTTATATAAAATATTTTTAGTGGAATATCCCATACTCACTAAATAGTTATTTAACGTTGCACTGATATCACTGCCATCATTTTTTATTTTTATTTTTCTATTCCATTTCGTTTATTTAGAACATTTTTGTTCTTCATCTTAAAAGTTTACGATTTTTGTATTGTTGTTGTACTGACAGACTCTACTAATCAGACGCGGGTCAAAATATTTACCACTTGACCCGATTGATTTAATAAAATCGTTGAGTAGCAAGACAGACATTTGTTGTTTTGTTTGCACACACAGAACGAAAACACTCACTTGCACAGTGAGAGGAAAAATAAAAAATTCATACGACTCAACTAGCTGTGTATCCGACTCTGCTTAGCAGAGGAAGTTTTTCATAAGTTTCGATCAGAAAAGAAGAGGAGGAGTAGGGAGGGAAATTTTTTGAAACGATCTTGACTTAAAGACAGTGTAGATGAGAATGTTGTTCGTTATTAAATAATAGCGATGTATTTAGCAGTCGATGAGAAATGAAATAAATAAACAAACAAATAATTGTACGAAAAAGGAAGAAACTTATGAAAAACAGCAGCGGCAACAACAGCCAAATCGATGCTGCTACAACATCATTGAAATTTGAATACGTGAACGCTGATCGCTGATCGTTGTCGTCGTCATCAATGCTTGCTATACATCTTCATTTAAATTTTAATTCAACATCGTTTATCATTTTTTGCGAACAGTTTTATACAGCGAAAATATTTTAAGGGACCAGATGCATGTTTGTTCGATCTAAATGCCTGCCTGACTAACTGAATAACTGAGTTCTTCTTAAATGGTTAAATGGCTAGCTGGCCGATCGGTATGCCAGCAGCCAGTCAGTCAACCAGCCAGTCGGCCTGGTTATCTTTATAGAGCTATTTCTTTGTCTTTTGTTTTATTGTCTTATTTTTATCTACAATTCATTCAAGCGTTGCTGTCAACACTGATTTGCTGATGTTCGTTTTACAAATAAAAACAAAACGGAAAACGAAAGCAAATGCAAATGCAAAAGCAAAAAAGCGTATTAATTAACGATCATCGTTAACTAATTGTTGTTGGTTTTGTTTGTTTGTGTAATTCCGTAAGATGATACCAAATTAATTTTGTTTTGGCCAAAACATTTTACAAGAAACCCACAAAAACGAAAACTTAAAACCATTTCAAAAAACAAAAAAAAAAAAAACAATATCAAAGCTTGTCTGCGCTTAAACAAACGCCAAATTTCAACGCTCGATGGTTTTTGTTGTCATCTTTGATAATTTTATAGTTGTTGGCTTTATTGTTGTTTTTGTTGCTGTTTATTTCCACTTATTTAAGTTTCACCAATATTTCACTGACGCTTGGCTGGTCACCGTTTGTTGAAGTTGGCTTAACTTAATAATTTGAATCTTGTTAAATATTTAAGATTTCGGTGTTTATCCTCTTGTCTTTATTTATGTTAAACATGAGTTTTGTTTGTTGTTTCTAAAGAGATGATCGTGTTTCGTCTTACGCCTGTTAAGCTTTGACAAAAAATAAAATTTCCATATTAACTCTGAAATGAGGAAGCAAAAACAAAAAATATAGATATGACCGATCTGATATAATTTTTAATATAATTTTTTCTTTTCTTTTTGTTATCAAGAAGATCATTAATGATCTACAATACAAATTTAATTATGAGAAGAAACATTTTCAAAATTTTGTATGCGTTTAAGATGGTTAAAAAGAAATCTATTGCGGACATATTAGCGGGTGTCAATGATAATTTAATAACTGTTTTATTATATTTTGTCGTATGCATATGTTGTCTTTCTCTTAACTCTTCTGCAGCTATTATAATTATAGTGACAAAAAGAAAGTAAAATAATTGAAGCATTTTTTTCTATTTTTATTATTGTCATATCGGGTCCATTTTACAGACAGAAATTCTAGATACAGAAATTGCTCTTGAATGAAAAAAATTTGAAAATCGTCATATAAACGGGTGGCTGAAATTTTTGACAATTAACGACACGCAAACTTTGAGTAGTATCCGCTAACAGTTTAGCAACCTAGTGAACATAATGCGAAACGCGTTTTGTAAACTGAAGAGATTTTTCTTCCATGAATAGTAAGAACAGTTTTTTTTTTTTAAATAAAATAATAATCTGCGAGTTTTATTGCAAGTGAAGTTAGATGAGTTTTGTGAAATAAATATTAAAACAAATAATTCACTGAGTCCGTCATTTCTGAATATAAATAATTGATCATTTTTAAGAGCATGTATAGAAAGTATTTCGATATCATTATTACAAATATTCCGTTAAATAGGCTACGATTTCTTTCCTTCTGTGCTTAAGTTGCAGCTAATTAACCTCCACAGATATAATGTGACTTACAAGTGTCAGTTATGTAGAAGACGTATTAATCTAAATTCTTAAAATTTAATTTTTTAACACGCACACACACACACACACACACATAGATTTATACGCTTATAAAGCAAAAACAAAACAGTCAATTCTATAAACAATACGAATGAAAGCATTCAGAGATTTTTTCACTCGCTTTTTTTTCTGGTTAGATTAAGACCTCATCGCTTTATTGACAATAAAAATGAATTCGTTACCCTTGCAACAACAAAACAAACATTTACATTATTAAAAAAAAAATATCATATGTTAAATACAATGAATACGATCTAAACGCAGCAGTGGCAACCTCGAAATCGGTAACAACAATTACAAACTTTTCTAACAACAAATACAAATATTTATTATATTTTCACGGCACAACAGATTTTATACCCGTTTAAAACTATCAAAAGTATAAATTACCAAAATGTACGTGCGTGTAGTTTTATTTCTAAATGCTGCTTCTGCTGCTTCTGCTGCTGCTGCAAGCTGGCGAAGAGGAAAGTTGTGTGCGTCTCACCATAAGCCTGAAGGCAGTGATTATACCTTTACAACATACGAGTACACTAAGAAAAAAAAACCGTTTGTAAAAGTTCATTTAAACAAATTTACAAACAAATCAATCATCAATGAATAAAAATTTACGTTAAATGTTATCCGTTTCATTCCAAGCCTCTTAGGCTAATAACATTTTAATGGAACGAACTCTAGAGCGCTTAGCTTGCGTATAAATTGAGTTTCAAGTTTTTCATAAAAAAATTTTTTTTTAGGTGAAATAAATTTTATTTTTGAAAATTAGAATTAAATTGATTTTAAAGTTTTCCATAGACAAAATTTGTTTGTTATAAGAAAAACAAAAAAAAAACTTTCTTCTTTGAGTGTAGTGTTTTGTTCTTTAAAATTCTATTATGTAATCAGTACCAGTAGTGCTGAAAAACTTATTTACGCACACAACTCCATACGCCAGTAAATAAATGCAGCGATTTGTAGCATTTGCACTACACATGCAATAGGACTGGGGTGCAAATGTATAATAAATATTTTCACAAATTTACTCACATTTATAGTGGGCCATAACGAATGCTAAAACTACAGCAGCAAACACGGTTAAGGGTGAGAATGTAATCAGGGAGAAATTTTCAAAATGAAAAGTTGAAAATCACATCGTGTTGTTGTTGTTTTTAATTTTATAGAAAAAACTTTGAACAAATGTTTCTAGTTTGCAAAACAGGCATCCGGGGACATATAAATGATTTCTGTTTGTTTGTCTTGTTGCTGTTGTTGTTGTTGCTTTTTATAAATGTTTAACATACAACGTACATATGTAATACAACATGTAAAACACGAAACAGTGGGATTGTATGAAATAATTAAGTGGCTTAAAATTTGTATGTTGCTACAATATTTTATTTCATCATTAAAGGTATTTGCGATTTATCTTGAAGGAGCGAGCAATCATTTGAAAGTCTAAAGGCAGATCGAAATTAAGATCTGAATTGGGATGGTAAAGTTCTTGTAAAAGAAAGAAAAGAGAAATTAGATAAAAGAATTCTTCCCAAAACACTTAAGCTTATGGAATACTGGATATTTATAACGGAATATTTATCATAACATCATTGAATGAAACGCTTTTCTCAGGCGGTCTATTACTTTTAGTGAAATCAACATTTTTTAGGCAGTTGATTAAATTGTTACCTTGAAGAGCCTCTATAAACTAAATTGCTTGTGTTTGTTCCGCCAGTGAATGAAATATTGTTGTCAGTTTCTTTTTCATATGATGTCTTCCCTGGCTGTTTTTCTTTTTTTTTTTTTAGTCAAGTACCATGTTACATTCTTTTAGGAAAGGATAGAGAAGAGACGAAACAGGTGGTGAAAGTAGAAGAATAGTCGGAAATTGACTGCCGTATAAAGACAGCAACAGCGACCAGCGACTATGCCTTCATCGCTGAGCAGCTCCACCCACAGTCAATTTTTATTTTTGTAGTGAAAAAAAACAAGGTCTTCGTTGGGAATCGAACCCACAACTCCCATACTGATAAGCTAGTACACTAACTACTAGCCTACAGGGGCACCTATGTACTCACTTCAAAAGCGCTCGCCATTTGCGAACAACCAGCCAGGAAAGACATCATATGGAGAAGGAATTGACAACAGCCTCTATAAACTTTAAAATGAAGAATTTCTTACCGAACATCGTTAAATAGAGGCAAATTAATCAAATGCAACTATGATCTATACACGAAAGCTTTTCTACCATTTCACGCCCACTTTTTAAATTTCGGTTATATGTTGTTTCATTTGTTGCTGTAAATTAAAAGCATCTTCATGTTGCAGATCAAAAGTTATGACACGGTAAACGTGCAAATTAAGTTTCTATTGAGGTACTTTTTGGTTTCTAGCTTTACGTTTGAGTTGTTGCTGTAGCATTAAACTTCTATGAAGACGAGTTCGGCATTTTATGCAATCGCAATTGCACTGTTATAAGTTTTATGATTTTTTTAGACGGACGAGTTAAAATTTAATCCTGTGCTCTGTGCAAAGGGCTCTCGTTTATACACATGTTAATGGAAATCCAAATACAATCCAAGAACTAAGTTAAAGACCATAAGGCAGGGAGGTTCGGGCATGCAAATGTGGATGTGGGGTCAATTAATTTTACATTAACATTTTCAAAAATATAGTGCTGCTTTATATAAATGTTTCGTTTTAGGCCTTCCAACAAGTTAACGACCCTTATACATATACTATGACGACTCTCTCCACAGTTGCCAGATTTAAGCCAGATAGAGAATCTGTGGGCTGACGTAAAGATAAACCTACAATTTTGAGCTGTAGTAAGGAGTCGTAGCAGAGAATTTCCCAAAAAAAGATGTGAAGACTTGTTGAAAGCAAAAGGCCTGCAACAAAATATTTATTTTTGTTTAAATTTATTTTCTAAACTGTTAAAAACATTTTTTTTGTTATTTAACCTGTATAAATGCATTTCAATAAAATGTAAAAAAGGAAATTTTTAT
This sequence comes from Trichopoda pennipes, assembly GCA_030448955.1. Classification (NCBI taxonomy): domain Eukaryota; kingdom Metazoa; phylum Arthropoda; class Insecta; order Diptera; family Tachinidae; genus Trichopoda; species Trichopoda pennipes. The sequence continues at coordinate 25,711,807 of JASKUP010000017.1, read as the reverse complement.
TTCATGTAGCATTACGGGTTTTCTTATTCCTACGTAGTGCTGGAACAATTGCTTTACAATGGTAAAAAGAAGTAAAACTAACACATATACTCCTAGATATCGGATCAGATCAGCTAAACCTTAAAAACACTGCACATACATTTTCCTACTATCTTGATAAAATGTGTTAAAACATGTTTCACCCTTTTCCTATTTTATTAGTGTTTTTCTTTTGAATAAAACACTGTTAATAATAACAACAAATAAGTATAACGAATTTGTAGCTTATAATTATAAATATCCTAATACCACTTCATACATTTTAAACATATACCTATTCGTAACATGTATATATGTTAGTACATATAACCCTACATTAATTCATTTAGCAATTTCAGCTTACTAGGGTGCAAGCGTAACTGATTTTGTATTATAAACATTCGTAAACACGGCAGCAGGCATCATAATAAAAAAAAATATGAAATAAAGGAGGCATCATCATTGCCGTCCTCATCTAATATTTGACATAGTTAGCAACAACAAAAACAACAACAGCCAACAACAACAATAAGAATTATATGATGTGATGTGCCTGTTGTTAAATGTGGTTCGCTAAAATTTTTCTGAAATAATGGCGAAAAGGCTGCGACGACAGTTTAATATCTAAATATTTAACAAAAGAACAAGAAAGTTGAGCTGTACGGCAACAAATGAAAAAAAGGGTGCCTTTTTGTCTGCCTAATGTACATGCACACATATGTACGTACATATGTACGTACGTGTGTATGTGTGTATGAATAAACATTAAAATGGGTGCTCTTATTCTTATTCGTGTAGTGAACTACACGAATATAAAGGAACAGACTCTCGTGTATATTCTCATTCAAATGGAATAGCAACAATCAGTGTTACCATTTGAATTTGGTTTAGAGAAGAAGATAGAAAAAAGCGCGCAATGCCAACCGATTGATAGGTGAAACTGAGTTTTTTCTGCTACAGATCCTTTTAGTTAAGAAGTATGGTATTTATACCATAATGCATAGCTTTCTATTACGAATTTGATTTATTTTTGTAAATAACTTTATTAAATTAAACAAACTTAACTGCTTAACTGTTTTGCTTTAAAGATCGATAATTAAGCAGTTGTTAAGCTATATTTTTCTAGTGTAAAAATGATAATTTTGGTGTATTTGTTTAATTTTTTGTGGCCTATATGTGGTCTAACTAATTTTTTATTTGTTTTTTTTTATTTTTGCTTTTTCATAAACAGAGAGATTAATAACGATTTTTTTGTGTGTTAAAGGCCACCTTTTATTTTTAAATGCGTTCGGCAAAAATGTATGTTAAATAAGCTAATATACAAATTATATACAAATATAATTTTTTTATTTTTTTAATCGACCTTTTTATATTTTTATTAAATAAAAATAAATATTCTTTTCAACGGTCTTTTTTAATTAACAATATATGTTTTTTCCTGTGGAAAGCTTCTTCAGGAAATTATTTTTTATATTTTACAAAAACAATTGTTATAATTTTTTGTTTTTGTAAAATATAAAAAATAATTTCCTAAGAAGCTTTCCACAGGAAAGCGAAATATCGAGAAAAAATAAATATTGTTAAATAAAAAAGACCGTTGAAAAGAATATTTATTTATATTTATACAAATATAATAAAATATTTGTGAATACAACAAACAAATATTTCAAACAATTGTTAACAAAATTGGGCACCTTCAAAACATATCCTATAATTTTACGATTATACAAATAGAGACCACCTAAGTATATTTAGAAAACAAAATGTATTGCGATCAATTTTGATTTGCCTTCAGGCAGCTTTCGAAAGCGAAGAGAAAAAGAGAGATGAAAGAATATGTAAATGTTTCTTGATTTTAATTATTCAGCAAACTTCAATTTTATCATTTGTGTAATTCATGACTTTGGTAACACAGTTTAATCGAAACAAGAAAACCACACAAACAAACAAAAAAAAAAACAAAAAGAAAAAACATGCAATGGATGAAAATTAATTTGAAAACTATAAAAATGTTAAAGATACAAAATACCTTTGCTAAGTTACCCAGTTATCCACAATTGGCACAGCTAATACTGTCAATATAATTTTCCATATAAGTGCGTGTGTTTCTTTTATTTCAATACGTTTAATTTAACCCATGTTTGGTTTACAATCACCCTACTTTTTCTAGTGTCTACTTTTATCTGAATGTCTTTATTAAATTTGTATTCATTGGATTTATTTAATTTTCATATTAAGGGTTTTTTGTGTATTTTACACGTTGTAAACGAATGTGTGTAAGAAAACGTTTTTTTTTTTAATTTTATTGTTGTTTTTGTTGTTGTCACTTTTATGACTGTCATTGTACAATAATATTTCCTTTTTTTTAAGTAAATGTGTTCCGTTTTTCACTGTCAAAGTGCTAAATATGGGAGTGTCCTAGTAATTTATACTTTTTGATCCCGTTTGTCGATCATTCTCCATAATGATTTTATATGTATGTATGTATGTATGCATGTTGTTGTTTTTGGGTTGCAAGATGTTTGTGTATGTAAATATTGCTCGGCTGTTAAACAAGCTAAGACTAATGAATTTATGATTTTTATTATAGTTTTTGTTTTTTCTTTTATTTCTGTTTTTCATAATTTATTTTGTTTGTTTTAATTTTTTGTTCACACATTTTGTCATCACGAAATTTGTTCATTTTGCTGTTCTTAAATCAAATAAAACGTTTAGTTGATTTATGATTATTTTCAATAAAATAAAAACGATGTGTTGTTGGCCATTGTAAATGAATGTGCAATATTTGCTCAATAATAAAGATGTTGTTTTTCATCAGCAGCGTTTTATTTGTCTAACCAAACTAAGGCAACTAATAAATTGTTAGCGCAAATATATACATAAGTATACAGCTACTCATATCATAAAATAGAACATATTTCAAATTGCTTTCATTTTTTATTTTAGTAAAACTAAAACAACAAAATTTATTAAATTTTGAAAACCAGCCGAGTTATTACTTTTTTATCTTGCAACTCGTTGGCCACATTTAAAGTGAGTCATATCGGTTCCTATTAACCACCGTTATTCTTGGCAATCACGATTAGTCAATCTGACTTTAATGGGCTACGATTAAAATTTTATTAAAATGTCACCAAAATTTCAAAAGACGATTGAAGGAAGAACAATTCTTTTAACCAACTATCGAAACAACAAGTCGTCTAATTTCTAAACAGGTGAATTCAGTGTTTAATATTTTTAAAAACCTTGTAAGGATATTGGTACTGCTGAAAATGGAAAAAAAAAATTAACGAAACAGGTACAAACTATCGGATTATGACAAGCGATATTGTCTATCTAAAACATATTGATTATCAGCAGTTGATGTTAAAATTAAATTAGAAGAAATAAAAAAAAATGACGTGAGAGCTAAAGTAGCTTGTAGAGTCTTTAGAAGCAATTATTTGCACGGAAGATCCTCTCGCCAAAAGCCATTGATATCAGAGAAAAATCAGAAATTGAGATTTTGCTTAAAAATACAAAAAAGAAGATTGGGCATTTCGGTTCAGGTTAATACTTTGTCACTAATTCCATCAACTACATTTGAATCAAACTCTATATTTAAAGACTCTGTTAACACATCAAACGAAAATAAATTTGTTTGGATCTAGGTGAAAAACAACGGTTAAGGACGGATAAGGACTTTTCTGATATGGGTGGTGCATGTCAGCGGCTGGGGTTAGTGAAATACATTTTGTGGAAGGAACAATGGATGCTAAATATTGTTTTACATTAAGAAACGATTTCGTATTCCCCCAAGATAACGACTCCAACCGTATATCTTGAATTGCAAATAACTGGCTCCGAGTTAAATGTATAAGAGCACAGTGGGTAATATATATAATAATAATACCCTTTCATGTTATATAATATTCTTAAAATTTTTAAACTTCGAATGGTTTAGAAGCATATAAAGCTAAATATTCTTAACATTAGTTTGGCAACCATTCAAAATTTGATTTTTGTTTTTCAATATTTGTCCTAAAATGTTTGTTAAGTATATAAAAATTATATAAAAATAAAAAAGCCTATGTGGTTTTAATTTAGGTTGAAGAATTTGGAGGCAAATATAACCCTTTTTTAAATATGTTGAATATGCAGTAGTAACGTTTCACCTGGTGTCTGGAAAAAAGAGATATTATTTTTTAGTTCAGAAATCAAATTACATACTTCCAATTAAATAAGTTGTAGCTCGCTGGCAGGAGGATGCCCAATACCTTAAGGTGGATAACTGTGTTAGTGACAGATTTGAAACCAAAAGCTTATTAAATTTTTTTTTTTTTTTTATAAAGAGAAGTAGCACTTCAGGCAACAATGCCTATTTAGTCAAGTACCGTGCTACATTCTTTTAGGAAAGGGATAGAGAAGAGATGAAACAGGTGGTGAAAGTAGATGGATAGTCGGAAATGTGAATGTCTTGGAAGATCTTAACATTAGGCTAATGCTAGCAACTGCTCAACATCATCAGGCGACGGTCGTGAACCACTAAGTCAAGAGAAAAGTCGAGTAAAAGCAAAGTTTCCTGTAAATTATAAACCAGTTTGCCTACAATCATCTAGGACGGAATGGTGTCGAAAAGAGACACAATAAAGAAGCGGCCTGCTTTGATTTCCCCTTACGCTTATAATATTCTTCATGTATATTTAATCCGCCTGGAACCAATACCTGTTTTTTTAAAAGTGCTCATCTGTTGTCGTAAAGATGTGGCTTTATATTAATATTATCTACAGCCGTGTCGAAAAAAAGCAGCCAACGGTGATGATCTTCATCGGAAGGTATGAGAACAATATTTAATTAACTGGCGACAGAAAACCTAATAATTAATCACTATGCTTGATTTCAAAACTGGGTTCTGTAGCGGAGATACGGAGCAATATTTATATAAAAATCACGTGTTTATCTATCCATCCCTGCTAGTCTGTACACATGTGAACAGATTTCAAATAATTAAAATTTTTTAACTAGCTCAACTCGGTTAAATATGCAGTGGAACTACATTTTATTAATAAAGTATATTCAAATCGTATTTAACTTTCAGAAATAAGAAAATTAATAAATAAAAAAATAAAAATTGTATAACGAAAAAAAATAAATAATAATATGTCATTCAGTTTGGCTTCAGTTTGTAATTAGCCGTTACAAAAATATATACATTATGCTACAAAAATCTAAGGACGGTCGCAAATTCCATTATATTATCGAATTGCTGTTAATTTTTCATAAAATTTCTTAACCGGACTTCCAATTTTATTTTATTTTTTTTTATTTATTTAATATTATTACTTTTATTTTTATTCGATTTAATTTAATTAAATATGCACTAATTTTTTAAACGGTCTTTTAAATATTTTAACGATTTTATTTTTTCGATATTTCGCTTTCCTGTGGAAAGCTTCTTCAGGATATTATTTTTTTATATTTTTATTTTTTTTTGTATAAAAAAATAGTTTCCTGAAGAAGCTTTCCACAGGAAAGCGAAATATCGAAAAAATAAAATCGTTAAAATATTTAAAAGACCATTTAAAAGATTAGTGCATATTTATTTAATATTATTATTGGTATTAAAAATACTTTTTCAAACATCCATAGATATATAGATATGTATATATCACAAAAAGTTATATTTAACAAAATTTGCTATATATTTTCTAAATTGATATGGGTTCTGTTCTTTCCTTACATGGATCGGAAGATTATTGTAAAGTTGTAAGTCTTTATAGAATAAATTTCTCTGCATTGCAGTCGTTGTTACTCGCGCAATCCTAAAGCTGTTATTATTTCTTAGTTGATATGATTGAACATCCCCTATATACGATATTTGTTCCGTTAAATATTCTGGTGCTTGACCTGTTTTCATTTTCCATATAAAATTGAGTGTGTTGATTGCAGTCCTCTGCGTTATGTTCAACCATTTCAGCGCGCTTAGCATGAAATTGATCGATGTGTATCTATTGCATTTCAGTATTGTCCGCATGGCCATGTTTTGTAGTTTCTGTAATCGCTCTACTTGTTGTCTAGTGCAGCATGAATATATAATCGTGGAACCGAATGCGGTTTAATTATTGTATTATAAATGTTTATCGCCGTTTCAACTGTTATATTTCTCCTTATTCTCTTAAAAAAACTTATTTTCCTTCCAATCTACAAATATAGTTACAAATATAGTCTATATGAGTGTTAAACTTTAGTTCTTGATCAATAAACATTCCCAAATATTTTATAAGGCTAACTTTTTCTATCACTTGATCATTTACCTTAAAAGCAACAATAATGTTTGCATTTATTTGTAATATTTTGGTTTTAGTCTCATTTAATTTAAGCTTGCTCATATTTAGCCACTTCTTTATATTTTCCATATCATAATTTAAGTTGTTATAGCACTGCTGATCTGATTCGTCCTCTGCAAAAATTAGTGTGTCATCCGCATAAAGAATTATTTGGCATTTTTCTAATACACTTGGCGTATCGTTGATATATATTATGAATAATAATGCACCCAAAATTTATCCTTGAGGCACGCCGTATTCATTTAAAATCGGACTCGACCTTGTGTCGTTTACTTTTGTAACTTGCTTCCTTCCTGTTAGATATGATTGAAACCATCTCAATTCTGTGTCTCCGATGCCGTAATGAAACAGTTTTTTTTTTTATCATATAAAAGGTGACTGTAAACAAATTAAGCAACGCTGATTTATATTACACCTCAGCAAAAAAAAAAAAAAAAACTTAAAATGATTATTTGGATCTCCGAGAGCCTTCGAATGACTTTGCATTTATACTTTTACTCTGATAACTATTTAGCGATTATTGCGATACAGCCAAGCAAGCCTTGTGAAATTACTTGCCATTCATTTTTGCAAAATGTGTGGAGTTAGGGAAGACGTCGAAAAACTGCTGTTAAGCTAAACTGCAACTGAAAATCTTTATCGAAAGTTAATAAAACATTGAATTTGGCAAAGTCCACAGCTGCTATATATATAAAAAATTATAATGCAACTGGTGCATATGAAAGTGGATGTCCAAAAAAGTTAGATGAACGAACTGAACATGTGATAGTCGGTGAAATTATTCAAAGAAGTTTTCAAATATAACGCGATTGAAGTTCATTTAGAAACCATTCCACGATGTCTTTAAACATTTATGGTCATATTTGAAGAAGCGAGTGCAACAAACAGGTCCATCATCTGTTTATCAGTTGAAATCAATTTTGACAGAAGAACGGGTAAAGATTCTAACAGAATTTACGGAAAAGCTAGCTCTACTCAAAACGAAGTCGTTAAGTTAAAAGGGGGCCCAACCAGTTATTGAATAACAAATAGAACAGCATGTGAACTAATCGCATGCAAATACTTGTGAGAATAGTTCTGTGCTTTACTTTAGTTTTATTTAAAATTTATTAATTTTAATTATAATAGTTATAATTTTTTTATAATAATAATATTTTTATTTTTCCTGATGATACCAACCAATGGTGTGGCGAAATATCGAAAAAAAAGATAAAAAATAAAATTTTGTAAAATTTTTTATTAAATAGTGACATAGTGCTTTTTAATTAAATACTAAAAAATTAATTTTTATTTTTCATTCTATTTTCTATTGATAGTATAAATAATAAAGATAGTTTTATTTCAAAAGCAAAAATAAATTAAGTTTCTGATGTCGTCCCTATAATTAATTGGGATAGTGTATGTTTGTTGTAAACAGGAGTATATTTATATAGATTTGTTCCAATAAACACATTAAAAGTGTCTTCCACCTACTCAGATGGAAAATAGACAGAAGGGTAGCAAAATATATTGGGCTATAAAAATGAATAGGAAATAAATATGACTAACACTCGGCATGATCATTTTCATAAACTAAAACATTTTTCCAATTAATTTCTTACTTTGAATTGAACAAGTTTTTTTCATTTTCCTTCCAAAAGAACTTAGTGTCAAGATATTAAATTAAGCAGAGGTGACTTTACAGATCCCTATACTATACTTATAAGATATCAAAAAAATTGTATTTTATGATGCGTTAACAGGCAGATAAAGTGTTAGAGGAGTGCTGCAAGTCTATTAGTATGAAGGTTATGGATTTGATTATCGAAAGAGTTTGGTTTGTTGTTTAAGACATCTTTGAATTAACCAACTACTAAAAAATTACATGTAATGTTGAATTATAAAAAGGTTAAAAAAAGTGAAATTTTTGACATATATCCTCAGTTTCGGTAAATTTAGTTAAAACTATGTTATTTATTATTTAACCTTAATGTCAAAATTTAACTTTCAGATATTGAGTACCTTTACATCAATTCCAAAATGAGTTTTTATAAATTAATAAGATTTCAGACTTTTAATTAAAAATGCGAAAATAGAATATTAACAAATTCTAGTCTAACTGTGGGACCAACATAACAAAACGTAATATGTGACAATAAACCAACATAATCAGCAAATTTACAGAGATATTTTACATCATAAAGTATAAAGGAACAAATATACTCGTTATAAGCTTTGCCTATACAAAAACTTGGATTCCTATTCCTAAAAACTTGAATTCCAAAGTCAGTTTAAATTTTAGTTCATTTTCATAAAATTAGAATTATTAATAGATGTGAATGCCAATTGTAGCAGCTAAACGAATTTCTTTGCAAAAGTTTATTCAGTTAAAGCTAACGAAATATAATCGTAGCAACTTCCTTTTTTTGATTGTTTAAACTCAGTGTGATACTGCAGTTAATGATAAACATAAATACATTTTGATTCACATATGGATATTTGAACATATTTGAACACGTAAAAAATTATAAAAAACTTAGAACTAAAATAACAACAGATGCCCAGCAAAAAATCAAGTGTGAACTTTAGCATATTTGGCGGATGACTTCCCAACTGTATTATCAGCCTAATGATTTAAACATGGCATGAGACTTTTATAATCAATTACTAAGAACTGATTGCAGCGGTTATTGCAGCAACTAATTAATTTATTTAACAATGGCCAACCACATCATTGAAGGTTCACAAAAAAGTTTGAAAATTTCTTAAATTTTGCCCAATTTTGTCAAATTGAACGACGAAATCGCAATATCCAAAGATTTATGAAGAAAAGAATTTTTAATTTTCTACTATGCTAATATTAATTAGGGACGGCGCTCTGAGTTTAAAATAATTTGGTTACTCCCTCAACTTATTAGTTTCAGAATAGTCGATTCTGGGGAATGGGAATCCTCCAAATTATACAACAGTCACCTTTGCATCTATTAAAAGTGACAGTCTGGTGTGCAATTTGGTCAGGAAGAATCATTGGACCTTACTTGTTTGAAAATAAAAACGGCATAACGGTAACTGTGACTGGGAGCGATATCGTGATATAACTGCGTACTTTTGGGCTTGATTAGCATACAGCCATGATTACAATGGAATTACTGCGAAACGTCTTTCCACAACAAATTATTTCAAGAAATGATGATAGTGATTGGCCTCCACGGTCGCCTGATTTGACTGACCCGGACATCTTTTTGTGGGGATATCTAAAAAGCAAAGTTTATGATTGAAATCTTTTTAATGCCACAACTGCATGCTTTCAACTTGATTAACATGTGGTATCAACAAGACAGTGCCACATCACATTACTGCGAGACCTCTTTCCACAGCAAGTTATTTAAAAAAAATGGTCGGAAACAAACCCGAAACACTTGAGCAACTCAAACAAAATATTCGTGATGAAATTAATGAAATAGAGCGTGAAATGTGTGAGAATATAATGAAAAATATGCTCAAAAGAGGTCGCATTTAAGAGGCTTACAGAGGTGGATATTTACCTAGTATTGTATTCGATACATAATTGTTGACATTAAATAAAACATACATATATCAATATAAGATCCATTGCCTTTCATTTAATTTTAAAGTTATAAACAAACAAAGTAGTATATCTTCCCGGCTGACACCCTGTATATCAATTACTACTCATTATTTTCAAACTCAGCTAAAGTGTTTTTAAGCGAATAACAATATTTGGCAATTACAACAGAAAGACATTATGTGTCAAGTAATTTTTACTACGATAATGTCTAACTATTTGCTGGGTGTAGTAAAATTAAACCTGTTAAATGTGAACTCCAGCAAAACAAAAAATTGTTGAAAAAAATAAAATCGATGTTTTTTGTCATTGACCAGCTGCACGGCTGAACACAATTATCACGCAAAAAAAAAGCACCAAATACAGATGAGAGTGTAAAATCGCGTGTAAACACTCTGATCTCCTGCTGGCAACGGCAAAATAAGGGACATCAACATCAACGCCTGCAAACATTCAATTCTGGAGTCGTGCATACAAACAGATCGACCAGCTAACGGTTTAGAATTCGGCATTCAGAAAAGCTTTTTATGCGAAACATCAGTTGAATTTATTGTGTATAACAGCAACTTATAGGTTGTTCTTTATCACTTTATTTTCTTCATGCCAGGCCAACTTGCAACATATACTTATTAGCAACAACAATAACAGCAATAACAACCATAAAATAAAAACAGAAGTAACGCGATTGCTTACAAAACAGTTCACAACAAGGGAACAGCGTAAAAAGCTACTTCAACTTACTGGAAGATCACCACTTGAATTACAGTGGTTTAATTTATTTTTTTCTTTATTTTCTTTATTTAAAATTTGCTGCAACAATGGTGAATTGCATTAAAAAACCGTCCATGGTGTCGTATGTATCGTCTTTCTAGTGACTAAGATTAAGACATAGAAATGGAAATAAATTTGCTGGAAGTGTTGTTGCAGTTACCAAAACACACTTGGAATACTTTATGGCCAAAATAATACTTAGAAATCGATGCATATGTGCGAGGGTCAGTCAATCAGACTTTGTAAATGCCGAAATCAAGAAAATTAAAAAAGAATAATTTTAATATTGTAAAGGATCCAAATTTATTTTATAAAGTTGGAAGAAGCTAAGGGTACATCTCCATCATTTGTTAACAATATCTGCATTTACCATTTAATATTTTGCAAGAAAGTTTTAGTTTATGGTTCTGGTGAGTTTTTTTTCAACAAATATGGATTCACCACCAACCGTTATAGGTGAAACTTGTACGATAATGATGGGAAAAATACATGATTAAGCCTATGACGCTCGTACCGAAGTTGCTGAAGCAGGATCGTAAGTTCAACTCTTGCTGGAGACATGACGTTTTGTGGCCTGGGTAGCTGTACTAATTTATGAAGCATTTCTGCTTAACAACACATGGAGTAGTTCGATTCTCGCTGAAATCATCGAATTTGTGGAGTCAACGGTTGCATAAGCTTTTTAAGGTGCATATTCAAAACAACAAGAGATTAAATACAAATTTATCTAAAGCTCTAAAATAAGAACTAAAAGACAGTAAAAAGAAAAAAAAACATCAAATAGTAAAATAGCGAAACACCTTAGCGCACGCAATAATAAAACTACTTTCCTATAAAATTGATTTGAATGGAATATGATGTCGACCAAATGTCCGAATGATTGAATAAGGCTTAACTGAATAACGTTTAGTCTGATAAGGTTTAATCCAATAAAACTTAATCCAATATATTGTAATCGAATAAGGTTTAACGAGTAAGAATTAATCGAAAAAATTTTTAATCGAATAAGAATTAATCGAATAAATTTGAATCGAGTAGATTATACTCTTATAAATTTTATTCCAATAAATTTTTATTGAATAAGGCTTAAAATTAAAATAATTTAAATATTTAACATCCAAAGAATAATTTTTCCTCTTTGCTTTTTAAAATAATTTTTTTTGTGATAATAGAATTAAAAACAAAAAATTAAATGAACTTAAGCCTATCAAAAAATTACAATTTTTTCAACAAATTTTAAATTATTTATTTATGGAAACCCTTAACAAAAGTTAATTTAGTCATTTGTTAAGGCAAAAATAACATTCTCTATTTAACTATTTTAGCCAAAGAATTGAAATCTGAGACAATATGAAGCTTGTAAAGTAACTGTTGTCGCTGGTTGTAAACAAGTCCCATCAACAGCATCTTTGGCAGGAGCAATAACAACAATTGCAACTGAATAATATTAACTACAAGCCAAACTCTTTTTAGTTGGCAAACTGAAATTTGCTGCCAAGCAACATCAGAGACAGACAAATAATCACTATGCTGAAACTAGAAACATCTACATTTTTGCTTTGCTCGATACCTTTTTTTCTTATAAATATTTACATTTACACTGCCACTGATACTAAGTTATTTTTTTCTTCTTCATTCTTCTCTTATACGTGGAAAGCGGCAAGATGTAAAGTTTGAAGAGAAAATATATTTTTATAGATAAAAGGTTCTCAAAGTCGATTGCGAAATGAGCTAAACTTTACAAAAACCGAAAGATATTTTTTAACTCATCAGAGTTTATTGGAGCAGAAATAAAAGAGAAAACTTCTTCAGATTACAGCAAATCGTACTAAAATAATACAGCGTAACCACTTTTAATTGGCGAAAACCAAATCCTTTTATAAATTAAATTAATTAATTTAATATTTATTTAAAAGAAAATTTTTAATAATAAATATTTTATAAGAATATTATAAAATATTTATAAACAATTAAATTTTTTTGAATAATTTTTACATTTTTCTACGTTAACTAATAAGAACTCTCATTTAATCAATTTGGCTTAAAATATAAGACTCTTGAATTTTCTATACAAAATTTGGGATAAAATTCACTAATAAGCGCTATGAGCCAATATGAGCAGTAGTGAAATGGCCATATGGATATGCTTTCCCCCACACTAATACATTTCAAATATATATTTTTTCTAATAAAAAATATTTTGTTAGAATATTAATTAATATTAATTATTAATTAATTATTATTAATTAACGTAGATTAAAATAAAATATTTATGTTTAAGGAATCTAGCACAACTTTACAAAATTATTATTTATTTACTTTATAAATATTTTTGGAGCGTGGAATACCGACACAAACCATTTACATAGTGAGTCCATTTTTTACCCATTCCGTTTCGCAATGATTTCTAGTATCTACCTAATTGGGGTAATGTTAGACTATTTTACTTTTTGAATCTCCTGCCTTAACTCTCAATTGTAGTTTATGATTGCGTACTTTTTACTGATAATTGTCGACTTTCTACCTCGCAGTTACTAAAATGTGTCTAAGACCTGCTCGTGGTCCTAATCCTAAAGCTGCCTTTTCAGGCGGAGTCTCGATTATATTCAAGCACTTCGTTGTGCCGCCTAAGAAAAAGTATCCGTTTTGTTCATATATTTAGGTTTGATTCACAGGCCAATAACGACCTGAATTACTTTAGATATGAATTTCTCGACGACTTGAAAGTCCCGTTGTATATCCTCAAGGTTTCAAAGTCACAATCACATCAGATAATGGATAAAAGAGTCCCACATGGAGAAGTAACATATATGTGATAAGTTTCGTGGCAGCGGCTGGCCGTTTGGCCCTAGTCTAACGGTGGTCCTACCACTGTGTGTAGGAAAAACGCCCACCGGCGCCCTAAAACGCACACGCCTCAGTAGCGATTTTCTGCTGAAGACTCGCAGACTATCCAACACCTTGTCCTGTTGCATGCACAAGTTAGGAAGCTTTTAAAGTCACTGTTCAGATTCCCAGAGTCCTATGTTTCGAACATTAGGCAGTACACTCACGTCAGGCCATATCTCTTATACCTGTATGGTCTTTATAGAATGTGTGTATGGTCTTTATAGAATTGCACTATCTAGACACAGTGCAACTGGGGAAAAAGGGAGCCCAGTCCCCTGAATACAGGCAGGGAGTCAACTGGAAGCTCCACTTTATTTCCACGGTGATCAGTGAACCCGCATCATTATTTGTCTCTTTAGACATTTAATAGTTCTCTGACTGATCATTGAGGTTGGCCCCTATATGGGAGTATCGTGGTGGTTGTGGTTTCGCGGCCCCATAACAGTATAATGGTTATTATGGTGGCCAGGATCATCTCACTGATAATGACACGCAAAGTGAATGATCCAGTCCAGTGAGCATGCTAGACATGTGTTCTGGACAGGAGTTGAAAGTCTCCAACTCTTTAACAAGGTGAGATGATTTGCAGCCCTGCTCTGGAATCATTAAAGTTGCAACTATGTGGTTCTGTTGCTTAGAATTATCTCTTCAACTTCCTAGGACGCTGTATGACGTTCCAAATTATACAATTGTGGTTTGTCCACCATCTGATTAAGGCTACATAGCCAGGTGCGGATGTAAAACGAATCACACAATACCTGTAAACCAACGGCCTTGTGTTTTACTTCATTTAACTTTACTTTGAAAACTGCTCTTTTAAGTGAAAAACAAAAAAGCAATGGGAGAGAGAGAGAGAGAGAAATACGTTTATTTTTCTGTAACAAACCGATAGCACTCCAATTTCTTACAATTTTGTAGGGTGAAGAATAAAACTGCATCAATTCTTGCAGAATCATGCAAGCACGAAGCTGAGATGCAGCAGCAGCAGCAGGAGCATGAGCAATAAATAGATTTGTAAGTGTTTGGCTGTGCATTAAAAGAAGTCGAGCTAATAAGACGAAAATGCACAGAACTCCTTTTTTCCAACATATTTATTCTCGTTCTCATCATACTGGTACTCAATTATTGTTGTTGTAGTTTCGGTGATACTCGTACACAATTTTTATTATTTCTTTTTGGTTTTCTTTTAATTTTATTTTTGAAACCACAGAGAGAATATAAAAAGGATCACAGCGTGTTGTCGCTGATGCGTTGATCATTCATTATTTAAGAATTGAAAAGTTAATTAACATTTTTTATTTACATCTAGAAGAAAAGCGAAGCAAAAATAAATAAAAATTAAATAAAGATGCATTGGCTGGCAATTTACGAGTATGAATTTATTGAAAATGCAAGAAAATATTTTGTGAAATAAACAGCAATAACAATAATAACTATTAAATTTATCACAGTGAATTAGTTTCTTTCTTTCTCAGGCCAAATAGGCCTGTTTTTTGCTGCAATTGACAGTTTTAATTTTTTATTTTTGTTTTAATTTAATTGTTGAATATTTAGAAAATTGAATACACAAGTTCTAATTTAAAATAAAAGTTAATATGCATATTAAATTCATTAATATTATTTAAACATTATTTTCTTAACAATTTCTCTATTAAATATTTATTTGCAAAAAAAAAAAATAATTCAAACTCTTAAACTCTTAAGCAAAAGAAAGAGCACTCCAAATTTTCTTACACGTATTATTTCAGTACCTCATTTATTCCTGAAAAAATTCAACGTCATTTTGGAGCTAAATTTCAGGAGAAAACTCGATTCAGCAAATATTGAAAACTCGAACCGTATTTTGTCGGCCCCAAAACATGCTCGAGTTATTGAAGTGAAATATAATGAATTTATTCTGCATTTGCTTAAATGGTCCAGTGAGTGCTTTTTCAAATCGGCATAAAGAATTCATTAACTATCAAATAAATCAAATACTTTTTTATTTCATTTGCATTCCTTTGACCGATTCCATTTTACTGGTAACACTTAATTTACTTCTACTCGCCAATCATTAAATCGATAACTTGCGATGTTTCTTTTTTAATTGGAAGTATTTGAATTGCACTTTATCTAGCAGTGATGCTAACTATAGCATATATGATTAATTATAGCAAAGAATCACATTTTTTAAATTGTAAATAACACATCGTTTACAATTGCTAAGGTCGTGATATTTCACAAACACCTGGCAGTTTCTGCAATTCTTTATAGTTTTGTTGCAGAGAATACTCCAAAAAATTCGTTTAAATTTTGTACTTTGAAAATAAATGAGATCTTAATGGTGTTTATTTGTAATTGAGTAATCGAGTTTTCTCAGGAATCTTACTAACGAGTTGTTATAGATGGGATTTCATTAGACGAGTGGAAGATTACTTTAGGGAAACCGCAAGGTTCCGTTTTTCTCCTACACTATTTCTTATTTTTCTAAGAGGCCTTCTTTGTAAAACTTTCAATCCAACTTCCGGACCAATTGGAAGTGGGTTCCAAAATATGAACTAGAATAATACGCTCAATCACGATCGCGCAACAGTCTCAGAATGAGGTTGTGTGAATAGTGTAGGGTGATGTAAGTACTACGGAATCGAAAGCTCTTGATGTTCTTGACATGAAAATTCAGTGTGATGTTCGATGGACTGAACACATTTTTCAAGTTTTTAAAGAAGCTTTCAAATTCCTCGGTTTTCTAAAACGGTGTAGAGATACTTCACTCCATCCGATCTCCGTACTATTTATAACCCTTATACCCATCCAAAGATGGAATACAACTGTCAAATATGGGCCGGCGCCCCAAAGTCTGTTGCTTGACCGCGTTCAGGAGAGGGTATGGTATCCAACTCGATTGATTCTCTGGAGCATCGACGCAATGTGGGTTGTAATTCACTGTTTTATCGTTACTACAATGGTAAGTGCTCTAATAAAATTAGTGAAATTGTTACCGAAACTCGCACTTTTTTTCGTTTGACTCGATTTTCATTGTGATTATATCCATTTGTGATTGATTGGCCAGTGAATCACACTACGCATTACAGGGAAAATTCGTTTTTTAGCAAAACAGTATGTATCTGGAATAAGCCCTTTCTTTCACTTTCACTGTAGGAAAGTTCAAATTGAATGTCGACAAACACTACTCCCTCTTTCCTTCTCTCCATAGCTTGATCTCCTACTTCTCGCACAATGCATTGCATGTGTAGGGGTCATCCCCTGAGTCCTGGTCCGAAACGAAAAAAAAGTAGTGATGAGAATTCATATGAAACTGCTCTCATTATAAATTTCATATTTCTATTATAACTTGGATCTCAGTTATTATTCTAATTATAGAAACAGTATATATGAAATATGCCATGTACAAATTTATGTATTCTACTAATGCATTCGTGTTAACGCAAGACGATTTGCTTCAAAAACTGAACTTGACTTAAATGTTGATAAATTTTTTAACCGAAACGAGGTTTGCAATAAAGAGAACAATCACAACGCATCCAAAAATTATGCGTATAATCGGGCCAGATTATTTTTTCTCAATATTTCCTATCGTATAAATAAAGTAGCAAAATGTAGATACATCTGAAGACCATATGATTATTTCCTATTTTTCATGTCTCTTTACAATATTTTGTTCTTAATTGTTAGAAACTATAGATTACGACTCCCTATCATGTCATGGCGTACGTTAAGTGTTAAAAATATATTTTTTTTAATTTGATTACCTAAAATTATAATTCAGTTTAAGTATCGTGACGATATTTCAAATTCAATTTAAGTTAACGGACATAGACTTAAATAATAACAACAAAAAAAACTTATAATAAATTAAGCTTCAGTACACTCACTCTGTAATTTGAGACGACGTAATGTTTGAATATAAATTGTTATCCAAACGAACAAACGCTGAATGAATGAATGAATGAATGAGCGAATTTACAAACTTGTTCGCATATTAAATGATCAAATATAAATATAACGATTGGTTAAACTGATCAAACTATTGCGATTAGACGCCATTTACATTTAATATAACCGATCAAATGTTTCCACAAACGAACTGCTGACGCCAGATATTTATTTAGATGTGTTTAAAAGCCATTTCAAAAACTGACCATTCAACAAGTCGCTATGAACAGTCAGCGGCTAGTCATCTGTAAGCCATATTTTAGATAACCAGTTCACCAGTTCATACGTACTAAATAATATTACAGATTTAACTTTTTATTTATTTATTTCTTTTTGGCAATAGTTTTTGTTTAAAGGAATATTATCGAGACAGGAAATTAAAAATGTTAAGCATTCGTATTTTTAAATATTTTAGCAGAATGGATAGAAATATGTGAAATGAAATGTGATTCCCAAATGAGCTTTTCAATTAATTGTTTTTAAAACAAATATTAATTAAGCAATTTTAACTAATCCGTTAACTATATTAATATATTTTAAAAGGTTGAACAACTCAAGCTTAAAGAGATTTGTAAAAATTGTTAATGGCTCTTTTAAACAGCTGCACGGCTGCAATTACGTTGCTTACTTTTACTGAACTTTACGCTGTGGCTGCGATTTTTGAAAATGTAACGCTTGAGCTGTAACTAGTTTTGAAGGCTCAAGGTCACTTAACTTACTTCTTTATTTTTAAATTTAAATTATTTATTAAAGATTTTCTTAACTTTTAATTTTTTTTTTTCATTTTTTATTACTGAAAGATGATTGGATGTTGTAGTCGTATCAGGATGGCTTTCGTAGTGGCACGAACTTTGCCCACCTTTAAGACACATTTTGAATCATTTTATTTTTATCATATCAATAAAAATAAAGACAAACGCAAAAACTTTTATGGAAACTAAATATGCCAACAACAACTATTGATCCTCTAAATATCGGGCTTTTTAAGAAAAAGTTGGTTTTTCAATTGTGGCAACACCAACAACATGATAGTTTTGACATTTGGTTTTTCGACGTATTTGTAGTAGATGCATTGGCAATTGTTACAATAAATTTAATTTCGCACGAAAATCACATTAAAATAACTTAAAATGCACTATGAAAATTCTTGATTTTTTTGGACAACATAAGCGTTCTTCTAAAATCGCTATTAAGAATTTGGTTGTTAAATTTGAGTCGACAGGCTTGATACAAAACATAATACGAATACCAACGCGTGTTGGATCGAAACGTTTAACTGAAAACATCGCAACCATGAGGCATAGTGTTGAAGCATATCTAAATTTATCAATTCCTCGACGTTCTCAACAATTGAAGCTGAAGCCAACCGACCATTCACATCACCGTAGATTCGCCCAATTCATTCAGAAACAACAGGCTATTTTTTCTGAAACCCATTTTCTGTTGTCAGGTTATATCAACAACAAAAATTGCCGGATTTGAGCTTCTGAATATGCTAGAGCCATTATTGAAAAGCCTGCTCAACGTATCGCTGTGTGGTGCGCTATGTGGTCAGAAGGCGTGATTGGACAGTTTTTTTTGCGAAGATGAGGTTGGAAATACGGTAACGGCTAATGGGTCACGCTATCGCGAAATACTAACAACTCAATTTTGGTCTATTGTTGACGACATGGATATCACTGATATGTCACACAGCCAATGAAACGATCAATGGTTGCAAACCAAACTTCCCAGCCAAACCGTGTGATTGTACACCAGTTGATTATTTTTTGTGGGACTGTGTTAAGGACGCAGCCAATCGAATCGACTTCAGCCTTTAAAGCCAAAACCCGTGTGTGATTAAAGAATTAGGCCCGCCATTTTGCCAAAAAGTGATTAAAAACTTTGATGAAAGAATCGACATCTGTTAGCGTTGTCAAGGTGGACATTTGCCATTTTTCATTCATAATTTCTCTTTGTAATACAATCAAAATATGAATCATCTTAATATAATTTTTTTGGTTTATTTTATTTTAGAAAACAAACTTCTTGTTAAAAACCCTTTATAATGTGTGTGACGCTCGCTACTGACTTAATTTCAAGACTTCGTGAGTTACGGACGACTATTTTTTTTAGAAAAAAAAAAAAAAAAGCTTCCGCCAAATTTCATTCAAAAGGAACTGCACATTCCTCAAAATTAAATATTTGTTGGTCCAAAAAATTTAAAAATCAATTTATTCGAAAATTAAGCATTCTAAGGTTTAAGTAAAAAATCTTGTGAGCACCAAAAAAATTTTAAAAAATAATATTTTTTGATGACTGAAATGAAATTTTCGCAGATGATGTATTACATATACATACATTACAATGTTACATATGAAAAGATGTCTCTTAAGGAACATTATCTTCACTATGCGCCATTACTCTTTAAGACGATTTATGCTCTCTGTGCCCTTTATGATAACAAATATAAAAAATTAATTTTAAATTGAAAAAGAGTTTCTACAGAAATCCTAATTTATACAAATTTTCTCTTATGCTTCATAACAGGCAGAGAAAAACGATCTTCTGAACTCCCCCCTTAGGTTATTTATGAACAGTTTTTCAATTTAACTGTAGCTGTTTTGTAGCTTCAATTTTATTAAAATTATTTTGAGCGGCATTTTTATTTTTTCGTTGTATTGAAATTTCATAATTTCATTCTTTTATTGAACTGCTCATTATGCTGTAACGAGAACCATTAACACAAAAATAAGTGTTTCTTTTAATAATTTTCCGCTTTTATTATTTGCATAAATTTATCGAAAGCAGTTTCATTGGTCATTCGATGCGAGGAGTGGAGTGGAGTACTTAAATATTAATAGCGTCATCGTCGAACGAAATTCATATGAAATGAATGAAATGATGATGACCAATACTGATGATAATTATTATTATTGTTATTGTGATTGCTAACAGTCATCTAGTCCATTAAGATGATACAGGTGTCACTACTAGAATTTCAATAAACTGGCAGGATCGTGTTTAGACTCGTTATATTTTAATTCGATTTTGTTTTCATCTTCAGTATAATTTTTTTGAAATGCATTAAATTAATTATGGACTTCAAAACAAACTTGAAAATGGAAGTACAAAAACTTATTTATGAATCTAAATATTGCGTTAAGAGACGTATAGAAGAAATTAAAATTATTTAGTTGTCATTAGCAACATTCGAATACAGTCTAGATGGATAATTTGATGTTTTTATAACTTAACTTATTTATAGTTTATGGTCGTAGTAGAGAAAATTATGTTTTCGCACAATTAAGATTACCAGAATCACACTCGAGGGCTATTTTAGGGCATGTGATATACCTATGAATTTTAACTAAACGATTTGTCAGTATCTGGTAACCAAATTTGGTTTGTGCAGGGGATAAGTGGCCTTTAATAAAATAATTAATCTCACACCGTCTGATTTTTTTATAGCAATCAGTCAAATGTGGTTAAAATACCGGTGGCTTTTCTAAGTCGCCACCTAAAGTGAATGTCCTGAATAGGACTCTGTTGAGTTCTTCATCTTCTTCTACGAATTTAAAAAAAAGGAATGAACTTAAGTTTTTAGATGGTAAATATATCCAAATGTGAAGAAATTGTTCCTCACTACCTGAATGATTAATTCAATTTAATAAATTTTTTTTTGCAGTTGTCACATGTCAAAGTTGGCACACATGTTTTGGGAAATTGGATCCAAACAATTGTATTGTTTTAAATTTTTAAATGACAACAACAATAACAACAACAACAATACACATTTAAAAAAAAGACATTAAAATCTTGGAATAATTGCTAATCTTTTTAATTGTGTTTGATGAAGCTAAATAAAACAATAAAGTCTCCATTAAATTCGTATACTTTGCATAAAATTTTATTGTTTTCTACTTTTGTTCATTGTGATTATCTGGCGCATCCTTCACATCCTGTTTATTGTTGTATTTTTCTTTTTTCTATTGCTCCATTTTCTTTGTTTTTGTTGTTGGGGGAGGCGTTTAAATTTTGATGTATTCTGAACATTGTGGTCTCGTTTGTTTATTCAACAACTACACAAATTAACACATCATAATCATTCAATAACAATCTCAAATAAATTAAATTAAAATAAAAAAGTAAATGTGCTCAGATGAAGCGTTCATTAAAAAATTAAAAAGATCTTGTGCATAAACGATGTACAACTTTAATGAAGAATAAATGGCAGTTAAAATAACAGACAGACAAGACAAGTTAGTAGTTATTTTGAAGAACTTAAAGGTAAATGGAATTAAATCTATGAAAAGCGGGGAAGTATCCCAAGGGTAGTTACTTTAAACTTTAAAAAAGAACAATATTTCCCAAATCTTATTTATTACAAACTGAATTTATATTTTTAAAAATAATCTCGGATAAAATATTGTAAAGGTTGTGTAGTGAAAGGACAGAAAGGTCTTCTGATGATAAGAACTCTTTCCCACTGATTGGATTTTTTGTTTATTTTCTAAACTACGAGACAGAATTAAGCTTAAACATATCGAATTACACATTTGATTGCTACTTTCAATGAAATCAAAATAAATGCAAAACTCAACCAATTTCAACATCTGAATGCACAAGGGTCATACCAAATAATGCCGCCACTTCTTCAGCTTAAAGACAATAACGACGATATTCCGAAGCAAGTTCTTCGTAATCCACAAGTCTTCTTCAATACAATTCGCAAACTCAATGTTTTATTAAAAAAAAAATTAAAGGTTAACAAAAAAGCACTTGCACAAACTCTAAATGTTGTTTTAAAATGGTGAGAAGTCGTAACACGTTCAGTAGCAATTCCCAAATTGCAACCAGAAACTGACTGCACACCAAACTTTTTGTGTATATTAAAATATTCTTATATTTCAGCCCTAAAGATTCCTTTCAGTGGTTATGACTGTGGCTGTGGCTGTAGCTGTAGCTGTGGCTAATAACCAACAATTGATAATCATTAAATACTTTATGGCCACTAAAAATTGAAATGGTACCAATTTTTCATCAAACATCTGAAGTAAGCCGAAGGCCTTACAAAACTCCAGCATTTCGGTTATTGTAAAATACCATCACAGTTACACAAACAACAAATGGCAATAGCTACAGTTAAAGTCACAGTAACTACAGCACAGGCACAACAAACAACAACGAGAACGAGAACGAGAACGATGGAAATGACAATGACGAAGACGACTACTGCAGTCAACCGTTCAGTTGTTGTTTTTGTTGTTGCTGTTGTTGTAGAACATAAGATCCATTTACAATTTAATGTTTATCGGCTAATGAAGTTGACAACATGCGGATTAGCGTATTTAGTCAGCGTCACCACCATCATCAGCACAAGCAACAGCGTCATCATCATCAGCATCACCATCATAACAATACCCAACCACATCTGAATCATAACCTTTTCTTTTTTTTTCTTAAATGGCAACAAACTGAATTTATATGCCACATTTTGATTGTGTTTCTTATTTTTCATGATTTTCTTTTTTTCTTTTTGGTTTTTTGTCCAATTGTTAACTGCCCTCTTAAGTTGTTTCTTCATTTAGTTTTGATATAATAATTTTCATTTGTCTCTCACACCATCAGCATCATCATTCTTCTCTTCTCTTCGCTTCACCTTCCATCTACAACAAGCACAATATAAAATTAATTATAAATTAATAACTTTGAAAGTTATCATTAGATTAAAGCTTAAAAATCTGTAAGGGGAAAGAGTGAAGGTGCTAGGGCATGCATTAGGTAGTCCCTGTGACTTACAACAATTTGTTGCTGTTGACTTTCGAATGTCGGTGGTTGCAATAAATGGCAACAAAAAGAAAAACACAGTTGCAGGCACGCATGTATTTATTTATATATTTATTTGAATTGGCCTTTTATGTGATTGTGGTGTGTGTATTCGGCATCCTTTGATAGATAAATTTTCAGAATATGCAAAAATATAAATCCTTTTATTATAAATTAAAACAGCAGAACAAAAATCTAAATCTGATTCCATATAAAACTTTTATTTTTCTTACAACGAAACTCGTTTGCTAAACCGATGACGATAGAGAATATTCGGATGAATTTAAAATTTTCTCTTAAAGAAAAATCTG
The DNA here is from genome assembly GCA_030448955.1 of Trichopoda pennipes. NCBI lineage: Eukaryota > Metazoa > Arthropoda > Insecta > Diptera > Tachinidae > Trichopoda > Trichopoda pennipes. The sequence continues at coordinate 25,688,186 of JASKUP010000017.1, read as the reverse complement.
TTTTTGACTTTAAAATAGCATAATCGAAAATAGCAGAAAGGCTTCTAAATGTGTAAAATTTTTCTCAATTTTTGTTTTGTAAAAAAAAAAATTATAAGAACATCTTAAAATTGAAAATTGGTAAATTTTTTATTTAGAAAAATATCTTCTTTTATATGTCACAATCAGCATTGCCAAGGTCACAAATTGCGCGTACATGCCGATTTGAATGCAAACTTAATAGTCGTCGGGTAACAATTTATGTTGGACTGGTATATGCTGGTACATTCTGAAAAAAATGACTTTTAAATTTAGAATATGTATGCCAAGCTTACAAAATTGTAAAATTAATAACAACCATAAATTATTAATTTAATAATTTAATATAAATAAAGCTAATGAATATTAAAAAGTAAATATTAAAAAATAAAAGGTAAATGAACTTTATTTTTATTTACATTTAAACTCTTATTAGTTACAATAAAACGCTAAGCAACACTTTTAATTAATCGTTTCCGTTTACACAGATAACTTAATTCAAAACTAAAAACAGCACTAAATTAATTAGCAATTTAAAACAAATAATTAAAATTAATTACTGCATGATATTGCTATTCATAGTTTTAAAAATTCCATTTCTGTTCTCATAACAAAAATAAATAAAACAATTTATTAAAAAAAAATTTTGGATATTTTTCAATAGAAATAAAAGTTAAAAAAACACACCTTTTACAAGTAATTTAAATTTGACAACAAGAAGTTAATGTAAAAAATTTATTGAACTAAATATTTGTCTTTATAAAAAAGCATAATTTAGTTTTCAAGCTTTCTTTAAATACTGCTGTTTTTCAGTTTACATAAAAATAAAGTAAAAAATAAAATAAAAAATTTTTATATACACAGGGTGTCCTCCGGGAAAGTATACTAAGAAGTATGCCGCCATTTTGGTAAAGATTAGTCTTGACAGTTCATATTTGGCATGTGGCAAAGTTATTATGGAAAAATATTGGATAAGCCAGAGTGTTTTAATCGTTAAAAGATTTTATTAATATCAATCATTGATTTTCATGAAAAAATCATAATGAGTGACGAGGCGCATTTTCATTTGAATGGACATGTGAATAAACAGAATAGTATGTTATGAGGAATGGGAAGCCCTCAAATTATATTACAGCCAACTTTACATCCATTAAAAGCGACAGTCTGCTGTACAATTTGGTCAGGAGTAATCATTGGACCTTAATTCTTTGAAAATGAAAAAGGCGTAATGGTAACTGTGAATGGAGATCAATATCATGCTTTTGGATTGATTAATATGTGGTATCAACAAGACAGTGCCACTTCGCATACAGTCAGGATTAGAATGGAATTACTGCGAGACCTCTTTCCACAACAAGTTATTTTAAGAAATGGTGATGTTGTTTGGTGACCGTGATCACCTGATTTCACTGACTCAAACACAATATTCGTGATGAATTTAATGAAATACCGCGTGAAATGTGTGAGAATGTAATGAAAAATACACTCGAAAGGGCTTGCATTTGTGAGACTAACAGAGGCGGACATTTATCTGATATTGTATTCATTAAATAAAACATTTATCAGTATAAGATCCATTTTCTTTCTTTTAATCAAAAATTATAAACAAAGTAGTCCACCTTCCCCATGGACACCCTGTAGTTTTCCATAGTTAGGCAATTTTTTTTTACATTACTTTTTCAAACTTTTCATTGTCAGTTTTTTTTTCAACATTTCAAGGGAAATTTTATTAAATCTGGCAAGATTTCAGATATATTCTTTCTTTATCCAAATTGACATCTTTATAATTTTATATCACAGTTGTGTAAAAGTTGAACCACACTACACCAAACTAAAATAATTAAAGTAAATGTAAAATAAACTTAAAAATAAAATATCACACTAAATAAACTTTCTTAGTTTATACTTGCTTGTATAACTCAACTGTTGCTCTAGTATAATTCGCATTAGTATTAACTCTGTCCTCTTTTGTATTAATTACACTTTCCGATTATTGTTGCATTCTCAAGCTTTCCAACGTGTAACTCTTATCTTCCTTTTTGTCTTTATTTAGAATCCTGACATCATTCATGTTTGGCACATGTTGGCTTTCTATGCATTGTTGTTTTCCTTTTTAATTATCGGCTCTATGTTCTTCTATTCCCACGTCTAAACTTTTCTTTGCGGTACCAATGTAAACTTGTCGCACTTCTCATTTTGTTTCCCATTAAATTTTATTTGGTAGACAACGTCGCTTTGTTCTCTACATTCTATCTTCGTTTTTGTTTGCATTAAGTAATTGTGAATTATAGCTTTCCGATATAAGCTTTCAACTTCTTAACACCATATTGAAAGAAAGCGTCATATAAATAAATCTCGCATAGCGATTTAACTTTTTCCTAATTAATTTTGAAATTGAATTTGAAAATTTTTAGTTAAAGACAGCTGATCTGGTTATGAATTAATTGAACGATCAAATAATGAAGAATTCGCTTCTAAGGATTAAGCATCCAAAATATGATTTTATTATTTGGCATTCAAAGAAATCGTTATCCACTATTTAAGAAATAAAAATCTTTAATCGTTAGAAAACAGTCTTTAACTTTTTGTTGAATTCAAGCAAACAATATTGAAACAAAGTAAGACTTTGAGTTGAACTGCTTGACAAATGATTTTGTGTTATCATCATTTAGACAGCTAATTTTGATCATTAGATTTTTAGTTTTTAATATTAAATATTTATACAATACGTTTGTAAGTTATTAAATGATAAAGTTTCTTGGCCATTGAAATGAAACTGATTCTCAATAGTTTCTCCCTGGGGTCATTAAAGGTTTTCGTATCCCATTTTACCACATCGTTTGCAAACAACTGTAACTGTAACACAAGTAAATAAATTCATCTACGAAAATGAACATCATTAAGGTTAACAAAATGTGTAAGCATTTGATTCTTGAGGATATATAAGGACACTTGAGGTTAACGCATAAAACAAAACTTTAACAGCCAGAAGATGAAGTCATAGTAGTCGTTGTTACATTTGCCAGCATATGTTCGTTGGTAATGTGACTCTTGTTTTAAGTCAAATTGAGTGTCAACTAACACACACACACACACACACATACCCAAAATATCTGCTTCAGTTGCCCTCCTACCCAATTACGAACACTGAAAATATCATTGAAAAGGCATTGCGTTATAAACCATGTTAATAAAATATAGGCAACGCAGTTACAGAAGATTATTACAACGATGCAAACAAATGACACTCTTGCCAAGAAGAGTATGAGTGTCATATTTAATTCGGTTTATAAGCCTATTAGTTAAAATATAAACATACATACATACATGCATGGAAACATATAAACGTTTGCTGTTTATGTGTATGTTCGTAATAATATAAAACTAATAGTTATAAAAAAACATGAAAAGTCGTAATATGAGGAAAAGTGGAAATAATGGCCAGTGAAAATAAAACTAAATACTCTATGGATGGTTTGACTCTTTTTTTGTTATTTGGCTGAAATTTAAAATTAATTCTTTGTTTTTTTTTTTTTTGAAGAAAAAGAAACCTTTCTTTAAAAATTGTTCAATAAGATTTAAGGCAAAATTTTATATTTTTGCAATTGTCCGTCAGACATCTGTTTTGAATGTTTTTATTTTTGACATAAGTCTTGCATAATAATTCTTATGTTCGCCTGTTTCCTTTATTGTTTTCGAGAAGGATTAAAAACATTTCTTTGCCTACAACACGTCATAGAGAAAGAACTTAACACTGCACTAGAAGTAACAATAAACGTTTCAATGTTTCTCAATTATTGTTCCTGTTGTTTGTTTAAATTTTTTTTTAATAAATTCAAAATTTATGCTCATTTCAATGGTTGCCATTCAATTATGCAATTCTACAATTCAAAACTATTCGTGTTGCTGTTTGTGTTTTAAATACATTTTTGGAAACATTTTTTTTTTAAATTGTGGTTGGGCGTATCACATTTCAAAGTCTTCTAATTTAACAATATTCTCATTAATATGTTTTATAAAACAAAACAACGATTGTATGGCTGTGTGTATCCGTGTGTATACGTATATCTGGCCGTTATAAGCGGCCTAATTCGGTAAATTATATTTGTCTACAGCTTATCTAAAGTTTTGTTGCGAGTACCTATAACAATTCAACCCTCAAATATTGACTAACTCACATTATCGGCCGTATCAGCTCTAAATCTTAAATCTAACAAAAACAATTCAGCCTAAAACCTTGTAAACATATTTCTTTCTATGTTGCAATTTGTAGAGATTACTTTTCCTTTTTTTTTTGTTGTTTGTTAAACAGAGATAACAATCATTTTACAGTGAGCAAAATATTTGTTTCAATTAAAAGTACGCTGACATTTTTGCACGTATATGAAATACAAAATCAAAAATAAGGTGAATAGCTAATAAATGCGTTTCCTGCGTTTACTGAAGTAGGTCTAGTCCAGGTTTGGCTGAATACTTACACAGCACAGAATTTAAACATTTTCGTCTGAATACCCGCAAACCACACCTGGATTATACAGCTTCAGAAGTTGATAACAATATCGGAACATCTTACTGGACTCAAACGTTCGATAGATCGAACCATTTTCTCATTGAACCAGATTTGACCGGAGATTAGTTGGAAATAAGGAAATTGTTTCTGCGCTACTCCAGTATATTCTTAACCTTGTCAGGTGCCTAACTTCGTAGTTTTCTATGCTTTACCGACCTTAAGTGTGCGCTCATTAAAGTGCAGTTTGGGTGATCACAGATTAACATCTCTGAGAATTAACTTTGCTTTAAAATAAGTTCAAACAGCATCGAAGGATAAATATTTAAGTGGTCGATAAAAATTGCTTTCCGTGATTTAAACAATTTTTATAACTTCAGAAATCCACTCCGCATGAATTAGTTTGACGTAATAATTAATTAGTTTCATTACATATTAGGTATACAAGGTATACAAGTTAATAAAATATTAACTTATATATTATTAACTATTATTAATATTAATTTATTATAATTTATAAGACATTTCGGAAGGTAAACAAAGTGTGAAAACACATTTTTTCAATCGTTGTAATAATATCGAATGGTTTTTCGGCGAATGACAACTATATTTTTTTTTGAAGAAAACAGCTGCTGAAAGTTATTGATTACTGGTAGAAACTTACGGTCAACATACACTAACATTAAAAACTTATAACCGATAGCTGGCCCAATTCAAAAGGTGTGATTTCGACACAGAGAGCAAGATGGAGCCTGGACAGCCGAAATAGTTTGAAGATGAGGAATTTAAAGCATTACTCGACAAAGTTTGTTGCCCAAAGCAAGAAGAACTTTACGTTTAAAAGTGTTAGAATTCATTTAAAAGCAAGGAAATTCTGTCTCATCTCTCAAGACGTTCAAAAGCGTTCTAGCGTGTCGGAAACGATGATTGTTCCCTACAAAAGAAGTAATTTTTGCATCGTATTGTTAGTGGTGATGAAAAATGGATACATTACGATAACCTCAAGCGCAAAAAATCATATGTAACGCCCAGCCAACCAACGTCGAAGCCGAATATCTATGATGTCAAGGTAATGTTCTGCATTTGGTTGGATCGCAAGGGTGTTTTGTATTATGAACTGTTGAAATCCGGTTACGCGATCACTGGGCACCTATACAGAAGACAATTGGTTCGTTTGAAGAGAGAAACGACCAAAATATTAACCAGACACCAGGCCATAATTTTCTATCATGACAACGATCGGCCACATGTTGCAAGGCCGGTCAAAAATTATTTCGAAGGCTGTAGATCGGAAGTTTTGACTCACGCGCCTTATAGCGCAGACATTTCTGATTACAATTTGTGTCGATCGATCGAACGCCCTGAATGGAATACGGTTTCAGAAATTGGCTTGATTAATTTTTTAACTCAAAACCAAGGGAGTTCTTTCGGTGCGGAACCCATATGCTATCAGAAAGATGGAAATATTCGAAATAATGTATCAACTCATTTTGTTATTATAACGAAACCATTTTTCAAGCAAAAAATAAACATTATTAACTTGTATACTTATTATTTCGCTAAAACAAGCAGTTTTTTAAAGTCAACTTATTTTCTTTAAGTGTAGCATGTTCACTATTAACTCATTTGTCCAATAATTGGCAAAATAGAGGGGTTGAAATTTCAAATAATGAAGACATCAAAAACAAACAACTAAAAAGTTACTGTTGAAATTTGAAAATCGTTAGAAATTTATTTAATTCTCGTTTTTCATATATTTTTTTTTATTTATTTTTCTACTTTCGGTGTTTTGTATTGTTGCTAAAATTTATTTTTCTATTTTAATGTTGCACAATGTTGTTGTTCTCGATCGTATTTCATTAACTGTGTTCTATCTAGATTTATATTTTTTTTATTTTTGGCTTTATTTGCTGTTGTTACTGGTGAATAATTTGTATCTTTATTGTTAATATTTGTACAGCTTATCTGTGATTGTAACTCAATACGTTTGTGTACTGTTTGTATTCTGTTTGTACATTTTGATTTCATCCTTTAGTTTTGCTACTAATTTAGACAAGAAACAAAAATTTAACAAAAAATCAAAAGTAACATTCACAATCACATTCATAAAATATAAAATGTCCTTTTTGTAATAAAATCCGAGTTCAAATAAAAAATAAATATTTTTGCAAACAACTGCCAGTAACGAATACAAATTTGAATGCGCCCTGAATAAAATACAGCAAAACAAAATAAAATTGATGGAAAAGCCAATTATTATCATCACCATTATCGGTCTTATTATTGTCAGTGGATTAAGTTCTTTTTAAAATATTTTAACAAAATTAAGTTAAAAACAGAGGCAACAAATCAGGAATTGGCTGCTTAATTTGAGGTGGCAACATAAAGATGCAAAATAAAAGCGAAAATACGAAAATCTTTTAAAAAACGAATTAAATGATAAACGTTCCAATGGGATTAAGTTGAAATAATTGCATAAAATTAACAATTTATAAATGTGATTAATATGAAAATCATATTTAATCTTCGTTTGCCTTTGTAACATTATTGTCGATTTTATTTGTACGACTAACTAAATATCATTCAATTCCCTTGATCCTTATAAAGAGAGCAATTTAAGATAATTAAAAGGACTTGCGCATTAAAATTAAAAATTGAGTGATTATAGGTGGCATAAAATTCTTATTATCAAGAGAAGAACTTTCCAAACTCAACATCATGGATAACCAATTACACAAAATTTCAGCTAAATAAAATAAATAAAAAATATATAATTGAACATTCAAAATCACAAGAGTAATTTGAACTTTATTTAAGGACAAATTAAATATCAAGAGAATCTTCGAACTTTCGTGCACAATAAACAATATTTTTATTTAATTTTACACCATTTCTTGCTTGCTACAGGGATACGTTTTAAAAAAGAGACTTCAGAAAGGATATTTTTCATGGAACAGACCTTACTTTTATTACTTAAAGCAGGTAATTCCACATTTCGTTTGTCGTTTTGTGAAACATTTGGAAATTATTATTAATCAAGCGATTAAAAATGATTATAAAGAAACCTGATTTGAGTTATGTTACAATTTTATTCCTGCCCGCAAAAAAATTTAAACGGAATTTATATTTTTGTGGAGATTTGTAGATAATCAGTGGAGACTACAGTTACAGATTTCTGCTGACTAAATTGCACACTAGACTAGACTGTGACTTTTAATGGCTGCAAAGGTGACTGTTGAATAATTTCAGAGTTTCCCATTCCCCAGAACCGACTATTCTATTTTCTTCACACATATCCATTTCAACTGAAAATGTGCCTCGTCATTCATTATGATTTTTTTCATGAAAATCGAGATTGTCATTGGCGAGCTGGTAACATCCTATTGGCATATGTACGGTGGCGTAAACGGTCTTGTGGAAGAAGCTCTTGTGTGAACTGATTCTTATATGGAAACAAATGGAAATCATTGTGCAAAATTGTGGCCAAAGTTGTTCTTTATAGACCGAGCTCCTGAGCACGGCGCTTGTTTTCAACACTTTTTCATCTGCAAACCCTCTTTTTCGAAATCATTCAAAAATAGTGCGTTTTGTCTCTCCCAAAATTTTCACATAACTTTTTCATCGTCACAGTAATCGATAATAATTGACTTTGATAAAATAATTTAACGATTAAAACACATTGGTTTATCGAATATTTTTCCATAATAAAATACCACGTGCCAACTTCACGACTGTCAATTATGTACTGATAAGACTAAAGTTTACCAAAATGGCAGCAAAACAAAGTAAAAAAACTAGAAGAAACTATTGAAAACAAAAGTACTGAACCTAAAGTACAAACTAAAGCTCAAAACTGTTTAATGGTGTAGAAGTACATTACAAAAACTAATAGCACAGAAAAAGAAGTAGTAGAACCGATTTAAAGCCAATAGACTATGATTTAATATTGGTGAATCAGCCTGTAGATGACTCTCAACATTGATGAAAATGATGACAATTACAAATCTGATAACAAATTCAAATTAAATTGCGCGATGAAATCATTAATTTCACATGTCAAAGCATATCCCGAATTATATGATACTGAACACTTAACATCCAAAGATTATAAAAAAATCGTTCTATTTGGAATGATAAAGCACACAACAATTTCACCACAATTTCTGAAAAACAAATATTTGATTTTACCAAAAAATTAGAGTTGAAAATAAAAAAAAATATATTTATTAAAAACTAAAAAATAACACAAAATAACTTAAAACTTAACCAAGCTCACAGCTTGATAAAAGTTTTAGTTCGGCCAAAATGACGACACGACGAAAAGTTAAATTACAAAACATTTCACTTAACCAAGCGTTTCTTAGACCGAATTCGATCTCGGGCTGCTCCAAAACAGACGTCCCTTAATTAAGCGAATAATTTTAAAAGTAATTTTATTTTATTCCCATGATTTTTATTACTGTAATTTTAACAGTGAAGCTGAAAACTCTGGGTAAAAACTGAATACTCTGTGAAATTGGGAATCATGACAGCGTAAAGGCTCTTGCATAAAACATTTTAAAAACATAGTTCAAGATAATAATAAAAATAAAAAAACTGTGGGTTGTGTTTTTGAGAAAGAAATAGCATCGGTAGTGCTATTAAATTAGTTAAATCGTTGTTGAATTAAATAAATCGTTGTTCATATGGAAAAATTTTATTGCAATAAACGTTAAAATGTTTCCCGCAAATCTAATTAATAAATAATTTGCTATAAATTTTCAAATGTTGTAATTTATGCAGAAATAGTTCTTTCAGGAATGATTTCATTAAAGACAAAAATTAAGTGAGTTTCAAGTGAAATTTTAATAAATTTCAATTAAGGTCCATTATATTTGTTACGAAAGGATCGATTCGTCTAAAGAATTTCAAACAATTTTTAACTCTTGATTTATGTGCTTATAACGTTGTTAACTACACTGTAAATTTTTCTCAGTTGTTCGTATTTTCGGGAGAAGGTTTTTACGGAAGAAAATCCCTCCGGAAAAGTCGGAAAATTGGAAAATTCTAAAATTGAGTGTCTGTATGAAATTTTGTGTGAAATAATTCCTAAATTAGTAGCAAAGAATACGGACGTCGATAGCTTAAACTTAATTATTCAAAGTTACATTGCAAGACAACTGCAAACGTATAAATCGGTTGATTGCGTGACTGATGAAGATGAAGTGACCAACTACTGACGGAGTTGTTGAACTCGCTTGATGTACCAGAAACTCCGGCGCATAGTTTACAGCTGAAGGTGGGATCGATCTTAATCATGTTGCGAAATCTCAATCCTCCCAAAATTGTGCAACGGTACGCGGTCGTCCGTCAAAAATGTGATTCAGGCGACAATCATCAAAGAAAAAAACTTTCTCGAATTCCTATTATTTCATCTGACCTTCCATTCCAATTCAAGCGGATTCAGTTCGCCGTTCGATTAGCATTTGCGATGACAATCAATAAATCGCAAGGCCAATCACTAGAAGTTTGTGGGATTAATCTTGAATTTCTCTGTTTTTCGCACGGTCAGCTGTACGTTGCATGTTCGCGTATTGGGAAACCGTCGTCATTATTTGTTTTTGCGCCGGAAAACAAAACGAAAAAGATTGTTCATCAAATCGCTCTCCACTGATTCCATTCAAATAAATCACATTGAAAATTTAAATATTTGTGTTGTATTATGTCTGAAGGCTAAAACTGGGGCGAGGCGAAGTTCGCCGGGTCCGCTAGTTTTTTATACATAAAGTTATTTAAGTAAAAATGAAGAATATCTATAAATATTGAAACAAAAGTCTTTTTAAGGCGAATGATTGATTTATGAGGATTTAGATTTTTGTTAAATAGACTCAAAACATACTTGGCAACTCTGCTCTCAAATACTAACAATGTCTTTAGATCAAAAGCTGCTTGCCTCCATCAAACTGTAATTTTTTGAAAAACTTAAGCAACTTTCTGAAGCAATTAAATTTTATTTAAGTAAAGAAACCATAACTTAATTGAAGTACAACAAAAGTGATATTACTATTGTATTGTTATTTAGTTAAAGTTGTAATGGATTATTTTTGTAACATCTTGCTTTTTTATTATTTCTTTGTTACAAATAAAACATTGTTTTGTTTCTTATATGGGGCTTGTGCTGCTGCCTGCTGGTTAAACAATTAGAGTTGACACTTGTATTGCAACAGATTTAGTGTGACTATAGCATTCAAAAATCTACTACTGCTAACAATAAATGTTTAGAGCTTTTTGGATATTTAACTTGTAAGTAAGTACCAGCAAAAAGATGAATTACTGCTGCTGCTGCTGCTCTTCCATTATTTGTAGTCACACATATGAATGAATAATTACATTTTAATATGGAAACAAAACAACAATGAGCGGCAAATAAAAAGCGCTTTGCTTTGATTGCTCAATATAACAATAAAAACAAACAAAAAATACAAAACAATTTATTTAAAACAAAAAACAAAAAGAGAAAAACTCAAACCCCAAATCCATTCCATCATCATCAATATTTCTTTTACCACTCATAGACGTTTCATTTTCTCTTTTTGTGTTTTTATTTTTAACTGCGAGTTTGCTGTGAGCTTCTAAAGCAAACATTACACACCGCAACGAATCGGGTCGGGTATGATTTTTCTTTTCTTTTTTTTTTTTTGTTAACATTCATTGAACAATAAACATGTTAATATTGTTTGTTATTAGTACCAACAAACCAACTCATAAGCAATTTTATATACAGACATTCCATTGGAGCACAAGTTCGGGAACAATAAAAATGAACATCAATACATTTGGAGCGCGGTTTATAAACAAAACCACATGGTTCTTTCTTTCTTTCTTTTTTAAAATTATTTCCTTTTTTTTTCTTTCCCCATCTCCTTTTGTTGCGTTTATTTTTGTTTTGTTTTGCTTTGTTTTGTAAAAAAGAAATCAGTTGAATTGAATAATGACAACAAAACCAAACAACAAACACATTCAAATGAGACCTGGCAAGAAGGAGAATGAGTGATAAGCAATGACGCTTGAATTTTTAATAACTTTAACCATCCATGAAAGATCGAAACATCAAGCTGAAATTCTTCAAAATACTTGACCAACTGAACGCAAATATGTAACAACAACAACAGCTACAACACACTAATGCATTCATCCGTTTACGCCTTCAACCAAAGAATGATTATTTCAGTATCTTTTTTACTTAAACATTTTAAATAGTTTAATAAACGTCAAAGACATTATTCTTATTGCCACATATTAAATAACTTAAAGAAGACAGAGCCGTTACTTGTGTAACAATTGAGAAAAGAAGAGGGGCAACAAAAAATTCTAGAAATTTAGTAATTTTTTTTGTTGCTTTTTTTTTTAAATAAAGATGAAAAATATAAATTTAAGCTTAGCCGATAGTCCTAGTTACTAGTGCTTTAGTTCATAAGATTTATTATAGTTTTTATTATAACAGATGATAAAACAAATAAATAAATAAATTTATGCTGAGATATTTTCATGCTAATCAATTATGTAATTAAAAATTATTTTTTAAAAGTGTTTAGTTTTGTTAACGATTATCTAACCGAAAAGTAGATAATTAGAATTTAGAAATTAGTTCGAGTTTGTCGAAATGACCCCATCAATGGAATGGATGTTTTTTTTTTACTTTCATTAAATATGAAAAAAGTTAAAGGAAGAACGGTGGATGCGATAGCAATTTCAAATTCGAAAAGTATTAATTTATCATACTTTTTTGTTTTGATTTTCATCTTTTCATTTTTGCTATTTGCAACAGTAAGAGGGAATTCTTTTCGATTATATTAGTAAATAGTTGTACAGGTCTTTACCGGGGACAAGCCGTTATAATGGCTGCAATTGCGTTGCTAATAAATTTCATATTACTTTATCTCACTATTTAATTTTACACGTTAGGAGATTAAAGGTATTTTACAACCGTAGATACCACAATAACCTTAAACCCCCCCTCATTACTATGGCAAAGAGCTTACCAAGAAACATTTAAAAGAGTTTAACTGCCGTTCAAATAACAAAATAATCATGCGTTACGTTAAACAATATTTGACTAACAATCACTCAAACGAAACACACAGAAAAACAAAACAGTCCAAAATTGCTGACATACACACGAACATACACACACATATATGTATTTATATATTTTATTGTTATTATTGATATTGTTGTTTGCCGTCGGTCCGACCATCCGATCATACATTATTGAATCAATAGTGCTGCTTGTAATCATGTACAACTCAGCAAAATCAACAAAGAAATATATTTACCATTTCTTCCCAATTCTTGTTTTATTCTTTACATTGTGTAGCTCGTGTCAAAAGACTTTGATCCATTAATCAAAAAACAAAAAACAAAAAGGAAGAAATAAAAACATCTAAAATTATTTGATTATATTTGGAGTTCAAAATCAGATCTCTATGGATACTTATTTGTATAAACATTTTTGGAACTTAGGAATATTTGTGATGTTTCTTACAGTGAAATAAAAATGACTTTTAAGGTCCCAAGATCCATTATGCCATCAACTATGTACAGCAGGGAGATTTCATATAAAAAACTAGCCATACACAGCACCTCTCCTCTCCTAGAGGAGGGAGCCAGTGTGAAAATTTTTCAAATTTCAGTTGTTGCCAGAAATCGATGTACATCATTTATTTCTACTCATTCTCCAAAGCAATACCCTTATATCCCTCCTCTTAATATAAGAGTAGCTTTTTGTCTGTAATGAAAATTTTTCTATTTTGAGTTGACTCTCTTTAGCATGATTTCCTTAAGTAAAACATTTACAATAAGAAAGGCTGAACAAAAAGTTTGAATTGCAAGACAATTTCAAAAGTTTTGAAAATGAAACAAGTACACATTGTTAGCGAGTATATTAAAGATAGTTTAAGCTGAGTATTTTCATAAATATGAATTAATTTGGGAAGACCTTGGCTTTGGTAAGTAACTTTTGAAATTTTTAATGAGAAATTTCATGAAAATGTTAAAGAAAAATAGAAGTCCCTCCTGCTTTTTAATTTTGAAATTAATTTACTTTTTTTCTTCTCTTTTATTCTTTTTGTTTAGTTTTTAAATAATAACAAAACTTTTGTGTAAAAATAATAATAATAATAATAATAACAAAACTTTTGTGAAAAATACAAAATTCGAAAGTACTTATGGAAACTGACCTCAAAAGTTATGCCGCTTTAGTAAAATCATATTGAACCTGTAAACAATTATTTATTGAAACTTTGCTGAAATCGATCATGTTTTGCTGTAGCTATCGATTTTAATAAAGTTTTGTTAATGTTCAGAACCAAAAATTTAATAATAAAAAATTTCTTATGCAAAAGCAGTTACTGGACGCATGAGTTTTTATTGCCTTAAATTAGATAACATTTCAATAATTTTATTACTTCAAATTAAGTCTTTCTGTTTGTCCGTTTTTCAAGGTGTGCGTTGGTGTTCAAATTATCAAAAATATTGTAACCTTTTTATATAATTGTTAATGCTCAAATCCTAAATATTTTATATTCCCAAACTTTTATCAATTTATACAGTCTTCTATCTTTATTTTTTTAATCAAAATCAATTTACGTTAACAAAAACGTAAAATTTCAAAAAAAAAAAAATATAAAGTTGCCTAGAGTTTTGAGTTGTCAAACCTTCATACAGCATCCTCTATTCTATAACAAAAAAGGCCGGTATGTTGTTGATTATTTTAAAACAATATTCAGTATATTTTAAATACAAGGTAATTTCATAGAGGTAAGGAACTTTGAAATGGGACAAAACAAAGATGACTTTTTTTAAATTGCCATTAAAAGTTACTTTATTTAAAAGATAATCTTCTGGCATTATATTTTACATGTGAGGATATGGCCCCCACGGCTCGGACGTAATCTAATCTAAAGGTCCAATATTCGATGACTTTGTTTACTTGCGGCGGTATACCGGCAATAACGCAGCAAATATTGTCCTTCAAGTGATCAACCGTTTCAAGCTTATCAGCGCAGACTAGCGACTCATATCCCTACAGAAAATAGTCTAGCGGCGTTAAATCACACAATCTTGGAGGAAAATTCACGGATCCGAAACATAAAGCTATGCTGTTGCCAAACGTTTCCTTAATTGTGGCAAAAGTTGTGTGGCATGTTGCGCCGTTTCGGTAGAGCGGCACCTCCAGTCCATCATGGATATTTAATTAATAAAAGAAAAAGTCATGGCTCTATAGCAGTCGCGATTGACTTAATGTTTTTAGAGAAGTACACAAACAGTCAGTTTTTGTGGATATAATGGTGTTATTAACTTAAAGTTCTATATGTTTAAAAAAAAAACACACTTTAATACCAATAATAAGCAAAATCTAATTGTTGCGAAGGATGTCTGAGGAAGTCGTCTGATCTTCAGATTAGTCGACAATAATCCTAACATATTAATAAAAAGACTGTGAAAAAAAAATAATGGCTTGCATAATAGTGAAAAATGAAGGCAAAGTATGAATTAAATGCGTGTTATTAAGAAATCTTTAAGAAATCATGATCCTACTGCCATTAATTCATAAAAGAGTTTAAACCTGTAAAATATCCGACAAGGAAAATTTTTTAATACAAAATGTCCATTTACTTTTATTTCTATTGGGTAAATTTCACATATAAAAAAACACGTGAAGCTATAGAAAGTTGTGAATATAATATCAAAACCTCGCTATATATTTTTTAAACTTTTATTTATATTAAAATTTTTTAGAATATAATTAAGGGCAATTCTTGCATGACATTAATAAATTGCTTAGTATCTTGTTTATCTCTAAATTTAGTCGAAATGGCAAACTATTGCAGCCAATTGATTACTCTTTCTTCTTTTGATCCTGCAATTGACATTACATAGAAGTCTGTTATCATTAAAAATAAAAATTTAAAACAATTCCCTGGATATTTTATAAAAAAGGAGAAATTGAAAAAAAGAAAACAAGAGAAAAAAATTAAGACGTTAATTTAATTTTAGTTTTATTACTCACTTCCATGTACTCTCGTACTCTTATTTATAGAAAACTTGGCATATGTTTTGCCATGTTGTGTTTTTAATTGTTAATTGTTTGTTGCATGAATGTTTTTTGTGGGTTTGCCAAAATATATCAAACTGAAGACAATCGAAAAAACAAAACAATAATCCAACACATGATTGATTATGATATTTTTACCAATTGCTGTCATCACGGCTTAAATAACAAAACTGCAAGAAAAACAAACAAAAATAACAGACGGCTGCTGCTGTTGCTACTTTCGCTCAAAATACAAAACAATTCAATTTAAAACGCACAGTTAAATTTTTAAAACTCTCCTGATGCATCTAAATATATATGTATGTACGAATATGTTGATTTGAATTCTTTAATAGTTGAGTATGTTGTATGGTTGGATGAGTGTATATGTGTGTGTGACTTTTTTTTTTAGATTAGATCCCCTAAGGATACATTCAACCAACAAAACAATAACGAGCAAGCAAACTTAACACCGATATTTGCGGACATGTGCACAAAGACAAACACTATAACAGAACGGTGGTGATATTGTTGCTCATTTGTTGCACGAAAGCAAAATAACCTAAAGATATAGCCATCCAGCCAACAAGTCATTTATTTAGACGGTCATATAACCAACCAAACTCAAGCCAAAACCTCTGCATTTTGCTATTTTTTCTTTGTATTTTTTTTTCTTCCAAACAGCCAACCATTCAATAGATCTGTTGTTGCTGTTTATTCTTTCTTTTCCACAATTAAGAAAAGGCAATGGGAAGTTTATACGTTCTATACATAAGCATTTTTGTGGCAAATGTATGTTTTAGTCAAACAATTTAAAAGAACTCCTCTATCTCGCTCTTGACTCTTGACTGGCTTTAATATAAAATTCCAAATAGTGTCACCGTAAAAATACAATAAAAACGCAAGGACACATACAATTAGAGTTTTTCTAAAAAATTGAAAATTAAGAGAAGAAATGATTAAGTCTTTGTAATTTTTCATGGATGGAAAGCCCATAAACCGCCATCCACTGACTAATGGGCACTTAGTCAGCCTTATTGTGTAGTACGGTACTGTGTCATACAAAGTCAACGATTCTGATAATAGATTAAAAATAAGTTAAGATAATACCTTACACTGAGCTATTCAGTGATTTTTATAAAACGATAACAAGTAGTGCAAAAATAAATCAATTTATAAAAATCGAATTTTTAATATTTAAATCTTTTGAAATTTACGAAAAAAAAATGATTATTAATGGTGTTTATTAGTCTATACTGATTTTGATGAACTTAACATTAATGGAAACTAATTCCGCAGGTATCAAGGAGTTATAAATATTAAATGGCAGTTGGAAAGTTCGAATCGAACGATCTAAAAGCTTCGCCGTTTTAAAGCGCATTTCCTATCCCGAAAATTGAAAACAAACCAACAACTGCAGTTAAGTCGATGAAATAAACATGTCGACATGTAAACAGGTTTATGTGAATGTATTGGGTGATTTTTATAGAGCTATAGAACTTTAAGGTGGCAACGCTTTTTTGACTGGTGGCCATTTTGTCAGCTGCCAAGTGATTTATGTTAAGCTTGGTTTAACTTTTTCAATATGAACACACTGACGCCTTAACAACGACTCTCAATTGAGCAAATTGGGCCCAAAACAAGAATGCCATTTATTCAGATTTTCATAGGCGGCTTGCGTTTAGCGATAAAACTCATATTTGTTTGAATGGATTTGTCAATAAACAAAACTGTTAACTTGAAGTGGTGATAATCCTCAACTGTATGTTTAGACACCATTGCATTCCGAAATGGTTTTAGTGTGATTTACTGGCTGGTGGAATCATTAGTCAGAAGCTGTGCAGAACTAACTCTTTCGTTCAGCAATTAAACAAGCATGATTTGAAGGGGTTTTAACAAGATGGCGGAATATACGGCACAATTGATTTATTGATCAAAACTTTTGGTAACTGCAAAGTTTACCGTTTCAGGCCTCCTACACCGTGCGATTTAACGCCGCTAGACTGTTTTCTGCCTTGGAGGACAATATTGGCCTCGTTATTGCCGATATACGGCCACAAATGTTGGAAAAAGTCATCGAAATTCAGAACTCCAGATTAGGCAACGTTTGGCCCGCCGTGACAGTCAAATGCCAAAAGTCATATTTAAAATATAAAAAATTCAACTTTGTTTTATTTCACTTCGAAGTTCTATACATCTATAAAAATACTCTTTATTGTTGTCAGGTTTGAAAAAAGAGCAGCTTATCTCTCGTGCTTGAATCACATAAAAAGAAACATGATTTTTATACAAATAGTTTTCTCTTTAAAGTAATGCGTTTTGTTTTATAGTGGCTATCGCTATTTGCTTTCTTCTACGGTGTAACCTGGTTTGTACTTCAAAAATTAAATGTTTATCTTTAAGATTTCTTAAATACAAATGGGTAGAACAATATACTTCAGACTTATTTTATCACATTTATACCCTCATGTTATAGAAAAAATCGTTTCCAAACGTTTTAAAAATGACATGTATCATTGTAAACAATTGAAAATTTTAATTTTCGTTATCTATATCCAAACGTTTGGAAATGATTTTTTTTATAGTGCGGATAATACTAAATTTTATTTAACCTTTTTATGTTGGTTTTTGGTGATCCAAGTTTATGGTTTGGAGTCAGTTTATTTATTAACAGTTTATTAAATAGAATTTTACCTTTCGGTGATTTTTCCAGCTTTCAGTATTATAACCAATGAAATCTTTCATTCTGCAGGGTGGGTGTAAAGACGTAGGACGAATTTTAGTATTGGTTTTGCCAATGCCGGAAACTTTCTAAATCCGTTATTGCCTTTTAAATATCTTCTTGGTGATAAAATATAATCGACATATATTGCGCCACTACTCCTAAACATTTTGAAATTTTTTTCTTAAAAATTGCAAAAAAAAATCAATTAATTTACTATGTGTAAGGATTTGCCTTAACACCTTATAATTCGCTCATAAAAATCTCTTATTCCTGAAAATTTTCACACGTACAAAATAACATGTTAAAAGAAGGAACAACGAAGGAAAATGTCAATTAAATATTTAACTTTGGAAAATAAATCCTGAAAATAGCAAACATTAATGAGAAAATCCCTTTCACCAAAAGAGACTTCAAGTGAGTTGGCAAATAAAACAAAAAGAGAAAACAAAGGCAACAAATAATGACAGCCAAATTAAGTACATTCAATGGTAGTGACAAACATGATGTTGCTTGAGCAAATGTACAAATAATGCATGAATTGCTGAGAACAAAATACAACAGCAAATTATTAACACAAAATGAAACTAAATACAGCCAAACTGGTAACTGGTAAAATAATAATTATTCATTACAGCGAGGATAGATTAAAAAGTTTTTGTGGTAAAACTCTAACAAGACACAAAATGTATATTTAACAATTTTAAATATCTGATTTTATATTAACTTCTTTGAAACATTTTTTAATATGCAACCTTTCTTTGAAAAAATATTTTTGTAATAATAGCTTTTTTAATAAACACTTTTAAAAAGGTCACTGAAAACTAAGAAAAGTTTTTATAAAAAATGCGTTTTAACAAAAGGTAATCGAAAAAATACAATTATTAAAAAATTTCTATTAAATTTTAATCTTTTTACTCGGTCCTTTAAATTATAACGATTTATTTTTCTTTTTTTCTCTCAATATTTCGCTTTCCTTTGGAAAGCTTCTTCAGGAAATTATTTTTTATATTTTCAAAAACAAAAATTATAAAAAATAATTTCCTGAAGAAGCTTTCCAAAGGAAAGCGAAATATTGAGAGAAAAAAGGAAAAATAAATCGTTATAATTTAAAGGACCGAGTAAAAAGATTAAAATTTAATAGAAATTAAAAAAAAAGGTCGAATAAAACTGAAAATAATAATTATTAAAAAATTTTAAAGTTTAAAAACCTTTTGAAAATCAAGTAAATTAAAAACAGAAATGTGTACTTCTTTAGAAAAGAATTAGCACGAGAAGCATATTTTTTTAACCACCTTCGTACATTTTCATGCAAAATTTGTAAATTTTATATATTTAGAATCACGCTATGATGTTATTTTCATAGAGTTTATGTTGAAGTCTTATGTTGTGCTGCTTAATGATTATGCGAATGGCATGAAATGTTTGTTGTTGTAGTGTATGTATCTATGTATGCAGCATAAAATATAGTAAAAATAAATGGGATGCTTGAATGAGTTGATCATGGCATAAATGTCACTTTTAATCATTTAGCAAAATGTTAATAATCCAAATTGAAAAATAGTTTAAACAAAATACCAAAACAAAATATAGAATTCCATACGTTAAGGAGAGTAATGAACAGGGAGTAACATGTCATACAAACAAAATACAAAAGTAAAAAAAAAATAGCACAAATATATAAAAAATAATCCTCCCATTAAGGAAGACTTAGATGAAGAGTTATTTAAAATTTAAATTAAAATGGAAAAGTATTTGGTGAGCGATTTATCATATTTCGGTTAGACAACAACAACATGTAGCGAAGATCTGGCAGGATCGCCATGTAGCGAGGATAAATTAAAAATGAGAAGAATGGTTTAGTTGTATTAAATTTAATTATTTATTCCTGAGCTCCTCAATTAGAGCTCGAAGGTATGTTTATTAATTAATAATAATTATGATTATCATTGCTTTATTCTTAATTTCTACAGCTTATATACTAACAATGAAAATAATCTAGATTCTAGTTTTGAGTGACGTCACTCCATTCTTACTTCATATTCTTATACTTAACTACATATATTAATATAAATATTACTAGGTTATCATAAAATACTGTACAATGACATGAATGTATTTAGTGTAACCATTAACAAAACTGACCTACAAATATAGAGAAACTCAGCGTCATCAAAAATACTTCCACATGAAGTGTCCCCATTAATGCCCATGCATAATATAGTAACAACAACAATACAGTATAATTAAATTATGCTGATGATCAATAAATTGGTTACTATAAGTTATTCGATAATATTTATTAATACAAATGTATTGGCAATTAAGGTCTCTTTGTTTCTCTACTTATGTGTCAATCATGCCAATTGGTTAATCACACTACACCTCCACTTTTTATAAGAATGTTCATATAACGTGAGTTCTATGGACATTCTTTTACAATTATGTTAAATATTTATTTATATTCATTTATGATATAATTCTTTAAATGTTACTATAATTTTAATTGTAAATAATTTATTTATGATATATCTTAAGTCTATTTTTATGAACTATTTGTTCTTTGTTATTTTTCTTATCAACTATTGTTACATTATTTCTTAAATCTATTTTCTTAATTTTAAATGGACCCTTATATTGATTATCTAACTTATGACCTGAATTATTCTTAAGTAAAACTAAGTCTCCTAATTTAAAATTATTATCTAATATACTCCTATCGTAATTTTGTTTTTGCTTTAACTTATTTCTATCTAACAGTAATCGAGCTCTCTTAAAAGCTATTTCTAATCTATACTTTGCTTCTTTGGCATAGTCTTCCATATTGTATAATGGAGAAATTTTGTCTAGTTCAGTGAATTGCGAAAATGTATTTGGACATTTTGTGAAAATTAATTCATAAGGGCAGTAACCATGTACCGTTGATGGTGTTGTATTGAAACAATATGTGAAATATTTTAACCATTCATCCCAGTCGGTTCTATCTATTGATATATATGAACGTATATATTCATTGAAAGTTCTATGACTTCTTTCTACTGTACCTAATGTTTGATGATGGTGAGCTGTTGAATTTAATTTCTCAATTTTTAGCAATTCACATAATTCAGTTAGTATTGAATTCTTATATTCTGTTCCCATGTCCGAAATGAACGTCTTCATTGGACCAAAGGTCAGTACAAAATTTTCAAAAATTGCCCTGGCTATGGTTTTCGCGTTTTTATCCGGTATAGCAATAGTTACCAAGTATTTCGTCAAATCACATACTATGGTGATTGCATACTCATTTCCCCGTACGGATTTTGGGAATGGCCCTATTGTATCTACGTATACCGTATCAAATGCCTTTATAGGCGTTGGCGTGACTGTCAAGGGACATTTCAAGTGTCTAGTCGTTTTCGCTGTTTGACACTTGTGACAAGTTTTAACATATTTAGTAATATCTCTTGTCATGTTCTTCCAGTAGTAATACTTTTTAATTTTCTGAATTGTTCGATATATTCCACAATGTCCTCCTTCTATAGGATCATCGTGATATCGCAGCATTATATCAAGAATTGCCTTAGCATTCTTATTATCAATTTGGGTCACCTTATTTAGTAGCGCTACTTTTATATTATTTAATTTCCTATTGCCCATATCTTTAAAATCATTTACTGAGATAAATTCAAAAATTTTCTCACTAGGTGCCACTTGTAATTTTCCAATTTTATGTTTATTGGCCACTTCTTCGAGCCTTGGGAAAAATTGTTCTAAATCAAAATTCCCATTAATAAACAAATCATCTATTCTTAGGTTTGCCATTATAGATTTTCCTCGTTTAATGTAACAACGAATTGGAGTAATCTTTAATTTATTAAATTTTCTAACATCAGAATTATTAATTGGCATATATATTTTGGGCTGTTTATCATCATTATCATTATTATTCTCCGAATGCTGTTTAATTGTTGTATTACTATCTAAATTACGCCTTTGTATTGAAGATCTGGTTGTTACTTTTAAAATTGACTTCGTCTTTGAACTAATCTCCTTTAAGTCCGCTATCGTTATTCTAGATAGCGCGTCTGCGACATAATTGTCCTTTCCCCTAAGATATTCCACCGTAAAGTCATATTCCTCTAGATCAAGTCTCATCCTTGTCAATTTGGAGCTAGGGTTTTTCATTGAAAACAGGTATGATAGCGGTCTGTGATCAGTGCGGACAAGAAAATGTTTCCCATATATGTATGGTCTAAAGTGTGTTATGGCCCAGTGTATGGCCGTTAATTCCTGTTCAATTGTGGATTTGTTACTTTCACCTTTGGTGAAAGATTTTGAAGCATAGGCTATTGGCAGTTGTTTACCCTCATACTCCTGTGTTAACACCGCTCCACAGGCATGTTTACTTGCATCTGTTGTTATGCAAAATTCTCGCGAGAAGTCTGGATATTGTAGCAATGTTGGCCGCATCAGTGCTTGTTTCAAGTACCTGAAAGAACGGTCGCAATCTTTAGTCCACTCGAATTGAACACCTTTTCTAGACAGTTTCGTAAGGTGTCTGGAATATTCCGAGAAATTTTCAATAAATCTTCGGTAATAGTTGCAGAATGCAACAAATCTTTTCGCTCCATCCGCGTCTCTTGGCACCGGATAGTTTTGGATCACCGAATATTTACTGTCGTCAGGTAATATTCCCTGGCTTGTACATTTATGACCAAGATAAGTGACCTCAGTTCCGAAAAATGAACACTTTTCGGGGTGTAGCTTCAGGTTATATTTCCGACATAAGTCAAAAACATCCTGTAAGTTTGCAAGCATGTGTTTTTCTGAGCATCCCAACACTACCAAATCGTCCATGTACAGAAAAGCCTGGTTTGGCTTTAAGCCACTGAAAGCAAGTGTCATCATTCTTTGAAAAGAATTTGGTGCTATCTTTAATCCGTATGGTAACCTGGTAAACCTATATGAGCCATTGTTTGTTGAGAATGACGTTAAGTCTCGTGAGTCTTTTTCTAAATTAATCTGGTGAAACCCGGACATTAAGTCAAGACATGAAAAATATTTGGCTCTACCTAATTGGTCTAGAATATCATCTATTCTAGGCAATGGGAATTTATCCGCTATCAATTTCTTATTGATTTGTCTGTAATCAACCACAAGTCTCCATCTTTTACTCTCCGTATTTGGGAGTGACTTTTTTGGCACTAGCAGGACTGGACTATTGTATTCTGATTGCGATGGTTCTATTATTTTATCCTTTATTAGTTTATTAACATGTTTATCTATTTCCTCTTTTTGTGTGTATGGTGTTCTGTAATTTTTAATATATACTGGGTTATTATCTTTAACCCTCAACCTTTGTGTATAGAAGTTATTACTCGTGATGGCTTCATTTTCTAAACCAAAAATATCTGTGTAATTTGAACATAATGTAGTTAGAGTCTTTTCGAATGGTGCCGGGAAATTTTTACGTAAAATGCTTAATATTTCAAGCTTTCTATTGTTGTTAACCTTTTTTGCTTTAAATTTAGATATATTGTAATCACAGATGTTTTCGGTTTTGATTTTGCCTTGTTTAATTACTGCAATTGTGTCATTAGTATTTAAAATACGAACAAATGCTCTGTCAGTTTTTACCAATGTGTTTGCAATAAAAACACCTTTTGTAATTTCCTGGTTTGGAACCAAAAGTTCCCTACTGGATCTAGGTACGTTCACTTGGCGTATAACCTCAGATCTAGGTGGCAAAATTAACTCAGAACAGTTATTCGTGATGGGTATTTTGATGGTGTACCCCTTGGAGGGTCGTAAGACAAGGTGATCATAATTATTATTGAAGTTAAGAATGCAATTGAATTCCTTCAAGAAGTCCATACCGATTATTCCGTCACAAGGTACAGGAAAATCAGCATGTACAATTTGAAAATTATGGCCAATAGAAAAACCTTTGAGCCGTATATTCAACAATGCACTTCCCATTGACCTGATCTTACCCTGTCCTATTCCACTTAGTGTTGTTGTGTTATTAATGTTAATTTGTTTGTGATTGACATGATTTGCTTTTATAATTGAAATATCTGCCCCGGTATCTACTAGCAATGTAATTAATTCAGTGTTGTTATTAATTTGTGCTTCAATGAATGAGCCCAAATTGAGGTTAAGGTTGTATAAGTAATGACTTGTATTTATCTTAGGGGAGCCTAACAGTTTTCCGGAGTTTCATTAAGTGTTCCTATGTTACGTCTGTTGTTATTTCTTATGTTTATATTCCGATTGTTGCCTCGGAATCTATCGCCATAATTATCCTGTCCACGGAAAGGATTTCCTCGAAATCCGTTTTCCCGAAAATTATTCCCCCGGGGAGGATATCTTCTTCTAAATTGGCTGTTGGAACCTCGAAATCCATTGAAATTTCCCCTGTTGCCATAAAAAAGGACAGTATTATTCTGACCAGTTGCCTCGGTGCAACTGTTGACGAATTTACTTATGGCATCGTTCATTGTCGTGAAACTTCCTGCCTCCATGATAAGTTTTACCTTATCGATTGTGCAGTTTTTGGTGATAGCTTTAACCGCGACTTGAGTAGAGTACTTTGCGGCTAATTCAAATGGTAGTCCATCTGAAATGTAAGCACTTTCCAACGACTTTGCTAATCCTTCAATCTCACTGCAATAGTTGGTGGCAGTTTTATTATTCTGTCTTATGTTCAGAATTTTTGCCGACAGTACCTCTACTGATTCTCCCTTGACGCTACTTTTAAGTTTGGTTTGGATATCTGCAATAGTAGATTCCTCTCCTATTAAGTTCCTAGCAGTACCCTTTAATTTTGTCTTTATAAGTGAAACCGCAACAGATTCATGGTTTCCCTTTATAGAGTCAACAATTGACAATGAGTCCAAGAAGGTGCGCAAATTTTCAGGTTTTCCGTCGAATTCCGTGATCAGCTTTGAAGCTGTATTCAAAAAATCGACTACTGTTTGGGCCATTATTGTATCGCTGTTTGTATATGTTACTCTATAGGTTGATTCTTGATGTATTGAGTCTGGCAATTCTACCCTAATTGACTTTTTCTCTGCCAATTTTATGACCCTATTTTTTAAGTCGGAAAAAAATGCCTCAGCTGCACTTTTATGAGCTGGTGTTAATCTACTGTAGTGAACGTTCAACAAAACTCTTACTTCTTCAAAATATTGCAGAAGGTTTTGAAAATGAGTTTTTATGGTCTCATCCCTAATTGGTCTGTCGACATTTAAACATTTGTATGGGCGTTCGAAATTTTCTTTTATAAGTCTTACTTTATTGAGTATATCTTGCCAATTCATTTAAAAAAATATTAACTTTCTATACCTTATTTAAATCGCTCTGATTGTGTACTTCTTCCGCAGGGATCTTTTGTGTAGAATATATAT
The DNA here is from genome assembly GCA_030448955.1 of Trichopoda pennipes. Lineage (NCBI taxonomy): Eukaryota > Metazoa > Arthropoda > Insecta > Diptera > Tachinidae > Trichopoda > Trichopoda pennipes. The sequence goes on along the minus strand of JASKUP010000017.1, from coordinate 25,662,474 downwards.
TCTTAACAGTAAATTGACCGTATTTATTAATACTATTATTAGCAATAAAACCCATACTGAGTTTAGGTGAGCAGTATGATCTACAATCTCAACATTATTTACTACATTAGCATTCGGATTTTCAATTTTGGATTCCTTTCCTCCCATTGTTATTATTATTTCTATTATTCTTATTATCAATTTCCTAATTTTTCTTTTCTAACTTTTCAGACCATCTAATCAATCTTATTGTTTCTATTTCTATTGTGGGTTTTTCCACTATGTCAATTTCCGTGGGAGTTCCGGTAATGTCTATAATTTTCCATAAATCTGCTAATGATTCTATTTGAGCCTGTATTGATAAATTCTCACTTTCTTTTTGATTGAAATTAATAGGATTTTTGCTTTTGTCCATTTTTAATTTAACATTATTATTTTAATTTTCATCAATTTAATTAATTAATACTTATTCTTAAATAATTCTGATTTTTCCTTTTTTTTTTTTAACTTTTTGTAAAATTTCTTGTCATTTCATTTAAAATTTATTTTCCTTAGGCTTGTAGTTCTATCATTATATATAATAATTATTGTAGGAATTTAATTATTAACAATTTCGTGTTTTTATTATTATATTATAAAGACTACTACTTTTTGTCTTGTATAACTTAAAACAATTTATAATTTTTCTTATACATATGGCTTAAATTTATTTAAAATAAAGCTTTAAAAAAAACTTCTCTCCTTTAAATATTTTATTTTGCGTATCAAAATATTTTGTTGCATGTATAAATATCTATAAATAATTCGTTCATCTCGACTGCAGCGAGTCAATTGCATATCCTTCAGTAACGGTGAGGTTTTTAACACCACCGGTGTAGCGTACCGATTTACGGGAAGCTGTGGTGGCTAATTACCTGCGAGAGGTTTTACCACCAGTTGATCTATGAACCATATCCATAGTATGAGCCATTTCTTTAAATTATAATTTGTTTCTATTGCCCCGTTTTATTAGAAAGGACATTTTGCCTCGAGCGGTTAACGCTTACAGGCCCTAAGCGTGCAAACAAGTCGCACTGCTAAAATTTATTTATTATTGTTTTTTTTTTTTCTCTGGTGTTTTCCTCAGGCGGATCCTTCTTCATTATATGTCCGCTTATAACTGCTATTGCCTTTTGGCCAGGCGGATCTTCCTTCGGTGGTATTAGCTTATCCACCTTACAACACCGCTGCCTTAGGTGCTTATTTTTGAGCACTCTAAGGAACTGGCAGGATCGCCATGTAGCGAAGATCTGGCAGGATCGCCATGTAGCGAGGATAAATTAAAAATGAGAAGAATGGTTTAGTTGTATTAAATTTAATTATTTATTCCTGAGCTCCTCAATTAGAGCTCGAAGGTATGTTTATTAATTAATAATAATTATGATTATCATTGCTTTATTCTTAATTTCTACAGCTTATATACTAACAATGAAAATAATCTAGATTCTAGTTTTGAGTGACGTCACTCCATTCTTACTTCATATTCTTATACTTAACTACATATATTAATATAAATATTACTAGGTTATCATAAAATACTGTACAATGACATGAATGTATTTAGTGTAACCATTAACAAAACTGACCTACAAATATAGAGAAACTCAGCGTCATCAAAAATACTTCCACATGAAGTGTCCCCATTAATGCCCATGCATAATATAGTAACAACAACAATACAGTATAATTAAATTATGCTGATGATCAATAAATTGGTTACTATAAGTTATTCGATAATATTTATTAATACAAATGTATTGGCAATTAAGGTCTCTTTGTTTCTCTACTTATGTGTCAATCATGCCAATTGGTTAATCACACTACAAACAGCAGGATACCAATCATATTAATGCTTTGCCCTCACTGCTGTTTATTCTGTAGCATGTGACTATTAAAATGATAACAATTTAACTACTTAACAAAAGGTTGTGCGATAATTAACCACAATTTGAATTTTCAGCAAATTAATGTTTTGTTTTCATATTAATTTGGGAGAAACTATTTTTAAGAGAAACTATAAATTAAACAGCATCCTGTTCTTAAATAATTTTAAATTTTTTTTATCAAAGTATAACTCAAGCACGATCTGTTTTTAATTTTCCACCAAAAAAAGCAAAACATCTTCAAAACTGATTACGATTAATATAAATTTTATGTGCACAAAGATGCCATTTAAGAGAATTTTCAATACCACCCTGTACATTTAAATATTTCTTTATTCTCCTTAAAGAAAAAAAAATTATTAAGCTGTTGCCAATTAATTTAAAGGGTCATTGTAATTCCATCTGTCATAGATCGATAGCCTTATGAGTAAAGTAACCACTACACTTCGCACAAATAAACAACATTCGCATATCTTGCTTGTGTGTATTTATTCATTTTAGGGATACAACAACTACAACATAAAATATGAATCTCAATACAAAGCATTAGCGGTGATTTAAGAAGCCATACCACAATCAGCGGGTGTTCAATCCAATTCGTTCGAAAGAAATTGTTCGAATTGTTTTATAAAACAACTTGTTCTCGTCGCATCAACGAATGAATATCGCTGGTTGTAATCACTGCTTTTAAACACTTTGCGAAATAGTAATAAGAACACAAATATTTGATATGTGCTTGGATTTTCCGACGGGGTTAAAATTACTTTTATTTATTTTCTTCCATATGATTTTACTGAACTTAAATTCAAAATTAAATTAAGACATCTATTTCACTGTGCGAAAAGTTAAAACATCAGGCCAGAAAAATTTCGACCGATTATACATTTTTACGGAAAAGTTATCCTAATAAAATTTTCAGTAAAAAATGATGGATGAAATGTTTACAGAACAGTTATGGCTGATAAAAATTTTTTACAGAAAATTATGACTGGTGGAGTTTTGTTATTGTGAAATTATGACGTAAAAATTTCTACAGAAAAATTATGACTGATGAAATTTATAGAAATTTAATCAATTTTATTGTAAGACTATATTGATTGTCATGTAGTTGATAAGCGCCGGATGTTAAGCTTATCGATTTCTTTAGAAAACCTACATTTTTAATTCTAGCGGTTGTATGGGCAAAGAGCATTCTAAGTGGATATTAGTTCCTGAGATTCAAACCAACATTTATTTAAACAAATTTTATAAAAATCCCAGAGCGTTTCACGTAAAAAGCTTAATAATTTTGATGTTACTTTATTTTTGGTCCTCAACATTAAACATATTTGTAAATTTATTAATTTTTTACAACACAAAACAGAAGTTTCCTTACAAATATTTCGCGCAGTGTATTTGTGGGTATTAAATAAAAAAATAACAAACTGAAACAGAAATTAATTTGTTTGTCACTTTACGTAGTAACGAATGTTATTCATCGTTTAAAAAAAACAGAAACAACAATAAAAATAAAAAATCAAAAACAAAATAAATCCCATGTTGTCAAATGATTAAACCTCAATTTTCTTCACATTTGATGGAGATTAAAGTCTACGTAAAAAATATTAAATCGCCTGTTCCCAGATGTATTTAAAAAAGGATTATAAAATATTTTGAGTAAACAATGAATATAAAAAATCTCAGCATTTTTTAAAAGATAGTCAATTTATACGACGATTTGTTTAAGACCGACAGAGCTGTGAGGATTTTATCTCTGTATTAAAGTAGCACTTCAGGAACTGGTAATTGGCCTTTATCTCTTGCGAATCTAAGTTTTGTTTTATTTTGTTTTTTCCTTAAATTTATTATAATTTTTGGACTTTTTGAACATTTTCAAATCTGAAGCTGCCTAAAGGCAAAACTTAAAACTTTAATAGTTAAATCGCCAATTTCGAAAATAGAAAAAAAATATTGGCACCTTGAAAAATGTTTACGCGGCATACAGGTAACTGGCAAAAGAAAATATATTAAATGCTAGGGAAAGTTAGGGGATGTATATTTCGAGTATTAAGGTATTTAAAAAATTCCCTTTTCAATGAGTCTTATAAGAATCACGAGAGCGTATTAAAATAAATTCATGAGCAGCATGTGATTAAAATTTGTGTACAGTTTTAAGAAGATTTTAGTAAAAAAAAGGTGAAGTGAAATCTTTTTAATGGTGCGTAAACGGATCACATCGCATAGTCCTAATAAAATAATATTTCGGATTACTGACCCATTGAAGTGAATGGTCGATTGCCTTCAGTTGATGAGCCTTTTGGGCCTTTTAATGTTTCTTTTGGTTCACGTGTTAGCCTTTTCATTGTATTAAGTGATTACAATTTTTACTAACAATTAGAAATAATTGAATATCTATTTTGTTTTATCCATTTTAACGTACTAATGTGCTATGTAATATATGCTAATGTACTATGTGATAACCAAATAGTCATATGGTTTTATTTCATTCATGTCTGAGGAAGTATATTAAGAAAAAATCAAGCGCGAATAACACTTATAGTGTTAAATGAAATGCCTTATTTAAAAAAGATAAATATTATTAACATAACATAGAGGGAATAAAACTGATACGGAACTTGACGTTTAATATGAAAGGAACCTACAACAGATATGGCATGATCATGATCCCCATCAGCGGATCGATTATTACTGTTTAGATACTTTTTAACAGGATTCAAATGAAATCTTAACGAACTTGGGGGATATATCATTTCAAAAATATAACATCTGGAAATCTAATTTTAAAATGGGAGTCTATTGCTGGATATGGATGCAAACATATTCAATTATTTTATAAATTTTTTTTTAATATTTTTCATTCATATTTTTGATTGTATTTGGTATCCCTTTACACGATTTGGCTTTACTCGTCATATTTGAATAAAATGCTTGAATCATATCGAAATTGTATTAAAATATTTATTACTTTTGGCTTATGATTTCTTAAACAAATTCTTTCTTTGGTAAAACTCGCAGAAAACTGTTTGTAGTTTTAATTTAATTAATTTGTATCATAATTTTGAAAAACAAAAACTTGAAAATTATAATAATACGAATACAATTTATTTATTGGTTTTTTTATTCATTTAAGAACAGACAGTCCATCAGACCATCTTAAAATCTTTAAGTTTCAAATAATACAAATACTTGTTATTTGTACAATAATTCGTTAACTTCTATCAAATGATAAAATTAATTCATCTCATTAATTTATTTATTCTTAACTCCTGAAAACATTGAACAATTTTATTACTGCGTTACAAAAGTATCATTTTGTATTCGTTAAATTAAAAGTCCAATAATAATGCAGAACAGCAGCATGTTGAAAGTTTTGAATGCAATAAGACGCACTTAAACATAAGAGCAGGCAATAGTAGCTCTTTGAAACTATTCAAGTTATACTTAGATGCTTAGATGCATAGAAGAGGTATTTATAATTGTATGTGATCAAATTCACACTAAGGTATTATACTTTTTTTTTGTTATTTATAATTTAAGATATTCATTTGTTTTTGTGCCTCATTCATTCTTCTTTAATTCTTTTTGGCTTTTTTTGTATCTGGTTTATTTTTTGTTTTTGGGTTATTCTCTTTAATCTTCAGGTGTGTAATTATTTGTGCTTCTCTTGTGTTGTCAACATATCAGACATGTTTTGTTATTGTTGTTACCGATGTGGCTGCTGCTTATGTTCTTGTTCCTCTTTTGCTGCTATTGTTACTTAAAGTGTAGCTAAAGAGAATTATACAAATATCAAAGAAATGGTTGTGCGGTACTTTTGATGCATCTGAAAAAAAAAAACATGATATAACGTAATAGACTCAATATTAAGTTGGTATCCAAATGGACGTAACAGCCGTAATAAAGACATCATCGGACATTGCAGCCGTTTTAATAATTATGGATTTTAATCTTGACGTTTTCAACACGAGAATGAAAATGAAATCATTTAATATTCAATACAAACATTTAATTCGACAATTAACAGCCAAAGCAGCACACCAATCTTTTTTATATTTAACCGAAAAATACCAAAAGTAGAAGTGATGCCACTTTATCTCAAAATTCTAAGTATTTGATAAAGTTTGTAAAACAGTTATTATTTTAAGGACTATACTGTGTTAATATACAAAGCTCGTTATAAATTAAAACTCTTACCTGAAGACGCCAAAGTGCAAAAATTAGAAAATAAAATTTCGAATATATTTAATCATGTTTAAGGCTTAGAAAGCCTTAGTCTTTATCTTTCCAAGAACGTTTTTTATTAGAAATTTTACATTCTCAGCCAAACAAAAAAGCTACACTGCATAATTCTAACGATAAATTCTCACAACTAGAGATCAATCAAAAATTATGTGTAAAGTTAATTATAATATTACACTGCCCCAAAGAAAGAAATTATATTGCAGTAGAACAGGTTAACAACTATAATTCAATATATATGCTAAATATATTTCTGTTAATCTAAATATCAAACTTTTGATAGCGAAACATTTTCACTGCTATGAATAAAAACAATCGCTCGATTAAAGTCAAAACATAGAAAAGTAATTAACAATAAAGGGGATAAACTGGATAAACTCCAATGAAATAGCATATACCTACCAGGATTTATTAACTTAATTATTCACAATAAAGAATTAATTAAAACAGATTTAACCAATAATTTAATATTTTAAACTTAATTACCTACAATTACTACACAAAATTTGAGAAAAACATACCCATAATAATTTTAACTGTTTTTGATAATGAATCAAAATAACCAAAATAAAGTCATGAATCCATATGACGTTATTTTCACAAGATTAGAAATTTTTTATTTTTCCCGTACGGATATTTTCTTTGGCTGTGAAACAAAAACCATAATAGAGAATTAAATTTATTAAATAAAAATGGAGATGTCATTAAAAAAAGAGATGTCAAAAAAAAGCTGAAATGGCACGCCTTTCATCGTTTATAGGAGCTATTGCTATTGTGGAGTTAGTAAAAAGTACCTTGGGTCCAAAAGGTGTGGATAAAATCTTGGACGCGAATCTGGAAAATTGAGCGTAACCAACGATGACGCTGCTATATTGCGTTCCTATAATGGGGACATGGAAACTTTTAGTTAACGTGTCTCGCGTCCAGGAAGACGAAGTCGGTGATGGAACTACTTCAGTGACTGTGGTAGCTGCTGAACTTTTACGCGAAGCTGAAACACTGATTGATCAAAAACTTCATCCCCAAATTATTATTGCTGGTTGGCGTAAGACTACTAAAGCAGCATTGACCGAATCATCCCAAGATAATTCTACCAATAATACAGAATTTAAAGAAGACCTTATAAATATTGCCCGCACTACATGGTCTTCAAAATTTTCACCGCAACACAAAGACTTCTTCGCTAAGCTAGCTATAAATGCTGTTTTGCGGTTCTGGTGAATTGCATGCCATACAGATCATTAAGAAAAGCGGTGGAACTTTGGATGACTCATTCTTGGACGAAGATTTCTTGTTAGATAAAAAATCTGGTGTACATCAGCCTCAAAAAATTAAAAAAGCTAAAATTCGAATTGCGAATACTCGTATGGAAACTGATAAAATTAAGTTATTTTGAAGTACAATCAAAGTCGACAGTTTATTGTCGATTTAGAGTTGGCCGAAAAAAAAAAATGAAGGATAAAGTACAAAAAATCTTAAATAACAATTGCAATGTGTTTATCAATGGCCAGTTGACTTATAACTACCCTAAGATGAAATTGTATCAATATTCGAAACTCCTGCTTTATTTAAGCTAAGAGAATGTGATGTGATTGAAAAAGTTATGACTGAGGAAGACAGTCTGCTACGCTTTAGCGGCGTCAAAATGTTGGGTAAAACATGCACGTAGAGCTATGCAACAATTTTGGATGACGACGTTGCATGATGTTTTGTGTGTTTTAGCTGCAACAGTTAGGGATTCGCGAGTAATTTATGGTTTGATGGCTCTTTAGAAGTGTTAATGGCAAATTTTGTATTTAAGAGGGCTGCTGAAACTGTTGGAAAGGAAGTATTTGCACGTGCTCTTTTGTCTTTACCCACCGCTATTGCAGATAATGGTGGCTATGATTCTACTCAATTAATTTCCGAACTAAGAGCTGCTCATGCACAAGATAAGGGTATCGTCGGCAATATGAAAGAATTGGGAATTACCGAATCATTCGCGATCAAACGTCAAGTTCTTTTATCAGCTTCTGAGACCGCTGAAATGATTTTACGTGTAGATAACATTATTAAATGGGCGAGCACGTTGGAAAACGTGTTCCAGATCGTAAAAACTGTTAAGTTAAATTATCATACATGATCCACTTTTCGCTTCTTTTTATAAATATTTAAATTTGATCTTTTTTTTAATATAAATTTTTTAATTTCTTAATATCCTCTACCTTTTGCCAAGTGAACTTGTTAATTTTAAGAATTTTACTTTGAGATTTAAAATATCTGAATATAAATTGAAATGCTTGGAACCTGTTGCTTCAGCCTTTATGAATATTTGTATTATCAGTCTGACTAAACCTTACATTTATAAAGGAAGGCGTTTTAAGACTTAATTTCAACTTAACAATCTGGCATCCTGCAATAACACAAAGCTAGTCATTCGAACGTTGGCAGTGCTGCCTTTGCTGCTGAGAATGTTAAGAATTATTGTTGTGCTGTTTTTGTTGCTGCTGTTATTAACAGTTTGTCGTCTGATAGCTTTTCACTCTTTATACTTTTTGATATTATTGTTGTTATTGTTATAAGCATATTGTTTTGTTTTTTTATAATTTAATTTCTGTATCTTCGTTAAATTATGTTCTGTTTAATCGTTTCTTACGATTCGCTGCGGTTCGTTTTATTTAAAAAATTTTGGTTTGTTTTTGTTATTAATGTTGCCTTAATAAGCCGTAGATTATGATTATTGTCTTGTTTGAGTTCCTTCTTTTTTGTTTTGTTTTATATTTTGAGATATTCAAAAATATTGTCACTGACTCTTTTTCTATAAAATTACTTTATTTAAAAATTGTATATGCAGATTTAACCAGAAACAGGTTTTACTGCACGTAGAAGTGAGTTAAGGATTAAAAGTTTTTTCCTTTTTAAATTTTTTTGCTTTTTTTCAATTTAAATACTTATTTTGGGTTATGGTTTCTTAGGTCAGTTCAATTTGGGTGTTTAAAAGTTTTTTTTAACTGTCAAAACTTGTAGAAATATTTATTTTTGAATTTCCAATAAAAAAGTATTTATTTTATTCCTTTAAATAAAATAATTTGGGAAAAAAAAATATTTTCCAATCGAATTTTGAAAAAGTTTTACATTTATATTATTATATTAAAAAATTATGTCTATTTTAGTCTTAAGACAAATAATTCCTAATGAGAAGAGAAATTGCAATTTAAAATTTTTACTTCTCTGTAAGTGAATCTATTTTTAAAATTATTTTGATAATAAAAAATATTATTGAAAGTACTATGCAAATAACCTTTAACCCACATCAGTTATTTTTAGCAAATCTTTAGCCACCTTTCCAGAAAACCCACGAGCATGTTTTTTTAACGTGACCCAGTGTAAAAGTGTTAAACAAGTCATGTTTTTATTGTTTTTTATTCTTGGCTAAATATCTATGTTTACATGTATAAAAACCATTATTTTATTCCTGCCAAATTTGTTTTGTGATTATAAATTTTCATTTTGACAAAACAATGAACACCGTGTTCATCAATTTCTGTGTTCCAATTTAAACGATCAAAACTTTTAGCCGAATTAATTAAATACAATCAAAAGCAGCTGAGCGGTATTTTCAAAGTGACAATAAATGAAAAAATTATTATAAACAAGAAGAACCAGAAGTAATAAAGGAATCTTTATTGAAGCCATGTTTTAAATTTTTAAAACTTTATAAAAACTATAAAAATTATAAAATTTCATAAATACCTAAATTGGAAAAGCATTAAAAAAAATAAATTAAATAAAAAACAAAAAAGAAAACAAACGATATTAATGATGGCATATAAAACTTTAAATATTCATATTCATACTAAAATTAAAAAATAAAATAAAATAAAATCAATCATAAAAGACCATAATTTTGTGTAAAAGTGGGCGCTTTTTAATGCTGCTGCTGATGCAGATGTTGATGTTACTGCACTGCCGATGGGGTTAAGAGACAGTAGTCTTAGAGATTATTTTAATCATTGACTAATGTTTTAATACACAAATGAGTCATGTGGTGTAATGGCTTTGGAGTCTCAGGTAGCACCACAAATATTTACGAGTTTAGAAATAATTTTAAAACAGTCTCTTTCTTATATAAACATTATTTACATGAATGTCACCAATGCCTCTAACTACTGAATATAAGCGTTTCCATTGATGTCTTTTTTGCTTTTTTTTGTTCTCTTAATTTAATTTTTTTTATTTGTTTCGGTTTTTCTGCAGGGTCTCCGCCGCGAAGGTATACTAAATATTTTGTTTTGCCGCCATTTTGGTAAACATTAGTCTTGACAGTTCATATTTGGCAGTCGTGAAGTAGACACATGGCAAATTTATTATGGAAAAATATTCGATAAACCAACGTGTTTTAATCGTTAGGAGAAAGTTACGTGAAAACAAACCCACTATTTTTCATCTAGTGAATGATTTCGAAGTAAGAGAGCCTATTGGTTATAGGCCCAAGCATGGACCACAAAGTATGGAGAGATCGACTATTACTGCTGCTCAAAAAACTGTTCAAAACAATCCATCAACCTCAATTCGACGCTGTGCTCAGGAGCTGGACTTCAAAGAAAAACTTTGACCACAATTTTGCAAGAGGATTTGCGTTTGTTTCTATATAAGATTCAGCTAAAACAATAGCTTCTCCACAAGACCATTTACCCCGCCGTACATATGCCAATAGGATGTTACAGCTCACCGATGACACCCCCGATTTTAATGAAAAAATCATAATAGTCACCTTTGTATCTGTTAAGTGTGCAATTTGGTCAATTTGTGCAATTTCTTTACAAATGAAAACGGCGTAACGGTAACTGTGAATGGGGAGCGATATCGTGATATGATTGAAAACTTTTTAACGCCACAGCTGCATGCTTTAGGCTTGATTAACAACGTGGTATCAACAAGACGGTGCCACATCGCATACAGCCAGGATGGTAATGCTGATTGGCGTCCATGGTGAAAAGCAAACAAACCAGAAACGCTTGAGCAACTCAAATAAAATATTCGTGATAAAATTAATAAAATTCCATGTGAAATGTGTGAGAATTAAATGAAAAATGTGCTCACACATTTGTCATATTTGTGAAGCTATTGTATTTCATACATAATTGCCGATATTAAATAAAACATTTATCAATATAAGATCCATTCTCTTTCATTTCATCAAAAGTTTTAAACAAACAAAGTAGTATACCTTCCCGGCGGACACCCTTTATTTTAAATAGAGATTTTTTCACTTAATTTTATTTCGTTCCAAACCCAAGCTTATGACAATGTGTTGACGTTAAATAGTTGTTCGTTTGGACACAAAGAATTGGAAGAATTTACGGCCAGTTAAGAAAAGAAAATAGCGGTTGCTGCATATAAATTATTTAAAATATTTATTTAAAATACAAAAATGTTGATCAAATCACATGATTTTTCGGTAAGTTGTTTAGACAACTGCTGCTTCTGATATGCTGCTGTACATAAAAATAAAAGCGATGCATTTTATTTTAATATTTTCTTTTCTAATTCTTAACAAAAAAAAAACAAAAAAAGCAAAGGCCGCTTATTTTGAAAAGAAAAAAGGCGAAACAAATAAAAAGAACGAACAGGCGAACATATTTAATGGTTTTAATGATTAAAGTGATAATACATTTTTTAATTGCTTTCAACCTTTTATTCAAATTTGTTGATAATGTGTCAATAATTTTAAGCAGATTTAAGTCATTTTGTAGCCAGAAAAATTCAAATAACATGGGTGTTAATTGCTTAATTCAGTCTCTATTTCGTTTAAATGCTGTCAACAGAGTGAGAAATATCATTTTTCATATTTAAACGTTCATTCTCAACTTCTTTACGAATTCTTAAATTTTTTAGAGAAAGAGGGATTGAAATTTATGTATTGCGTTCGACAACTTTCGAAAAATTAAATAACCAGACTTATATTGGAATATACTTATTACAGATTATTGGTTCTCATAGTGCTGTGAGCATAACTGGTACTCTGCGAAAAATCTATTTACCTGCCAGAAACTACGTTAATGCTAAAATTTAATTGCTCTCTGTTTACCTCGTGCTTATTTAGCTTATGGAAAGATTATCTTGGTTCGAGGTAAGCATGATTTAACAATTTAACAAAATAATTTAGATAACACCAATTATGTAAAAAAAAATATTTTTTGTTTGTTTTCGAAAACCAGTTTAGAAAGACAGGGTGTCCTCCGTTTGTACTACTTTGTTTTGCCGCCATTTTGGTAAACATTAGTCTTGTGGGCTTATATTTGGCAGTCGTGAAGTAGACAGACACGTGGCAAATTTATTATGGAAAAAAATTCGAGAAATCAATGTGTTTTAATCGTTAGAACATTTTATCAAAATCAATCATCGATTTCTTGAAAAAATCATAATCGACAGTCTGGCGTTCGATTTGTAGAAACGAGACCTAAAACGTTAATGCCAAAAGGAAAAACTATTAAAAAAAAGAAAGAAAAAAGAATCTGAACATGGCGAAAATTAAATCTAATAATTTGTAGTTTTTGCTTTTTGCTCTTCCAATATATTTCACTTCTCTAAACTTAAAAGCCACTAAATTATGGTAGTTTTAATAGTGATAATTTCAGTTGTTACTGACTATGAAATAATTATAGTGTTGGTATTTTAGGAGACTCCCCCTTTTGAATTAGGTCTAACATTTACAAGTTACAATAATTTTTTTTTTTTTTTATACTTTATCTTTATTTACAATCTATTTTTACAATATTAAGTAAATATTATAACAAAGTGAGTACTTAACCTATGTTATTAAATTTCAGTAAACCCAATAACCTATAACCTATATATATACACTATATACATTATTCACAAAACTACTACAATAACTATTTCATTTTCTGTAAGGTAAATCTAGAATATGTAATCTTTTCAGTCTTTTAATCTCCTCTGTTTCATCCAACAACGAAATGGCCAAAGGATTTGGATGGCTACTAAGCCTTTCTAGATAGCGAGAACTAAACCTGTTAATTTCATCAGCCACATATGGAATATCTACATCGTTGTGAATTTGTTTGTTTGTTACATACCAAGGCGCTTTAACAATTTGTCTCAAAGCTTTCGACTGGTACCGTTGCAGGATCTCTATGTTCGAATTACTTGCAGTTCCCCATAACTGTATACCATATGTCCAAACTGGTTTTAATACAGTTTTATAAAGTATGATCTTATTCTCAAGACTTAGTTCAGACTTAGGTCCTAACAGCCAATGTAGTTTTCTTGTCTTTATATTTAAATGCTCCCTTTTCTTTTTAATGTGATCTTTCCACGTGAGTCTTCTATCAAAATACATTCCTAAGTATTTCACACTATTTGAGGTAGGTATTTGACATCCATTAATATAAATCGAAGGACTATCATCTTTCCTTAACGTGAAAGTTATATGTACTGATTTGTCCGCATTGATACAAATTTTCCATTTCTTAAGCCAATTTTCTAACAAGTTAAGTTGACTCTGCACTTTGGTTGATGCAATTATAGGAGACACATCCGACGATATAATAGCTGTATCATCAGCGTACGTCGCTATGGTTACATCAGCCGTTACAGGCATATCTGATGTATATAACGTATATAATATAGGGCCTAAAACACTGCCTTGAGGTACTCCTGAGTTCATTTGACAAATTTCAGACATTTCATCATCCACCTTGACATAAAATGTTCTTTCCTGTAAATAAGACTTAAGTATTAAGTATACTGGCGTTGATAGAAATGATTTGAGCTTAAACAAGAGACCTTCATGCCAAACCCTATCAAATGCCTGTTTAACATCTAAAAATGCAGCGCAGCTGTACATTTTTCTTTCAAGAGCATTCGCAATTATATCAACAACTCTATGGCATTGTTCTGGAGTTCCGTGTTTATGGCGAAATCCAAATTGGTGGTCCGGAATTATGTTTTCCTTACCCAAAAGTGGTAGCAAACGATAAGACAATAATCTTTCAAATACTTTTGAAAACGTTGGCAGCAAACTTATTGGCCTGTATGAAGTTATCTGATTTTCTGGCTTATTGGGCTTGTGAACCATAATAATTTCCGCACACTTCCATTGTAAGGGAAAATAAGATAATCTCATTACGGAAATAAAAATAAGAGTCAAATACAATATAGATTTCCTAGACAAATGCTTAGCTACCAACGAGTCAATTTTATCATAACCTGGCGATTTGCAGTTGTTTAATTTAAGAATTTCGTTTTTTACTTCTGACGGAGAGTATGATTTAATCGGAAGATCCATTTGACATGGAGAATCTAAAAAGTTAAAAATTTTTCTTTCGTCATCTGAATTTGTAGTTGGGAATGATTGGAATGTTTTTTCTAAATGTTTTGAGAAAGCACAACTTTTACTTTTGGATGATTTACACCAAGAGCCATTTTCATCTCTTATTGGGACATTCCTCTTAGCTGGCCTTTTCAAAAATTTAGTTGCTTTCCATAGACTGTGTTCATTATTATTATTATTTGTATTAAGTTTTTTTAAAAAGTTAGCAAGTTCCTCATTCTTATGCTCAGCTATACATTTTTTGAGACCATTAGCAGCACGATTATAGTTAGTTTTATCTAATGGATTTCTGCTTAATTGCCAGATTCTTCTTAGCCGTCTTTTGTTTCTTATTAGCTCTCTAATCTCCATTGATACTAATAATTGATTACCATTTGATTGATCCATTTGCGGCGTTGAAAGAAAAGCAGCTTCGTGAATAAGGTTTGTAAAGTTGTCTACAGCACAATCAATTTCTTCACCAGAATTCAGAGATATATTTAAATTTAAGTTTCTATCCATCCAATATTGAAACGAATCCATGTCGGTTTTCTTGGACAGCAATTTCAAATTTCTGCACATAGTTTGCAGCGATGTATTGTAGTTCAATATTATTGGCGTGTGATCTGAATTCATATCATCACTATCTTTTATGTCAAATAAATGACATGATATACCAGAGGTAACGAAGAAATCAAGTAAATCAGGTATTTTATTTGTATCACTTGGCCAATAAGTAGGCCTACCAGTAGATATTGCCTTAAAATTATTTGCATTAATACATTTATACAACTCTCCTCCTTTTGGATTAATAAGTCTTGATCCCCACCAAGTATGCTTCGCATTAAAGTCGCCCCCAACAATAAATCGGCGCCCCAAGGTTTTAAAAAAGCTATCATAATCTTGCTGCGTTATTTTATGTCTTGGCGGAGAGTATAGAGCATAAATTGCCACGTCGACATTGTCACAAGTGATTTGAATACCACTAGCTTGTATTGTAGGTTTCTTTACTGCGTCTGAAATTTGATATTTAATGCTTGACTTTACTAACACAGCAGATCCTGCATGCGCTTTTCCATCTGGATGATTTGCCTCAATAAGATCATAACCAAAAATTTTAAAATAAGTTTTTGCCGTAAAATGAGTTTCTGAGATCAACAGTATATCTATAAAATTTAATTTAAGAAAAATTTCAATTTCCTTTACATGACTGGAAGCCCCATTGGCATTCCATGTTGCGATTCTTAAATTTATTTGCATAGCTTTGTTATAAGTACTGTCATTAAATTCATTAACTTATCAAGCATCGCTTCTAATCTAACCATGACATTATTACCAGTATTACCATTACTATGATTTCCTGAGACAGCTTGCGAGTATGTCATATTTCCGAATTCATTACCAGGGTTCCTATTATTAGTTGTAGGATTTGTTTGAGAGAAATCCAGATTTTGATTATTTTCCCGATTTCGCAATGTTAAATTAATATTTCTCTTATTACGAACAAGCTCCAGATATATTCTACATCCCTTATAATTAGCTGGGTGATTTTGCAAACAATGTGCACATTTTGGTGGGGTACTGGAGTTCTTGGTACAATCTGCTGTTCTATGATCACATCCACACTTTACACATTTATACGGCTTTTTACAATAAGTTTTGGTGTGTCCAAATTCCTGACAACGGTAGCATTAAACAAGATCGACTGTTCTTTTGGGTGGTTCAATATTTACTAAAGCATTATTTAAGTGACGTATATTGTAAATATCTTTATTATTTAGGTTTGGGTCTAGATCCACAAAGAACATGGAAAGAGGTTGCCTTGTGATACGGCTATTGATATTAAAAACATCTCTCACCTGATGGCCTAGTCCTACCAATTCTGCCTTTATATCAGCAACTGGGGTTGTATGGTGAATACCCTTAATTACTACTCTGTATGCTCGTTCCTGTTTTAGCTGATAAGTATGAAAGGAAATATTTTTGGAATCAAGGTGCTTAACTACCTTTCTATACGACTCAACATTCTTAACCATCAACCTAATCTGATTATCCCTCATAGACTTATAATTAAAATCATTATTAGGAATAACCTTAGATATAAACTTAACCATAGCATTAATATTTTCAACAAACGGTATATAAATCGGAGGGGGTTTTGGTGATTTTTCTTCTTCGTCTTCTTGAATGGGATTTTTGTTATCATCTTCGTTAAGAATAGCAAACTTATTTACATTAGATGTACTAGGCTCCGTAGTCAGATTTGCTTTCTTATGCAAATGCATATTGGGTGAATGTGCCAACCTACGCTTGTTTTTGTTTTCTGGTATTTGCTGCCAAGGACCATCATTTTCATCACTATCATCATCTCCACTCATCGTAGCCATATTTTCAATATGCTTATATCTATTCACAAGCACTGTTGAATAAAGACTCGCCTCTGCAGACTGAATCAGTTTTCGCCTTTTAATTTAAATCCGGAAGAAATAAAAAGTTTAAAAGTTTAGTTTTTTTTCCTTTTTATTTTAATTTTTTGATTTATTTTTCAAAGCACTTTTTTTTTTTTTTTTGTTTTACGTCCGTTACGTTTCACAGCAAAAACAAAACTCAAGTTACAATAATTGGGATTTTAAATTTTCAGTGATATATGCGTGTGTTGTTGTGTTATAGTGACACGCACAAATAGACATGCACAAATGGAATAAAACCTTCATCACAGCAATTGACCAGTAAGAGTTTCTAAAGAACTCCCTCAAACTTTTCTTTTTTTTTATGATAAAATCTAAAAGGACCACACAGAAAAAAAGTTAATATTCTTTTGTTTTTCAACTCTTCAAATTGAAACATCATCATAATTTATCTTATCACTGCAACTTGTAGCTAAATAAATGTCATCATAAAAAATTACCCAAATCATGAGATACGTTATTTACGGTACTTAATGCATGTAGTGAACACTTGTAGATACTACAACTAAATAAGCAAACTTTACGTCCTTTTTGTATATCCTTAAGACGCGCTCTTGCACACACAGCCAAACACACAAATACACACACACACACACACACAGCTAGCAACACTTCATTAAGGCACATTAACGCCTGCCACTGGTTCATAACCAGTCATGTATTGAAGTATTTATTCGTATCCAAACACCACATATCGCATTATTTAGCTCATAATTTACTTTAGTCTGGCGGCAACTTCTTTTCAAACTATTTAATAAAAGACATTTTTTGTTGTTTTTGTATTACGAGTATATTATTGAATAGAAGATTTTTTGATAAGAACAGAAAATAAACAATCTCTGCTGTTGTTATTCGTTCAAAGATTAAAGTATGGATTTCAAATTTTTACATTGCATTAAAGAACAACAACAACAACAACAAAAAATGGTCCTGTTTAAAAGATTATTGAAATTGATAGTTAAAAATACTTTTGTATCTAATTGCTAAAACTAAAAAAAAATAATGAAAAATTAAAAGTGTGTTTTTCTTGAACATTAAAGCAACTTGAGATTCTAACTTTTGTGTAACGAACACCAAATGCAGTTTAAGAAGCAGAGCGTGAATTGCCAAAATATCATATTCTTCGTTAAAATAAAATAATTAAGTCATTAACTGACTGCTTTTTATATTAATATTTTTTTGCATTACGAACTTAAAACTTGTTTTCGAAAAATTATTAATTTTCTTTCAATATTTTGCAGTCAAGATGTGGTTGCTGTTGTTGTTATTAAAAAGCCATTTGATTTACAGATTTTTTTAAATAATCCAACTGTTATTTTTAAAAGGGTTTGAATTGAATTGAATTTCTTAAATTTAGCAATAGTAGGAAAAAAATTCTAGTTAACTCAAAAAAAAAAAACAAAAAGCTTCTTGGTGGTGAACCGCCAGCTTTTCAAAATGAAAATTTAATCGTTAATGCTTATTTCGCAGTGGTACTCATGTCCAAAAACAAAATAAAAAAACAAATGGAATGAATAATAAAAATAATTTAAATTTTTAACAACTCAAACAAACCTGGTTGAAACCAGGTTTATGTTTTAATATCGCTTAAGCAGGAGTTTTATCGACGAGTCAACAGAAATTCTCTTTTGTCAATTTTTGTAATGTATTTTTTTTTAATGCATTTTTGTACTGTTCGACAAAAGGTATTGAATGTTTGAAATGTAAAGGATTGAGTAAAGTGAGTGAGAAAAGAGCTATGTCACCGACATCTACGACAAAGAACATTGATTAACCTTTCTGAAAAATTATATGAAATAAGACTTCATTTTATTGATTTGTTTAGGATTTATGATTCCCTTCATCAATTCGTATTTGTATTTCTGTCGTTATTGGACCTTCACAAGAGAAGGGGCAAGGTTTGGGCTATAAAGCATGTGAGCCAAAACTTACCATCCACTGTTTTCCAAATAGTTTTGACTGGTCTTGCAACAGGTTGCCGAGCAGTGTCATGATGGCTTCAAATCAGATGGGGCAAAATTTTCTTAGTTTTGAATGAATCCCAATACTTTTAATTATAGGGAAATGGCTTGTGTTGTGATGATGAAAATTCTTCCCAGGTTCGACAATAATCTTCGTTGCAATTCCTCATATTCAAACCTTTTCGACTGACCAGGCCTCTCCTTGTCTCCTGTGTCGAAATCACCACTTTTGAATTGTGCAAGCCGTCGTTCACAAGTTTCGTGCATTGGTTTATGTTAACCGTGAGCTTCTACGATCAATCGAAAACTACATCAGCCGTTTTCTTTAAATGAAAGAAGATTTTCAGACTTCCCCGCGAAACAAATTTTTAGGTACAAAATTCGACATTGAAAAATATTTGCGATTGAAAAATAATAAAAACCATATATAATATTTGTGCCATATGTTGTCTAAATCGACATTATGAACTTGGTACTAATTAATATCACCTATAATATATGTTAAGGTATTTACTATATTTTTATTTCAGTATTATCTTGAAAAAATTGTGAGTTTGTGGCCAAACTTAAAACTCTTGGCGATATTGGACCAGTTTTAATGACACGATATTATTCACTATCGAAAGGTCTAAATCAGCCAAAAGCTCGGGTAAAAGAAGAAATTGATTACTGGAAAAATGTTTACAATAAAAGGCAAGACTTAAATATTAAAAATGGTTACACGTTCTAGAATTCTTTCCTGTTTATATGTCTATCATTTAGTATCACTGAAATGTAAAAAAGAAATATATTATATACTATACTATAATATAATATAATATAATATGGCATGAGAAATTTTATTTCGTGCTTGATTCCTTAAAATAAATATTTCATGATATTCTCACAAAATATTTATTACAAAAATTTTTATTAAAAAATAAACATCTTATGATATTCTCATAAAACATTTATTCAAATAAAAATATTTGATATGTATTGTAACAACAAAAAACATTGTTTATTTTGTAGTGTTGGTATGGAAGTGTCTTTGAGTCTTGCTGTCTATGTTATGTTGATTTTATGAAAAATTCTCATAGAATCAGTTTGGCTTCGGATATAAGACTCTTAGGTTTTTGTATACAATATTGGGGTAAAATTCGCTGATGAGCTAATTGAGCAAAAGTAAATTGCAATATGGATGTGCTCTCCCCCATTACAATACATTTCAAATATTTTTATTTTTATTTGAATAAATGTTTTATGAGAATATCATAAGATGTTTATTTTTTAATAAAAATTTTTGTAATAAATATTTTGTGAGAATATCATGAAATATTTATTTTAAGGAATCAAGCACGAAATAAAATTGCTTATATTAAAAATGATTCCGAATAATTATAAATAACTTATAATATGGTATGTTTTATTCGTTGAAGCAGACACACATTCCAGTTTAACATTACACATTCGTAACGAAGATGGGTTCTACAGTCGTCGAAACTATAATATAAGATCAATAAGTTTACCTACAAATATACCAGCTCATTTGTGTGGCCTCATGGTGTAAAACAACACAATGCCATTAAAGAGGCTTGTTAAAACGGACCAACGATCATGCCAAACTGTCATTTTTAGTTTGATTTTAAATTTCAACGGAAAATGAAATATTGCGAATTGTATCCCAAAAATTGTTGAGCAAGCCTTAAATGTAAAGATTATACTCAATTAGGTCCAGACTGTAGTTACTGCAGACTTTAGGAGTCGACCGTAACCAGGATCGAAATATGAAACACAATTGCGTTTCCAATTTAGTTGCATATGCTGTTTCATTATTTTTTTTATAGAAATTTCTGATTTAACCAATATGACGTTAAAGTTCTTGTAGAAAGCCGCAGCGATTGCTCAAAAAATTTTATTTCTGTGCTGAGTTTCTACTAATTTTTGATTTGTACTGCTTTTAAGTTCATCTGCATCAGCTTGATTCCTATTTGGCTTTTCGAATTTAAGCGGTATTATTCGGTTATGAATTAGAGGGCATAACACTTAGATTTTCGCCTACTATAACGATCTATTTTTTTAACCACTTTCGCATATGTGTATATGATACTCCAAATGTCTGTATGATATGTGGGACCCGAAATACTGGCTGGCATATCATATTTCCGAATTAATTGACCTGGAATGAACTTGGGAAATATTCTACTTTCAATACAAACGTAGTTAGTTAGTTTTATTGCAATTTAAATAACAAGCATTGATAACATACCATACTCTAAATGCCTTCAAAACGTCGATAAAATTGAAAAGGCAGCATTCTTATTCTCAAGGGATTTTTTTTCTTTTCTTCAATAGCTTTACTGTCTTTTTAGTCCGCACTAATTGTTTAAAATGCATCTTTTATTATCCAAAAATGAAAACACCTTCGCAAAAATTGGGAATACAATATAAATGAACAAAAATAGTGTATAACAGATTTGGCGGAATCTATTTAAAAAATCTCAGCTTAAACACCTTGCCAACAAAACAAAAAACAAAAAAAAAATAAAAATAAAAGACGCCGTCCATTATACATCTGACATTTAGCAACCCATTAGTGAAGGGTAAAAAAAAGTACCAATTACAAATCCTTTTTTCTATTAATTTTTAAAACTACACACATGCGATTTGTTATCAAATTACTTTTTACACATGCTACTTAGGTTACACCATATTGGTTAATCCTTCACTACTGTTTTCACTTCTTTTCTTTTAAATACTTAAAGATTTTGGAAACAGCAACAACAACAAAAAAGAAAAACTAATAGAAAAAACAAAAATTTTATTTTTGTAATAAAATCATATCTTATTACTTAATCGCAATCAATTTGTCAAGCAAGATCTATCTATCCATCCATCTATTACTACACCAACAAGTTACAATGAAGAAATTTCTAAAGATCTATTATCTCATCTAATATACAAAAACAAAAAAACAAAAAAAAAAAACAAAAAGGATATTCGCAAATGTTAATACAAACGAAAGTACCTTCCACTTACAGCGAGCGTGTGGGTTAAATATAAGAGCGTTCGTATCTTACTAATTTTATAAACTTTATTTTTTAGATTTTTGCCGCCCCTGCTCGATAGAATGGTATTGCATTCCAATACTAAATGAACAATAAAAGTAAAAATGTTTACAAAATATTTGAAAGAACGACTTTTATTACGTTTCTTTTATATGGACGAGCGAGCGTATTTGAGCTGTTAAGATGTTTTCGATTTAAGCAATAATTTCGGCACCTTTTGGTAAATATGAGACTATCTATTATTTATTATTAAATATTGTACTACAGATTGGATTTGATTGCAAATTGAAACCCCTTCATATGGATTTGGAATTATTATTTAAGGGTTTGTTAACGATCATACGAATAACATGTGATTGAGGTTAGAAAATACACTGGAAGAAAAATGAAATCATTAAAATTAATTTTTAATTTACAATACTATTTTATAATCGAATGACAAGCGCATATTTGTAGTTATAGCAAATGCATTTTGTAACCAAACTCCTTTTTTTCTTTTTATTCACAAGTCAACAAAGAATAACATTTATGATGATATCGAAAATAGCGCCATAAATGTGGCCTTTCAACTTTAGAATTTTCTTAACTTAATTTTTAATTTAGACTATTGGATTTGTTTCTTCAAAATGTTTAACAGGTTTGTTGAAGGTATGCAAGTTAAATATAGGTCTGTCTGCGTACACATATTTTGCATCATTTTGCGCAAAATAATGCAAAATCTTGCAAAATGTTGTCTGCGTACTCGAAATCTCTTGCAAAAAGAGAGCTAAAAAGATAATTTTTTGACAGTTGAAAGTCAGAGAACTTGCAAAATGTTACTGAAGAAATTTTTGCTTGCAAGATTTTGCAACTACTTTGAACAGCTGTTTTCATATAGTGTTTGAATTAAATAATTGTTGTGAAGTGAAAATAAAAACTGAAATTTAGCAATGGCAGAGGTAAGTAGTTACAAATGTGTTTATTTTTTATGTTTATAATAAATTATAATAAACAAAACATTTTATTTTATGGTAGAAACGTTCAATTATACAGTGCGATCGTGGCACTTTTCCGTACACATGCGCCACAATTCTTTTGCTTTATTATTTCAATTGTTTGCACATCTATCAGCTGTTTTCTTGCAAAATTTTACTGAATACTCTTTCAGATTTTTTCAGCCGACAGAGTAACATTATTCTTACTCTCCCAAAAAAACTGGCTGAATATTTGCTACTGGAAAAGTACGCAGACAGACCTAATGTCGACTTTGTGTTAACAATAGCAAACGTGGTATTCTGGAGGTTAAGCATCTGTCATTATAATTCAGTATTTGATAGAAGCCAAAGATTAACAAACATTTGTTTCAATCGCTAAAAGAATGTCGAATTTTGTGCTTAAAAAAGATATTTCCCGGGGAAGTCTAATAACCTTCTTTCATTAGTAGAAAACGCACCAACTCAAAAAACCTTATGAACGATGGTTTGTCAGATTTAAAAGTGGTGATTTCGATCCAAATAGCAGGAGAGGCCTGGTAAGCCAAATAAGTTTGAAAATGAGGAATTGGAAACATTATTCGACGAAGATTGTTGTAAACGCAACAAGAACTTGCATTATCATACGTTTGAAAGCATTGGTACTCATTCAAAAGCAAAGAAATTGAGTCCCACATGAATTGAAGCCGAGAGACGTTAAAAGGCGATTTTGCATGTCGGAAATGTTGCTTAAAAGCCAAAAAAAAATTCCTTTTTGCATCGATTTGTTAGTGATAATGAAAATTGGATACATTACGATAATCCCAACCGCAAAGGGTCATATGTAAAGCCTGGCCAACCAGCCAAATCAACGCCGAAGCCATGGTATCTGGTGGGATCAGAAGACAGTTTTGTATTGAATTAAAATCGAGTCAAACGATCACAGAGGCCATGTAACGAAGACAACTGAAACGTTTGAAAAGAGCTATCAACGAAAAACGACCAAAATATTCAACCAGTCACAAGGCCATATTTTTCCATCATAATTTTTTTTTTTGTTAACTCTCAATAATTATTTATTGTATCTTCACGAAAATGAACTAACAATAATTATTAAAATCTTAAATTCTAAACAAAAAAAGTTACATTAGTCCCGACCATGTTAGACCTAATCTTTTGGGTAAAAAAAAAATTGTTATAAAAAACAAATATTTCTAAGATGTGTCGTCTGTAGCATTGAGGATTAAAGCTGCGGTATCCCTCTTTTTTAATCGGCTATGTCCACTATAATTCAAGGTATTGCGAGCAAGGGGGTTAGGATGGTCTTCAAGCTTCATCAAGTATTTGCCTGCGTATTTGATGATTTCTGTAGTCACCAGAGGTATGTCTAAATCACCAGAGGTATGTCTGATGTACCATGGAGCGGAAGTTATCAACCGTAAAATTTTATTTTGCATACGTTGGATTCTATCCACATTTGAAGCTGAGGCAGTGCCCCAAAGTTGGATTCCGTAAGACCATATTGGTTTTAAAATAGTCTTGTAAATTAGAAGCTTACAATCTAGGCTAAGTTTTTAGTTCCTGCCAATAAGCCAATGTAGTTGTGTTAGCTTAAATTTCATCTGTGTTAGCTTTGAGTCAATATGGTGTTTCCATGTAAGGCGACGGTCAAGATGTATACCAAGATATCTCTCCATCATAATAAAATTAGATATTTTTTTGGAAAAAATACGCACGACTGGGTAAAGAATAGAATTTGCATTGGCGAACGATAGACATCATTTGGGAATTATTAGTTGTAACAGTCACTTTAAAAATCCTCTGCTAAATACTAAAATATGGCATCTCACATGGTTCGATTATTACACTTTTACGCCAAAAATTCGGCATAAGAATCTTTGATTTTGTAGTCGTATCTAATTTAAATCTATTACGTGACTTGCTTTTCTGATATGTTGCGCAATATTAAACATAAGTTTATGCCTTGGCTTTCATCCTGTAAGTACGCGTGGAAATAAATCAAGACAGCAAAATTAGCTG
Source organism: Trichopoda pennipes (assembly GCA_030448955.1). NCBI lineage: Eukaryota > Metazoa > Arthropoda > Insecta > Diptera > Tachinidae > Trichopoda > Trichopoda pennipes. The sequence continues at coordinate 25,637,554 of JASKUP010000017.1, read as the reverse complement.
ACAAGACTTTGTAATCTTGCCAATAAATATAAGGCGGTAAACGCTTATGCAATTTTGGATAAAAGTTTCTTTTATCAGAATAACAGTCGGATGCCAAATTTCGCAGCTGCTTTCGGTGAAGAACGTTGAAATTTGCTACAGAAGGCTGACAGTTATCAGGCACGTGACTGAATAAAAGCAAAGTCTGCCGTAAATTACAAATAGATTTGTTTACAATCATTACAGACGGAGGAGGGTTGAATGGAGACCCATTGAAGAAGCGATCTGTTTCGATTTCCCGCCTACGTGTATATTGTGTTAATAATACGCACGTGAAGAGTTCTGTAACATTCATGAAATAGTCTTAATTTTTTGCCTTATTTTTCTGTTGCAAACTCTTAAATTGTCTTCTATTACGGCTTTAAAAACAGGTTTCCTTTTAGGAACACCCTTTAATTCAAAATTTTATTTTTTCCATGCAGACATATGTTAATATAATATATGCTCGCCTTTAAGGTTATTTTATTATTTATTGCGTATAGACCTGCAGTGGAAGTTTTATGTAAACTGTCAGATCGTTTGCAGAAATAGAGTCCTTTGGCAGACGGCCAGACATTGTTGCAACAATAGTGTTTTTACTCTTGACCGCATTACCTACATAAATCAAAATAAGAAAACTTTTCAATTATAATTTATATCAAAAAATTGCTCTTGTTCCCATTTAGTTTTTCAAATACGTAACCATACCGAAGTGCAGTTATTGAAAGAGACACCTGCTGGTTAAATGAACTTGTAAAAATTCTAAAAAATATATAATTTTTATGTATTCTAAAAATTTGTATGTTTTGATATTGTTCAGTGAGGCCAGAATTATTTAAAAATAAATTTTTAAAGAAAAATCTTGCCTTAATTAAAATTTTCAGGTTTTTCTCCAACTGTAGCCATTGAAGAGAAAAACGAGGATCAAAGGGTTACGAGTGAAAAATACAAAAACTAATTAGCAAAACGCCTACTTTTCCCTTTTACCATTCATATGTATTTATGTAAGCATATCCTATGAAAAGCACACATGTGTAAATTCTATAAATACTCGTACACTCGTACAATGAATATTGAGAAGCACACATATGAATTCAAATGCTATTCTGCTGGCAAATTGCACATGTATTCAAACACATACAACAACTACATTAACAGGTAAACTAAACATTAAGTTAAACATCATAAAGGATGGGTGGCATGATATTATTTTGTTTCGTTTGCCAAATTATACAACAATCAGACATCCTGTCTTAAAACAAAAACAAACAAAAAATACTTTTTAAATATTTTCACTCAGCTTCGTGTGTATTTGTGGCTTTTTTCTAATATTTTTAGCATTTATTTGTTAATTAATAGAATTAATAAATAATTTACCGAACGTATGTAATTACAGGCAAACATTTAGAAAATATTTTACAACAAAATCCAAAGCCACAATGATGACCTCTTATCCTGTGTCATTAAGAATCCCCTCCTTTAAAATGTCAGTATTTTTTTAGATTGGTCACATGTGTCTTGAAGTTATACTTTTTCATACATATAGTTGTTATACAGATATACATATGTACGTTTTTATGCTTATTATTATTATTTTTTTTTTAATATAATAATAAAAAATATTGAATACTACTCACTCTAGTTGGTATCGACAAGGTATGTGATTTTAAAAATTATGAAAAATGAAAAAATACTTTCTATTGTTGAACAGGAAAAGGTTACATGTGTTGTATTTATTAGTTGTTGGTGTGTTTGTATACTTTCGATTAAAATTACACAATAAAACACGTTGACCGGGGGAAAACATTTACAAAACATCAATATATTGTGTTCACTAAATTATGGCTTAAACTTTTATTTAAAAATTTAAAATGAAAAAAAAAATAAATAAAATTTAAAATAATTGACGACACCGATGACACGGTGCGAAAGTTTCCAGATGTGTCCAATTATCTCAGTACAACTTACAAACAACTAACAGCAATCGTTCGTTCGTTCTATTCTATTCTCCACCTATTATCGTTAATACTTTATTAGTTTGTTAAATGGCATGACAATCATGTGTTTTTTTCCTTTTCTGAGAGCCCTTGTTGTTGGCAGGATAATTTAATTGAACAACAAAAATGGTAACAAGTGCAGTAAAGATGATTTAATGCCGGTGCAAGTGCTTATTTCATTTGTTCACACTGATACAGCACGCAATCGCGTATATTATTTTTGTATTCGTGTACCTGAGTTAAAACTTAATATATAATTAATTCGAGGCAAAACAAAACAGATTTTTAAAAAATAAATAAGAAGTTCTTACTACTCTATCATTGAGAATATTATTAAACAACAAGTTTTATATTTTTTAAGGGCGTACTTCGTATAGTATTACAGTAGTTTTCCGACTTATACAATCCAATTACTAATTGGCCTGTTCTTTATATCCCGTAGCATATTGAAAGAGAAATAAATCCTCTATTTTATTCAAAACTTAAAGTATATGCATGTACATACTATTTTGAATATTTTATTAAAAGAACATGCATACATCAAGAATCACCGAGAAAACAGAAATAACTCTTTTGAAAATGTTCAAAAATAAGCTTGCATGGACTCAAGCTGTAATTAAGCAGAAACTTGGTCCTCAATAATATTCATGTATTTTAATTAAGTAAGTAATATAATATTTACAATGTAATATACAACTTATAAAGAATTCAGACAGCTCAGCCTTTTCTACTTAGAAATAATATTTACAGGTAATTGGTATGTATAATTTAATAATAATATTATATACATAAGGAAAAATTTACAAAAACCTATTTGATCAAAAAAAAAAAAAAAACAAAATTTTGGAACGTTAAATAAAACTTAACTCTAATTGTTAACGGTCAGTTCGTTAATATGATGATGTTCAGATTCTTCGCACCTGGTTGTGTAGTTTAAAGTTAGTTGGAGTAATCTTTCATGAACCATATCAATATTATGAATGGAGTGCAGACGATATGTTGAAAAATACCATGGCAGATTGTATATCATTTTTAGAAGCTTGTTTTGACATATTTGCAGTTTGTTTACATGACATTTAGCTACATTGCTCCAAGCTGGGGCAGCATAATATATTATAGCCATGAAAATAGCTTTAAATATTAATATTTTATTTTCTCGTCTTAACGTGGATTTTCTATTAACAAACGGATACATAAGTCTCGTGACATTATTTACCTTTTTAACAACATATGAAATGTGTTCGCTGAAGTTTACTTTTTTATCAAGTATAACGCCGAGGTATTTCACTTGGCTCGACCAGTTAATTTCAGTATTGTTAATGCATATATTTCTCTGAGGAATGTAAAGATGTTTCCGCCTTCTTGAAAAAAACATTGCCTGAGTTTTTTGTGGATTCATGAGTATTCTCCATTTCAAAAACTATTTTTCTGTATTAATGAGTGCGTCTTCGAGATTATCTATTATATCCTCAGCACGTATTCCACGACATATAATAGCAGTATCATCAGCGAATATTGACGATGTACAATTGGTCTGTACCGGAAAATCCGATGTAAATACATTGTATAAAATGGGTGATAGACATGAGCCTTGAGGACAGCCAGCTGCGATTCGAATTTTGGAAGATGTGGTGTTACCTATATGTACTTTATAGGAGCGGTTTGATAAGAAACTCTGAATTATTTTTACAATTTCGGGTGGGAAACGGAGGTTTATCATTTTAAAGATGAGGGCAACGTGCCATACAGAATCAAAAGCGGATTTAACATCAAGTAGAATCATTCCCGTGGATTTTCGGGCTCTAAAATTGTCAGTTATTCTTTTCTTAATTCTGATTAGGGGATGAGATGTGTTAATTCCAGTTCTAAACCCGAATTGCTGCGAAGGAAATATATGGTGCTCATCACAGAAACATAAAACTTTCCTTTTGACAACTTTTTTTCAGAATTTTGCTTATGGATGACAACAAACTAATGGGTATATAAGAAAACGAGCGAAACGGATCTTTACCAGCCTTGCATATTGGTATTACCTTTGCTTCATGTATTTTGGTTCATAACAATTATGTAATTGAACGTCATCTGGATCAAATTAGAAATCAAGGCGCCATACTACAGCAACCAATCGAAGTAAATACAGTAGCAGAGAATCAAGCATTGGAGCAAGAGATACAGACAAAAGAAGATTTTCCATGTTCTATAAGAAAATTCAGACCACGTGAAGGAGGTAAAGTAAGAAGAAAACAAAACGCAAATGTAAATATAAAAAGTTTAGATATTGATTAACTATCTGCTTAATGCTTGTACTTTTACTAATGAAATAAACAATTCATTTTGTTGTATTAGCATCAGCTTTAGCAGGAGCATGTAGAGTATTAATTACATATACATATATCACTTAATATAAATTATTATTAGTTTAGAAATTACAAGTGAATACATAATACGTTGTATATTATTCACTTGTGCCAGATTTTTTAACCATAATTATTTTATATTCTATATTTTTTTCTTCGACTTGTTTTTTTTTTAATATACATTATTAAATTCAATTACAATAACATATATTATAATAAAAAATTTAATAGAAAGAACAATTACAACAATTATTTCAATTAGATAATTTTAATAATTCCCTAATTGCCACAAAATTTCATTTGCAGACTAAGACTTTTATAAAGACATCAGCAACGTGCCACTTTATTGAAATACATACGTTCTATCTTCAAATGACCTTTTAATAAAATATCAATGTGTATCGATCTTTTACATATTGATTTTTTTGCGTTAGCAATGCAACCAGCATTACGTGATAAGATTTACATCGCCACCTGGCCACCAATAAAAACAGGCCTGGTATGGGGCCGCGAAACCACTACCACCACGATACTCCCAAAGGGCCAACCTTAATAATCAGTCAGAGAAACAGCTAAATGCTTAAAGAGACAAATAACGGAAACTCTGCGGGCCACTGATTCGCGTGGAAATAACGTAGAGCTTCCAGTTGTACCCCTGCTGACTTCAGGGGACTGGGCTCCCTTATACCCCCAGCAGCACAGGTCTAGATAGTTGAAGTTCTATAAAGACCGATAAATGTGCCCCCGGGGGGTACCCAGCATCCATATACAGGGCGTCCACCGGGAAGGTGTACTACTTTGTTTGTTTATAATTTTTAATTAAATGGAAGAGAATGGATCTTATATTGATAAATGTTTGTTTACCTAACCATAACCTTGCTTTTTAGATATCCCCACAAAAAAAGCGCGGAGCAGTGAAATCAGGCGACCGTTGAGGCTAATCAACATCACCATGTCTTGAAATAACTTATTGTGGAAAGAGGTCTCGCAGTAATTACACTTTAATGTTGACTGCATGCGATGTGGCACGGTCTTGTTTTCACATTGTCAAGCCTAAAGCATGCAGTTGTGTCGTTAAAAAGTTTTCAATCATATCACGATATCGCTCCCCATCCACAGTCACCATTATGTCGTTTTCATTTTCAAAGAAGACACATCAGACTGTCACTTTTAATGGGTGCAAAGGTGATTTCCGATTCCCCAAAACCGACTGTTCTGTTTATTCGAATATCCATTCAAATGAAAATGTGCCTCGTCACTCATTATAATTTTTTTATGAAAATCGGGGTTGTCACGGGCGAGCTGTAAGTTCATATTGGCATATGTACGGCGGCGTATATAGTCTTGTGGAAGAACCTGTTGCGCCGACTGAATCTTATTTGAAACAAATTCAAATCCTTGTGCGACATTGTTGCCAAAGTTCTTTAAAGGCCAAGCTTGTTTTGAACACTTTCTTGAGCAGCAGTAAGGATTTTACCAAAATTTCATTTTGAAACTGAAGAATCTAATATCTCAAGCCAAATTGATTAAATAAGAATTATATTCAATCGACAAAGTAAAAAGACAACAAAATTCAAAAATCTTTTATGCCATAACATTTTCATTTTTCATTGGAAGCCATTAAAAAAAAAAAGAATCACAAAAAAAATTGTACAAAAAACAATTTTTTTACAATATCCTAGCATGCACAAGCAATGCAAATAGAAAATTGCTATCTGAAATCAAAATCTATGTAAATTGGGCTAGAGATTTCTTTAAACATTTTTTTAAAATCATTTCGGACTCAAGTGTCGAAAATTTGCTAAATCATTTGAGAACATTTTTTTTTTCACTACATCCAGGAAATCTGAAATCTGGAGAGATACGAAATTGTATATGCTCGTGATACCGTGAATAATGAGAACCTTTTTTATATTATTAAATAGCGTGTAAATTTTCTTTATTTTATTCACTTGTATTTTTAAATTTTACTATTATTTAATCAACTGGCAGTGAAATTTTATTTTAATTTTGCATATTTTTTTTATCAGTGTACTCCAGTTTTAATCAACTAAAAAAGATTGGTTCGGTTATGTAATTGAAGAAGATATAATAAAAAAAATAATGATTTGGCTGGTTGCCCGGGCTTAAAAATGTATCCAATTTTTAACAACAGTAACAACATAATGAAAAATGAGCGAATTTCCTTGCTTTTGAATGAAACTCAATACTCTTCCACAAGGGGAAATGGCTTGTTGTGTAACTCCCAATGATAATGCAAGTTCTTCTTGCGTTTGAATCGTGCAAACTATCGTTCAAAAATTTTTTTACGTTGGTGCATGTGGACCGTTAACTTCTACCAACAATCGATAACTTTCACCAGTCGTGTTTTTCAAATGAAACAAGGTTATCAGATTACCCGCAAAATATCTGTTTTAGATACGAAATTTGACATTACACACTTTGACCTCTATCGAATTCTAAATTTGTTATTTGTTTATCGAGCATCACCGATAAATATTTCATTTTGATTTTAAATGTTAAACTTCTGCAGCTGTGTAAATACTGTATTTTTCAATAATTTTTCAATAAAAAGGAATTTTATATTCTGATCATCTCTAAAAATTCTAATAAATATATTTTTAAAAAAAAGTTAGCGAGCTAAAAATAACGCAAATATTATTTTTAAACAAAACCACTTAAATTGATTATTGGCTGTAAAGCTAGGAAACCTTTAAGCACATTTTCAATCAGTTAAACTGTTTGTTATATTTAAAAATTATTTTTAAGCAACTAAGAAGTTGATAGAGAATCAATAAACATAAACATTAGAGATTAAAAAACAAAATACCAATACCAATCAATAGTGACTTTATAACACCAAAATATTGGTCAGTAAAAATTAAGTCACTATTAAATATACAATTTTAAAGTATAGATTATTCTCATCCATAAATAAATGTTAAAATGCTTTAATCAAGATAAAACTTGTATTTTTAATATTCTTTTAATAACATTCGCTTTTCTTAATAACATAAATTTTTCATTTTTCTTCCCCTGACAAATCTTATAGAAATAAAATTGTAAAAATTCATAATAATCAATATCTAAATAAAAACATGTTTGCAACATATAAAGAGACTATTTCACCATTATGAAATATTATTTTCAGTCTTAAATTTACCAGCAGATTCCTGAAAATAAAAAGAAATTAAAATATTTATTTAATTTAACTGTAAGTCCCAATGAGTCCCAATAAATATAGTTAAATTTGCTTTAATAACTCACATTAGGTTTGGATTTTGGTTTGTTCGTACTCGCACTTGAAGTGTGAGTTTTCTTACTTTTATTGTCCTTTGATTCATATGACAAGTCTTCAACAGGCTTTACTACACAATTTTCAATTTCGTTAGGAACAACGTTGTTGCCATTTGGGTTATGTACTTTACTATCGTCAACGGTGTCATCAATATCTATTGCCGAATGTGCTGGAATATCATCAACAGCGGGATCGTTATCATCAGGATCTTTCTTGACATGTAACATATCAATTTCTGTTAGACCAATCTTAGGTTCCTGCAATAATATTTATATTGAAAATGATTTCTTATTAAAATAAAATTAAACTTCTAGTCAAAACAAAACATCATTAGATAATCATAAAATAAGATATCCTGTAGAAAACAGCTATAATGTATTTAAATCTTTTCTTTTGTTAACCTTAAAAAATTGTGAGTTCGCATTTTATGCCACCGACTAGATATTCCTAATTTTAGATTTATATCTTTTTTTTAATATTTAATGCTTAGAAGTTCTAGTCCTTGAGGACTTTTTAACGGTGCAAGAATAAAGCAACAACCGCTTCTAAACAATTTGGAAAATTAATTATTTTTCTAAAAATAAGCACAGACAGTAAATTTCACAGCAAATTACATTTAAAATTGATATCTCTTTGACATCATCCCATTTAAAAATTTGCTGACGTAGAAAAAACTTGCTGGCGGCAGTTTGTTTCGTATCGAATAGATACAAAATTACAACAATTATTTCAGCAGTAATGCTGATCAGGCTTCAAATTAAAAAAACAAAAAATAAAACATTTTCTAATGGGCACAAATATAATTCGGCAAAGTTCGATTTGAGGTTTTCTATTCAAAATGGCATTAGGGGACATTACGCTTCAACTTAAACTAAAATAATAAATTCAATTTTTGTTCACCTTGTCAAGAGCCGCATCTGATACATGCAGATGAAAGTTTTCTTTACAATAACTTCTCAACAGTTCAATGCCTTCGTCACGACAATTGCCATAACGGGTTTCCCATGCATCCATTAAGCGATTATAGTAACGAGGGTGTTCAATATACTTTAAATATTTATGCGTTTCAGGTGTTGGAAAAATACGTTCCAAGGGAGTACAGCGATTTAATTCATCTTCAGATACAATTAAACACCGCACATCATCCGGATTTAGATTATCCAAAATGGTATCTAAATATTCTTCGCGACATTCTATAGAACGATTGGTAAACTGATTATGCTTGCGTATTTCATCATTTCTAAGGCAAGTAGTAAAAATACGCCTATCATGGCAAAGTGGGCCCGTTAATTTTAACAATTCTAAAATCTCTTTTTGACTTTTTTCAGTAAGTTTTGGAGGCACCTGATACAAGGCCGTATTTAAGATACATTGTATCAGGGGTCCCTTAACGTGCAAGTCCAGTGGCAATTCTGAATGTAACGAAGGCGATATATTTATTTCCAAAAGCCAGGGTATAAGATTTTCATCCAATAGAACATCAAAGCCGAACAGTTCATAACAATTATAACGAAAATTAACATTCTGTCGATATGTTCGATTAAGACCAGGTTCTCCACTTATAATTGCTCTTATAACTAAATTACGTAAAGTGGCCCACAGATGTTTAGTGTTGACTCCGCGATCCTCCAGACAAGACCACAAGGATTGTAAGGTCCACTTATGACCCTGGCAAGCATTGATTACTTCATTTTTGGTGTAGTTACTTGAAAACTTATTTATACTATAATTTGTAAGATGCATACACCGTTCATCTAGATTGTTTAGTTCGGAATTATATTTAACTGCATAAACGACGAAAAAGAAAACATTTCAGAAAACATTAGTCGTATTGGAAAATTGTAGGTAACACTCTTACCGGAAGCAAATCTCGCTAGACCATCTTTATACATATAGATACGTAGAGGATTTATAGATGTCATAACCACATATAAACGCATATCGAATTTATTGTCATTTATTAATAAGGGACGCTCAATATACCTGTAACGAGAGTTATTAACTTAAAATATAAATTTAATAAATGAAGTCTTACTTTTGTACAACTAAGGGACGATCTTTAGGAAACTGGGACCATTTATTTACAATACTTATACCAGTCCCTCTAGCACTAGCTGGTGGTTTAATAATCCATTTTGCTTGTCTCGAAGCATTTTTCGGCCAAGCTTGTCGTAAGTCCTCTATATCATCCGGTAATACGAAAGATCTTTAAATGTATAAGAAAAAGCAAATATTTCATTTTATAGTTTTATCAATTTTTATTTTCCAGCATATAGTGTGTTTATTTCAAGGTTTACCACAAAACAAGACGCACTATTTATTACAGATCCAATGCAAGAAATTTTGAAATTTTTTTTTTTTTGAGGTTAGTTAAGCCACAAAGAGAACCAACCAAATTCTTTGAGTTTAAATAGAAAAAGCGCCTCACCCTAAATTGGCGGGATATTTCAATGTCACAAAAATTAAAAAAAATTTACCTTTAGCTTTACTTTTAATCTTAATAAATAATTACAATGCCGAAGACAACATAATTTAAATAAATGAATATCCTTCCTACCTTTGCATGAATCCAAATTCTTTGCTGCCGAATTTTTTCATAAACTGATGTATACTTCGCCACATACTGTCCTTACGTCCAATTCTAAACGAACCAGGCATATGATTGTATTTCTGATGTGAACGAATTGTTCGAAAACCAGGACTCTTCATATGTTTTTCCCATACAGCCATCCAATCAGTGGTGTCTATAATAAAACGATTGATATTTTATAAAAAGGGATCAAATAACGAGATACGAGATACAATACATACTTTTGATGATGCGAAAGCCAGAATTTAAAACGACACGTTTAACAATTTTCGGCATAACGGGACTTAGCTTCCATTTTAATATTTTGTGTAATTGAGGAGGCATGGGAGGGCCAGGTTTCGCATGAGAAGCAAAATTTAAATATGGAGGCACATTTGGAAATAGACTTGGCGATAATATACACTGTGGAGTGCTATACACGAAGGTCTTACTGCTGTTTTCTTCATCGCTTTGTGTGTCAGAACCCTCTTTTATAGATGATGCATAATGTATGTTTTTGCTTTGTTTTGTTTCGTTGCCATCTTCCGCAAGGAAAAAGGTTTCACCAGTATATTCTTCCTCTGAATCACTATCTGTATATGTATTAACATCATCAATAGCTAGATATCGTTTATAAATTCAATTATTTTCACATAAAATGGTTGGATTCTACCAAGATAATTACCTGCACAGGGATCATCATCTGCCAGACCGTTAGTGTGGTGGGCCCCGTCATTGCCATTGTATGCTAAAGAAACACCAACATAATTACTATGATTTCCCAAAATTGATCGATCCATACCATTCATTTGATTCTTAAAAATATCGTTATTGCGTGCATCAGGTGTCAAATAATTTGCTGCATAAAAGCTCGCCTCATAAGCAGTGACCGACGGTGGATTAGTCAAACCATTTTGAGTTAAAATCATTTCTTTCTCTTCGTAATGCTGACCATTGAGCAGACTACTTGCATGGAATTGATTTACAATAATTTTTATATTATTTTTAATGGGACTGTTTGCATTATTGTTATTGGGAACGTTTGTTGCAGCAGTATTTTTTATTCGAGCATGATTATTGCCGGAAGAACTATAGCCTGATCGTTTAGCACTGCGAAAATTTGGATATTTTGCACCGCTAGCCGTTTTAGAAGGCGCCTCTTCTCGTGGTCTCTTTAAATGCAACTTTAGTGTGTTAGTAAAGCAAAAAGGATGAAGCGAAATGATGTGCAAACATATAAAAACACAGACACATAAACACAATAATGACTTAGTTATTTATTATTTGTTAAAATATTTTGAATGTTTTTTTTATTAATTTAATTATTAGTGTAAAAATTAAGTTAATGATATCTACATATGTATACTATATAGAATTATGTATCTGCAAATTTTAAAATATAAATATAAACAAAATAAATTAACACAAGATTTGAATTCGTGTGAGTAATTTAAAAAAAAAATTATCATGAACAAATTTGTATTTTAACGGCTTTTAGTTACAATTCAGAATATGATATTAAATCAAAAATGATTTTATATTCAATGTTAGCCGGCCGAAAAAAAACTTTAAACGAAATGCCTTCTTTAATATTTTATATTTTAATTGTAACAAGGCGAATCAATTACGGTGGGAATTTCTTACACTTCCGACGTTTCATTAAATGTCAAACTCTATACAAAGCGTAATAAATGAAGTCTGTAGCTGTTTTGACATTCAGAACAACAGCGAAAATGAACAAATTCGCATCTGCTACCATTTGATCATTTTACTACGATATTTTTTTTTAATAATGTTATGAAACTGAAATTGAATTATACTCCTTGAAACTAAGAACATCAAATGGTGTTGTTTTTTATTAAAAAAAATCTATTAAAGCTCCTTAATTTTTATGCGCAATGTTTTATTACATGTTTCAAATGGCTTCTGGAATTTGTTTTGGAACTTTTGTTTTATTTATTATTATTCACCTTTGGGAAATTTATTTTTCTTTAGAAACCGGGTAAAATGAATTGCGAAAAAATCGATTAAAACTGGACAAATTTTTAATTATACCAAATAGGGCACAATTGTACCAACTTTACCATCCCTGACGTGCATACAAAAAATATTAATTGCATTTAAAATACTAATAAAATTGGGTATTTTTTTAATTACACATTGCAAGTATATGCAAATGAAATCAAGGACTAAAGTCAATTACAAATTGTAATGGAAAAATATAATTTAGAATTATTTGTAATTGAATATTGTAAATTATATATTATTGCCACTAACTGCCAATTAACAAATTTAATTACATTTAAGTTTTTATTTTTTATACTTTTTCTTACTTTTGTGTAATTTTTATATTTTATGATTTAGTTATGTAAATAGCAATGTTGTTTATTTTTTGTATGAATGTAATGAATTGATAAATAAATGTTTAGAATGTAATGATTTTATTAATTTTGTTATAATAAATATTAATAATTGGTAATGATAATAATGATAATGTTGTTCTTAATAATAAAGACTAATTAATTTTCATTCAATTATAATACAATAATATGAAATTAGAAATTTATTTTATATTTTTTTTTTATTAATACGATTTTAAACAATTAAAATAACAATTTCATTGCAGCGAAATAAAGCAAATAGATATAAAAGCTTTTAAAATTCGGTTTAATTTTTATTTAAAAATTGTTTCTCAACCCCTCTCTCAAAATTCGTTCATAAATACCAGTTTATTTTTTATATATTATTTGCTCACCTGATTAGTTACAGAAGACTCTGCCGCTGCCTCTTCAAATGTTGCGCCTGCATGCAGTCGAGATTTATTTTCAACCGTTATGTTTCTCTTTACATGGTTGCCAGTGATAATGCTATTAATACTGCTTGCATTAGATTGACCTGTAGCTGTTGGCGTCGCTGTTGAAGAAGATTTAGCATGTGAAGCATGTTCTGCAACATTGATGTTATTTTTATGCTGTTTTGTTACATGTGGGAATTTGTTGGCACAGGCATTATTGATCATTTCCAATTGGCAGACTTGTGGTGTATGAACATGATTGTGTGTGCAGAGCAGTATATGCTTTTTGCCATACATAGATTCTTTGTACATTTCTACTTCTTCGCGCCATGATTCATGAAAGTCTAATATTTCCAAACCCTTCTTACTGCCGACACTACTACCCCCCTTAACGAGATTGTTGTTGGTTGCATTCTCTTTGGCATGTTGATGATGGTGACTGTGGTGGCGATGTTGACCGTGACCATGACTGTGATTTAATGCGTTCTGTATTAAAGACTGGGCCGCCACATTTGTTGTAAAAGGACCACCACCACCTTCTTTAAGCAATAAGGGCTGTGAGTGGTTCTGATCTTGTTGCTGTTGTATCACTCGCTTTTCAATTACAGGTGCCATAGTATATTTTTAAACTTACTATTTACTTCTAATTTAGGTTTCTGAAATTTAAACAAAAACTTATTGCACAATATATTTCTGGATTTTTTCTTTAACATTAATTATTGTTTTATTAAATATATTTGAAATTTAAATTGTATATTTCATTTATATTTCATTTTTTAGTTAATGTCATGTTTTCGAAAGTATTTTTCCGTTGTGGTACAAGTTAAAAGTTTAGAAATGCAACTGCAACTGAATTTATCTATTTTAAATGTGGCACAGACCCAAGTTTTTCATTTTATCAGTTCTCTAAGCAATTTGTTATTTGTTAGCGACTGGCATACCGAGTATAGAGCGCGCGAACGCATTTTTTTTTAACAAAAAACAATTGACAATAAAACAAAGTTACAAAACTAAACTAATCCATCGATCGATGATAAATCAAATATTTTGATTTCGTTTACACAAACACACTTAATCGTTTAATTATCTCATTCGAACGGGTGACAACATAAAGTGCTAATATATAGACGCGCCATAGTACGTGTAACCATATTTCCATTTAACGCACAGCGCGTATATTACACGAAGTAAGAAGACCTTTATTCACATATGAAAAGGAGAATCAATTATATATATAAATTTAAAATTAATGCCAAACCTAGAACCAATAAGCTTATATCCCTACGTGCTAAATTTGTTTAATTTCTGATTTGCTACTAAAAACAATTTCAGTCCATTTAGTTATAAACAGCAGTAGTTGCTATAACTGCTGAGTGTGACTCCAATCTTTCGGGAGTTTAGAACCAAGTGTCGTTGGAACGAAAATTATTATTCTTTAGTTGGGTTTAAGTTTATTATATAAGTACATCATAAATTATTTGTAAATATTGGCTGACATAAAATGAAAATAAAAAATAAATGGAATACCGAAAGGCACTGAATTTGTATAATAAAATCAATACGTCATTTGACTCCAGCTGGCGCTTTAAAGCGAAGCATACATCAAAAACTACAAATGTATTTTGTATGTAAATGTATGTAATTAATTTAAAAAAATGCAATAAAAACATTTTCACTGTAAGGCAGTATTATAAATAATAAAAAAAGGCATTTCAAAAATACGATATGAAAAACTAAAGTTTTGCGTATGTAATTTTTTTTTTTTCTAAATATTTGTATTTAAAGAAAATTTTAAAATTTTCAATTTATAACCACGTTGTATATAGATTTGGAGAACTAGAAAGCTTATTTCATTCTGGTGTGATTTTAATTTAACTGCTCTCTTTACAATTAATCGCATTAAATAATAAACTTAATATTTTGAATAGCATAGAATAGAATATACAAAATTTAATAAATAAATTATATCAAAAGACTTAAAAGATTTAAAGACAAAGACAGATTTCAAATGCATTTTTTATTGATAGTCTTTCTATTTGTTTAAAGAAAATTTTATATTTTAATCAATTTACAGCAGTTTTTATAATTTTCGAGAATTTTCATTGATTTCATTTTTTTACACATCCATATGTGTAGCAACAATGTAATCTAGTGCAATTTTTAGCAATTTTTTGTATACATAATCTATTAATTAACTAGGTATATTATTCTTTTAAATAACTTAATATGAGTTCAAAACAAAAAAAGAAAATAACTTGGTGAAATCCAAAAATGTGCTATTATTTATTAAAATTGCTATACTACTAAAATATTATCTACATATGCAATACACATATACCAAGAGAGTAAAGTATATATGAAAACAAAATCAAATAATATATAAGTATATAAAATGGATCATTTCAAATTAACCTCAAATATTTATTATATCTTATATAAAATGGCTATTTAAAAATTTTTCATAATTTAATGTGTTCTGGAAATTTGTCATTTAAAATATCGATACCTTTTATTTCCATATCTTTATGTTACAAGTCATCACCATGAATTTCAACTTGAATTCTTTAAAAGAAGGTTACATTTCGAGTGAATTAGTGTATACACAAATCAATTGATATACCTGATTAGAGAACATATAAAACGAAATATGCAGGTATGCATGTAATGGCAATTAATAGATTTTAAGCGATGACATAAATCAAAAATTACAAATTCTCGAAAAAATATAAAAAATATGAAAAAATTCAAAACGATTTTTAAATCACTCGATTTCAACCACATACGCACTTAACGATGATGAATTCAATAGTGTTTTTGTTTTTTTTTTGTTATTTATATACGCAAAATAAATAACATTTTTATCCTCAGGATCGTATTTCCTGAGAACTTCACCTTATATATTAACAGTTTAAATTCGTTTATCATTATATATTAGATTTAGGAATTTAACTGAAATCATCTTTAATATTCCCAGTAAGGAACGATCCACAATTATCTTCGAAATCTATAAGAAATACCAGTTCGAAGAAACGAAACAAATTGTGTTTAGTTTATTCATATTTTTATTAAATATTTTAAATTTTTATTTGAAAGTTTATCGGAATATAATTTTGAAAATAGTCAACTGCATTTGGAGTTACTTAATATTAAAACTGTGGGCGACTACCAATAAATAATCTTAAAGATCAAAATGCTGTTTGAGAGACCATTTTTGTTTTATAAATTTTCCACGATTACATTGTTTTCAAAATTAGCAAAAAAAAAAAACGTTTTTAATTCAAATTTTTTCACTAACGAAGAAAAACTAATTTTTATATTATTTCACACTACACCTTACTTACCCACTTATTCATCTATTTTTTATACACACAGATAATTTTGCTTGTTTGTTAGTAAATGAGGTGCTTCGTCTGCTTTTTTGACATTGAAATTTGTAAATAAGAAAAGGGGAAACTTGTTTATTTTAATTTTGTATTTTATCAAATTTTTATCACAAATTGTTTTGATAACTCTAGCAAGACGTACTTGAACTATTTTTTATTTGAATACAATTTAATTAAAGTTCAATATTGAATTTTGTTAATGCAGTTGGCTGCAACTACAGCAACCAATTAACAAAGAATAATATTTTAAGCCGCAAATGTCCGGCTTTTATATTCACCACGCTCTTCTTTTTTGTTATTTAAATAAGTTTTATAAATAAAAATAATTTTTAAATTAATTTAAATTAGTTCTCTGATTTTTGTAGTGTTACATACCACCAAAAACAGATTTATTCCATTTGCTCAGACCACGCGTTCCAGCAACTCGTATCATTTGTTCAATTATCCTTGTGTAATTTTGCAATACAACAGCTGTTTTAATTTAATGACATCTGCTGTAGGTTTATTCACCAAACTTACCCAACGAACTGTTTAATGTAAAATACTTACATGCAGTATTGCGCCTGCATTGTTTTAATTTATTAGCAATCGTTTAACACTTTTATACTCGATCGAATGACCAGCATAGTAGTGATAGTAACACTTATGAAAAAAATAATAAACGGCTCTTGATAAACAACTAAAGAACGCCATGAGATGGAGAATAACATCCTAAAGGTCCTGAACATTGAACAGCACATATGTCAGACAAAAATTTGTATAGTTTACGTTGCTAATGCTTATGTTTCGTTAATTTGCAACAATCCTTGTAGAAATTTTTAACGAAACAACCATGTGTGCCATGATATTAACCATTGAAAATCACTTTTATTTATCAAAAAATTATGGATAGATAGAACACATTGAAGAACATATAAAAATAAATACCGTTACTCTGTTTACAAACGTTGCCCGCAGCATAGCATGACATAGCCTTATGTATATAATCGTTCAGCACATCAAATAAAAAGAAAAAAAATTATCAAAAAAAAATTGAAATATTATTGTAATGCTCGATGTCATTAAGTTCTGATTAGTTTTTCAATTGATGGATTTTTACCGATAATCTCGTATTTATAAACATTTTTTGTAAGGGTGCTTGATATATTTGTAATTTAAAATGAAACTATATTGAACATGAACTTTCGTTAAAATTTTATTTATATTATCAGTGTTAATCACCTTGAAGAATTAATAAATAATTAAATGACATATGTTATTTTAAGTAATATTTCACTGTTCTTTCCAAACGCTTTATAACTGATTAAAGTGTGCGAGCAATTAAAAGATTCGTCAGCCATTATGGTAATGAAATTTTTTAGTTTAGATCCAGCAGAGGAACAGAAATAAGACATCTGCTCTGTGAATAGAAAAAAATGTTCATAATTTAATTCTTTATTACTAAACAAATGTAAGGTTTGTAGAATAATTGGGGCTATTCTGCGTTTCGATTCGAATCGAAATTTTCTCCGTCTGTCAGATTTGGTATTCTACGTTTCGATTCCGCTCAGTTTCTTTCGATTGTATGTATTCTGCATTACGATCGGAGCTCCGTTTTTCTCAGTTGCTTTTTTGTTAACGGAGGGGTTTTCTTTATCTGTGTTTTTTTGTTAAAAAGTTTAAAATTGAAAAAAATGTAAGTAGAAAATGAGATAAAATGTTCAAAAACGATAAAAAAAACAAAATTATTTTTAATTAATTTATTGAATTAAATTAATTTTTTTTGTTTTAAATTGTTAATTTTTGTACCCGAATATGATGTGTTTTAAAGGTTAAAAATAACAACACCGCAGCAGTATGAAAAATTGGCACATTTAATGGCATCGAAAGCAGACGTTGCATGTGGATACCACAAGCGATCAAAGTGTTCTGCCCATTCTTCCAGGAGTCCTCAGTGCACTAGGTCCTACAACAAAAATACCAGTACATGGAAAAAAGTAGGTATGATTTGTGTGTGATTATTTTATTTTTATTAATTAAAAGTTTTTTGTATTGTATTGAATTAAAATTAATTAAAAGATTTTTATATTGTATTGAATTAAAATTAATATTCCATTTGTTTTTATTTGAACCTTAAAAAATTAAAATAATATATTTGTATTCAATTTTACATTTGTTTATAAAAATGATAACAAACTTGCTTATTTTGCTATTTCATTTCCACATTCCACAGTGATGCTATTAATTTTGTAAACATTGTTGTCTTCTTCTTTTTCTTTCGATTCCGTTTTTCTACAGAATACCAATTTTCGATCGCAACGGAACTGAATGCGGAGACTTAATCGAAACGCAGAATAGGGGTGAATAATTTGATAAGATGTCTCTACTTAACATATTATTCTACAGCTTTATATAGATTTCCTATTACTATTGACCGTAATCCAATTTTCATTTTAAAAGGTGTAATCAACATCTGACAATTTAACAACTTGTAGCAGTAAAATTGTTAAATAAATACTGCTTTTGTGTTTTAAACGATTATAAAAAATAATTTAATTTACTCAGAAAACACAGCGCGTAATTACTGTTTCATCTACAATATATCAATTGTAGATAATCGTTACTCCTGAAAGCTTTTGCATTTAATTATTGTTTACGATCTGGCAACATACTCTTAAATTCACCACACCCTTATAATTAAAAAATATAAACAATTTTGTTTATAGCAAGGGGTTTACCATTTAAAGCGTAATATTTAGGGAAAATTTAAATTAATAATGTCAAAAATTTACTTAATGCCCGTGGTGGTATTTTTAATATTTCAAGTTACTTTTATTGGGACGTAAGTAGAATAAATCCAAAAAAGGTCCTATTAAAGCTTCCAAATTTTTTTAATAAATGTTCTTTGTTCTCTTAACTCGAAATGGCTGTATGTTCTTGATTTGTGTAGTTATATAGCGGCAGTGTTACAGGGTCATGTTGTACCTACAGTTCCTTACATCAGCGATGCAGCAACTTATTCTCCAGAAAGTTGTGTATTTGGCCAACTGATTAATATAGGCAGTGCATTGCGTAAGTAAACTAAGAAAACCTTTTAAAGGAAAATTACATATTTTTCAATTTCGAGAATATGAGTCATATAAAAAATCCGTTCTATCCTTATTTTAATTTTCTAGTGGGCATTACCATTTACGTACGTTATCGACAAATTAAACAGTTATTTCAGCATCACTCTGATTTGGGCAACAACTTATTGCGTTATAATCGTTTAGCTGTATGGTTTGGTCTAGCCTCCTGCTTGGGTATAAGTATTGTGGGCAATTTTCAAGAAACAAATGTACGAATTGTTCATCTAATGGGAGCGTTCTGCTGTTTTGGGTTTGGCACTTTATACTTTTGGATGCAAGCCTTAATATCGTATATGATTTATCCACTCGCTGGTACTAAACATTATGCTCATTTACGTTTGGCTATGTCGGTATGCTGTACTATTCTATTCATATTATTAGCCGTGACTGGAGTTATGTCACATATTTTATTCAAGGGCTTAAATCCTAGAAAATGGTATGTATTTATAAAATACATTTGTAAAATCAAATTTTAATACTTCCGGTTAAGGTATCCTTCTGATGGCGGCTGGTACTTTCATGTAATTAGCACTATTTCTGAATGGATTATTGCTACTATTTTCTCATTTTATATTTTAACGTTTACGAATGAATTTCGTGATGTTGATATGGATCATCCTCAAATACGTTTGATTTCCTACTCTCTTACTTTACAATAAATTTGAATTACATTTTTTTTTTTAATTGAACAATGAAGCGATATACTTTAAAATTTTAACATTTTTGTCCGTTATTACGAGTTAGCAATAATTATAACTAAGATTTTTGAATACATTTTAAAGTAAACTTTAACGACGAGTAGAAGGATGGATTTGATCTTAAGCGTATCGATTTCTTGTAGACTAAAACACTAACCAAAACTTTATTCTATGGTCCAAAAAATCGTAACTTTAAGTATTGCTAACTTATAATAACGGACAATAGAAACGCATTTTGAGCTCATATTTGTACATTGTATTTTTTTACCTTAAGTTATGACCTTCCTTTACGAATATAAAGTAATAAGAAATAAACAAATAAATAAATTTATAAGTTAAACAATATTAATATTTTTATTTACATATGCATTAATATATTTTTAAAATTCACTTGCAATTTTTAGCTTTATATTCTTCATTCATTACAATAAACTAAAGCGAACAGTAAAATTTAGTTATGAGCGGAATGAAATGTACTTTTTGGTTCGCTACAACCTTTGCTAGCATTGTTTGTATCTAAAATGTGACATTCGTGTAAATCAATTTTAAACGAAAGGCGCTAAACTTTGCTTCAATACTAAAATGTTCAATTATATTATTACTTTTGTTTATGTGTTTCTCCACGATTTTGGGTGGTTTAAATAGCTCTACATTTTAATGTGTTGTAAAACTGTATATAGTAAATGGGTGTCATTATTTAGAGTATGCAGTATATGGAGTTTTAGTCTTCGAAAATGTTTTTTCAGTATACTTTGGATGCAGCTTATTTGTCATTCAATATTAAATTAATATCAATTATTATTAATTAATTATTAATATCAATTAATATTAAATTTATCTTATGAGAAACCAATTTTTTTAGATCCGCTTTTGCATTTAATTTACTTAGTTTTTAATGTATTTTATTCAACATTAACATATGGCGACATAATTAATAATTTGAACAGCAAACTGAAGCAATTTCAAAATAAGTTTTTTTATTGTTTTTGTTTTTTAATTTAATAATCGCAATACGATAGCATATAAAAATTGGATACTTTTAACTTGGTATCTTTTCGTTGTATACTATGCAAATAAAAATCTTATCAGTTATTCCTATGCATATATGGTACTTTGAATTATATACTCAGAATATTTATGCCATTCGTTGAATAAATTTACTGGGTTGTTCTTTTCCAATTGTACCCTTTTTAAACCACTTGGAAACTAAATCTGTCATCAATTGTTCCTGTAAATGACGATCATTATTTATATTTTATTGCAGTTATTTTACGTACATTCATTGTTATCAAGATTTATTAGTCGGAACATTAACACCATTTTAGTTTTACGAAAATTTGCTTAAAGCAATAGCTTACTTTTGAAGCAAAATAATATTTTTAATATCAGGAAAAAATATATTATTTTATTTCTTATTATTTAAACATTAGGCAAATCGAACTAAATTATAAATGATACTAAAAAAATTAAACATTTTTAAATATGGACTTTTTGTAACCATAAACTGATTAACACCATTCCAATGCTAATAATGCCAAAATTTAAAAAAGTCGATATTGATACTGCACTTTCATTTTTGTTGTGGTTATTATTAATACTACTTGCACCATCAGGGCAAGATAAGTTCAGTTGGGCAGATAACTCCTCAGGTACATCCAAATATACACGATCAAAACCAAAGGTAAATATTAACTTTCTCAGCTTGTCAATATTAACGAAATCATTTTGTGAGGACCATATTGTTAAAGAACATTCATTTGTTTCATTAATTGCTTTTACTAAATCGTGAAGTTCATTTAAGCTATTTGCTGCAATGCCAGCACGTACCGGAAGTGTTATAGACTGTGTAACGTTATTATATCTTATAGCCTCTAACATTGCATTAGTCATTTTATGCGTATAAGAGCCATTACTACTAGATGATGTCCAATTTGTTGTCCAACCAATAGATAATACAACCTTTTCGAATTGAGCACAACCGGTAAAAAATTTTTGAGGGTTTACAGGTCTAGTCTCTGACAGAGTTTGGCTTATTGGGCCTTCGATAATATCGGCATTTAGCCAAATTGGATATGTCATCTATTTGAAATATGAAACGAATTAAGGTACATTAGTTTTTAATTAAAAAACGATTGCTTCCAAACCTCTGGAATTGTAGCCTTTAATTCCTGTAAGGAGCCTTCAAACACTTCTATAGTCTTGAAATCAATTTTAACTCCTTTCATTTTATCTCCATTTTTTTCGTTATGAGCTTTTATTTGCAGAAGAAAGGAATCCAATGATAAATCTGAAGATTTTGCTGGAGGGTGAGCCATTATTGGTACATTTGTTCCAGTATTTTTGATTTTGCCCATTACAACATCAGCTTCTATGAAATTAATATCACCTTAAAAAAATTCATTAAAATTTATATTAGACTCAAAATTATTCAATTACTTTAGTTTTAAATTCATTTCAAGTTACAGTTTATTAATATATCTCTTCCTGTCAAATGATATAAAATTTTGTTACTGTCGGTTTCTCTTAATGCGAAAGAACTGTTCAGTCGGTCGCATTTAAATAAACTGGCAGTTAATCAGGAATGTGATAAAAAAATCGTTTAAAGATTATAAAAGTATGAATGTTTGTGGAATCTAATTTCTAACTATTTTAAATTATTTTCCTAAACAAGTAACCTGTAATAACTGCAGGGGTTCAAAATTTTAAGCTTTTGCAACACTATTCTTCACCGCTGTGTCCTATTACTATACCCTTTCAAAACAAGGTAATTAGATTAATTAGCATAGATATTAAATACCTACATCGTACTTAAAATTTAGTACTTTTCCTTGTTACAAATATAAATATTCCTAATATTTTCAAGTGAAATATAAAAAAGCAGCTGATTTAAAATCAAAATTTTTATCACATACTTACATATTTGAATAATAAATTTTAATTATTACCGTTATAAAATCTTCGACGCAGAAGTGAATTAAAAGGAGTTGCCGTAGTAATTACTTACTGTTTAGAGCATCCGTTAACTTCTTCTGACTGTTGACTGCATGTGCCCATTTTACTGCCGTCAAATTTGACTTGGCTGTTGCAGCAGCACCTATTTTTTGGTAGGAGTCCATCTCAAAAGACTTAAAATTTATCGTAAAGGAAAAAAATTCTATTTTCTGTATCTATTAAATGTTTATTCCTACTAATAATTTTTTTTTTAAAAGTACCTAACTTCTACACGGTAAAGAGATCATTAATTCTACATAAGTATCTCTCCTAACATATTCTCTCAGTTGTTTTGAAAATTAAAACTTAAATTTTATTTCTACATATATGAAACAAATTTTCACCAACTTTTGAGAATTTCTTTAATTAATTAATTGTCTAGCAGAAACGGATTTACGAAAGAATACTAAAAGGGATTAAGACTAGTTTTTGTACAAAGTAAGTAAATTCAAATACAGTTTTTTTGTCTGCTTTTCTGTGCGATAAAAAACGTCAGCCCCAGCAGTTGAAACTGTGCATGCACAGCCAAACCAAGTACTGTCATATACTCGCATCAAAGGAAACCGCTTATTAAATCAATTAATTTGAGATATAAAAAGATATTAAAAACACTAAATTTTTCGTATATTTATATGTACATATTCTTCGTGATGGGTATGAAACATGCGTCAATAATAACCAATACTAACATACAAACATACGTAGCAATAAATTTTTGATCGTTTTCGGTTTCATTTCTTGTTAGTTTCCTACTTTTTTGCTTGATTTCCTTTTTTGGCTATTCAGCTGAAGTTTTAATTTTTTTTTAATACACACACACATACATACATATCCGACTGCTTTGTTAATTTTTTTTTCATAGTTTAAAATATGTTTAAATTTCTTACTTTCAAAGTCGAAAATCGAATTTTTGTATATTAAAATAAATGTACCTTGTGGGAAACATTGTACATTCCATCTCTACAATATAATTTACAATGAAAAAAACAAAAAAGCTTAAAAAGCATAGTTGCCAGATAAAGAAGGTGTAAGAAGTCGTCTTTCAGAAAATAATATGCTCTAAAAAACCAGGAAAAAACAATTATTTTTATACTATAAAGCCCGTCACAAATAAATGATTTGACAAAATTTGGTCGCTTGCATTATCTTCAAGTCGGAAACCGTTTAGTTGCAGCGAAAAGTTCTAACAATTGATTAAACGTGATATGTACGACAAGTTCGATTAGTTGCAATTTTTATTAAAAAAAGCTACGCATGACTGTATTCAAATATAATAAAATCAAGTTTTATTCTACACACTGGTTAAGTCGTCAGTGTGTAAATTTTAGCACCTTAAAATCGTCAAATCAGGCAGCTGTGCACACAAGTATCCTTGAGGCAAAAACATATACGTAATGGCATCACTTTAGCAAACTCAGACACTGTGACAACAATTGCAATAACAAAAATGATTAACAAATTTAAACTATTTAAAACGAGTAACTTTTTGTTTTGTTTAATCCAAAATTTAATTAAAGTTTTAGTACCAAAGTACCCAGTATTAAAATACAACTTGATAAAATCATTTAACGATTTATAACCAGATTTTTACAAAATTGACTTTTTCCTTAAAAGTTCATGCGATTTATTTAGATTAAAATTATTGTAGCACTTAATTTAATATATGTATAAATATATACCGACTCACAAAATGTCGTTTTGTTATTAAATTATAAAACGGTTGCTTTCTAATTTGATTATTTGCTATTTCACTACCCTTGTATAAACACAAAGTCAACGGTTTCACAGCTGTGTGCTCTGTGACCGAACAATACTATAAAACATTTCTACAACATGGAGAGATGCTAGCTTAACCCTTTTTGGCCTAGATTGTGCCCGTTTGTAATTGTACTAATCACGAACAGAATTTTTTGTTCACACAAATTTAAAAACGTTCAACCAACATTTTTGTTTTTTGATTTTCGTTTTTTTATTTATTTTGGCAATAAGAACTGGGACCGACTGACTGCACATGTTTTTTTATTCTCTTCGAAATTGGTTATGCCTTTTAATTTCTAAACGTCAACGGCCATTTAAAAATTTATGTAGTGCAGCGTATTATAATTAATATTATATATCTGTAAATACAATGCATGCACGCGATTATACAAAAAAATATTTTTATATAACATCTGTTATTCTGCTTTTCAAAAATAAAAATTAGAGATGACATCACTTCTAAACTTAAACGTTATGAAAACATACAGTTTGTTTGTCATTCGTAGGAAAACACATTTAAAATTTTGTTTAAAAATGTGTTTAGTACATTTATTGCAAATGGTACAATTAACAAACGGTTTAGGCCAACCCTAAAAACAAATGTTTTGACAATTTTATACCCACAACAGCTTCTTTGAGTTTGCCACACATACATATGTATGTATGTACACCTTATAAACAGGGCTTCATCTAATGAACACGTTTTATCCCCAAACTGAATTTTTCGTCCACATTTCAATTTAGTACGAAAATTTAACACCACTGCAGTTTTATTTAACCCATTTTTTACCGAATTAATTTTTTTCGCTAATATAACAACTTTTGTGAGTTTTTGAAACAAGCTGCGTGCAAATTAACGCCACATTTTTAACAAAACTTCGTTGCCTTCTTTTTGCAAAAAGCACAGCGATTTTGTTTGGGAGCGTATCTTATCTCATTAAAAACTCTTTTATCTATCTGTTTCGAAGATTTCGGTCTTCCGCTTCCAACTTTGTTGACGAAAATGTAAATAAGCAAGCCCCTTTTTCTTATCTCCAAACAAAAAGTGAATGGAACCCACCACCATTTTTTTGACCTATTCTATATTTTTCAATATTTTCATTCATCCTATCGACTCCATCCATATACATATTTGTTATATCTTGTTATAACATTTGGTTGATCGATAAGAACTTTTTATTTTCGGATGAGATCCATCTTGTTTGTAGCTTGACAAATTGCGTTTTGTGCATCAGGCCAAAAATCAAATCCCCCTCGATTTTGTTCGCTTTTTACCTTCCTTGCCTTTTTACCAATTATAGTACAGTATTTAAATCGATCTTCCATAATTGTACCTGTATAGCAAAATCCTAATTCCTGCAAACGATTAACCATTCAATATTGAAAAGCCGAGCAAAAACGGGTCAATTTTGAAAAATGTTAATACATTTCCAGAATATTTTAAGTTTCAAAAAACACATGCAAATAAACAAAAAGTATTTGGATAAACAAATAATATTTGAATTAGAAAAAAGAACGCCAAAGGTCTAATGATTCAGAATATAATTTACTTTTTGCTAAAATTTGAATTTAAGGATTTTCTGAAAAATGAATAAGAATAATTGCCATCGCGTTTAATCTTCAATAAAAAAAAATATGCGAAGTCAAACACTTTAAACTTAAAATTTAAACTTTTTTAAATTTTTATTTATAAATCTGAAATTTTATATGTACAAAATTATTATTATTATTATTATATTTAATATATTATGAAAGCTTTTTATTATCACGATATCACGAAAGTTAATGAAAATTTTAAATTTTCGCATAAACTTAACACTAGAATATGCTATAATAGTGGCTAATACTTTTATTAAACTAAGGCGTGTTACTTCAATAATCATTAAGAGAATTTTAAAATAGTGGACTAGCAATTACTATTAATTAGAAACAATTTAAACGATGACTACAAACAATTCAACAAATTTATGGCAAATTCACGTTGGGTTGGAGTTATTCCATATAAAAAAAGTTCTGTCTTTAAGAATAGATTGAACACAAACACTTTAACCTAATGCTTAATTACAATATACAAATCCACATATGCTTATTTAAGACCTTGTGAAAACATTATGGAGATAAAGAAACACACTGATTTAATATAACAATATATATATAAAAAAAAAAGCCATATAAATTAGAAAAATGTTGCATTTAATTTATGTTTGACTTAAAGACTGCGGCGGATAATGTCAATTTGTTGCAGAATTATTTACATTTGTACTCATATTCCTTTTTCACTAACACTAATAAAAAGTATTTTACAATTTCAACAAAAATTTTCTTGGCATGCATCTTTACACACAATTTAATTCAGATTAGATTATTATTAGAAGCGTTTAGATATCAACTATTTATCACATGTGATAAGGGCAGTTGATTTGATGATTTTCTATTTAATAAACTTTCATTCAATGAACTATTGGTGTCCTGCAGATTAATCCCTTTGCTCTCCAGTAGATTAATTTGCTCTTTAGGTTGATGTATTGTGGTTTTTGGAGTTGCTCCTAACGTTGAACTTTTTTCAAAGTGTCTTAGTAAAATACTTTTGCCTTTGGGATCGTTCCAAAAATGTGAAAAATATTTTGTAGGATGCCAACAACTCATTATAACACCCATCGCCAAAAAAACACCAGTTGCTAGCTGTCCTAATAATACGACAAGTGGCACTAGAGCAATGTCAGAAGCAATTTCCGGTGTCACTCGCACCCGTTCTTCAGCCCACATAATGGGTATAAAAGTACGCCGTAAATTCCTGAAACCCCTGAATAAATGAGTTTAATGAAACATCAATTATTTTCTTCATACAAATAAATAATAACTCGTATTTACTTACTCTATACCTTCTACGGACTCTAACAAATAATTTGCTTGAAAACCACCACCCACATCCATTGGCACACCCGCATTAGGTTCCAAAGCCATGAAGAATTCGTGATTTTCTTTAACAGGTTTCAAGCCTTCAACAGCTTCCAAATATATAGGATCGGCTTTATAAAAGTGTGGATAAGACATATATACAGACGAGTTGAATTTACAGGGCGCTATGTTAAATATGCCGGATGCTTCGCATTTACCATTGATACAAAAGCATTTATTTTCGGGAATTAAAGTGCCTTTAAAAAAAAAAAAAGAAAATTATAACTTTTTTGAAATCACAGTCAAGTTTTTAACGTACCATTATCAACAGATCTCTCAGTACCGCTATATTTATAGGCTTTAACACCATGTATAATCACGGTTTCTGTATAATCCAAAGGCACCGCACGGCATATGTTGGGAACATATAAAAACACAGTATCTTGTGGTGTTAAATTGGGTGGAAAAAATTCACCCATAGAACCTTTTACGCGACCGCATTCTCCTTCAAAGACGCCGTTATGAGTCTTGTGGTTCCATTGATGAATTTGGCCCATTTTTGAGATATTATCAGCGCCGGTAAACATATTAAAATGACCCTCGTAATATGCACTATTGTTGCGCTATAAATAAAAATGTCACCTTATTATTTTTACGTATTCAAAACGCCGTATGTAAGCAGTGAAGTTTTAATTACCGTGTACAACCAGCCAATACGATCAAACGGAACTTCAATAGCACTCGTTAATTTCGATACATAACTACCAATTGTCACTAAAGGATCTTGATAGCCCGCAAATAACCATTCATTGGCAGTTTTTGTAATATAAAATTTTTTGCTGTAAGCACTCAGGCCATGACTGAAAAAGAATTTTTCAAAACTTGATTTCTTTTTTAATCTTAAGGCAGCAGACTATAAAAATAAAATTGAAATTGTAAATTAATCAAAATCTTTATTATTTTGAAATGTTATTTAAAACGCACATGTGCTACTGTATCAACTGTTGTTATTTTATCTTCCAGAGTGCCATTACTGCCTTCTCGATCAAAATAAAAAATTGCTTTTTTACGAAATGACACCGAAAAATTTGCATGCCATTTTATATCGACTTTATCGGGCTTTTCACGAAATCTATACGGTCCAATCTGTTCAAAACGTGGCTTTTTCGATGATCCAATATAAAACTCTTCTGGATTCGTCCAATTGAATAGGTAAACATCAAAATTTAATGGTATTGGTGATACTTTCCAGCCTCCATAAGCGGGCGATTTTTCACTCAAAGCCATTTCCTATAAGATAATAACAATTTAACAAAGTATTGAAAACATGTGTTCATTTCATGATATTTGTAATAATTTAAATCCATTGATTTAATTACATATATTCAAAATAATTATAATATTACAAAACACACAACTCAAATGTATTGTTACATCGACTGCATCATTGGTGCTATGCCATGCAGTGGTATAGTTTTCTTAATTCATAATTTTCATTCATTTTATATTTTTTGTTATTGTTCTACTTAAATTGGCACTATCAATCAATCAATCACTCAATCAAGCTAATGCTAGTTCTATAGATAACAGGGTTTCATATATTCGGCATTCAATACACATTTAGGGTGAGTATCGCATTTATGGAACCAAATAAAAAATTCCGCTAAAGTTAATTTATTCTTAATTTCAAAATTCGCCATGTGGTGGTTTAGGATACGTGTGATTAGATTTACATCCGCGTCTGGCCATGAAGCCTTAATCAGATGGTGGATCGAACCACTGCATAATTTGGAACGTCATGCTCGTCCTAGAAAGCCGAAGCTATAATTCTATGCACCAAAACTTTCTAGTTGCAACTTCAATGATTCCAGAGCAGGGCTGCAAATCATCACTCCTTGCTCAAGAGTTGAAGACTTTCCAACTCCTGTCCAGAACACATGTCTAGCATGCTCACTGGATCTGGGAACATTTCACCAGTTAGTTGTTATTCAAGGTGAAATGAACCCGGCCACCATAGAACCATAAATTGATATGGCGCCGCGAAACCACAACGATACTCCCATATAGGGGCCAACCTCAATAATAAGTCAGAGAACAGTTAAAGAGACAAATAACGGAACTCTGCGAGCTTACTGATTCCCGTGGAAATAAAGTGGAGTTTCCAGTTGTGCCCCTGCTAACTTAGGGGACTGGGCTCCCTTTTTCCCCCAGTTGCACAGGTCTAAGTTGTTGCTATCTCCAAAGACCATATATATGTGCTCCCGGGGGGTGGTGGTTTTGGATAGCCCCAATTGTTGAGAATGTCAAGGCATTAACAAATTTGGATCTGCTTCAATATTGTGCCTCACGGCTGCTTTTGAATAACCCGGCCATTAAACACGAGTTGTAACTTTAACAGAACCAAAGTGGATTTTAATTATTTTAATGCGATTTTTATACATAGAATAATTCATTGTAACAATTGACAATCCATCTACTACGAATACGTCAAAAACAATATGTCAAAAATTTACAACAACAAAAACATACTAGCAGATTGTAACATCTTAATAAATTTAGAGATTAGTAATACATGAACTCTTTCAGCATATTTTGTTTCTCTCCATAAAATGTGATCTGGGATATTTATCTTAACGGAAGTCCAATTTAATACCAGAGACCACAAGCCGAGACCACAAATTGCAGTGCCGTGATTTTTGTAATAAGATCATTTTCATAAAAGATTTCATTCAGACAAATTCATGAAATGAGTTGTCAATTTAACACACACAAAATCAAAAATTGAGTAAAGTTATTTGGGATTTCAATAAATCAATTTCGCTAATCTGCCGGCATTCTCTCATTTTTTATTCGAAATTTAATTTTAAGTGTAGAGACTATCTATGGTTAAGCATCTGTAGCGTTTTTTTCTATTCAAAGAACTTTTTTGGGGAAAGATAATAAGAAAAATTAATAATTTTGCATAAATTATGTAAAATTTTTTCACAGGCCTGAAAATCAATACATGGCCAAATTTTTGGACCCGTTTTTGAACTTTCTTTAATGAAACTCTAAGTTATTCCTTAACCATCCTATATACCTATGCGGTAAATAAGGTGTGATTTTGAACTAAACTAAACAAAAAAGAGTTGATTAAGTTCAGCCAGGCCTGGTTAAGACAATCAATTATTTTCCATCATTGCGGCTATTATCCGGCTAATGTTTAACTGTGAAGTCGAACGTGACCACGATCATTTAGAAGATATGCTGCCGCATATTTTCCATATTTTGGTTTAAAAAATAACACTTCTAGCTGGAATTTATAGAATATACTTTAGCGCCTATTGAAATGTTTTTCTTAAATTGAAATTGCCAATTTGTTTTAAATGCTTTCAATTGCATTTGCGTAAAATTTGAGATGAGGTATTATTTGGTTGTTTTATTTAAGTAGGAGGGTTAAAGATTCTTTACACAATGTGCATGTTATTCTGGTACATTTTAGTTCATTAGCCTTTATTCTCGCTTAACATTTTTTTAAATTTTATATTTCATATTCAATGACAGTTATTCTTTAACTTTTAAGAAAAATTAATGAATTTATAAAGTAGAAGTTTGCAAATCAAAATGCGATGACAAATATTTTACAGTGTCCTAAATTGTTTTTGTGCATTTGTACACATGCGTGTGTTCATAAGATTGGTTGTGAGACTTTTTGTGAATTATAAGTAGTACTTCCGACCTTTGGGCGCTAGTCCACCTGTCGAATTTTTTACAAGAATTTTTATATTGAATATTTATTTGGTGTTCAGATTGTGTTATTAAAGATCTACATACAACACTAACCCACCCCTATAGAAATGGAGCCTCTTCAAGGTTACGCTTATGCCGTTAAGTGTTTTCATATGCTCTCATAATATTCCTCGTTTCAAAAAAATACACGTGCTCTGACATTATGTTATTTCTACAAAAATACCTCCACTAACACTACCATAAAACAATTTAAATTGGAGCTTATTAAATTGTTTTCATTTAATTTTAAATATTTTTTTTTAACTAAAAAAGACTTTTTATTTAAACGTTAAACACAAAAATACAGGGTGTCCGCCAGGAAGGTATACTATTTTATTATGCCGCCATGTTAGTAAACGTTAATCTTAAAAGTTCATATTTGGCAGTCGTGAAGTAGACACGTGGGAAATTTATTATGAAAAAATATTCTTATCGCAACGTATTTTAATCGTTAGAACATTTAATAAAAATCAATCATCGATTACAGTGATGATGAGAAAGTTACGTGAAATTTTTGGAAGAAACAACGTGCCAATAAATCTGCTAGATCGGCTGAAAACATTACTTCAAAACAATACATCAACCTCAATTCAAGAACAACTTTGGTCACAATTTTGCACAAGGATTTGCATTTGTTTCCGTATAAGATTTAGTTGACACAAGATCTTCTTCCACAAGACCATTTAAGCCGCCATATATATGCCATTAGGATGGTACAGCTCGCCCATGACAACCTGAATTTTCATGAACAAATCATAATGAGTGACGAGGCTCATTTTCATTTGAATGGATATGTGAATAAACAGAATAGTCGGTTCTGGGGA
Source organism: Trichopoda pennipes (assembly GCA_030448955.1). Classification (NCBI taxonomy): domain Eukaryota; kingdom Metazoa; phylum Arthropoda; class Insecta; order Diptera; family Tachinidae; genus Trichopoda; species Trichopoda pennipes. The sequence continues at coordinate 25,605,094 of JASKUP010000017.1, read as the reverse complement.
ATGGGAAACCCTCAAATTATTCAACAGTCACCTTTGCATCCATTAAAAGTGACAGTCTGGTGTGCGATTTGGTCAGAAATCAGGAATCATTGGACCATAATATTTAAAAAAGGAAAACGGCGTCACGATAACAGTGAATGGGGAGCGATGTCGTGACATGATTGATTCTTAAGGCCACAACTGCATGCCATGGGCTTGATTAACATATATCAACAAGACATCCCCCCGGGGGCACATGATAGTCTTTTTGGAACCTACTATTCCATTTAGACTGGTGTCTTGCGGGGTAAAAGGGAGCCCAGGCCTCTCAAAGGCTAGTAGGAGTCACTTGGACAATCCACATATTTCCACGGGAATCAGTACGCTCGCAGAGTTCCCTTTTTGTCTCTTTAGACAATTAGCTGTTCTCTGACTGGTTATTGAGGTTGGCCCCTATATGGGAGTATCGTGGTGGTTGTGGTTTCGAGACTCTCGTGATAGTTTGTGGGTCGGATCATTCATAATGAACACAATGAATGGGTTAGGTCCAGTGAGTATGAATGTCGTCGTGTTCTTAATTTTTTTAAGCTTCATGCGTTCTGGATCAGGAGTTGGAAAGTCTTCAACTCTTTAGCAAGGAGTGAAGGCTGGGGCCTACTTCGGGCTTTCGAAATTGCTACTAGGAGTGACCGGAGGATATACGTATTCGATGGCCTCCTAGGGCGTGAATGACGTTTGCAAATCATTCAAAGTGGTTTGACCAACATCTGACTATGACTACCTACTCGGTGCAGATGTAAATCAAATCACGCATATCAACAAGACGGTTCCACATCGCATTACAGCCACAAGTTAGTTCAAGAAATGATGATGTGATAGGCCTCCACAGTCGTCTGATTTGATTGCTCCGGACTTTTCTTTTTGTGGGGATATCTAAAAAGGAAGGTTTATGCAAACAATTCTGCAGAAACGCTTGGGGAACTCAAACAAAAAAAATATTCGTGATGAAATTAATGAAATACCGCGTGAAATGAATGAGAATGCAATGGAAAATGAACTCACAAGTGCTCGCATTTGTGAGGCTAACAGAGGTGGACATTTATCTGATATTGTATTCTATACATAATTGACGATGTTAAATAAAACATTTATGGATATAAAATCCATTCTCTTTCATTTAATCAAAAATTATAAACAAACAAAGTATGTAAGTATACCTTCCCCGCGGACACCCTGTACATACATATGGTGGGTAGGTAAGTAAATAATTTTGAGACTTGTGTTTTAAATTTACTTTCTTTATTTTTAAAATTAAAAATTTTTGATATCAGTTAATCAAAAAAGCAAAAGATTAGATAAAACTATGAAAGTAAAGAAAATAATAATTTTCACGTGTACATACATACATACATACATGCATACATGCATACATACACATGTACTTAAATGTATGTCTGTATAAATTAGTATTTCAAATAACGATTGTGCCACAACAAATTTATTTAAAAAACAAAAATTTTTTTTTTTAAATAAAATCAACTAACTTACCTTTCCTCTCATTTGCGTAAACATTTTAATCCAATTTAAATGCAAATAGACTCCAGCCAGAATAAACGTTAGACCGATTCCAAGTATTAGGAAACGTCTTAAATAAATGTACCGGTGCGATGTCATTGCGCTACGTTTATACTCACAAACAAATTTTTCCAAATAAGACGTTGGTCAACGTTGAAGGTAATCAGGCGCGCTGTCGTTGACTCAATTTTGTTTTATTATTACGTATATTATGTTGTTAATCCCTCCCTGTTGTTGTAACTGATAAATAAGAAAGAAAAAAAAGAGAATAAAATAAAAATTTCTCATTTATAAGTGCGGTGTTTAACTTAACAGAGAATTCTGATTTGAAACAACTTGTTAGATAAGAATTATTGTTCTTTTGTTCTGGCCACTTGTTCTAATATTGATAAAAAGGACAAATATATATTTATTTACATATATTTTTATATACGAACATAAAAAAAATATATATTTCTTTTTGGTTTGAAATTAAAAACAAACGTTTTTAGATTTTTTGAATTCGGGCACATTTTATACAGAAAATAAAAGAAAAAAAGGAAAAAATTTAAAAAACATCAGTATTTTCGAATACAACTAAACAGAATATTTTTATTTCTTTACAGGCAGCAATCCTGCAGTAATGCAGGCAATATCCTGTAGTAAACAAACAAAATCATTTATGCATTGTTGATTGTTAGGAGCATTTCCTTTTTCTTTAAATTTTCCTTCAAAGTTTTTACTTTTCAATTTAATGTAGAGCCATTTCCTTTACATTTCTTCTCTTGATATGAAATCCATTATTATTCTTTGTTTGTATAATTTTGAAGTAAATATAAAAAAAAAACAAATTAAAATGTCAAAGAAATCAAACTTGTTTCTCAGCACGCCTTGCCTACAAACAGAAGTTGCATACAGGTTTTATTCTCCATTTAAATTATTTAAAAATATGTTAATAAGATAATGATTTGAATAATGTAACGTTTGAATATAAAAAATTGAGCCGTTGATTTGAAAAGTGAGACAACTCCAGTTCGTAAAAAAAATTAATTAAATCTGAATCTTATTACAAACTAACATAATGTTATATTTTTAATCAATTAACAATCAATATTATATAAATATCAGTATAAATTTTTTATGGGAAATTTATTCGGTCAACAATATTTCAAATGTGTTGATTTTGAAAATAAGGCAAGTCCATTTTGAATAGCACTGTTTTTATTTTTCATAAATTCAGGAAGCGCTATCAGAATTACACAATTATACTAAAACTATGATAAGTTAACAACATTGGTGGACGATTTTTTTTTGTTTCAGCATAATTCAGGTATTCACCATTTAATGCACAATTATTCATGTTATGAAATCATTCTGATTGTTTTTTGTAGAATTATCATAGATTTATTACCACATATGCCATCAATTTTTCATGAGTATTTTAAAAATCTTCCGTTGGTTGCCTATGTTGGACGAGATGCGCCGTCGGATTTCCATCAAATTTTCACAGTACCTTCGTAATGGTCGTTCGCTGGTTTGTACCTTTGTTTCATGCGTTTACGCACAATAGTGCGTCCAAAGTGCGCGTTTGAAACAAGACAAATTTTTCAAAAACCAAATTCTTTTTCCATTGCATACTTCGACTCAATGTTTTCTAACAAATGAAATGTGTGTTTTCGTTTGTACGTTGCTGTGTGTGTGTATGTGTGCTTGCACAGAATGCGACGGCAATACAAATCGAAATATGCTCATGTTCATAGCAAGTGGATGTGCAAACAGAGAGAATTTTGTTTTCCATATTCTATTGCATTTTGTGTTATGTATGTATGTATGTATTTGTGTGTGTGTAATTTACCTGCTTAATTGCAAAATGCTCCATTAGCCGAACGTTAGACAATTGTTAGACCCCACCACAAAAATGATTACGCTTCCAGATAATTTTTGCCACTTTGGACAATCAAAACAAAAATTGGTCACAAACGTATTTCCCGGTATTGCACAAAATTTTAGAAACTACGATTGGTTGGGGGAAAGAGCTATCTTAGCTGCGAAAAATGCAGATGTTCCGGATATCAATGTGACAATTTTGAATGACATTCCTGAGGAAATTTTTACCTTCAAATCGGTTGACTCTGTTACTAATCAAGACGATGTTGTAAATTATACAGTCGAATTTTTAAATTCGCTTGAGTTACCTGGACTGCCGCCCTACCGCCTGCAAGTGAAAGTTGGTGTACCAATTATTTTGCTTAGAAATATCTGTAGTCAAAAAAGTAATGAAACATGCAATTGAAGCAAAAATTTTAAAAGGAAAATATAATTGCGAGGATGTGCTGATACCACGCATTCCAATGATTACTACAAATTTCCGGCGTGATTTAAAACGGCTTCAGTTCCCCATACGTATTGCTTTTGCAATGATCCCTGTTTTTCGCACGGTCAATTATATGTATCATTTTCACGTGTTAATAAACCAATTGCTTTGTTTGTCTATACCGCGAACCAAAATCAATCGAAGCACACAAAAATATAAAGATAAAATTATTAAAAGAACATAAAAACGAAAAAAAAGGAAATTGCGTTCTTTCTGATTAATTTTCTTGAATGATTGAATTTTTGGCGCTCACAAAAAAGAAAGCTGCAGAATAAAAACACACCACAAATGACTTGCAAAGCAGTCACGGGCACGCTAGTATCGAAATAAAATATATAAGAAAATAAACTATTAATTTTTTTATTATTATAATTACATTGCATTATAAGAAAATCAAAGACTTCATCAAATAATTGATTTTGAGAATGAGACAACTCCATTGGCGCATACCAAAATCTTGATTTTTTCTGCTAACCTGAATAACAATTATTGCATGTTAAATTTACATGAAATAAGACCACAAAATATAATATAAAATAAGTCTATTACTGCTTGTGAATATTTTTAACGCCCTTCAAATGCAAATCATTAAATATCTACCAATAACATAAAATGGAGTTGTCTCACTTTCAAAATCAATGATTTGATGAAATCGTTGTCACATTGTTCTTGGATTCGATCAGGTTTGTCATATTTTTTTGAATTATCTGTCAGTACCAATTGAGAAAAATTATAAAAATAAATTACCGAAAAAATTGTTTTTACGGAATTTTGGCAATTGGTACTCGTAACACAATAAAAATACAATAACAAACCAAACACATTGACGGAAGTAAAAATTTAACTAAAAGAAAACATGACTTCTATTTTTATAAAGCAACTAGCTGTACGACCCGGCTTCGTTCGGAAACTATTTGCTAATGACTAATATTTCATATAGAGTTAGAAAAAAAATATCAGTACAAAGAAGAAACGACACAAATTTTTTTCAATTTATTGTTTTAATAGTTCTTAAGGGGATTCATTAAAATATAAACAAACAACAAAGGTAAGCATATAGTTTATTTCAAAGCTTGATAGTAAAGAATATTTTTTGTTTTTTGTTGGGAGAAAAAATAAACAGTGCTGACGGTGTTCCAACTCTTGAGCATGCAACATACATTTGCTCGTTGGAAAAACATTGGGATTCTAGGTTTAACCCACACACTTTTAGCGATTGTCTTTGGGATTTATTATCGTCATTGCGAATGCAAGGCGAACGGGAAATTGGAGACGTTTAAACTTAAATGGTAAATAACTTGGTATGATAGGTATCCGTGGAGTAAGCAGCTCTTCACCTACAAACTTTCCTATAATTATTATTGCTAAGTTTTTGCCATCAGCGTTTTAATAGCCAATCTAGTACCATCGCATACTATTGGCTGATTCAGGTTACGTAACATGACTATTACCGCTCCAACGTTAAGCTGGAAGTTATGTGGTGGCATTCCCGGTAAGTTTAATAAATTCAGGAACTCTACGGGGTAGTTAACAATATTTTCGGGATCGGTAATGGAACCAACCGATTTATATGAATACCGTTCGCCATTAATTAAGCTTTGTATTTTTGAATTTATTTAATCAACGTATTTGTTTTTTGCAGCCAAAATGGCTCTTTCACTTAACCAAAGTTAATTGCTATAATTTTGAGCAATGTATGTGAAGATTTTTGTAATTAGTTCGTCTTTAGACGTTGTGAATTGGCTAGAGCCCATTGGAAAGGAAATCTGGCCTGTTGTAGATTCAGTCGGTTTTTTCCACTGCCAATGTCTAACAATATATAAGAATAGATAGATAAACCTAGACGTAGATAATCATTCAAATTTCAAGAAATGTTGACTGCTGATAAAATCGTTCCAAGTTTAGCTTTTATTTTTTACTTTAGCAATAAAATTTCAGAACAATAGAATTTTGATATTGGATTTTTCAGCATATAAGCGATATACATACATATGTATGTATCGTTAAAATTGCATCGAGTAGAAAATTATTTTTTAACTTCAAAGTGAAGTGTAATTGTCGTTGAGTTAATATTTTTAAGCCCTCACTATCCAATATATCAAGGTTTTTTCTTCTCTTATAAAAACTATTAATTTTAAAATTATGTGAATCAAATCGCACGAAAAATTTTAAAGCACGGATAATGTGCATACATACATATGTCCATATGTATGTAGAATATATTCAAATTTTCACTTTTAGTATTATCCAACACGTCTAAATTATATCACTGAGCACTGTTTAGGAATTTTATAAAGTTTAAACGTAGGCTAAGTAAAAAAATTGAGAAGTGAAAACGACTTATTTATGTTTTCACTAACATGATTTAATACATAGTATATTGAAAAGTGAAAATAAAAACATGTATAAAAAAATTAATACTTTTTCTTAAAAATGTGTTAAAAACTTTAGTTCCTCGAGTTGCTCTTTAATTTTTTTTTAATTTGATCTACGGGTTTTTTTAGCGTATGCTAAGAATGTGTACGTGTGTTTGCACGTATACAAACTCATTAGCATGCAAAAGCCCATAAGCTTCATCAAACCAGTTCGAACGAACATGTCGAGTCGTGAATAATTTATTTGTGTTTACAACAGAAGAAAATTAATAAATGAATTTTCTAAGTTTTCCGGAAAATTTTATAATTTTTTTTTGATTCAAACCATCTCCTGAAAATTTCGAATCAAATAAAACAAAAATCAGTCAAATCGCTCCACCCGTTCTCACGCCAAATATATATATAGATAATGAAAACGAAAATTTAAATTATAAAAAAGATTTTCAATATCTTATAGAGTTAGAAAACTTGCGTCACATGTCTGTGACTTAGGGAAGAAAATTTTCAAATGAAAATATTTTTAAACATTTTGTGTTGGAGATTAAGCCAAGCGCGTTGTCCCAACTAAAAAATTGACGTTTATTGAGAAAAATTTGTACACATCGCGTGAACTATTTCAAACAAAACATGTACATCTTCCACATGACTTTTACTTAGTTGCGAGTGCTTGATGTTGGAAGGTAAAAAAAATTTTAAAGTTATGCAGGAGGGTATTCCTTGTTTATTTATAATTCTTGATTAAATGAAAGAGAATGTATCTTATATTAATACATTTTTATTTAATGTCGGCAATTATGTATGGAATACAATATTAGATAAATGTCCGCCTCTGTTAGCCTCACAAATGCGAGCCCTTTTAATCACATTTTTCATTACATTCTCACACATTTCACGCGGTATTTCATTAATTTGATCACAAATATTTTGTATGAGTGAGCTAAAGGGTTTCTGGTTCGTTAGCATAAACCTTGCTATTCAGGTATCTCCACAAAAATAAGTCCGGGGCAGTCAAACCAGGCAACCGTTGTTGCTAATCAACATCACCGTTTCTTGAAATAAATTGCTGTGGAAAGAGGTTTTGGAGTAATTCCATTGTAATCCTGGCTATTGGCGATGTGGCACCGTCTTGTTATTACGACATGTTAACCAAACCCAAAACATGCAGTTGTGGCGTTAAAAAGGTTTCCTCGCCTCCCATTCTAAGTTACCCTTACGCCGTTTTCATTTCCAAGGAAGTATTTTCCAATGAATTCTCCTGACCAAATTGCACACCAGACTGTCACTTTTAATGTATGCAAAGGTGACTGAGGGTTTACCATTTCCCAGAACCGACTATTCTGTTTATTCAAATATACATTCAAATGAAAATGTGCCTCTTCACTCATTATGATTTTTTCATGAAATTCGGGCTTGTCATGGGCTAGATATAACATCGTATTGGCATATATACGGCGTGTAAATGGCCTGGTGGAAGAAGATCTTGTGGCAACTGAATCTTATATGGAAGTAAATGTAAATCCTTGCGCAAAATTCTGGACAAAGTTGTTCTTTGAAGACCAAGCTCCTAAGCACTGCGTTGAATTGAGGTTGATGGATTGTTTTAAACACTTTCTTGAGCAGCAGTAATTTTTTCAGTCGATCTTGCAGTACGTTGTGGTCCTACCACCTACCTACTTCGAAATCATTTACTACACGATAAATAGTGCGTTTTATTGGCACGTTGTTTCTGCCAAATTTAACGTAACTTTCTTATCGTCACAGTAATCAATGATTGATTTTGATAAAATGTTTTAACGATTAAGCCCGTTGGTTTATCCAATATTTTTCCATAATAAATTTGCCACGTGTCTACTTAAGGACTTGTAAATATGAACTGTCAGGACTAATGTTCACCAAAATGGCGGCAAAATAAAGTAATACACCTTCCCGGCGGACATCCTGTATAAGACGAAGAATTTTTGCGTACATTTTATGCAGGTGCGACTTTTTACAAGATGAGTTCAACACCCATCCGTACCATGAATGTGAATAAAAATAGCTTTTATTGAATATACGCGATAGATAAATTTGTTTAAAAACCGAAAAAATAAATATAATAGTTCATACCTTTCACCATTTCTAATTAGAAAAATAATATAATTTTGATATGGCTGCTTTAGATGAGCTGGAGATTGGAGAATGTCGGCAGCTAAAAAGACAAAAAAAAAACCTGGCTAACCAAACCATATTTGAAAAAAAAATGATCAGGGATGTGCAATCGAGGCTGGGAAAGTGATACTAAAGGCTTCTCTGTATATTAGAACCACAGAGAGGATAGTTAAGGTACCAGTTCTTTGGAACAATTCGAGAATTGTGTTTTACATATTTCCGTTTTTTTTATTAATTGTTTTTTTTTTTTTTATAAAAATGTAAGTATAAAAAGGCCAGCTAAAAGATTCACTGTACTCATATTTTCCTGATCAAACTAGTTTTTGTTTGTTTATGTTAATAAAGAGGATTTATTTAATTAATAAATAAAAATTTAGCAAATTCCAGCTAATGGTAAAAATGTTGCGATTTATATTTACAGAATATTATAAATGCTAATTTATTAAAAAAAAAATTATCTATATTCGCTTTACAAAACACATATTAGTAATTATGAAATTTTATTAAAAATTTATTTCATAAATATTTTTTTGCCAATGTCGATCGCGTTTGCGGTTAGCGAATGTAAACGAATCTGAAAAATCTTTTGCAATTACAGAATTTCCAATAAATTCATTTGAAAATGATACAGTTTAAGGCTCAAGTTTAATGACAGCCAGACAATGTTGTGTTTAAGAAGAGATCACTTGGTTTGTGATGTAGCAATGGCAACAGATATGCAATCTCCAGAGCAATGATAGTAGATAGCAAATTTTTGTGCACGACGAACATTAGGTCAAATTCGATTGATTTTTAATTTCTTTGGCTGACATAAACTGAATAAGAGTTGGCTGAGGCAAAATTTATATAATTATTAGTTGAGATAAATGGTACTAAAAATTTGACTCAATACAAACATATATTTCACAAAATCTCATTATTATATGAAAATGTTAGCACATGCACCTGCTGCATGATACTGCTACTCGGTGTTATTTTATGTCTAAATTAATTTGAAAACGTAATAAAACCAGCAAGCCACACATGTGTGTGATAAAATCCTTAAATGCCAAATTAAATCGCATAAAAATGTGTAATTAAAAGTAATCTGATAAAAAACTAATCCACAATCTAGACGAGACGAAACCTCTATGGGTATTGCTAACCCCAAAGACGGAAATTTTGACAGTCATAGTCATGAATTTGTTTAAAAAAATTAAATTATATTTTAAAAGTTTTAAATGAAACGTTTTCCTCACAAAAGATGTGAATCTGTACAAATGGCAAATGGCGGTTATTTTGATACGCCTCTTCAATTATAATAAGAGATAACAAAATACAATTGCATTAATTACTTTTGAGTGGGTTTTAAACATACAACAGCGATTTTATTTTAATTATTCCAAATCAAGTTTATTAAAAAATTTGTGTTTAGAAACAAATTGCTTATCAAAATTTTCAATTTAAAACATGTACACACACATTTCAAGGAAAAATATTAAGTCTCACAAAGGAAAATTCGAAAAACAAATCACTTGGGTTAAACTCTGAAGGAAAGGGTTAATGCGATAGAATGTTAAATCTTAAGCAAATAGTGTTGGCGCATTCAAACAGCAAAAATATGTATTTAAAAAAAAAACATAAATTGTTTTACTAAATCAAAATTTACTTAAGGAATTGTAAAAGATTCCATTGGCTTACCTAAGGCAGGTAGACGTACTGTACTGCAGGTGTTGAATACAGTACAATCTGTAGTGCTCTACTTTTAGTTAGATGTTTATGAAAAACTCTTTAATGAGCTTCTGAAATTCTCGTCTAGCCGAATTGGTCTCTAGCTTTCTGGTGTAGATTTTTTATGTTACGAAAATATAAGTAAAATACAAGGTATCCGCCAGGACTCCCTCCGTTTTAGTTTCTTTGTTTTGCCACCATTTCAATAAACGTTGGTCTTGACAGTTCATATTTGAAGTAGACATGTGGCAAATTAATTATGTAAAAATATTCGCTAAACCAACGTGTTTTGATCGTTAAAACATTTTATAAAAATCAATCACCGATTACTGTGACGATGAGAGAGTTACGTGAAATTTTTAGGAGAAACAACGTGCCAACAAAACTGCAAGATCGGCTGAAAACATTACTGCTACTCAAGAAAGTATTCAAAACACTCCATCAAAGCCGCGTTCAGTACCTTGGTCGTCAAATAACATTTGCACAAGGATTTGCATTTGTTTCCATATAAGATTCAGTTGACACAAGAGCTTCTTTCACAAGACCATTTATGCCGCCGTATATATACCAATAGGATGTTACAGTTTGCCCATGAACACCCGAATTTTCATAAAAAATCATAGTGATTGACGGGGGACATTTTAATTTGAATGGATATATGAACAGAATAGTTGGTTCTAGGGAATGGAAAACCCTCAAATTATTTATTACTTATTTTTGCATCCATTAAAAGTGCCAGCCTGGTATGCAATTTGGTCAAGAGGAATCATTGGACCTTACTTCCTTGTAAATAAAAGCGATATTATGATACGATTGAAAACTTTTTAAAGCTACAACTGCATGCTTTGGGCTTGATTACTGCGAGACCTCTTTCTACAACAAGTTATTTCAAGAAATGGTGATGTTGAGTGGCCTCCACGGACTTCTTTTTGTGGAGGCATCTGAAAAGCAAGATTTATGCAAACAAACCAAAAACGCTTGAGCAACTCGAACAAAATATTCGTGATGAAATTAATGAAATATCGCTTGAAATGTATAAGAATATAATTTGAAATGTGCTCAAAAGGGCTCACATTTGTGAGGCTAACAGGGGCGGACATTTATCTGATATTATATTCCAGACATAGCTGTTGACATTAATTAAAACATTTTTCAATAAAATTGGATTCATTCTCTTTCATTTAATCAAAAATTATAAACAAACAAAATAGTATTCATTCCCGGACACCCCGTATAAATCGCTATTCAAATCAGTTCTTTTGCTTATTCCTGTGCCTAAATTTCCTACCAATTTCTTTTTAAGTAAATTTAATTGAAATCGAACTGCAATATAAAAGACGACATACTTATATCTTCATTACAAAATTATTTAGAAAATATTTCTGATTTCGATTATTATTTTTATAATCATTTTTGTTGTAAATGTTGAACAGTGTTATTGCTATGTATCGTAGTTCTGCTTCTTTAAATATTGTAAGTTTTAGATCGAAATCTTTCGCTTCAGTTTCTTTTCCGGCATTACACAAATCTTTTTTTTAGCGATTCCATTTCAGAGCATATTAAAAAACCTCTTTTTGTATCGTGCATATTATTTATAAAATAAAATTACAAAATCCTTAAATTTTTGTCAGAAAGGCGGGTTCCTACGAGAGATCATGCTTGCGTATCCGCCAGAATGTAAAATCTTCCCTATTGTTTTTGAATGAAAAATAATACTAAGCTAACTTCCCGTTTATAAACCTTTTTTGCCCATCCCGTTTTTGACTACTTTTCCGGAGGAAATCCGGAGAGCACAAGACAGTAACTGTGTCTAGTGCTTCCCACGCCGTAAAAGGAGCTGCCTATATCTAACGATTTGCAAAAGATATATTCAATATTAACAATTCAATTTGTATCTCGAATGATAGTCAGAATGCAGAGAAATTATGCAACAATCCAATATTTCACAGTAGGACAAAACATAGTGATATCCGTCACCATTTTATTCGCGATTCCATTGAAAATGGAGAAGTAAAGTAAAGTATTTAAGAACAGGTGATATGCCAGCACATGTTTTAACAAAGGACTTAGTGACACCAAAAGACTACAAATGCATGGAGTCTGTGAGTTTAAAACATGTTGAAATTTAAATTAAAATTTTAAATAGTTTTTTGGGAGTAATTCTTTATATTAGAGTTAACTTTTTAGAGTGATATTAATTTTAAAACTCAACTCAAGTATTCAGAGAACCTTTAACCATTGTAAAAAAACAAAACTAAAAATGCTTATTATATTTAAACTTTTTTTTTGACCAACTGAGAAGTGGACAAAAACATTTTGTTGAAGCTTTGATGCTTGTGTTTACTGATTTTTTGTTTGCCCACTTCTCAGTTGGTCAAAAAACAATTTATATATAATAAGCAATTTTCGCTTTTCTAAAATATGGTGAAAGTTTCCCTGATGTTTTCAGTTGAGCAATCAATGAAATGGCCATAGGAACTGGCTTTACCACCAATAATCAATTTGTGATTTTACATAAAATAAATTTGGGTTGTAAGTGCTCTAAAAAATTAGCCAATTTAAATTAAAATGGTTTTAATATGAGCTCAGATGGGAGGGGAAGTGTTAGAAACTGTCAGTTAGTATAATTATTTTTATAAGCTTTATGTAAAAATACTTTCTTATTGTTACTCGTTACGCTCCTGGCAAAAAAAAAGAAAACGATACAAACTAACTAACTCTCTCTTTAGCAATGTTTATCCTACAAATTTCATGTTACAGAAGTCTGGATTTTAAAGGAACTTTTTTTTTACTTATGAAATAAATGAAATACAAAATAATATATTTAAAATTTATTTCTATGATACTTAAATAAAAAATGCATATACACCTTATTGCGCAACTTGAATTACCATGAGTTTAAATATGGCTTCTTTTCAAAAACGTTTTTGTTGTTTTAATTGTCAAAAGTATTGAGAACAAGTTCAAATTGCAACCTAGTCCGAAATCTTGAACTTGTCAATTTACATCAAATATAAACAACTCTGAAAAATTACATAAATGTTTTGGAACCTGTTTTACCCCCTCACGGTGAGGGGTGTATTTGATAAGTAATACGAAATACACGGTTTATCAAAAGGTAAATGCAGAAAATTTGAATGTTTTATTATAAATGTAAAATATCTTTTTTTTTTTATATAGAAAAAGAGCTCTAAACTCTCTCACTAAGAAATTTCTTACCCATCGTTTGTTCAAGTGTTTTTTGATTTTCGAATAAACATTTTAGTTTTAACTTTTAATATGCTTAAAATTTATTATTATATTTATAGTTTTTATTATTTATTTACTTATTTTGTTTTTCGGCGATAAATTAGTATTAACTAAAAGCGTTGTCTTATAATTTTAAAGAATTATTTTTGTTATACCATAGTTTTTGCAACAGTTGAACAAATAATTAAATATAAACATAGAAAATAAAAGAAGGCGGGTCAGAAATGTATCTTATGTCTCATTCCAGTAAAATTTCTAGCGATGAAGAAAAAAGAAAAACTGAAGCTTTAAGGAAAAGCTTTGAGGCAAAATGTAAGACATTTTGAATTTACCGTATAACAATTAAATGAATGAGTGTGTGAGTATTCCGAAGGCGTTAAAACATTTTTTGTTACGAATACGATTACACGTACCTTAGTGTAAAAAAATGGCGTTAAAATTTATTCTGGAAAGTATTAAGCCTCCAGTGAAAACCGTTTGACAATCAATATTTATTCAAATAAATTAAAGCTGGCAACAGCATTTAGATTCTTGGAACAAGACCCGCGGTATTTACTTAATTTTTTTCGAAAAGACACTACATTTTGCAAAGAGTGTTCTGTCCACTCTTTATCTCCGCAAGAGCACAGACACTTAGCGGAGACCTTGCGATCTTGACAGCAAGATTACAAGAGCTCCTATATTAAGAGCGTTTACCACCAACCGAAAAAAACAGCGTCCGACCAAGCCATGTTATATATGTACCTAAGCAAGAAAACGCCGTGAAACGCATTACTTCTGTCCAGCCTGTGAAGAAAAGCTAGTATCCTTTTATGTGGAAGATTGTTTTAAGAATTTCCACAAACTATAAAATAATACTGTTGTTATTTCCCGTCTTATCTGGCTGTTGTTCTGCTTGTGTTAATGGCGAGCGCTTTCGATGTAAAAACATCATTGTCAAGCCGTGATACAATTTTTACTGGTGAGTCAGTGTTCTCGTTTAGCTAGTTCTGCTGTTAAGTTCGTATATATCTATCCATATAGATAGAATGCCATCCACCTGTCACTTTATGCAAAGTAAATTTCTCAATATCTTCGTCTTTTATTATTATCTAGGTACGTGTGTCCATCTGTCGTGTTTACCTGCTCATTTATAATGTCACTGTTGAAAGTTTTTGTTTTGTAAATTTCCATGTTTTCCAGAATGTCGTCGTCCTTTTTTGCTAGGATGTAATAATGTCATACATTCATCTATTTCCCTTGGTGTAATGCAAAGTTGGTATCTTCCCTTTTCCGTTTGTATGAGCGTATGTGTTCTGTAAACCTTGTTTTTAGTGTTCGTCCAGTTTGTCCTATATAAGTTTGTTTGCAGGTACAAGTTAGTCGGTATACTCCGCTGAAACTAAATATGTCAGTTGTTTCTATCGTTGTTCTGAGATTGTGTCTCAGAGTGTTGCCAGTTTTCAATGCTGTGAGTATTCCTTCTTTGTGAAAGAGTAACCTCTTAGTCTGTACATTTCTGGTCCTGTGTAAGTAAAGGTGTGCCGTCGTGCTGTATCGGTTGTCTCTTTGTCTTCTTTATTCCTGTTTTTAGTGTTGTATTGTTTAAGAAGTTTATCGATAGTAGTTATTGATAGCTATGGTGTAAATTGTGTCTAGTTGTTTGTTGTACTTATCTGGAGTAAGTGCGATATCTTAAGTTTGTGTATCATATGTCTAAATGCTGCTAGTTTATGTTGAAGGATGGTTCGATGTGTTGTGGATGGTAGTGTCCGTCGTAGTTGGTTTTCTATAGATGTCAAATGTTAAACAGTCAGTTCCTCGTGTTATAGTAGTGATGTCAAGATAATGCAAATGTCGTCTTGTTCTTTTTCCAAAGTAATTTTTGCTCTTTCTCCAGAAGCCATTAATCGATACTAGCACTGTTATAATTTGGTTTTATTCGTAGCTACACAAAAAAGGCTAGTTTAGTGAGTACGAGACAATTCGTAGTTGATATCCTAGAAAGTAACGCCTGCCTACGAATTCTTTCGTAGTTGGCAGTCAACGTTTCGAACAGTAAGTTAGACTACTCAATGATAATGGTTCTATCGCAGCCATATTGTTTTAACATCTGTCTGTCTGTCAAAATTATTATTGGTGACAAATCTCAGTAACGTTTGCGAATCAGATTAGAAATTTTAATTTTAATGATCAAAATGAGTTTTTGCCGAATTATATTTCACCCAGGGGGACAGCTACTCATGACATGTGCATCTGGAGATAAAAGGCGGCATTATTCGCCTAGCATAGCAGGAGCTTGAAACTTAAAGAGTTGAATACTGGAGGTTCTACCAGTGATTTACCAACTGCTATCACGGGAACCAATAGCCAGCAGGGCTACGTCCCTGTATTAGTTACTGGTGAGCACCTTCTGAGAGTAACGTGGTGGCTCTGATTTTAACTCAAACCGCGGGCAGATGTGGTTTCTTTCTATGCGATGTGTTGATGCATTGAAATAGAATGTCGCTACACCGGGGACGACGGCAGTTTAGAAAGTCTCCGGCTATCGAGCAAGGACTGGAATTGCCACCTAAGATATGTTATGCACCTTGGAGGTGTTTGTATACGCATAGAATTTCACCCAGTGGTAAGACCGCTGTCAGATTAGGGCCAGGAGCGAAGAAAATAGTGGGTTAGAGTTGAAATTCTTTGAGAGGACCTGATTTCTTCTTGTTATTGGATGGCGTAAAGGATGATTTTCCTTGTACTCTTTCAGAATTCATATGTTATTGAAACGGCATTATATTCGCAAAAGCGTGTTAAAGTGACGAACCGGTACTTTCTTATAAAAAAAATTGACTTGCATTAAATTTAAAATAAATAATCATGTTCTAAAACTTTTGTTATCGCTTATCTTTTCCCACTTGCATTCAATTTCAACGTTATTTTGCTCCAACTTAATTTGAAATTGTTAGGACGTATGCACTTGTTATTTTAATTTTTTCTCATATTCTATATTTTATTAATTTTTTTCATTTTTATCAATTTTTATAAATACCCAACGACCGTCGACTTTGCGTCGACGTTGGCATTTACAGCAGGACTGCATAATATCAGTTTTATTTGTTGTTATTATTTTCTGTCTTTTTTGGCTCTTTGTTCGTTATGAATGGCGAGCGCTTTCGATGAAAAGACATCATTTTCAAGCCGTGTTCTAATCCGTACTCATTAAGTAAAAATCTAGAAATTAAGCCTTATAATATTTTCCAAACACAGTTTTCTATTGAGTACGAGACCGATTTTAATGAAACTAAATTGTTTCATCCGTTAAAATAGATTATCCCGCTAAAATGTTAAATCTATAGGCATAAATAAATACCGAGCACACAAATGTGTCATGCGTTTTTCAATTTACTTTTTTTTTTCGTAGAGAGGCTCCCTCTGAGGCCGTTGCGCGTAGTTTAATTGGTAAATTTGAGACGTGGTATTGTTGCTGGCAATAGACCGAAACAATACGCATAGTGATGCATGCATAGCCGCTGTCAACCAACGTGTTTGAATTAGCCAGGAGCATCGAGCACCAGTAGAGGCACTTTGCGTAACATTTTGCATAAAGCTCACAAAGCTTAACCTCATGCAAGAATTAAAGGCGACCAACCATTGTTTGCGTCTAATGTTTCTGAATTGCCTGTTGAAAAACTGAACGAAAACAATGCGTTATTCAAAAAAATCATCTTTAGTGATTTTCAATTAGGCGCCTATGTAAAGAAACAAAATTGTTCCATATGGGGCTCACAAAATTCACAAACAATCCTGGAATAAGCATTACATCCAAGGTAAGAGACTGTATGAAGCAGTTTTTTCAAAAATGACGTGCCAAAGCCACCCAAAATTTCTCGATTTCATACACTCTCTTGTAATTGTAATTGCCGCTCTGAAGATAAAATATTAAGAAAAATGAAATGGTTCTGGCGTTTAAAATATTGCAAAATCTTAAGATGAATAAAAAGAGTATGATGCAAAATAAGGAGATTTTTGTAATCTGCCCCTAAAACAACATAGAGTGCCCCACAATTAACGCAAAAATTTAATTTGGCACCATTTGTCCAGCATAGTTTTAGCCAACCGAAAAAGAAACTTGACAAGTGAAGATTCAGAAAACAAAGTATCAGGTTGTTTTTATAGAGGTATTGAATAGGCTAAACTTTTTTTTAACTGACGGCCATTTTGTCAGCTGTCAAGTTTTTTATGTTTAGTTTGGTTTGGCATTTTAACATTAATAAGCTGACGCTTGCATAATTATACAAATTGGGCCTAAAACAAGATTGTCACCGATCCCGATATCAAAAACTCAAATTTGTCTAGCATTAAAGCTCACTTTTGTTCCAATAGATACATACGTCAATAAACGAAATGCCTTATTTAGTATGTTGAACTGTTGAACTATTAATGTTACAGTCAGAACATCATAGTCAATGGTGATTGCTGTCTTTTTTTCGGTCATCAGTTGAACAACCATGATGTGGTTTCAACGAAAAGGCGCAAAATGTCATGCAGTTCGTGTGGCAATTAATTTATTGAAGGAAACTTTTGATAACGTTTTAGACTCGTAAATTGGCCTCCAAGATCCCGCGAGCTCTAGACTATTTTTAGTGGGGTTATGCGAAGTCGCTAGTCTACGCCGATAAGCCAGAAACGATTGATTGACTACTTCCGGTCAGCCATGGCGCTTATATGCCAGAAGTCGTATTAAATGTCACAACATTATCTCTCGAATAAAGTAAATTTTATGTCAATTTAAAAAAAAAACTCATCTTTGTTTTATTCCATTTCAAAGTTCTAACTTCCATTAAAAAAAAAACCCTTTTTAAGCCAGGGAAACAATTGTTGACTTGATATTGACAAAACAAATTTTTCGAGCGAACAAACAGCCAGGAAAGGATTTTTCGAGCATTGAATTACACAGAAAGAAAATATTTTGCAAGTTCTGTATTAGTATTTTTAACGAAGTGGATTAACAAATCAAGTAGAAAGTCAACATGCGTTTTCCGCTTTTATTTTTTCCATTCTATCTTTTTCGTTTTGTTTATTAGCATTAGGTTGTTTGATAGTACCGTTAGAATGCTTTTTACCTGCATTGAAATAGGTAATTGTAGGCTCTATTTTCATTAGTTCGGACGCATTTTTATAAACTGATTATTAACATTTTCTAAAATAGTGCATATTTGCCAGCAAAGCCGTCAAGCCTTGTGTTCCTTTATATTTAAGCCTTTCTGCGTTACTAGAGACGTTTTTGCGTTAAAGGCAGAAAACTTCCACACGTATGGAAAAATTCTAGAGATGTAGTTTTATTTTTAATTGATTGTTTTAATCACAAATTTCTTCTAATTTATTTCATATAGCATCGTCAACAATAATTAACATTTTTTTTATTCCAAATTGTTTAAACCGCAATCGGTTTAAAAAAAAAACAAAAAATAAATAATCGTTCACCCTAATAAAAATTTAAAGGCATTAAAACTACGTACTTGAGTTTTAAACAAAAACGATAAGAAAGAAAAATGATCATGCTTTTGTGAGTGGTCGTTTTTGTTTTTTGTTTGTTTTTGTTTTACTTTGTTTTATTTAGACATTTAAATATTTTAGTTTAATAAATTTTTATTACAACAGTTTCATTGAAGCGAACACTTTAATCAAAATGCATTTTATTAAAATGTTAATTGAAATACCTGCATTTATATAGGTATAAATAGTATTTTTATAAAATTCTTACTTTTAATTACAACAAACGATGCAAGAAGACAGAATATTTACATATTTTAAAATATACCTATTTCACTATTTGTTTACTTTTTATGAATATGTTTGAATTGCTTGAAATGCCGTTTATGAATATCGCTTTTAGGGTGTGCTGTCAATTTAAATTAAGACATAATTTATTCTTTTTTATTGTTAAAGCTTAACTTATGATTCAATTTATTTTCTTATGTCCATCATTTGAGTTTATATTTTTTAACCGAAAATTTTATTCAAAACACATATAGTTTCACTCTATTTTTGTTTTGAAGAAATTTCGTTTCTTATTCCACAAACGATTCACACATTTAAGCGCAAACAGAACTCACAATTAACACTGTTGATTTGAAACTATTTTTCTGTTAAAGAAATTTGAGTAAATCTAGGCAAATCCTTCTCTTTTTTTATAAATATAGTTCTCATTTTAGGATGCCAGACTTACAGAAAAAACTTTGTGGGCAATATCTTTTGTTTTAAATTTGCACTGACACTCGTATACATGTTTTATTATTTGTTTATTATCATCTGAAATTCATAATTGTATTTGTTGCTATTATGTTAAAAGAAAAAGAAAATATTTTTGGATACTTAAACATTCACAAAATATTTAAAAAATAAACATGTTAATATATCGCTAGCTGAGTTGCTTCTTTATTTTAAAACCGTTTTTTTGTTTGTTTGTTTGTTTGTTTTGAAATACAATCCACTGCCTTTTAATTATGCTCTTGTTATTAATTGTAATGCATACCATTTTATACAGCCAATTGGTTGCCAGACTTAACTTTTCATTTCGAAAAATCTGAATTTTAAAATAAATTAATAACAGTTTTAAACATAAAGCAAGTATTCGTATATAATAAAAATAAAGGGAATATAAAAATAAATTTATTTGAGAAGTATTAAAGACAAAAACAGATGCAAAACAGTACATTTATGTACTAGAATTATTAAGTTTTATCAGTTTAAAATTCATAAATGAAATTTGTTTACCGTGTCAGATAAAACTTTTGCTTTTCGTTGCGTCAGAGTTTCGCTTTGACATTTGAGTTAAAATGTACGTAAATGTATGAAAGTTGCCACATAAAGCACTTTTGACGCAGCGCAAAGCGAAAAGTTAACCAACATTCAACTTTTTGCGCGCTTTGAAAAACACCTGGCTTTTTTATTTGTGTTTGTGTATTTGTGTGTGGGGGTAAACAAAAAAAACATGAGTGTTGTCAAAGTTTATTGTGACATACACCACTTGATTTACGCTTTTGCTTTAAAGTTTCAAATGTCACGCAAAGCAACAAAGTTTTATCTGACATCGCCTTTTGGAAACCTTCCGCGCATTAACTAAATAAAATCCTTATATTATTTTATGACATTTTGCTTGTATAATTTTTTATTTTCTATATAATAGTTATAATTTTTTGACCTTTTTTTAATATTTTTTAGTAATTAGTGGCGAAATATCGAAAATATAATAAAAAATAAAGTTTTTTAAAAATTTTTTATTAAATAAGACCTAGTGCTTAAAATTAATTACTAAAAAATATTTTTTATTTTCTTTTATTTTATTAAGGAGCCAGAAAACCAGGTAACAAAAACACAAATTCCCACCTTATTAAGGACCGTTTCCGATCGTTACCAAAATAATTTTTAGTTGACGTCTCAAATCCTTTGAAGTATTATTATTAAAGTATAATATTTTTATTTACTTTTGTAGAAACGGGATATGTATGAAATTTAGAATGGATATTTTTGGTTTACGTGTTGCCGAATCGCCCTTCGTCATTTTTTTTACATGGCTGTTATTTTGGCAAGCTTGTGGAAGATTATTGCCTAACATACAATATAAAAACTATTTAAAAAATCCATATTTTCCGTTAACTGTAGTTAATTTAAATCTTGAACAGGCAAGAAAAATAATTATTAAGTTATTGAAATTTTAATTATTCGATTACTTGCAAAAAATATGATTTTTTTCCAAAAAAAAAACAAAATAATTATATGTAATCGTTCTATATAAATAACAATATACGTAAAAAATAACATTGTTTCAGATATTTTTAAAAATAAATTTGGAAGTAAAACAGCTAAGTAAATAAAAAAAATTCACAATTCCTACTTGATTTAAACACCCAATCGAGAACACTTATATTTCATTTTAAAAAGAGAAATTTTTAATAATTTACTGAAAAGACATCTTCATTTATATAAATATAAACCAAGAATTATTAAAAGCACAACTAAATTATTAAGCAGAATATGTAAAATAAAATAGTAATTAACATTTTGTTGATAATATTTTGTAGTTAACATTTTCATGTTAACATTTTTTTGTTAACAGTATTTATATATCAGCTTTTGCTGTAATGCATAAGGATGAGTATTAAATCTAAATATGGTTCCAACATTCCACTTCTAAAAATTATATTCCGCCATATCGTTCTAACACATCCGTCTATTAAAATATGAAAGCAGTAAGGTCCAATGATTCCTCCTGACCAAATTTCATACCAGACTGTTACTTTTAATGGATGCAAAGGTGACTGTTGAATAATTTGGAGTTTCCCATTTCCCAGAATCGACTATTCTGTTTATTCAGATATCCATTCAAATAAAAATATGCCTTGTCACTCATTATGACTTTTTCTTTAAAATCGAAGTTGTCATGGGCAAGCTGCAGCTTGTAGCGGCTGTACATATGCCTATTGGCATAAATGGTCTTGTGGGAGAAGGTCTTATGTCAACAGAATCTTATATGGAAACAAATGTAAATCTTTGTGCAAAATTGTGGCCAAAGTTGTTATTTGAACACCAAGCTCCTAAGCACGGCGACGAATTGAATTTAATGGAAAGCGGTAATGCTTTTAGCCGATCTCGCAGTACATTATGGTCCATGCTTGGGCCTATCACCTACAGACTCTCTTTCTTCGAAATCATTCACTACACGATAAATAGTGCGTTTTGTTTTGTAACTTTCTCATCTTCACAGTAATCGATGATTGATTTTGATGAAATTTTTTAACGATTAAAACATGTTGGTTTATCGAATACTTTTCCATAATAAACTTGCCACGTGTCTACTTCACAAATGTCAAATATTTGAGTTATTGTGGGAATTTTAAAGAGATTTAAATCGGCAATAAATCTCCAAAAGGGATGAATATAACAGTTATATCGTTAGGAAAGTTTTAAAAACTAAATTTAGTTAAATAGATCTGTATTAAATTTTTGCTGATTAATTCGTTTTAAAGAAGAAATAAATAAGATTATTTTAAAGATCTTGAGTCAGCTAAAACTTAAATAGAGAAAAATAAAATTAAGTGAATATTTGATTTAAGGATCAGCTTTATTCTATAATTTTGCCGAAATATTTAAGCGTTACTATTAATTAATTTAACTTAGCCATAAAATATGCTTGTAGTCTTACATTTAATTACTTATTTAAACACCTCAATCTAATAATAAAGAAAATAATCAATTGGAATGCTAAAAAATGTTACAAATTTAATTAAATTATTAATGGACATGATTTGTGAATATACAAATGGGTTACCCTAAACCTAAAAATATTCTAGTGTGAGCGAGAGAAAATGAGAAAAATGAGAAGGAAATTTGTAACTTTGCTGAACTAATGCTTATAAAAATATTTTTAGTAAAAGTTTATTGAAAAATTTATCAACTATTGTCATTGTCCTGAGCCATATTTTCTAATTCTTTTTCAAAGTCCTGCTGCCGACTGTCTTCCAGACACGAACTAAAAACTTCATCCTCATCCAAATTGGAAATAATTACTGGTAGACTTCGACGGGGATGGGAAATGTTAAAAAGTGAAGGAAAGTTTTGAGGTCGACTATATAATGCTTCCTTTGCCTTAATATCAATATAATTATTGTCAATGTCCTCATTTTCATCATCGCAGTCATCAGCAATGGTATTAATTTCCATGTGGTGGGTATAACGTTTGTTCCAGGTCCGTTTTAGTGGCTGGTTGAGGAATAATATCAATGTCAAAACAATTATTGTAACACCAAAAATGTGACAATACATTTCAAGATTCCGAATAATTTTTAACACTAACGCAGAATTTTTTGAAATGCGCATATGCATGTCAAACCAGAAAACCGGAAAGAGCATACTTCGTCTTGTTTGATATGATCTAAAATCAATATTAAAAAGAAGTTTATGCACAATGAGAAACTGAATGAAAAGTACGAAACACTTACTTTATGTGAAAACTTGGTTGTATGTGGAAATTGAACTGTAGTTTACCTTTGAGTTCCAACATGAAACCTGTACGTGGTTCCAATATGGCGGTTGTAGTGTGTACATTATTATCTGGCTTTAGGCCCTCAACTTTGGATATGAAGTAAGGATCGGCATCCATAAAATGTGGATTTGAAATAAAAATTGGCACACCAAACCAACAACCTGATATATTGAGAGCACCATAGGGAAGGCAATCGCCATTACAATAACATTCATTAGCTGGATTTAATGTGCCATTGTCGAAAGCATTTGGTGAAATTATATAGCGATATCCCAAAACACCTTCGACCATGACTTCATCTAAATAATCTAGGGTCACCTTACGGCAAAAGTCAGTGAAAAAGTATTCAATCGATTCATTCTTTTTAAGATTTGTCTTTTGAAATTCTCCGGGTGATCCTTCAATGGATGAACATTTTTTAGAAAAATGTTCGGTATAATTTTTACCATTCCATAAGAGAAGCTGGCCATATTGATTCATGTCTCCGACACCGGTGCCAATAGTGTGAGTTCCTAAAAAGTCCGTGGAGCCGTTACGCTAAATAAAAAATAATTTGTGAAAAGAATTAACATGAATCAATGAAGATCTTTCATTTAAATTAGCACACAAGTATTTTTTCACTACACATATAATTTGGTTACTAAATTAATTTTTTTTCTTACTCACCCCATAAGCAAATCCAACACGATCCCATGGTACAAATAATCCCATTGAATTTCGTATGGATGGAGGAAAATTTGACAGCAAATTTACTAAATTATCTTCGAATCCCTTAAAAAAAAATTCCTCAGCAGTTCTTTTCCAAACAACTCCTGTTTGATACAATCTCAAAGCCACGTCCACAACGGTACGTTTCATAAACGACCAGTATTTCGTTTTTAAAGCGGCAGCCTTAAATTTATAATAATTCGTTTTTCAATTATCAAAGATATTTTGCATATTCCACTTACCACCATCAAACCATTTATGGTTATTAGCCGGTCGTCTAAAGGTCTTTTACTTTTGACTTCATCGAAATAATACCAACTTCTTTTACCATAATCTACTGTGTTATTTTCTGCATGCCAGTGGAAAATTTCTTTTTTTGGTACTTCATAAAAACTGTAAGGACCAACCTCTTGTAATATGGGTTTCACACTGTCATCGAAAAATTCACCTGAGTTTGTCCAGTTGAAGAAATATAAATCTAGGCTAACGTTTACATCAGGATTAGCCCACATATCAATTATTTTACTACCCGGACGCAGTTGCATATACTAAAATATTAAAAAAAAAAAACTTTAGTTATTAATAAGTTAAGCTGAGGCATATTACAAACTTTAAAGCAAAAATTGCTAATTAAAGTGTTATTAAGCTCATAACGTATTACAAATGAACCTGGCACAGTAGGGGTTCACACGATGACATACACATTTAAAAATTTCCATGATTTAACATCATGCCTCCTTTTCTTGTTTGAAGATGAATGGGGAAATTGAAACTATTATAGAATACTCGTTGCGGATAACTTTAAGAATAGAAGTTGAAAGCAAAATAGAAAATCAGGAACTCTATTTTCATCAATTAAGTTGGGAATGTGATAATTTAAAGTAGAGTAAGTATTTGCTCATACGTGAATCATTACACACGGAAGAGTATCTGCTCTGTTTCTTATTTTTTAACCGCTCACCTGTGGGTGTGTGTGCTCTCTGTCTTTTTGGTTAATGATATTTTTTTTGTTTTCTTGCAGCGCACATGTATAAGAAAGGTGCTCATAACTTTGTTCATAAATAAGAAATGAGAACATGTTCAATGTGAAATTTGCACATTTGAGTTAATTTCATCAGAATATTAATTCACATTCAAGAAAGTTATGAAATTAAGTTAATTATTAGAAGAATATGCATATTACGAAGAAAACAAAATATATTATTAAATATAAATATTTTATTAAATAACACATGCTATGGACTAATATAAAAATTAAATCATATTTAAACCTGCTTTGCTTTTGCAGTCTAAAAATTTTAAAATTATCCTTCTTTCGGCTAAAAACATTACTGCTGCTCAAGAAAGTGTTCAAAACAATCCATCAACCTTAATTCGATGCCCTGTTAAGGAGCTGGGTCTTAAAATAACAACTTTGGGCACAATTTTGTACAGGGATTTGTATTTGTTTCCATATACGATCCAGTTGACACAAGAGCTTCTTGCACAGAACTATTTACACCGCCGCCTATATGCAATAAGATATTACAGCTCACCCATGACAACTCCGATTTTCATGAAAATAAACGGAATAGCCAATTCTGGGGAATGGGAACCCTCAAATTATTCAACAGTCACCTTTGCATCCAGTGACAGTCAGTGACAATTTGGTCAGAAAGAACCACTGAACCTTACTTCTTTGAAATTAAAGAACGGCGTAACGGTAACTGTGAATGGGGAGCTATATCGTGATATAATAGAAAACTTCTTAATGCCACAACTGCATGCTTTGGGCTTGATTAACATTTGGTATTAACAACACAGTGCCACATCGCATACAGCCAAAATTACAATAGCATTACTTCGAAACTTCTTTCCACAACAAGTTATTTCAAGAAATCGCCTAATTTGACTGCAACGTTTATGCAAACAAACCAGAAAGGCTTGACCAACTCAAACGAAATATTCGTGATGAAATTAATGAAATACGGCGTAAAATGTGTGAGAATGTAATGAAAAATATGCTCAAAAGACTCGCATTCGTGAGGCCAACAGAGGCGAACATTTATTTTATTTATCTGATATTGTATTCCGTACATAATTGCCGACATTAAATAAAACAGTTATCAATATAAAATGGATCTTATATTATCTTTTATTCAATCAAAAATTATAAACAAACAAAGTAGTATAACTTGCCGGCGGACACACTGTTTTTATTTCTTTTAAGCCAGCATAAAATTAAATATTTTTAAATAAAAGAAAACAAATAAAAAGAAAAGTCTTACTTACACTGTCAATAAAGCGATTTACAAATATTCTCGAAAATACTGTGCAAAACATACCCACCAGGGCTAAAAATACAGCTAGAATAACATACAAATACTTGGCATACTTTCTAGTCGACTTGATGATCAATTTTGGAGAACGTTTTGGCATTTTAAACGATACGTAGTTTATTCTAATAATGAGAAAAAAGAAAAGAAATCAATTAACAAAATACATTCTAAAATTATTGAATTTATTAACTTATTGCTCTTCATGGTCGAAGGGCAAATGTTAACGACGATATAATTACATTTCCTATAAGCAAGTATGCTACTTTGTTGCCAAAAACAAATAAAAAAATTAATTGTTCGTAATGTAAATAGTTATTACGATAATGATAGTTTTAACATCCTATAGACCATTTACACATTGTTAGTGGATGCTAAATAACGATATTAAATAGAAATTAATATTTTGTTTTCTTAACCTTTTTGCTTTCTTTAATTAACAGTATTAAAAACGTTATAGTTGTTGATATTTTAATTAATTTGAAGTGCGTCAAAACATATTGATCAAGTATTTTACGATTTCAGCTTTTGTTGCGTTGAAAGAAAGACAAGGGAGAGTAATTTATTATTTTATTTATGTTCTTGTATGCAACAATTACATGTGTATAATTTTTTGGTTATCAGATTTTTCTAATGGTTTTAACATCCAGAAGTTTCAGAGATATTTTTATTAATTAGCTATATTTTGGTAGCTACTTTTACATAACTAGAAGAGAAGAGATTTATTATTTCAACATTTAAGTTTACTTACGCATGTATTACTTTTGATTCTAGACGAATTTTAAAAAAAATACTGCAAGAGATAATGCAAAATCGATGAATAAAAATGTAAAAAACGTGTACTTATTTGGGGCAATGTAACCTCACTCGTGAGTAAAAGCAAGACAACAACAATTTAAGGCTCTTTTACATATCGTTTTAAAACCGGCATATTTATTTACTTGTTTTTGTTTCACTCTCTTCCACAACTACACTTTTTTTTAAAACAATTTCTCAGTGTTTAAAAAGATAAAAATATAACCCTATTGTCCATCTGATACCCCTACCTAGTACATAAATTAAATGGACTTAGAAACGCTATTTTCCTAATATTAAATTACAAAACTAAAAATTGAAACAAGGTAACTTTAAAATATATACTTATACATACGTGGCTCAAACGTACAAATACATGCATATGTATGTACATATGTATGTATTTGTACACTAGGTATAAGATTATTCAAATGCCGTTTTTCACTTCTAGTATTTCTAAAAAACTTTGGTACAGAATAAATAATACTTAACATGGCAATATTATTTCATCTGCTGGCGGAGGACAACCAAACAACATAATACCAATACTTAACATAGTACTTAACATTTTTTATTCAAAACTATTTTTTTAAATAACAGAAAACAAAACCAGAAAAATTCATGAAAAACGCATAATTGGACACGAAATGTAAACAGCTAATTATTGTTGTAGAACGGTTTTTTGTATCAAAGTTGCAACGGAGCAAAGAAAAAAACAAACAACTTCTGAAACACGGCGTTTAATTATAAAATTACATGGAGAGGGTAAATTAGTCCGTGAAATTGGCAAAATTATTGATAGATGTCCTTTCACAGTTCATGCTACCATTCAAAGGTATCGGAATAACTTTCAAGTAGCAAATAAAAGTCCTGTTGGCCAAGGAAAGAATATGAATGATCACAATGAGCGTCGAATTTTTAAAAAAATAAAAGCCAAACCATTCACGACAGCGAATGAATTGAAGGACATGGTTGAAACTGACTTAAAAAAGGATGTCTGTGGCGAGACCATTAGAAACTTTTCAAGAAAGAATGATTCCATGGGCGAATAGCCAGAAAAAATCCCATTAGTAAAAATAATAAAATTTCACGGGTGAAATTTTGTAAGAAATACTTGTAAAAAGATACTGAGTTTTGCAACACGGTAATTTTGCATAAATTTGTATTATTTGGTTATTATTAACATTGCCATTAATTTGATAGGTACTCTTTACTTATGAGAGCAAATTTAAGCTGCGCAGATCGGATGGAAAGCAGGACGTTTGGCGTATGCCAAATACTGAGTTTTTTCCTAATAACACTCGGGCCACGGTGAAGCATGGGGTAGGGTCGGTGATGGTTTAGGGATGTGTTTCCAGTGCAGGAGTAGGGAACATTCATTTTATTGAAGGTAAAATGAATCGATTCCAATACATTGGACACATTTGCTGTCTATCAGGACAACGATCTAAAACATACTTCACATATTGCTAAAATGTGGGCCATTCATAATTGTTCAATATAATTGCAAATACCGGCAACATTATTGAGCAAGTTTGGGAACAATTTGCCCGTAAACTATATAAATCCACAGTGGAGCAGTTAAAGCAGGGGATAAGACGTGAGTAGAACAACATAACTACGGCATATTACGCCAATTTCGTACATTCGATGCTCCGACACTTGGAAGCACTTGTAAAAGCAAATGGTTTTGCTTCCATGTACTAAAATTATTGAATGTCCAATTATGAGTCTGTCATGAAATTTGCTAGTTTTGTTTTCATTGTTATTTAAAAAAAAAAATTTTTTGAATAAAACATGTTAAGTATTATACATTGATACATTGTAATAATTATTTTTATTTGGGTACGGTTTTCCGTCGACCCTCGTCAAATTTGGTTTGTGAACAAACCGGTTTCGGCCGTTTGCCATCTTCAGTGTTTTTTTCGTACGAAAACACTTTGTTCACAAACCAAATTTAACGAGGGTCTACGGAAAACCTTACCCAAATAAAAGTGATTTTAGCCCCGTCGGAAAATCCAAGCACATATCGTAATAATTATAGTTATTTGACCTTTTAAATATTTAATTATATTTATTTTTTATATACACTTTCACTATTTCGTTTTCCTCAGGATAAACAAAAAGTGAAAAAAAATATAAAAAATAAAGCAATTTTATTTTTCGTGCTTGATTCCTTTAAATAAATATTTCATGATATTCTCACGAAATATTTATTACAAAAATTTTTATTAAAAAATAAATATTTTATGTTGATTTTATGAAAAATTCTTATAGAATCAGTTTGGCTTTGGATATAAGACTTTTAGGTTTTTCTATACAATATTGGGGTAAAATTCACTGATGAGCTACTTGAGCAATAGTGAAATTGCAATATGGATGGATGTGCTCTCCCCCGCAGTAATACATTTCAAATATTTTTATTTTTTTAAAGGAATCAAGCACGAAAAATAAAATTGCTTAGATTGAAAATGATTCCGATGAATTATAAATTACTTATAAAAATAAAGATTAAATAATTTTTTATCAAAAAAACCTAAAACTTTAATAATAAATTAATAATTATTATACATTGTTTCAAAGGTTTTTTAATAATCAACAATTCTGTATCAAAGTTTTTTAAAAATATTTTAATAGAAGTGAAAAAGCGGCATTTGAATAATCTTATACCTAGTGTGCAATTATACCTTTGAGCCACGTATGTATTGTCCTGTCTTTTGAATCTTAACAGGTAAATACTTAAAATTTTTCAACAACAAATAACACAGTAAAACACATAATTTTGTGAATATTGCATATGAAAAATAGAAGTTTCTGCATTATTCGTTTTGCCAAGTTGAATGCATTAATAATTTAATGGCTGTGGAATAAACAGCCC
This sequence comes from Trichopoda pennipes, assembly GCA_030448955.1. Lineage (NCBI taxonomy): Eukaryota > Metazoa > Arthropoda > Insecta > Diptera > Tachinidae > Trichopoda > Trichopoda pennipes. The sequence continues at coordinate 25,574,994 of JASKUP010000017.1, read as the reverse complement.
TGAAATGGCACTGAAATTGGTGGGCACACTGAAGAAAGCAGCCCCTTGTATATTATGTCTACATGCCAAAAACGTAAAGACGTAAAACCATGCCCAAATAAAAACCAAAAATATACCTGATTTATTAAAGTGCCTCTGAAACTTCTAGATGCTAGAAACATCGGAAAAACTCTAATAACCAAAAAATATTCACACATAAAATAATGAATCATTCTTGCATAAAAGAACATATATAATAATAACAATAAATTACTGTCTCTCTCTCCCTCTCTCTCTTCTTTTTCTTACGCTTTCTGGGTTATGCTTATGGATGTAACAGGCAACAAAAGCTGAAATCGTAAAATATTTGATCAATATGTTTTGAAGCACTTGAAATTAATTAAATTATTAACAACTATGACATTTTTAAAATGGGTAAAAACTGAGCTAAATAATGTTGTACTGTGTAATGAATCGATCAAATGAAAAATTAAACGTTGGTCCAGACATGGTATGGCTTTGTGTTGTGTTTTGGAAAACATGGCGTAATATTTCGCCAAATAATTGCAGTAGCTTATTTTGACATTCTAAATACATATTTTTTTTTTGCTGTAGCTTGAGACATTTAACATTAAAAGAGAATTTAAATTAATCAAATTTTCATCTGTGGAATTGTAATCGCCTGATAAATTACTGTGCCATGATCAATACTTGTTTATTAGTAAAACATTTGATATATTTAGTTGATTAATATTGAGCTTGACATTCGAAAGCTCAGCTGTTTTGCAAAGATAATCCGATAAATAAATATTAAATGAAAATTGTTACCGTTACAAAGTGGCACTGAGTGTTATTAAAGGTTTTCACATAACAAACTTATTTCTGGGATTGCAATTGACGTTCGATTACATAAACATGTAAGACGCTATTCTAGATGTAACCGCTATATAAAATTTATTGTTGCTCGTTTATTTTATTTCTGCAACGCTCAGTTCTATAGCTGTTAATAAATTGAAAATATATTCAAATTAAGTTTACTTTAATTGACAATATTTAAACGGTTAATTATATTATTTTTAAGTCACTATTACTGCTGCGACTTCTACGTAAAATTTTAAATGAAATTCTGAAAAAAAATGTAATTAATACTAATATAAAAATTGAAATTAATACTTATGATAATTAATTTGTTTTGTTATCTTCAAGGATCATAAAATGTCTTACACAAAAATTCAAAATAAATCTTAATGCTAAAGTTTAAATAAACAAAATTAATGCAATAAAAATGTAATAAAAATTAATTACAACTTATAACATAAAAATATGAATAAAATTATTCGTTTAATTCATTTAAATACCATCAACCACTCATTCACACAAGGAGTTAAAATTCGTCAGAGCTTAAATTCTTGTTTTCTTTGTTTATTAAAATTTGTCGGCTTATTCTTATTGCTGCGTTATGCCTTATGCCTTTGCTAAGTTCGTGCATTTTTGTTTTTCCAACATCTTTAACAGCTTTTATTGTAGAAAAACAGTCTCCAATCTGCTGTTTTAAGCGCAACTGTAGTGCATTAATTTATTCTTAATTTACCGTTGAAAAAAAAGGAATAAATATTTTCCATTCTCATTTCTTATTCAAATTATCAGTTTCCTATTCTAAATGTTCCAATAATTGTATTTAATAAGATATAAATATAACTTGTGATACAAATAATAAATGCTAACTAACAAGGCGCTGCTCGAACGTCGTATTATAATCAAATTAATAATTTTATGCATTTTCTAGCAATTTAATAAATAGAGTTATGATCAAGTTCGTTTAAAGAATTAAATTAAATTAATCTGTTTAATTTTATGTTGAGTTTACGGGGTCAACATCTCTTTGATTGTCATTAACGACACGATTAACAACTTAATTCTCAATGAATTGCAAATTATTACAAACACTTACATCGACTGACTGACTGACTAACTTGACTATTGTTTTATTTTTATTGAATTGTTTACAATTTACTATTTTTTTTTTTTTTTTGTGAGATGCGCATTTTTTTGTTTTTGTAGTAGCAATAACTCAATTTATTCTTTACGCTAGACGTAGTAATAAAGTAGTAAAAGTAAGAAATTGAGAGACAGTCAATTTTAAAAACAAAAGAGTACAGATTACAACACGGCTTAAGTATGATGTCTTCACATCGAAAGCGGTTACCGTTCATACCGAACAAACCGCCAGCAAAGGCGAAACAGAATGACAACAATAGTAAAGATTAAATCTTATATTTGGAGAACTCGAGCCTACTTACTCGCCTCCAGGTTGACAACTTTTTGTCTAGTAAAATTGTGAAGGTGATTCGATTCCAACATACACTTTTTTGCTTACTCAATTACAAGAAAATGTATGTTTTTTTTTTTAAATTCTTAAATTTATATAACCTAAATTGACAAACTCAATTGACAATTTTAGAAAATAAAATATGAAACAATTTTTAATTCTAGGCTTTAACACAATTTGATTTATGCTTTGGGCTTAATTAATATATAATATCAACATGACGATGCCACATCGCATACAGCTAGGATTACAACAAGTTATTTCAAGAAATGGTGATGTTGATTGGCGTCCACGGTCTCCGCGTGAAATACCGCGTTAAAATGTGAGAATGTAATATAAAAAGTGCTCAGAAAGGCTCGCTTTTGTGTGGCTAACAGAGGCGGACATTAAATAAAACATTTATCAATATAAAATCCATTCTTTTTCATTTAATCAAGAATTATAAACAAAAAAAGTAGTATACCTTCCCGGCGGACACCCTGTATAATCAGTTCTTGATGTGAATGATATCTTTAATTTTAGTAACATTCATTGTCGTATTGCAATTCAAGCAATTGTCTTAAATAGAGTTTTATGTGCTTATCGCAATTTGTAGCTTCTTCCTTTTTCCGTTTTGTTTTTCTGCTGTGTTTTTGTTTTTTCTATTCGTTACTTCATTTAAAACTTAGTTTTTTTATGGCGGATTAAAATTTTTTTATTTGTTTAATGTCGTTGCCAGTTTTCATTGATATTTCTATAAAAGTGATCTAAGATGTGGTGCTATTTTTTTGGTTTACAATAAAAAATTTATACAAATAAAATTGTAACAATTGCTTGTTTTGCAATAAATATCGTTAATTTCAGTATTCAGTGCTGTTCATGATCTAGTGGTTTTGCTGGATATTGCGTGGTCAAAAGAGTGATATCATCGGAATCATTGTTAAGATGGCATAAGAGAACAAAATTAATGATAAAGGCACACATACACTTATGATAAGTTACCAAAAAAAAAAAAAAAAATCCAAACGCCTTAAGCGAATCCAATTTTTAGTGAGCAGCGCAACTCTTTTAATTAAATAATTAATACACTATTCTGTTAAGGAGAGTAAAACTCCTCCAAGAATTTTTCGAATTTTCTCTAAATGCACGATACTTAAGAACAATTTATTTTTGATTTTCATTTGTAGTTTTTAAAATATTTCATTTCCTGAGTACAAACATTTTTAATAAATGAATGTTTTTTTTTTAAATATAATCGTTTAAATAAATTTTATTTAATAAATATCTTTTTTCTTTTTTAAGATCTTTTTTATATATTTTTTCTTCTCAATATTTCGCTTTCCTTTGGAAAGCTTCTTCAGGAAAAAAATTTTTATATTTTTGAAAAAAAAAGAAAAAATATATAAAAAAGATCTTAAAAAAGAAAAAAGATATTTATTAAAAAAATTTATTTATTTAAATATGCAAATAATGCTTAAATAAAATGTAAATAAAATTTCAAGCAAAAAGGTGTAAAAGACACGGCGAATTCGATCACCTAGGATAGAACAGATAACAATAGCGAGATGATTGCTTTTCGCCGCTATATAAAATAAATTTATACAAGTTTTTTTATATGCACATGAGTGTGGTTTGACAGTTTGATTGAGGTTTTGCTTAATAGCATCAATTATCAGAGCTTTTCTGACATCAGGCATGAACACAGGCAACTTTGTTGTTGACAACCGTAAAAAGTACCGCTAACGAACTGTCTTCTGAGATCTCCCTCGTTTATTAGTTTTGAACTATTTATAACATTGTTAAAAGTGATAATGATACATTGTTTCAAACTAAACTGCTTCAATATAATTGTTTATGAAAAATTAAAATAATCTAGTAGCTGCAGATCTTAATTTTGCTATCGGTAAGCAACATTTTTTTTGTTAAATTAATATCTTTTTAAAACTAATTATATATTTACTTTTAATTAGCAAATGATTTGATGAGGTTTGCAAAAGGTTAATCATTTAAAATATAATATTATTAACATATATATAAGTATGTATGTACATATCTATGCACATATGTATCTACATTTTTGTTTAGTTTTTTTTTTTTGTTATTTGTAGTTAATTGCATTTCGTATAATACTTGCAATTTAAAAGCGGTTATTATTGAGTTTTTTTTGTCTGTATGCTTATAGGCATTTACATATGTATGTTTGTATATATATAAGCATGCAGTTAAATTTAATTATTTATTTGTTATACAAAAATGCATTTGTTTTAAGTATTTAAGTCTGTTATTAAGTTCTTAAAGACATCTGATTTTTGAAATTGTATTTTATATGAACTATATTTACAAATAAAATATTGGATTTCAGTTAGGCTTAGGATCGTTATTAATAGTGTTTACAAAAAGGCCAGTAAAATTAAGATACCAGCAGAATAATAATAATAATTAAGCAAAAAATACTAGCAAGAATTTAGCTAGCCCAGCTAATAGAGAAATATTAATTGTGATAGCAGACAGTAGATAGTAGTGCGTCTAAATATTTATTTATTAGCCAATTATTATAATAATAAATAGTAAAGTTTGAAGAGAAATATTTTTTTAAATACATCGTATTTCTACTGAACAGTAAAAAAGGGACAAATAGATGCAATTACCTTCTATATACATAGACACTACAGCTTTGCAGAACAACATACGTTTTTACAGCAGTAACGAAAGTACTATGCACTTTACATTCACTAGCGTTAAATAATTATTATATTTGAAAGGGTAATTCTTGTTATTTTAATTAAAGTAATTAGTTTAAATTATTGTATTGTAAACTAATCTTTTTTTTAAATCAAATGAAAACACAATCAATTTAAATTAGAAATTTACATGGTAAACTTTGAATAAGTTCAATTTATATTACTTTCAGGTCACAGTCATGGAGTACTTTCATACACTGTAGAGTTTTGGATTCGTTTGAATGTGATAATAAATGTTTCTCTTCGTATAAAGTTGTGCTCGATTTAGATTTTTAATGAGCAACACTGTACTCAAATCTTTTGTATTTAATTTTATTACGCACATATTTAACAAGAGAGTGAAATGCCTCGTAAGCACATTTATGCAGACCTCTTATATCGGGTGGGTAAACTTGAGGTTAGAAAATAAATTGCCTTAAAATACACACTCTTTTTGCAAACTTAAATTTTTTTTTGATACCAAAGTAAAGTAGAAATATGGAAATTAATATGATGTCCGCACTTTTCATAAGATTTTGAGTACATTTTACTTATATCGTCAATGCAGCATTAGTTGTTTCAAATCGCTCTATAAAAAAAATCCAGCGGCATTGAGTCACAAAAAGAGGCAGCCAATTGGCATTGCCAAATCGAGAAATTTCTCATGAGTTAACTGAATTGTTTTGTTTTTTCGTTCGGACCAGTGCTCAGGGGATGACCCCTACTCATGCAAAGCATTGTACCAGAACTAGAAAATTAGGTTATGGAAAGAGGATAGAGGGAGTGGTGTTTGTGGACATTCGATTTAAATTTTTCTGCATTGAAAGTGACATACGAACTGTTCTGTTAAAAAAACGAATTTTCCCTGTAATGCGTAGTGCGATTCACTAGCCAATCAACCACAAATGTATGCGCTCTCATCGAAAATCGAGTCAAACGCAAAAACGTACGAGTTTCCGGAACAATTTCCTTAATTTCATTAGATCACTTACCATTGTAGTAACAATAAAACAGTGAAATACAGTCTACATTGAGTCGATGCTCTATCAACAGAGTTGGATACCCTACCGTACTCGGTCAAGCTACTCCAAAATAGACTTTGGGGCGCCGGTCCATGCATGAGAGCTGTATTTCATCTTTGGGCGGATATAGTTGGTATAAATAGTATAAAGACCGGATGGAGTGAAGTATATCTTGAAAGCTTCTTTAATGTGTTTAGTCCATCGAACATCACACTGAATTTCCATGCCCAGAACATCAAGAGCTTCCGATTCCATAATATATATATCACCCATAGTAACAGGTGCCGCACCACTTCCGAACACAGATCTATGCGTATGCATGCAACATTGCGTCTTACGGGCATTAAAATCTGGTTTGGTCTATTACTAAATGAATACGAAAACCAAAGGTTAGAAATATTAATATTAACCAATTGTGGCAAAAAAAAATTGTTGTCATATTTTGGTAACGCATTTGCTTGCTCATTTTCGAAATAATTGGAGCCGATGCTGCCGAATGACAAATTGTACAATTGTAAATTCGCTTGCATTAGATGTAATGATTTTTCGTGGAAACTTGGTGGCCTTTTTGAGCCCCATATGCAACATATCGGCCTAATTGAAAATGTGCCAATGGTCTGGCGGCTTTAATTTTTGAACGCATTGAACTTTACAAGCATGAAAATTTAGATCTTTATGTAAAATGTAACGCAAAGTGCCTATAGTTAGGCTCAATCATGGCAAACGTCAACTAGTTGATGTTCCAGGCTCATTCTCAACACTTTGCGGTATGCGCGGCTATGTACGCATCACCACGGAAACTACAAACGTATTGTTTTGATCTATTGTCAGCAACAATATCCTGAGCCTCGCACAGCGTAACTTAATCGCCTGAGGAGCCTTATTACGAGAAAAAGATGCTCGAATATTACAAAGTGATACAGCAAAATTTTCACAATTTTGATTTGATTTGCAGAATCAAAATTCTTTGCTCAAAAGTATAACTTTCCATATTTAAAATTTTCCAACTTTTTACGAAATAAATGTCAAACGATGACAGTTCAATTCTAGACATTTAATCGTTTAAAAGACATTTATAACACGAAATAAATGTCAAACGATGACAGTTCAATTCTTGACATTTAATCGTTTAAAAGACATTTATAACACTATTATAAAGACTAGAACTTTTCCGTCAAAATGGTAGTACGCAAAAATTTTGCCGATTCCTAAAAATGATTCAGAATTTAGGCAAATTGTTATCTTGTGCTTTAAAAAAAATTTCTTCATTATCAATGTCATGTTATATTGAAAAATAACGCTTTGTTGTTCGACAGGCAGTCAGACTTTCGCCAAAAACACGACTGCTTTTCTGCTTTATAGGATGTAACCGAGAACATAGGAAGAAAACTTGATGAAGGATAAATAAATTTGTTCTGGTACTTCTTGATCACTCTAAGGTCTTTGAAAGGGTGGATCATGAAACGTCGGCCCTTTTCTAATTTCTTTTTAACTTTCACTCAACTGCTATCTTCACACCCCTGTGGTCGTTTAACAGTTTGTATTTACATTTAACATTTATCCTTTTTTTTAACCTTTTTTCTATTTATGGTAATAATTTATCTGAATAGCCTTTGCACTGCAGAATCCATATGTATGTAGACCATGTGCGACTGTTTTACGCACTCCAATCATCTCCGTTACTCAAGACTGTATGAGGATCTGAATAAAATCAATTGTTGGACAAGTGCAAATGGATTTTGTTTAACCGCTCGTAAGTCAAAGTGTATTATAATTCGTAATAAAACTATAATTCATATTAAAGCTGTATGGAGTTTGATTCAAACAACCTCACTAATATCTGTGTGCTTTTGTTTTTTCATAAAATCATTTTTTCGGAATTCCGACAATACGATATCAGGTTTGCCAGCCACCCCAGTTAAGGGAAGAAAGATTTTAATCCCTTTCTCATTTAATTCTCGCTTAATTAATTTTTCATACATGCATACTATTCAGTTTATTATTAATCACAATTATTAATGAATTTAAAATATGTGCGTAAATTTTCCGGCGGGGTTTGATTTACTTTTATTTGGGTACGGTTTTCCCTCGACCCTCGTCAAATTTGCTTTGTGAACAAGCCGGTTTCGGCCGTTTGCCATCTTCAGTGTACGAAAAGAACACTACGAAGAGAACACTGAAGATGGCAATCGGCCGAAACCGGTTTGTTCACAAACCAAATTTGACGAGGGTCGACGGAAAACCGCACCCAAATAAAAGGAAATTAATAATAAATAAATTGAAAAATAATATTTTGTTTCTAGAGACAATTAATAAAAAAGAATATTATATAAACTGAAATTTAAAGTATATTTTATACTAAAGGACCTTTATAGGGCTTAAAATTTCATTTAATTAAATTTAAATTTTGTATATTGATTAACTAAATTTTAAAATTTTGATACTTATTTTTGGTTTCTTTTATTCTAAGAATTCTATACCTTAACAATTAAATAAAATACAGAGTGTTTGCCGCCATTTTCGTTAGTCTAAGCATCCTGTTTAAAGTGTTCGAGGATTATTATAACAGCTGAGCGGCGCATAGATTGAGGAAATCTGTGTTACTTTAAAATATTAAACTGCTATTTTGTACATAATAAAAAAAAGTTGTTATTAGTAGAACTAATTTTCTTATTATTTATTTTTATTTTTCCTATTAATTTAAAAGCAGCAATTAAACAAGTTTATAAAATATGCCAGCATCAAGCTTCCGTTCTTATCGACAGTGTTATGTCTATTTTTATTATAATGAATTTTTGCATAACAGAAGTCAATATTCGTTCTTTATCACACAAACAAAAAGGTCCTTGGCTTTGAACCTTTTACGTTATATATGATCAGAAAAATCACAAAGACTCACTGATAAGATCCCAAAATCCCAAAAACAAAGCCAAAAAAGACAAAAAATATAATATTCTTGCAAATATTAAAGATCACTGTCAGTCAATCACAAGAAGTAATTAAACTTATAAAAGATTAGTAACGTTGTATCATGCATTTAGAATTGCAATAATTACAATTTTGCTTTTTTTTATTTTATTGTTGTTTTATTTTGCTTATGATTTGAACACTTTTCTCAACCTTAACCTTAAAAAAACTTTCAGTTTTTAAATCATACAACCAGTTTTTTTTTAAGTTTTAGAAATTGTGTCCATACTTTTATGCCATTAAAATGTTACGCCAGTTTTATTTAATTAAAACTTTATCATCTGTTTGCTATAAATTTTTACATTAAATAAAACGAAAATTAAATTAAGTACCTTTTTGTTTATTTCAATTAGGTTTAGGCGTTGCTATAAACATTTATTTCATAATTTTTTTTAATTTATTTTAATTTTAATAAAATTAGTTTTGTTTTTATTTCAATAACGCACTTTTAGTTTTCATTTAAACCTTTTCATTCAATCTGTTTATTAATTTGTTTAAAATTTTCTTTTCTTCTTTTTAAAATTGCAAAATCAAGTTCTAGTTTCAAATACTGACTGAAATGTGTTGCTAAAAACGTTTTGTATTTATTATAATCTGTTAAAGATTTTGATTTTCTTGAGTTCTGGTAAACTTTTAATGCTTGTCTGGCTAGTTACCTTACTCATATGTCGATTAAGTTAACTATTATTTAGTGTATAATTAAATTACAGACGTAAAAATGTTATAAAAATATAATTTTTTTTTAATTCTATATCTTGAACTTTACTGTGCAGAGTCGTGTTAATTACTGTTTAAAAATAAAGTGCAAATAGAAAACAGTCTTGTTTTTGTAAATGAAATTAAGAAAATAAATGTTATGCATTGTTTTTATTTATTTTTTTTTTAAACAAAAAGGTTGTTATTTCTGATCTGCACAGTTAAACAGAAGTGTGGCAGCACTGTTGCACTTAAAGAAATTTTTCATTAGTTTTTTTTTAAGTTTACGATATTTAGAAAAACATATAATATTTTTTACAATTAACTTTCCACATTGTATAGACCTAATTAAGATAAAATATAAAATTTTTTAAAATATTTATTTGTAAATGTGCAAAAATCTGTTCAGGAGCCTCGATATGCTGTACATGTTGAGGTAACGTGGTACATTTTCAAAAATGATAAAAGGTTTAAAATTAGAAAATAACTCAGCTACTCAAAATTATCAATTATCTAAAATAATTGCTTTAATAGATGTGTATAAAAAATTAAAACAGCTAATACAGTGAACTCTCGAAAACGTAAACACTCGAAAGTGTGACAGTCTCAGAAATAAGACAAATTGTTCAATAGAGTATTCTAAAACGTGAACAAAATCTGAAAGACCTATAAAGTAAACACTTTTTCGGTTTTCGGCTTCTTAAAATTTATCTCAAAGTATTTCCTTACTAACTATTGAATTTTCCTGTTTTCTTTAAATTTCATTGCACATCTTAGCAAAATTAGGTCTACCTAAAAAATAAACCCTTTCCGAAATATTTTAAAGTTTCCTGAAATTTTGTCTTTTTTTTGGGTTATTTATTTAATTTATGTCATAAAGAATTCTCAATTTAAGCAAAATTTCGCTCTTATTCTAATTTTTTTAAGCCGATATTTGTACAATTTCAATTTTATTTCTACAGGGTGTACTTTGCTTATAATTTTTGATTAAATGAAAGAGAATGGATCTTATATTAATAATTCTTTTATTTAATGTCGGCAATTATATATGGAATACAATATCAGATAAATGTCCGCCTCTGTTAGCCTCACAAATGAGATTTTTCATGAAAATCGGGGTTGTCATGGGAGCCCTGTAACATCCTATTGGCATATAAACGGCGGCGTAAATGGTTGATGGATTGAGCAGCAGTAATATTTTTAGTCGATCTTGCAGTACGTTTTGCTCGCCCCGGGGGCACATAAATATGGTCTTTATAGAATTCCACTATCTAGACACAGTGCAACTAGGGAAAGAGGGAGCCCAGTCCCCTGAAGACAGGCAGGGAGTCAACTGGAAACTCCACTTTATTTCCACGGGAATCAGTAAGCCGCAGAGTTCGTTATTTGTCTCTTTAGACATTTAACTGTTCTCTGACTGATTATTGAGGTTGGCTCTTTATGGGAGTATCGTGGTGGTTGTGGTTTCACGGCCCCATAACAGTATAATGGTTATTATGGTGGCCAGGATCATCTCACTGTTAATGACACGCTAAGTGAATGATCCAGTCCAGTGAGCATGCTAGACATGTGGACAGGAGTTGGAAAGTCTCCAACTCTTTAGCAAGGTGAGATGATTTGCAGCCCTGCCCTGGAATCATTAAAGTTGCAACTAGAAGGTTTCTGTTGCATAGAATTATAGCTTTCTAGGACGAGCATGACTTTCCAAATCATGCAGTGGTTAGATCTACCATCTGATTAAGGCTTCATGGCCAGGTGCGGATGTAAATCGAATCACACAGTACGTTTTGCTCCATTCTTGGGCCTATCACCTACAAACCCCCTTTCTTTACTACACGATAACTAGTGCGAGTTTTTGGCACATTGTTTATCGCAAAAATTTCACGTAACTTTCTCATCGTCACAGTAATCGATGATTGATTTTGATAAAATATTTTAACTATTAAAATTTGCCACGTATCTACTTCACGACTGCCAAATATGAACTGTCACGATTAATTTTTACCAAAATGGCGGCAAATCAAAGTAGTATACCTTTCCGGCGGATACCCTGTATACTCGGAAATAGCTGAAATTAGTTTTATTGATTAATATTTACTGATTTCTTTAATTTGGGAATGAATATTAAATTTCCTGTGTAATTTTTTAACTTACATCAGCATAAACAGAACAACAAAATTAATTAAAGAGATACAGTTCTCATTTTTAACAACCTGCAGATATATGTAATTGCATCCTTCTCTTTATCTCCCTTTGCTCTTTTTATTTTTTATAAAATTCCTATTTAAATAAACTATTTATTGTATGTAAAACAAAAGCAACAGTTGTGTGTGGGTATTTTCTTTATTTTAATTAATATCCGCTTTGTTCATAATATGAATTAAATGTTTGATGTAACAAAATTCCCTGAGTTTATGGATTTATTTGTTTTGATTAATTGGAGTTGATGTAATTAAATAAAATCTAAAATCAAAATTGCGTTTTATTATAAAAGTTGTTAAAATATGAAAAGTAAACAGATATAAAAAATATTACAAAATGCATTTTTAAATATTGTATAAATTTAAGCATAATCGCTTGAATACTCTTTTAAATAAAACTTGGTATCAGTTGAAGTAGTTAAAAATATATATATGAAATGGGCATGACTCTGTTTATGTTTTTACCTGAATCTGCCATTACCGCTGCATTAAAAATACTAGGCGAAATGCAAATGTGAATGATCATTAAGGCTGGTAAAGTTTGAGTTTGAGTAATTTCAAATTTCATTTAAAATCCTTTTTCAAATTTTTAGCACATACTGCGTATTTTTCTTAATATAATTCTCATTTCGTCAGTTTAGCTAAGAATAAAAAAATATGTGCATATTCGAAACAAAATGTAGGTAAAACACTCGAGCTATGCAAGCAATTTTTTTTATAAATTTTTAGTAACCCGAAAATGATCTTAAAAGGGGCATGGGAAATAACTTTATATAGATAAACTTATCCGCTAATCATGCCAACTTTCAAAGAATTAATAAATTATTAAATAAATTAAATTAATTATTTTGATTTTTATAACTGTGATCCAGTGAATGTTTGATAACGGATAGACTGCCTATATTATTCCTACTTATTGCAATACTAATAGCTCAATATATAGCACATTATTCAGTTGTAAAGATGAATGATTGATGGTTTAAAATGTTGCAGTTTAGGCTGGAAGATTGATTGTGGTTTGATCTTCGTATATAAAGCACCAGCCATTATCTTTTAATATTGTTTTCTTTTCGGGCAGTAGGCTTAAGTATTAATTTTTTTACATATTTCGGTTATTGTAGACTTTCTTATTTTTATTTCTTTTTATTAAATTTATATAATAAATTTAAGATAGTGAAAATAAAAAAGAGTATTAGTAAAAATAATAAGAATAAAAGCAATGTAATAAGGTTTTTTTCTTTTAATTTCATCATCCTAAATGCATTTTGTTAATCATTATTTTTTATCTATTGATATTGTTGCATAAAGAAATAGCTAGATATTGATAAAATTAAAATAAAAAAATATTATAAACTGGAATATTTCATAGCTTTCTAATTAAAAATAAAATAAATAAAATGTTTTATTAATAATAGTGATGATTCAAAAATAATTACAATAATACCTATTAAATTCTATAGGAATGTTTTAAAACGATGATCCATTAAAAACATATATTAAAGTTACATTAAAAAGAATACAAAAACTTTATCGAAGCAACATATAATTCTCCTCTTTCAATATTCAGAGTTTTAAACAGGTATTTTAATTTTAGTTTAAACTATTACCTTTGCAAACAAAATTATAAAATGAAATTTCATGTTTAGCAAACAAATTTCGTTACAAGTAAACTTTTATGTGAAAAAAATATTTAAGCTTTTTCATATTAACTCTATAACGCAAGGATAATAAAAACCATTCCAAAATTATATGATAAGAAATGTCTTGCTCTTTTAATCTTAACTCCATCTTCAAATTAAGTTTGGGTAAGGGAGCAATCTATGACGAATATATATTAAGAAATTTGCGTATTATGTGGTAAATGTAAATTTTAATACACCGGGCGGATTAGAGTTCGCTACATATGATTTAAAATCTAATTTTAAGAAACGGTTATTGTACATATAACGTGGATCCTAAAAATATAAATTTGATTAAAAAAAGCATAAGTTTCACAGAGATTGTACTTTTTAATTTTTATGATTTTTTTACCTCTAATATACTCTTATCCACATCGGTGTCTTTTAACCAAATTTCCAGAGCACTAGTCCGCCACTTTTGTTTCTTTATTACATCCATACATCGCCATATTATTGATACACTAAAGCACTTTCGTGTATTAGTCAAATTGATCAATCTTATTTTGCAACAATTTTGCAAAAAACTCAGCACACCCTTCTCACTCTCCAAGTCGCAAGAACATAAATGAATTTCTTCCAAGTTCGGTAGTTGTTTGCTTATTTGATTTAGCATATGATCTCGTATACCCTCTACATCGTGCCCACGACAGTCATAAAATGATAGTTTTACCAAATCCTGCATATGACTCATTTCTCGAAAGAATCGCTCAAAGTTATGCAACACGCCATTAAATTTAAAGGCTTCAATTTGTTTCAGTCTGGATCTGGAGATTCTCTCCAGTACATCAAAAACAAAATTTCTCGAATATATCGAAAGCTTCTTAAGCCTAGACATGCGCAAAATATCATTGATAATATCAGTATCGAAACACAAATGATAGTCGGCTATTTTAATGTGTTCCAAAGTGGGACATTTCTTAAGCTCTACCAGATCACAGCAATTGATTTCATCACAATCTTTCATTATATCAAATTTTCGTAGTTTCAACTCTTGAAAAACATCCCGCAAGTTATCAGAGTCCAAGAGTTGACATTCGTCTAACGACAGATATCGTAGGGAATTCAACTTGGACAAATGCTTTCCTGTTATTTGGCATGCTCTTAATTTCAATATCTTCAAATTGGGAAAAATCTGTACCAACATATTGACATCTTCATCATTAAATTGATGGTGCTTCTCCACACTTTCACTCTCTAGTTCTAATTCATCTGTAGTTGGATTGAGTGACACGCCAATCCAATTAAAAATTTCTGTCTGAGGAAACGTTTGCTCATTCAACACACGTAAGAATCGTATATAACAATGTCTCATAATAAGGCTCTGCATAAATACCGATACCTCTGACATGAAATCTATAAAAGTTTGATCATCTATACCTTTTACAATTTCCGGGCAAATGTTAACACAATTCAACTTAGTTCTCCACAATGATTGTATGATATTTTTTAATCTTGTATGTAATTTTGAAATCTGAAATTGTTCCATTATGTTTAAACGTTTCATTATTAACTCCAAGCAATCATCATTTAGATCCAAAAGGCAGGGGCCATCTTGCAAAGAAACTTTTACGAAAAAAAAAATAAAAAGCATAAATTTCTTTGGATACAAATTATTTACGCACCTTTTGTAGTCACCATTGTGTAGTGCAACAGCAGCTGTTTTTTGTTGTTGATTCTACGTGCAAATGCAGTCTAATGTGCAGTCTAAAATAAGAGTTATTTTTTACTTATCAACCTTATTTTGCTTTAAATTCTACCTGGTACTTTAAATGTGAATAATAAAAAACGTATAAATACTTTAAACATTTATTAATTTACTGACCATTGCAATCTCGTAGTTTGTTACTATTAAAAATACTAAAGGCCCAATGTTTTTTTTATTTGCTGCATAATAAGAGTTTAAGTTATGAAGAGAGCCAGAATATATAAAAGAGCGCTGTAGCAATGCCAGAGCAAAATTAATGGAGATATTTTTGTAAGGGTGGCAAACAAATTTATATTTATGAATCTGGGATGGAAACTTTAAGAAATACTCTGACCGCATTTTTGAAATATTTTTCGTTGCTAAATTCTCTATAAAATTGAATTTTATGGTAATTTTTACAGATTTTTAATTTGTTTCAATATTTTTATTTTCATTAAAATAAAAAAATCTAACTATATTTTAATTATAATAATATGATCTTTTTAATATTTTATTAGTAATTTATTAATTAATCACTGTCTTTTTTATAAAAAATTCAGTTATAAAAATAATATAAAAAATTAAGAATAACTTAGACTTAGTGCTTAATTAATAAATTACTTAAAAATATATTCTGTTGGAAAATCCATTTATAATTTTTGTAGAAACCAAAAAATACTGCATAATTGGTTAAATTTTTAAATAATACACATTTATTTATTATTGTTTTTAGCTAACTCCTAATAGCTGTATTATGATAGAATATAACAGTTTAAATTAAAATTTAAGTAAAATTTTATGTTGTGCTAAATTTAATAAAATGCAGTATTAATAAAAAAATGGATATTCAGGAAATCAACGTTAAACTATTGCCTTTACATTCTAATATAGTGAAACAACTAATTTACTCCATATACAGATTCGTGTTTAGTACTTTTTTGTAATGCATTATGCTTTGCCGTCACTATTATGAACCATGTAGCAAATCAAGGTTGCAAAATAAAGACCTAATGTTTGTTTTATAATAAAATCAGGGTTGCTTACATAAAAACCATGCCACTTTCTTAGAGGGTAGACTTTTACAACAAATATCAATTTGTTTGCCGTAATGGAAAATCTAAATAAGTTATTTTTAAATTGAAGAAAAATTTTTTTAATTTAAAGCTAAATTACATGAAAAGTCCTATTAAGAAATGACGACCGAAGTTTGAAAAAATTTTATTTCTTTAGAAATACATTTTTAAATAATATAGAAAATACAAAACAATTCAAATGCCACAATGAAGTTAAAAAAGTAATATGTGTTCAAAAGAAGTGTTTGTAATAATACGACGGTGCTCCACATAAAATATTAAAATTAAATAATTATTTAATTAATTTATTTAATTAAATAATATAAAATTTCTAAGTTAAATTTCTTAAAGAACTAGAAGGATATTTACATCTTTTGGTTTTGTTGTAGATTCTTACACTTACTCTGAAATATATGTTTGCATTGCAGATTGATGGACATGGATGACATCACATGCATCCTCGACAAACTACTTAGACAATACAACACTAAAAACAGACATACTTGAAAACTTGGAAATCTACAAAACGAAAACTTGACTGCAATCCAAACTACTGACTCACCAGTAAATAATAGAACGTATCTTGATAAAGATGTATTTACATCGAAAGCGCTCGCCATTGGCGAACAAACAGCCAGGAAAGACGTCATATGGAGAAGGAATCGATAACAGTATTTCATTTACGGGCAGAACAAACTCAAACAATTTAGTATATATGTAGATATCTATCTAAAGCTTATATAAAAGTTTCCAAGATATTATCGAGGTAAAGAAGTCTTGATCCTCCATTACTATTTGCTGCATGGTGTGGCCAGTATAAAAAATTTTGTAAAATTGCCTTTATTTTTCTTGTATTAGATAAAGTTTTATTTATAGCTTCATAGTATATTATTTAGTTTAAATTAGATTAAGTATACATATGTGTAACTGCCTGAAATAAAAATCAGAGTATTAAATTTGTATGGACTGTAGGAAAGGAGTATTGAAAAAGAGAAAGTAAAACCCAGGAGAATACACGCTATAGTTTGAGTATTTATATTATATATTAAAACAGCTCGTTTAGATAGAGCATTTCGTATGTTTACTTTCTATACCCAAGAGGGAACCAATATGTTTCTTATTTTTTTGTTTTAGTAATTGCTTGTCATATTTTTATATAGGCAATCCATAATATTAAATTTTATTTTTAATTTTCAATAAATATCTTTTTTCTTTTTTTAGATCTTTTTTTATATATTTTTTCTCTTCAATATTTCGCTTTCCTTTGGAAAGCTTCTTCAGGAAAAATTTTTTAAATTTGAAAACAAAAAAATTATTAACAAATTGAAAAAATGTTTCAAAACATTTGACAAAAACATAAAATATTTTTTCATACATACATACAAAACATTTTTTCAATTTGCTAATAATTTTTTTGTTTTCAAATTTAAAAAATTTTTTCCTGAAGAAGCTTTCCAAATGAAAGCGAAATATTGAAGAGAAAAAATATATAAAAAAAGATCTAAAAAAAGAAAAAAGATATTTATTAAAGATAAACAAGATCGTTTAAAAACTATAAAAATTTTTAATTTTCCTTAAAAAATAAATATTAAAGTATTTATTAATCAAAAATTTTTTTTACTGTATTACTGTGGGGGAAAGCATATCCCTATAGCCATTTCACTTCTGCTCATATAGTTCATGAGTAAATTTTACCGCAATTTTTGTATAGAACACTCACTCTTATATCTTAAGCCAAATTGATTAAATAAGAATTTTATTTAAACAATACAGCAACCTGCTGAGGTAAAACCGAATGAGCCGGAAACCACACAGACTGTAACACATTTAACGTTTTGCCTTTAAGCGTGCTAGGCAGACTACACTCATTCTTAGAGTTATTCCAAAACAAAATTTATTTAGATTTAATGATCTGTTGATTGGTTTGTTTGCGCCATTTTTTTTTGGCGGAATTATATATTTAATAGAAAATAATGAGTGATGACAGACACTTATACAGAGTTGTCAAACAACCGTTAACTAAGTAAAATAACCATCAACTTTTTAAAATTTATTTTTATTAAAAAAATGCATGTAAAAAAATTTTATACAAAACTAATTAATTCATTTTAAGTTGTTATCAATTATTTCATATTTTGTATTAAAATTTAATTTAAAAAATTTTAATTACAATAAATACCGACTCTAAACAGTAATATTTTTTTTAATAACATTTTTATTAATATAACAAGGATTTCTAACTTAAAGAGTATTAATAAAACAATTTTTTATATCCCGCATGTATAACATGATGATTTTGGGAACCAAATTCTGAGAATAGCACGTGATCCACCCTGAGCAAAAAAAATTCGTTTTCGTATCGTCATTTAATTATTAATTCAGTCAAGTTGACAAAACGAATGATGCAGAGGTTCTTATTTTTGATGCTAATTTCATGTGCAGAATTTAGTCCCATATCAATGAACTAAAAATTGTTGTAAATTGAATACTGGAACACATAAACATACATATGTATGTATGTATATGTGCATATGTATACATTTATATGTTTGCATATATTTAGGAATGTTAAAATTAAAGAAAACCTGGTTCTGGAGAAATAGACAATTTCTTACAATTGAGTTGAAAAATGTTATTTGTTTAAAAATAAATCTATTCGCAAAATGTCACATGTATTTGGTAAGTTCTATCACAAAAATATAAGAATAAGGCGGCAATGCAAATTACGATATTCGATATCGATTGAAATTTAAAAGTTAATTTGCTACGCCAGAAAGAAGTCTATATCCTATGTTCCACAACTATAAGGATATAGTCAAAAAGTCATGTAAAAACTTTATAATTTCTTAATAAAATTTTAAAAATTCTGAAGTAGTTGAAAATAGCTAAAAAAAATATGATTTACAATTAATATATGTATTTTAAAGTGTTAATTCATTGTTTTTTCCTGCCTTAAGATGTATAGTGTGTAAAAAAATCTTAATTCTAATTACTTATAGTGGAAGATGTATTTAAGCTGTCATCAGTATTTGAATTTGAAATAATGATGTTCAGTTTAGGAGGTTTTTCTAATAAAGGAGATCCGTCAGATAATGTCTGTTGGTTTGGCAAAAAATTTTTCGTTTGCATAGGCTTCATTTCGTTTAATTTACCAGGGTTATTCTCCAAGTGATCCGTTTTCATTTTTCCCTTTTTGGTAGTTATACAAAGTTGTTTAACGGGAAACCAGCTCAATAAAATAAGACCAATGGCAAACAAAATAACGCCGAATATTTTTCCGCCTATTATGGTTAGAGGAATCATTTTTATTCCATTGGCCAGCTCTGGAGTAATGCGCACTTTTTGCTCAAACCATATAAGTGGAAAGAAAATACGTGGTATATTTTCATACAAGCTGTTGAGAGAAAATATCATTAAGAAAATGAAATGTGAAAATTTTAAAATGTTTAACCTTAAAGAGGCTATAGGTTCTACCAGCATGTTTACTTGAAATCTGGCTGCAACTTCTAGGGCCACTCCTGTTTTTGGTTCTAAAATCATGTAAAATTCATGGTCCCTTTGATTAGGATTTAAACCTTCCACCTGATTCCGGTAAAATGGGTCAGCATTATAAAAGTGTGGATAAGACATAAAAACTGGTGAACCAAAACGGCACGATGATACATTCATGATGCCGGAAGACACACACTGGCCACCGCAGTAACACCAATTTTCGGGATATAAAGTTCCTACAAGAAAATATATTGTATAATAACACAATGTTATACAAATTATACTACAAATACTTTACCATTATCAACCGATCTTAAGCCTCCAGCATATTTGTAGCCAATTAAACCCTCAATTTGTTCGGTATGTGAAAAATCTAAAGAAATTGTGCGGCACATATCAGGAGTAAATAATTGCACTGTACTGCTCTGTGTTAAATTTGGTGGATAAAGTTCTCCTGCTGAGCCATTAACTAGCCCACAATATGAATTATAGGTACCTGTATGTTTTTCATAATTCCAAGTATTTATTTGTCCTATATCTGATAAAATATTAGCACCCGTAAATACATTAAAAACTCCAGTTAAATCGGAACTACCGTTTCGCTACAATTTAAAATAAAAAACTAAAGCATTCCTGCACAAGGCTACTTTCTTTTCCTACGTACTGTATAGAACCAACCAAATCTATCGAATGGCACCTCCACATCATTGCCAAAGATAGGTACCGAACGAGCCATATCAATCATATCATCACTATAGCCTGCAAACAGCAACTCATTAACAGTTTTTTTGACAGACATTTCTTGTTTGTACAGTTTTAAACCCACATCCACCATACGCCTGCGTACATTATTCCACTGTTTAGCTTTATTTGCTGCAGACTGTAAAACAAAAATACAACTTAGAACTTGTGTAATAGTTTCAATAATCTACACTGAGTTGATCGTACCAATGCTACAGCATTCAATGTTATAATTTCATCATTTAAATTTCCTTTGCTGCCAGCAGCATCAAAATAAAAAAAGCTTCTCTTGCGATAAGTAACGGAGCCATTCTCTGGATGCCAGTTGATGTTAACTTTGTCGGGCTTCTCTGTAAAACGATAAGGCCCACATTGTTGCAATATCGGTTTTCTTGATAAATTCTTGAAATCCTCAGGATTTGTCCAATTATAAAGATAAATATCTAAACTTAAATGTATTGGTGGTGTTTTCCAGTATTCGTATACTTTGGAGTTTGGCCTTAATATCATTTGCTAAAATAAAAGTATTAAAAGAAATTATTTAATTATAAACAAAATATTACAATTTTGTAGTAAAAACAACGCAGCCTTTAAAATTAATTTCAAAGACATCTAAAATTATGGTCACACTGAAAATCGGACAAAGCAAAAGGAAATCATTTTAATTACCATTAGAATTTTCCGTTTCTTATTATTTTTACATTAAAATCGGTCTATTGGATATTTACTTTCGTAGTGTGAACATTTTTTAAAATTTTCTTTGTAATGCCCCGCTTACAACCAAACAGTCTACGTCTATCTTGGAAGAGCGAGAAATAATCATTAAAACTATTTAAAAGGTAAAACTCAACGAGAAATCGCAAGTATAGTTAATAATAGCAAATCAACGTGCACTTGTAAAAAGAAGACTTTCTCGGAAAGATGAGAAGTTTATAGTTCGCGTACATAATGATACATTTATCGCCGCTCCAAAATTGCCACAATGGCAAATAAACATCCATTGAAAAAATACAGGATATAGTGTATACAATTTTAAAAACGTTTCATCTTAAATTAATTGAAAAAAATCAATTTTGAAATAAACAGCAAATGACGTCAGATACGAAATTGTTCTTGTTTATTAAAATGCAATTAATAGTTATTTTATTTGAATGGAGATTAGCATTCAAAGTTTATGCAAATTATTATGAAACACATAAAAGTATGCACATGCATTTAATTACTTTTTACCAACTCTATCTGGCAACTTGAATTAGCTTAAAATCAAATGGCAAGACGTTAAATTATAAAAAAATATTGCTCCTAAAAGCATGCTATGCAGCGTAACAAATATTTAATTCCATGATTACTTGCTTTTATATATTTATTATCAATATTATTAAATGACACAATGAATGGATTGATATACAAGTATACATATGAGTCATAAATATGTTAATAAATTATTATAATTACAAATCAAATCCCTTATCATTTACGTTAAATGAAAAATAAAATAAATACAGTAAATAAATTCTTTACGATAGTTATTTAAGAAATTGATGATAGTGTCAATTATTAAATTAATAATTTGCATTCTAAAAACCTTATATAAAAATATATATTCGTAAATAATTAAAAATGTAAGAAAGAATCAACTTCACCCACCTGTTCTAAGATAGCATTAAATATTTGTCCCCAAAATAGACCAAATAAAATGCCGACTACACCCAACAAAAATCCCGAAATGCTTATATAAAGCTTGTGATGAGAAGGGCCACAAATTTGTACAATTTTCGATTTTTTTGGCATTATAGATGAGTTGTTTACTTCTTATTTGAAAGGAGTTCTTGTCTAAAAGATAAAAAGATATGCATTATTATTATTATTATGATTTATAAAAAAAATAATAGCAACAAACATTTAATTAAATTATTTACAAATTATAATTTTCATATACACACAGGCACTTTAATAAATGGGGTGTCTTGTTTTTTTTTTTTTTTTAACTGTCTTACAATTAATGAACAAATGAATTACATTTATTGTTCTGTGTAACTGTGTATTTAACTACAAATATATTTTCCCATTGTCTTAATTACGTAGTTGACAATTAATATTATATTAAAGTAGAAATTTGTTTCTATATGCTCTTCTGCTTTTATAAAATTAATAATTTAAAAATAAAATTTTTTTTTGTATGTACTTCGATTTAATTGATAGAAATGATTGCGATAAGTTTATATCAAAAATTATATAGTGACTAAAAGCATCAATGTTTACACGTCATGTAAATTAAATATGATTTTAATTTATTGTAATTTAAAATTTTATTTTACTATTTTGTATATTTACTTTTCCATTCGATTTTTCCGTTAATGTTTTGGGAATTAATTTTCTTGAACTGCAATACGTTTCGCGTGGATGACATATTATTAAAACATCTTCGACTTTAATAATAAATTAATAATTAAAAGATTTTAAATTGTATTAATCAATTTTGAAAAGCTTTTAATTGTGAAATTATTAACTGTTAGTTTTGATTCATTGCTTAAAAGCTTTATTAAATTGCGAACAACAAACAATTTTCGAAGAGTTGCGAAGCATCAAAGAAAAACATAATTATAAAATAATCTCCCAAGCTGATTTTTCTTAATGGCAGATATAGGTTTCAGTGAAGTCATCGCATAGCATTGAATTGCCATCTTAGGCAAAATGTGTAGGTTTAATGAATATCCTTTTCGCAGGTTCATTTTACAACGAAAACCAATTGTTTAACAAAAATATCTAAAATCGAGGCAGGAACTTGCCAAAGAAACTTGAAAAACAATCGGTACAAAATATTGTTACGAATGTGTCTTGCTTAAGTTTTAAAATAAAATAATTAAGCAATAAAGCGAACTACTGGTTACAAACTGCGTAGAAGTTTATACACACACACAACTACAATTTGATATGCTGTTTACTAAGTGCCTGGGATGCATGAAAAAATACATGTATGCTATGGTAAACAGCAAGACAAAAACTAATTTTTCAACAACAAACATACATGTTGTTTACCATCTGCGTAGTTTTCTAAGAAACCCTTTTCTACAAAATACAACAACAAATGTATTGAAATAAATCCCAAGCAGAAACCTTATCAGCATAAAAACTATAAAAACAACTATACACACAGACATACAGGCGCCTATACTTCGAATAAACAACATACAACAACAAAATGTGATACAAAGGGAGTAGAAGATTCTTAAATCTTCTAGACTTTAAATGGACAAATATAAATAGGGAAGCGTCTGAGTGGATAGTCAGTGTAAAATTAAACCTCATCAAGTAAAGACGTGCATTTTTAAGTAAATTGTTCTGAAATGTCAACTTTGTGTAGTTAAAGTAAATAAAATTGTTGTAAATTTAAAAATTCTAAAAATCGGTGTTATTTATTTTGCAACAAAGAACTCACAACAAAACGCTTATAAAACGTATAAACGTAACAATATGATATGGCTAGCTTTCTAGAAAGCTAATAAACAGTTATTTGGATTTCTGTAATTACAAATGAATTTAAAAAGACAAATAATATTAGTGTGACACACATTATTGTTATTATAAATTTTCGATTGTTTTTTAGCTTTATATAATCACTTATTTAATTTGATTAAATTTGTTTCACTGAATTTAAAAATTTCTTCTTCTGCTTTTTCCTTTTAATCATAGAAACAATTTAGTGTAATAAGATCTTCACTAACATTATTATCCGTATAAAGATGTCAAGTCTGTTAAACTGTTCCTTTAATGTTTTTATACTCGCATACAGTATTGTACATTATATATAAAAGAAACAACAAAAGTTAGAAGCTATATAAGAGGTAGAAAGAGCGAGAAAGAGAAAAGATGCTCAACGGGGTCAATTGATTTATTCAATTATAAAACATTTACATAGATTTAGATCATTTTCATTAAATAGCTGAAGTTTCATTTCGTTAGTTGAAATTATTTAAATTGAACAAACATACTTTGAGCGAAATATTTATATTGTTGAATGTGTGAAAGGAATAACAACTTGTGACATTAATTATATCACACGCAACATTCTATGATTTCAAATTAATAAACAAATAGCTTTTGTAGTATTTTTTGTTGTTTTTTTTTCAACCCAGTAAAAATCTAAAGCAGAAATATTAAAAGGTATTTTTTATTGAGCGACTTTAAATTATATATATATTAAACTAAAGCATCATCATTTAAATAATCAGCCATTAAAAAATAAAAATTTTTTATAGTTTTCGTTCACATTTACAAACGGTAAAGGTGATGGATGTCGATAATTAATGTTATTAGCAAATCGGTTCAGCCCAAAATTCATAGGTATTTCGAATGCTTTTGGAAATGTTGATATAAAAAGAATAATGAAAATAGATAAGATAAATTCGTCAGTTAAATATGTCCTACACAAATTTTAAATTCGTTCCACATAGTGCAAAATGAAATGTACATTAAAATTAAACTTTATTGCTATAAATGAAGAAATTTTATTTAAAAAATATTTATTTTTTTATATTATTTTTTATTCGACCTTGTTTTTTCTTTAATTAATAAGTATTTATCTCTTTTATAGGTCTTTTTAATGAAATTTAACACTTATAAACTCAATATTTCGCTTTTCCTAGAGGAAAGCTTCTTCAGGAAATTAATTTTTATAAAAAGGGAATTGTTCTAAATATGTATTAAAACTTTTAATAGAGCCAACAATATTTCTTAAATATAAAATTTTTGAAATATTTTTTTAATAGTATTTGTTTATGGCAATACAGTTTATTTTTAATATACATTTCATTTTAACAGTGCAGTTTGCAGTATGTGGAACGTATTTATAATGTGTGCAGGATGTATTTAACTGACGTATTTATCTTCACACCCACCCTTAAAATAGATTAACGTACAATTGTTACAAATCGAGTTAGACATAAAATAAATAACGAATTATTAGACCAACTAAAACATATAGTAAATTCAAAATTACATAATGCATTGAAATGACGAGGCACTATTTTATCTACAAGACGACATTATCGATACATTCTTCCATAATCTGTTTTTGTATATAGCACAAACACAATAGGAAGACCACACTGATTTGGACACAAAACACAAAATGAAAGAACAATGTAATTACAGAAGAGCAGATAGAAATTATTCAAGCAATACTCAAGCAATAAAGAGAGCGCTAATATACTATTGGCCAAAAATTAAAAATACCCAAGTTTATTTTAACAACAAAAGAAACATATAAAAATTGTTTCTACAGGGTGCCCACCGGGAAGTTATATATACTAATTTGTTTTGCTGCCATTTTGGTAAGCATTAGTCTTGACAGTTCATATTTGACAGTCGTGAAATAGATACGTGGCAAATTTATTATGGAAAAATATTGGATAAACCAACGCGTTTTAATCGTTAAAACATTTTATCAAAATCAATCATTGACTACTATGACGATCAGAAAGTTAAGTGAAATTTTTTGGAGAAACAACGTTCCAACAAAACGCACTATTTATCGTGTAGTGAATGATTTCGAAGAAAAAGAGTCTGTAGGTGATAGGCCCAAGCATGGACCTGTAGTGTGATTAACCAATTGTCATAATTGATACTTAAGTAGAGAAACAAAGAGACCTTAATTGCCAATACTTTTGTATTAATAAATATTATCGAATCACTTATTGTAACCAATTTATTGATCACCAGCATAATTTAATTGTACTGTATTGTTGTTGTTACTATATTATGATTGGGCATTAATGGGAACACTGCATGCCGAAGTATTTTTGATGACGTTGAGTTTCTCTATATTTGTAGGTCACTTTTGTTGCTAATTACACTAAATACATTCATGTCATTGTACAGTATTTTATGATAACCTAGTAATATTTATATTAATGTATGTAGTTAAGTATAAGAATATGAAGTAAGAATGGAGTGACGTCACTCAAACCTAGAATCTAGATTATTTTCATTGTTAGTATATAAGCTGTAGAAATTAAGAATAAAACAATCATTAATTATAAATCAATTAATAAATAAACAATAAATACCTTCGAGCTCTAAGTGAGGAGCTCAGGTAAAAATTGAAAAATTAAACAGCAATAAGATTATCCTTTCATTTGATCTGTCAACTTTTTCTACAGACCACAACGTATTGCAAGATCTGCTAAAACATTAGTGCTGCTCAAGAAAGTGTTCAAAATAATCTATCAACCTCAATTCAAAGCCGTTCTCAGGAGCTTGGTCTTCAAAGAACAACTTTGCCCACAATTTTGCAAAAGGATTTGCATTTGCTTCCATATAAGATTCAGTTGATACAAGAACTTCTTCCACAAGACCATTTTCTCCGCCGTTCATATGCCAATAGGATGTTACAGCTCGCCCATGACAACCCCGATTTTCATGAAAAAATCATAATGAGTGACGAGGCACAATTTCATTTCAATGGTATATCTGAAAAGCAAGGTTTATGCAAAACAAAATATTCGTGATAAAATTGATGAAATACCGTGTGAAATGTGTGAGAATGTAACGAAAAATGTGGTTAAAAGTGCTTGCATTTGGGAAGCTAACAGAAGCGGACATTTATGTGAAATTGTATTCCACACATAATTACCAACATAAAATAAAATATTTATCAATATAAGATCCATTCTCTTTCATTTAATCAAAAAATTATAAACAAACAAAGTAGTAAATCTTCCCGGCGGACACCTGTTACTTGAAATGGCTGTTTCATATATTTATGAAATTTAAATTTATCTTTAATCGAGGGATTCGATTGGCTACGAAAACCCTAACATTTACAAATGAATAAGTTGTATTTTACTTCATACACAGGACAAGAAAATGTTGTTTGTTCTTTATTTATTATTAACGATATCTGAATTAAAATAAAAGTTGCAATTATTGACAGCTTTACGTTGCTTTGAGATGTGTTCATCACGAGTAGTTAAGACGTCGGTAGGGAAATTTCTGCGTTGCAGTTTAATAATAAATTAAACTCTATCTATAAAATTTAAAAACTGAAATACCTTCAACATTTACAAAGAAATTAAGTATTTTGTTCCTTATTTACTTAAATGTTGACAGAAATTATTTTATTTGCTTATTTTATTGAACTTTTAGCATTGCAATGCAATTGCTTCATTGTGAATATATGAAACCATATGTAAGACTTTAAATCGCTGGTTGATAAGAATCTTTTGAAAAAATTAAAAAATTTATTAATTAATTTATAATAAACAAAATTATACTGAATAAATCATTTATTATAAATAAACAATTTGCCTGCCTTATAGTCACAAAGTTTGCAAAATAAACAGGAAAACTTTTGATTTGAGATTCAGATGTTTATAGCGCATGTTTTGTTATAGTTTTTATATATTTTTTTTTTTTTTTTTTTGCTGAACATTTTGAATTGATTGCAGTGCGTATTTTTATTTCTAAATGAAAATTAAATTCTTTCTAAAAGTACTTGACTTTCAAAATACTCTTAACGATTAATTGCATACATTTGTAACCTTATTGTTTGGCCTCAATGTCTGTTTGAATGTCCGTCTAAATTTTGTTTCTTTTTGAACTGTGATAAGCAGATATGTCTGCTAAAGCTTTGAGTTAAAAAGTAAAGTTCCAATAGTAATTGTCACTTATGTGGCCTTATTTTTGAATTGCAATTAGCTGACATCTTATGTTCACTATAAGGACAATTACATATGATCAAAAATAAAACTATATAAATCTATATAGTATTCCTATAATGAAGTGAACGTAAAGGGTGTTTTTTATCGAGATATATAACTTTGAAATGGAATAAAAAAAAGATGAATTTTTTCAATTTACATGAAATTAACTTTATTCTGGCATACGACCGCCACAGCAGGCTCGGAGGTCCAACTTTCGATGACTGTTACCAGCATTTGTGGCCGTATTTCGCCAATAAGAAGAAAAATGTTGTTCTTCAAGTGGTCAAACGTTGTGGGCTTATCGGCGTGGGCTTATCCCGTTAAATTGCAAGATCTTGGAGGCCGATTCAGGGGTCTGAAAGTCTGAAACGTAAAATTATGCGGTAACCAAACGTTTCCTTCTGTAAACCAACTGCGGCCTGAGGTGTTTGACGTCCTGCGCTATCTTATGCATATTATAGTTGTTCAATTGATGAACGAAAAAGTCAGTATTCATAGCTTTATAGCAGTCACCATTGACTGTAACGATCTAAACAGCATCGTTTTTAAAGAAATGCAGACCAATGATTCCACCACCCCATTAAGCACATCAAACAGTCAGTTTTTCTGGATGTAACGGTGTCTCAACATACACTTGAGGATTATCATAACTCAAATTACTTCATCGCTAAACAAAAATCTAGCTAAAGACCTAACTTGTACGTTGTTCAGGGGTCAATCTATTCATGTTAAAATGCCAAACTATAATAAACATAAATCACTTGGCAGTTAACAAAATAGCCGCTAGTTGAAAAAGTGATGTCAACTTAAAAAATAAAAAATCTAATATATGGATGGCTTTAGTTTTCAACCGTAATCAAGGTCCCCTAAATCTTTGATTTAGGGTATCAAATGATTTTATCCCAAAAAATCACCAAAAAATATTTTATTTTTGTATAAATTTTTATTTTAAAAACGATTAAATTGTCTCAATGCTCGCATTTAGAAAATTTTCTAATTTTTTTCAAAGTTTTTATTTTGTTTATTGCCCACTGTCGGTACCATTAATAATATTTTTTATACGTAGTTATCGAATAACAAATTATTGTACGAAAATCATTGATTTCAATTTTAGTATTTAAAATTTTCTAACAATTAAAATTAAGTGTTAAAAGTTTTCATTGTGTTTGTTAATTGGATTTTCAGAATTATAAATTATTTCTTATTTTAAATTGAAATATATAAACAATTATTCTAACGATTCAATAAAATTAATTCAAAAATATTGCTGTTAAATGCACTTTTGTACTTATCCCACAATTGCTATAAACCTTTTCAATAACAATAATTTAGTTATGTTTTTAATTTATGATTAGTAAGCATCTTGTTGTTTGTACAGCAAATCATAACACACAATATCTTATCTTTCAATTAAAAAAACTATTTTTTGTGCAGTTAGTTGTGTGGTTAGAAAGAAAAGTGAAAGTAAATGATGGCTGGATCGGTCCTAGACGGCAGATTGCTTTGCTACTTAAAAAATTCCAAGGAGCAAGTATGCATGAGAGAGCATAAGAGAAATAACAGAGTTCTGTAGATGCTGCTAATGTTTTCAACGGCAATACTGTTGCCGTTCTCGGATGCGAAGAATAAGCCCCATTATATTATTTTCAAAGGAAAATTTTGATGTAGGCACTTAATTTTTAATTTTTAAAATATACTTTTTCGAAGTACTATTTAAGAGAGTTGTGTAGAAGGTGATTTTTAAGATAATTTTTAATTGAAACTCTTTTAAGAAGTAACATTTTAAGGCATTTTCCAAAAAGTACTTTGAGAAGCTACTGTTTTGTTATAATACTTTAAAGTGCTTTTTAAAATAGTACTGGCTAAAATTTACTTTTAGCTTTTTCTTTTGAAAAAAATTTTTTAAATTTTTTTTAAATTATTTAAAAAGGCTTTTCCGTAAAAACCCGTTTTAAATGTGTCTTTTATAGAACATTTTTCCTATCACTTTTTTAATTAGGTACTTCGTAAATGGCTACTTTTTAAAAGTACTTTCTTGAAATTACTGTTTTAAAAACATTTGTTAAAATAATAGTTTTTAAAACTCACATCCATGGATACGGAAAATATTTCCCATAGTGGAGTAATAAGCTGATGAGATGGCTAGTGGATAAAGCAAAGCTAATAGATACCAAAAAGTTAATGGACCTTCTGGAGGACTCGAATTGAGTTGTTACAGATTGTTTCATATTTTTTGCTTTTATATATTTAAAAAAAAATGTTACAGAAGACAGTGGCTCCTAATGGCGTTAAGTAGGTAAACAACAGCTTTCCAAGGTGGTTGGTAAACAAACAACAACGCAAAAACAATCACCGATATGCTCGTACATATTTGTTCTGAATAAATGAATTAAATTTTCGATTTCGGTTTGTATTTTCTTTTTATTTATTTTTTATTTCATTACATTTCAACATTTACCGCACATTTAATATTTTCAAAAATTTCACATGTATGATGGCAAAAAAAAATCATTGACCTTAAACTGTGTAAACTTTTCTAAATTCTAAATATTTACAATTTTGTCTTATTTACAGAAAAAAATTTTGACAAACAAAAAATAAATATGTATGTATACTTATACAATATTTTGCTACACTGACTCAAATACGAATATGAGCATGATGTTTATTTGATACGAAGTGAATTTCTCAAATAACAAATTATTGGTCAGCATATTGAGTTGTATGTTCAAACTAAGTTGACATTTGAGAAATATTTTATTTCTGAACAGAGACGCTAAGGAAAATAATTTAAAATTGTAATAGAGAGAATAGTTCTTAGAAGTGTAAAAAGTTCGTTCTTAACCAAAACTTGTAATAAAATAAATGTTTGAAAATACATAATAAACAATTTTAGTTTCTAGTATTATATTTCTTTCAAATACTTGTACAAAAAGAAAAATTTTTGATTGATAAATAGATGCTGTGGACTTTTGCCGCATAGTGGACAACTTTCTAGGGAACCGATCATTTCGAATACGTGGGTAAGTGTGGGTGATGTTCTGTCAAACGAGGGCTTGATTTTTGCTGGAGTGCCACAGCGCTCGTTACTGGGCCCTGTACTGTACAACATCTTGGTTTCTGACATATTAAAAGCGCCACTGGAGAATATCTTACTTATTTATGCCGATGATGTCCTCATTGCCTGCCTCTTCAAGTGCTAGAGCAAGAACTACTAATGACCGACTAAATCACTATTTGACTATACTGACCGACTATTTTACAAAATGGGGTCTAACTTTAAACATTGCGAAGACCGTGGCCGTAATGTTTAAGGGAAGGCGGAGATATATTTACCCAAAATATAGAACGTACAGACCTTGTTTGACTATCGGATGAGAACTGATTGGGACTTCGGAAATGCTTAAATAGCTAGGTGTCACCTCTCATGAGAACTTTGGCATATTGATGATATTCTCAAGCGAAGCAAAAAAATTTATTCCGCATACCAAGAAGTCCTTAAATGTAGAGGGTGTCTTGATAGGAGGGTGCGTCTTCTAACGTATCGCAAAATAAACCGCCCTGACATCTCCTTCGCCTTTACAATTTTGTTTGGAATTTCTTCTCACCAGAGGCAAAGACTTAGGAAATGGGAGAGATTGGTTTTGGTTGCATGTCTTGGGCTAAGGCCATATATCGGTCCAAGTGGTGAGTTTCACAGGCCATCATGTAGATCAATCTACAGCGTAATTTATTTTACGCGGGTGGTTGTCTATATGGTGGAAATGGCTATAAAGTTCCTGGAGGCCGCATATTTATCATAGGAAGCTACGTTCTCTTAACATCCAGAACACCGTCTACAATACGGCTCAATAGTTTAATTTCTTGTTTTGCTTTTATAGTTATAAGTTATTAGTTTGTAAGTTGCTTTAAGTGTTAATGTTAGCATTCGTTACTTTCTGTATCAAAAATAAAAAAAAATTAATTTTCAAATCTTAGTTTAACAAGTTTAAATTTTTATTTACAATCTTGAACAAGTAAATTATTATCAACAACTTCTATGTCGACTTTCCCTCTGTTTCAAATTACGCCGACAGAAAAAAATTAATATGAGCTTTACCGTTGTTTTTTTTTTTCTTTTGTTCTCTTTTCTCTCTTTCTACAAAATTAAACCGTTTTAATATCAGTCGTGAAAAACTTTTTTCTGAACTTTAAACATAAAAATGATATTGTAACAATTAGTTTTTGCATTTGTTTTTGTAAAAAATGATTACAATCGAGCATTCATGCAGTATTTAAAAGATCAGCTAAAATTTCCTAATATACATACATATTTACGTATACGTAAATCTAAAAAGTTCTTGGTATGTTTGTACCACATCCCCTTAGAATATTAAATTATTTAATTAGAAAAAAATATGTATGTTTTCATTTTTATGGAATTTAAGCTGCAGCTAGACTTGCGACTAGATGTTTTATAGGGGATGAGTTGGGTGGCTAAGTAAAAAACAGTCTTGATTTTGTAGGGGATCACAAAGCAACTTTTTTGAAAAATTGTTTACAGGCTTTCTTATAGTCAGTTAGTCAGTCAAGCAAAATGCCGCATGTCTATTTTGTTTCGTTGAAATACAATATAATTTTAAACTTTTGTACTTACATTAATTATAACCAAGCAGGCTGTTTATTTGGATTTTCTATTAAATTCTAATTAATAAATTCAATCATAACATCTGTTTTATTTCTTAAATTTAAGATATTATTTTATTGAATTTAACGTTAAATAGTTATCTTTGTAGAAACTCTTAATAGAAATAATTTCTTTCCTTTTGTGATTTCATCACAAATTTAGTCATTTTTGTTA
Organism: Trichopoda pennipes; assembly: GCA_030448955.1. NCBI lineage: Eukaryota > Metazoa > Arthropoda > Insecta > Diptera > Tachinidae > Trichopoda > Trichopoda pennipes. Next base: position 25,541,889 of record JASKUP010000017.1, on the reverse strand, counting down.
GACGAGAAATTACGCGTTTTCCACTCTTTGAATTCGATTGCGTCTGAACAATAATCGGTTGATAATTTTTTAGTTTTATATTTATTATAGTCTGTTTTCGTTTAATATCACTATATCTTATACATTTAACTTAAAGTAAGATCAGACAAAACTAAAACTTGGCATAATAAGATTTTTTTTTCTAACTTAAACGGCGTATATGTATATAAGTACGTACACACATGCGTACATAAATAAGATATAATAATTTATTAAACTCCCTATTTACTGGACTAAAAATTGTTTTTGTTTCAATTATTATGCCGTCTGAACGTACTATTAAATATTAGTAATTAATTCTCACATTATATAGAAACAAACTAAAGTAAACCACTTTGTCGAATGGTTTGATAACGACTGCTTTTATTGCTGACAGTAACTGTGCTACGAAAATAACTGAAACTAACTACAATAACAAGAGCAATGGCACGAGTTTTGAGCAAAATGGAGATTTGATAATTACGAATGACATTTTTTAATACATGAGATACTGTAAATGTGATGTTAATGTTGTTGAATATTATTTTTTTTCTCAGAGAGTAATAGTAATATTATAAAATATCTCAACAAAATAATTGTAATTTTTAGAAATTTGTGATCGAGAAAAAAGAGAGAACTATTAAGAATTTGTGTGAGTTAATATTTGTTAGTTAAACTATTATATTGCAATTAGCAAGTAAGAGGGTTTGCTATATTCAAAATCACTTCATTTAAATATGTACACACATACATACATATGTTTGTAATTAGTGTTTTAAAACTTTTAAAATAAATTACACAAAGGAGTAGACAAACATATGTACATATGTACGTATATATGTATATCGACAATTTTAATAAACGAAGCCTATAGATTGTTAAACTAAAAATATATCGCACCTTAAATACAAAAGGGTCACAACTCAAAATTTTCCGAAACTGACTTTTTTTCATAAATTAATTCATAGTACATATCTCGAATTAACTGCAAAAATTTCTTTCACGTCATTATCTTCTTGCTTCTGCCCGAACTAAAGAGAATTATTTTGAGTTGCGAAAATTTTAGTATTTTTTGAGTTTTTTGTATTTAGAGTTTTTTTGTATTTAGAGTGCTGCTTAAGTTTTAATTGTTTTTTTTTATTATTTTATGAAATAAAAAAATAAGTGAAATTTTGATTTAGGCTTTAAACTACAATTTTCAGATTATTCTGTGATATTTCGGTTTTTCATTTTGAAATTAAATAAATATATATTTTTTTAGATTTACACAGATTTTATAATTTGTAATTTTTAACTTCCACACGTATATATGCCTAAACGTTTTTTTTGTGGAAACCTAAGATGACGGAATCCCGATAACGATACCCAAAAACGGTCACGCAATTGCTTTCAAAATAATTTTTTATACTTTTAAGCAGATAAACATATGAGTGAGTAATAGTACATGTCTAATCTGCTTTTATTTTATTTTCTTTTAATGGCTTAACTTACATTTGTTTGGTGTCAATAGGATTGAAGTTTTTAATGCCACATGCAAGTTAAATATGGGCAATTCTATGAATATATCAACCATGCCTGTAAAATTGCCACGTCGATGTATTAATAAATCTTTACAATATTAAATGCAAAAAAAAACAGTTTAAATTGGTAATTTAGCGACCAAATTGGAGTATTTTTAACATTTTAACTACTTTTGGCAACAACAAAGGGATTCAGAGATAATATAGAGTTCAGTTAGTGATATTTTTTGTATTTGCCTTGAATGTTATTTAAATATCACATAACAATAAGGCCCTTACTGGAATATGCATCGACCGAAAAAATGATAGTTAGAAGAGCGAAATTCTAGGTAGGTGAGCCAAATCCACTATTTTTCGAACGATAGAAGATCATGACCCCATCTCTGTTCGAATATTCTGGTCGTTTTTCATAGATTGCTCGCTTCAACCGAATCAATTGATCGTCTGATCTGATTTCAACAGCTCATAACACTCTTCTGATCCCACCAAATACAGATGATAACCTTGGACATTCGACTTTGGCGTTGATTTAGGCAGTTAACCGGGCTTTACATATGACTTAGTGCGCTTCAGCATCACCAGTAAAAATACGAAACAAAAATGACTTCTTTTTGTTGGCTTCACCCAATTTCCTTGATTTTGTATAAATTTCAATTCTTTTAAACGTATGAAATGGCTTGCTGTGTGATTCCCAATGAAAGTGCAAGTTCTTATTGCGCTTGACAGCTACCTTCGTCGAATAATGCTTCTAATTTCTCATCTTCAAAGTTTTTCGACTGACCTAGCTTCTACGTATCTTCTGTGTCGAAATCACCACTTTCAAATCGCGTAATATCTCGTTCACAAGTTTTTGAGCTAGTATATGTTGCCGTAAGCTACTACCAAATGTCTTTCAAATGGAAGAAGGTTATGAGACTTCCACACAAAACATCTTTTTTAAGCGAAAAATTCGACGTTATTATAGCGATTAAGAAATTTGTGTGCTGACATTTTGGCGTCTATTGAATAATGATTTTTAAGGACAACTTCTTACCCCCAAAAAACTATATTTGTTATAACTGATACAAACCATATGTGGTTGTTACGCCATATGTTTTCCAATTCGACATTTTTAACTTGTATACCAATAAAGTTCAATGCAAGATATACTACAAAAGAAAATATTTTAGTATACGTTGTCACGAACGATATTAAATTTTGTTTTTTATAAAATCACTTAAAGACTGTTTTTATTTATTATTTTTCAGATACTTCCATCTTTGAGAAAATCATTCCACTTTCATGGAAATGCCCATATATATGCTAGATATAAGACCGGTCACGAAAAGTTTTAACCCTAGTCACGCCATTAAAAAGGTAAAAAAATTAATAGTTGTTAAATTCAATTCTTAAAAATATTATTAACTCAATTAATATTTCTGTAGACTTCTTTTTATCAAAAAATTTCAATACAATATGATTGATGTGTCTGCTAAAATCGTTTGTTTGTTGTAATATCTACGGCCACTTTACTAGTATTTTAGTAAACTTTGGTTTAATATTTAATATTTTTAATTATTATTATTAATATTTGGTTTAATATTTAATAATTAATTATGAGGATAAATTATAATTTAATTTATTTATTTAAGTTTCTTTTAGCTTCTGTATTATTTGTTATAAGACTAATATTTCGGTAGTAATTTTATCTTAACCTGCTTTCTCAAATTACAATATATGAAATTAATTACTGAAGTGAAGCTCAAGTTGCCCAAAAAACTTTAAAATAACATAAATTTGGTTTTACATAAAGCCATAATGCATAGAACATGATTTTAATGTCTAAATAACTCCGAACTATAGAGTTTTTGATAGCAACATACGAGTTTGACAGTTTGATCATCAAAATTTAATCCTACTCTATGTGTCTTTTGCTCTTGTAATACTGTTTGCTGTTGTCGTTCTCTTTATTTTGAAGTTTCAAATACGATACGTTTAGAAATCTCTGTTTGGTTTCCAGCTGAGATGGGCTGTTTTAATACAGGGTGCCCGCCGGGAAGGTATACTACTTTAATTTTTTTTTTTTTTAATTTTGTTTGGGTACGGTTTTCCGTCGACCCTCGTCAAATTTGGTTTGTGAACAAACCAGTTTCGGCTGTTTGCCAAGCACATATCGTATACTACTTTGTTTGTTTATAATTTTTGATTAAATGAAAGAGAATGGATCTTATGTTGATAAATGTTTTATTTAATGTCGGCAATTATGTATGGAACGTCAGATAAGTGCCCGCTTCTCTTAGCCTCACAATTGAGAGCCCTTTTGAGCACATTTTTCGTTACATTCTTACACATTTCACGCGGTATTTCATTAATTTCATTACACAAAAAGAAGTCCGGAACAGTTAAATCACGCGACCGTGGAGGCCAATCAACATCAGCATGCCTTGAAATACCTTGTTGTAGAAAGAGGTCTCGCAGTAATTTCATTGTAATCCTGACTATATGCGATGTGACACCGTATTGTTGATACCACATTTTAATCAAGTCCACAGCATGCAATTGTGACGTTACAAAGTTTCAATCATACCATGATATCGCTCCCCATTCACAGTTACCGTTACGCCGTTTTCATTTTCAAAAAAGTATGGTCCAATGATTCCACCTGACCAAATTGCACACCAGACTGTCACTTTTAATGGATGCAAAGGTGACTGTTTAATAATTTGAGAGTTATCCATTCCCCAGAACCGACAATTCTTTTTATTCACATATCCATTCAAATGAAAATGTGTCATTATGATCAGGGTTGTCAAGGGCAAGCAATAACATCCTACTGACATATGTACGGCGGCGTAAATGGTCTTGTAGAAGAAGATTTTGTGTCAACTGAATTGTATATGGAAACAAATGAAAATCCTTGAGCAAAATTGTGCCCAAAGTTTTTCTACGTGATAAGATTTACATCTGCGCCCGGCTATGGAGCCTTAATCAGATGGTGGCCGAACCACTATGCATAAATAGAGACGTCATGCTGGTCCTAGGAAGCCGAAGACTAATTCTAGCAACAGATCTTTCCTAGTTGCAACTTTAATGATTCCAGAGCAGAGCTGCAAATCATCACTCCTTCCTGAAGAGTTGGAGACTATCCAACTCCTGTCCAGAACACATGTCTAGCAATGCTCACTGGATCTGGGAACATTTCACCAGGTAGGTGTTATTAAAGGTGAAATGAACCCGGCCACCATATAAAAACTGACCTGTCCGTTATGGGGCCGCGAAACCACAACCACCACGATACTCCCATATAGGAGTCAACCTCAATAATCAGCCAGAGAACAGTTAAATGTCTAAAGAGACAAATAACGGAACTCTGGGGCTTACTGATTCCCGTGTAAATAACGTGGAGCTTCCAGTTGTACCCCTGCTGACTTCAGGGGACTGGGCTCTCCCTCTTTTCCCTAGTTGCACAGGTCTAAATATTTACTCTCCACAAAGACCATAAATGTGCCCCCGGGGAGTCCCAAAGTTGTTCTATGAAGACCAAGCTCCAGAGCACGGCGTCGAATTGAGGTTGATGGATTGTTTTGAACACTTGCTTGAACATTAGTAATGTTTTTAGCCGATCTTGCAGTACGTTGTGGTCCATGCTTACGCCTATCACTTACAGGGCCCCTTTCTTCGAAATCGTTTACTACACGAAAAATAGTGCGTTTTTTTGGCGTGTTGTGTCTCCCAACACGTCAACTTTCTCATCGTCACAGTAATCGATGATTGATTTTGATAAAATATTTAAACGATTAAAACACGTTGATTTATCGAATATTTTTCTACAATAAATTTGCCACGTGTCTACTTCAAATATGAACTTTTAAGACAAATGTTTACCAAAATGGCGGCAAAACAGAGTAGTATACCTTCCCAGCGGACACCCTGTATAAATATTTTAGTACGTTTTTCGTTTTTCATGTTTTTTTAAGTTTTAATTTTTTTTTAATTTTAAATTGTAAATAATATTTGTTCGTATATTTTATAAAAATGAAAATACTTGTTATAATCTAATCTTTTATATTGTTACAAGTACATTTTCAGAACTTCATAATCATCTACTCGCGTTCTATTATTGAGAGAATTTCGATTATAAAGATAATGAACTATTTCTAAGAAACAACACACAGAATATCATATCTGTAAATAAACGTATAAACATATCAATTTTGTTTGTCGGTGTTGAGAAAAATTCTGGACTTAAAAAAATTGTATACTAAAGGAGTTTTAATTGATTTCATAAGATATAACTAATTATAACGGCAATTTCTCCAGATATCCACTAACAATCCCCTGGGGAATGTACCTTTAAATAAAATACACGGATTATGTTATGCAAATGTCATATTGAAAATGTTATTTATAATTAAATGCTGTAGATTCATTTAAATTTAAAAAAGATTAAAAATATTCTTTGATCAATTTGTGAGAGAATAGTAAAAAACAATATAAATTTTATCTCAGCAACAGTGTTCCTACACATTCAGCCTTAAAGTTTTTACTATAGACAAAATTGTGCCGAAAGCTTTTTCACTAATTTCTAATATAAATATCACCACTACTTTATCAAACATTATGTTTGGTTCATTGAAAAATACCAGGTACGGAAACTTGTGTTAAAGACCTCACCTTGATTAATATGGTAAATAAAATATCACAAAGAAAAATTAGATGACGTATCTAAATTGTTCTTTAAATATTTATGTTTAACTATTGGCCCGCTACTGCATGTCGTTAATTGAAACTTGGAAATATGGATATACTATACATGTACTTCGATTCTTTAAAGTTAAAAAAATATATCTCAAAGAAATTACTAATTAATCATCTACCGACATTAAGTGTTCGAAAATGTGAATGAGTAAAAAATATAAATACGTAAATATCCAAGCATAAAAACTTTTAATTTTATAATATATTTACATTAATAATAACATTAGAAGAAAAATAAATTTTATATTATTTATATAATGCTTTAATTATTTACACACTTTTTAAGGATATTATCATCGATACTCTGGTTTTAGATTGCACTTCAAGTTTGAAAACATACATTTTCTTAATTGCTTTTGCACTCTGGTGGAGGAAGACTTTAAGAAACGAATTAATGATTCTTGTAGACTCCACACAATCTCTCATTTATTACCTCTTTTTCATTTATATCCAATTTTTAAGATAAATATACTTACTTACAATTAAATTCTCTTGTTAGGCTCGTAAGTTCATAGTATGATAAAATATGTGAGAGAATAGTAAAAACCGACAGGAAAATAAAATAAATATTATCTCAGCGTCAGTGTTTGTTTCTAAATTTAAAGCCTTAAATTTGTTGCAGTAGGTAAAATGACGCAATAGCTTTATCTGTATTTTCTAACACAAATATCACCATCTAAATAATGTTCCCCAAACTGTAAAATTTAACATTTATATGCAAATTATTGTAAAACTTAAATTAAAATTAATTTCTATCTATAGTCAGGAACAGATCTTATATTTGTGTTAACACACAATATGTTTAAACAAATGTACGTTCAATTTAATTTCTATCTATTTGCATTTGTTTTAAGAGTGTCTGATTACTGTTTGTTGCATGCACATACACTTCAATTTATCATCGGATTATAGCAATTTACTAGACCAAAATTAAATCTACCAACTTAAATGTTCTATTTTAAAATAGAGCTTTACATTGAATACACCTTTCAGCAATTTACTATGCCATCTTAACGCTTCAAGGAACTAAATAAATAAATTTTTATTTGGGACAAATATACCAAAACTATTCGTTTAAATTAAAACATTACTTTATTATTTAAAATTGCAATAGTTTCTAAATACCTATATGCTCATATGCATAATAAAATAAATAAAACGTGTTTAAAATGTATTTTAGAATAAATTTTGTATGAGAAAAATGTTCTAAAATATATTTGAAATATATTTTATTTAGTATGCATATGGGCACTAAAAGATAAGATTTTTTATATTACTGGCGGAGCCGTAACCATGTGATTATTTTCTGTGATTTCCCATTAAATATACCTTTAACCATTTGCAAAATATTTTTTATTTACATATATTACAGAAATCACATTTTATATCGAAAGTAAGCTTTATTTTTCAATTTTGCTTTGTGATTATTTATTATTAAAAAAGTCCGAGTGTTTTGAACTTTTCTTTATTTTAAATGAATCTCTCGATTTCGCACAGTTTTAAATACACGAATCTTGGGTCTCATTATATTTTTAATGAACTTAAAATAATTTAGAAAGTATGCATCAAAATACAAATTTATTACAACTCAACATAGTATGATAAAATATGTGAGAGAATAGTAAAAACCGACAGGAAAATAAAATAAATATTATCTCAGCGTCAGTGTTTGTTTCTAAATTTAAAGCCTTAAATTTGTTGCAGTAGGTAAAATGACGCAATAGCTTTATCTGTATTTTCTAACACAAATATCACCATCTAAATAATGTTCCCCAAACTGTAAAATTTAACATTTATATGCAAATTATTGTAAAACTTAAATTAAAATTAATTTCTATCTATAGTCAGGAACAGATCTTATATTTGTGTTAACACACAATATGTTTAAACAAATGTACGTTCAATTTAATTTCTATCTATTTGCATTTGTTTTAAGAGTGTCTGATTACTGTTTGTTGCATGCACATACACTTCAATTTATCATCGGATTATAGCAATTTACTAGACCAAAATTAAATCTACCAACTTAAATGTTCTATTTTAAAATAGAGCTTTACATTGAATACACCTTTCAGCAATTTACTATGCCATCTTAACGCTTCAAGGAACTAAATAAATAAATTTTTATTTGGGACAAATATACCAAAACTATTCGTTTAAATTAAAACATTACTTTATTATTTAAAATTGCAATAGTTTCTAAATACCTATATGCTCATATGCATAATAAAATAAATAAAACGTGTTTAAAATGTATTTTAGAATAAATTTTGTATGAGAAAAATGTTCTAAAATATATTTGAAATATATTTTATTTAGTATGCATATGGGCACTAAAAGATAAGATTTTTTATATTACTGGCGGAGCCGTAACCATGTGATTATTTTCTGTGATTTCCCATTAAATATACCTTTAACCATTTGCAAAATATTTTTTATTTACATATATTACAGAAATCACATTTTATATCGAAAGTAAGCTTTATTTTTCAATTTTGCTTTGTGATTATTTATTATTAAAAAAGTCCGAGTGTTTTGAACTTTTCTTTATTTTAAATGAATCTCTCGATTTCGCACAGTTTTAAATACACGAATCTTGGGTCTCATTATATTTTTAATGAACTTAAAATAATTTAGAAAGTATGCATCAAAATACAAATTTATTACAACTCACTTCTCATATTTGGAAGAATAATTTTCAAGCCCAATATTTTAACTAGAAAACAACGATAAATGACTAAACCAAATTTAAAAAAATGAAAGAAGAATTATATGTACTTGCAAGATTCGTTTCTTTATATCAATTTCATGGATATTGCATTTACTGATGGATTTACGCATAACTGATACGTTGATTTTAAAACAAAAATGCTTGATCGGCTTTCAGAAAACGTGTGTATTTTCCAAGTTTATTGTCAATTTTAAAACGCTGTAACTCTGTGGCTTAAGTTAAATTTTCTGCACGTTAAAAAGTTTTCAAATATTCAAAGACCCTACTTGATCTTTGACACACAGTCGGAACGCTTCTCTTTGTAAATTAGATTCAATATATTGGTAATGAATTGCCAAAAATACTATACGAGCACAAAGGCCATTATTATTTCGTTTTTTCCACAAATAATGATTGCATGAAAAGAACTCTGTCTGTAATGAAAACTGTTCACACTAAATTGAAAAAAAAATCCATACGAAATTGTCAATTTAATATTACAAAGCTAAAAACATCACTAACAGCAAACCATCAATCACTATTAATAACAGTTCACAGCAAACGGTATAAACAAAAACGAAAAAAGTCTTGAAGGAATTAAAATAAGATTAAATTGAAACTTCTTTTATTTGAACTTTTAAAAAACAATTTTCAGTGATATTTAAACAAAATATTGTGGTTTTCTCATAGTTATACCATGATCTGCCAAAGCTGGTGTCAAATCCTCAATAGCCAGAGTGTATTTACGATCTTTATTCAATTTTTTATCCTAAAAGACACAACTATATTGAATCGGAATTTTTATATTACTAACAAGCGCTTTAAGTTATGTACCTTATTTGAACCATGACTTCCGGAATGTTGACTATTGCTTCGTGTCTTACAGTGCTGCAAAGCATCATTCGCAATGTCAGAAATAAATTTTTGAGCAGTCACTGAAATTATGCGTATAATACGTGGATCTACAGCTTCAAAGCCAGCACTATGAAGATATTTCTCAGCTAAGGCGTCTGGAACCGTTGGTGTATAATCCTCTAAATGCTGCAATAGATCGCCTAGTTCCTCCCCAGGTGCTGGCTCTAGTTCTTCTGGCACATATTCGATAGAAGTCTTAACTTCATCGTTACTTACAACCATTTTAGCTTGACTTTTTTAACTTTAAAGCCAAATAGAACCCAATCTTGTTTTTTTTTTAATAAATACACTAACACTTATTTCGCATCCACTAACTTTTATTTTCAATGGAAATAACCACAAATATAACAGCCCTGTGTACAAATTTTCTTTATACAAAAAGGGATGCCAATTAAAATGATGATTTTGGTGAAACAGCGTAGCAAATAAGTGGATTTTAAATTATTTTAAGAATTATTTACTATCTTATGTTTATTATAACAAACTTGTTTCTAAATTTATGCAGTTTTCAACCCATTTGCTTCAAAGGATATTAATCGTGTTAAACGTTATAAATTCATTTTAAACATCATTTCCTATATGTCTAATGTCAAATTGTAAGAAACGAATCGGCCTATCAAACTATTAGTTGTTTTTGATCTGTAAAATTGTAGAAATTTTGAAAAAATAAGTACTTAACAAATAATTATTTTTTTTTTCATATTTTAGTCAGCTTTCCTTTAATACAGTCCATTAAGGTATAAGTTTGATGAATTCGCCTAGAATAACACACTTTGTTGAATGGGATATTCAACACACTTTGTTGAATGGGATATTCAACAAAGTGTGTTATGGGATTATAAACTCTTGAAAAAAAAAACTAAAATATGACTTATTACCTATAATTGTGTAATATAATCTGGCAGCTCTACTTATTCTTTTTCATTTCCTACGGGCTTTTGCAACATAGATAAATTATCTATGTTTTACAATATTAATAGGATTAAGGATTTGAGTTAAAATTGCATTGTCTGTTCATTATATTTGCATTGAAAAATGATTGGCACAAATTTTGGTATATATCGGCCTGCAAACGCTGGATCAAGTAGCAATAATCATGCTGGATCTGCCTATCCTCCACAAGAGGTATTTCAGTATTTATTTACGCTAGAATAAACTATGTTCAATATAAATATATTCGTATATGTAATCAATTTTCAGGGTTCCCAATTGAGTGATTTCATGTTGCAACTAGAGGATTACGTTCCTACTGTGCCAGATGCTGTAACAGCATTTTACCTGAATTCAGCTGGTTTCGACTCCAATGATCCCCGGATTATACGTCTTATATCAGTAGCAACCCAAAAATTTATCTCAGACGTTGCTAACGATGCCCTACAGCATTGCAAGACCCGCACAAATAATCAAAATGGGAACTCAAAATCTGTTAAGCCCAACAAAGATCGTAAATACACTATGACAATGGATGATTTGGCTCCTGCGTTAGCTGACTTTGGCATAACCGTTAGGAAGGCGCAATATTTCCCTTGATTTGATTAAAGTTATGATTTATTATGTCCATTTAAATACTTTAAATCAATTCAATATAGTTATTAATACTAAAAGGGTTAAAATTAATAAGTTGTATTACTTGTAAATACTTTATTGACATGTAGCGAAACGTTTAAACGAACGTGTTGTGCCGCCAGCAACACGAAAGGCCAAAATAGCAGTTACAATAGTAACTGTAAAATTTATTGATAGAGAGGCAGCATACAGTCGTTCAGTGTTTAGTAAAGTGATAAGACTGACAAACAAGTGAGAACCAACAACATAAACAATGTATACAAAGTTTGTTGTGTCGAAAGCATTAAAGAAAATCACGCTCCAAAATACATGCAATAAGCATATGGATAATGCCTGAGCCGCCGATACCATAAAAAAATATTCTGATCCACCATTTAATCCTAAAGTACCCGGACCAGTCTGTAATGGTTAAAAATTAATTTATATTCCATATTTCATTATCTTTAATACTCACCAAGTCTGCTAACACGTTGACCAATGCAAACATGGCCGAGATTATGCCAAACCCAAATCCTGAAACATATGCTAATATATGTTTATTTTCCAAAAGTCGTCTGTCGTCAGCTACTGCTTCCAAGCCTTCTTCAAACTTTCTTAACAATAAATACAACAAATAACGGAAATATTCTTGAAACAAAACGGAGAAAACAGCCCCAAACGCTAATATATGCCGTAATGGTATCACCACGTACCAGAAGAGGGAGGATGTCAACAAAGCCAACAACCAAAAGAAGGACGCCACTACAAGTATTATAACACGTATAGGATTTTTAGCAATTGTAAATATAAAAAGAGCGAAAGGTGGTCCAAACGCTATCATAGAACAACCAAAAAACTCCGGTAATGTCATTGCTTTCCAATACAAAACACACACACAAGAAAGCGAATTTTTCTAGGCAATTTTATCTGGCAAAACAAACAATCACAAACAATAACTCAATATATTAAGACAAAAATCATATGAGGTAATTTTGGCGTTGCCACACGAATTTAACCCACGAAGACATATATTTAGAAATAGTGTAGTGCCATCATGCTACAATTACTTTTTTAAAAGAATAGTCTATTTTAATATATAAGTAGCAAGAAATAAACTGGAGCTCCTGTTATAAAAATCAGAAACATATTTCCGTACAATTTGCGAAGCGTATCTATAAATTTAACTTATTTTATAGATGCATTTGCAATATGTTCAATATTTGTTATTAAAATTCATTTGAAAAATAATTCCGAGCAAGTGAATTATTAAGAATATTTAAGGGGGTCCATACTTTGAAAATTAACATTTACTTTCCGTGAATGCAATCGGCAAATTTTCGCAAAATATATCAATTGTGACTTTACTTTCGTAAGAAAATGCAACATAACACTAGAACACAATAGCACAAATATAACCAGATTCCTTAAAACATATTCATATAACATTTGCAATTAATGATAATAGTAATTTTGTCATATTATTTGTCATATTATTTTATCCAGCAGTTGTTTTTGACAGTAAATATATTTATCTTAGATGTCAAATACGTATTTTATATATAATAGTTATAGTTTATTGACCTTTTTAATATTTTTTAGTAGTTAATTATGAAGCACTAGGTCACTATTTAATAAAAAATTTTTAAAAACTTTTATTATATTTTTTTTATTTTTTAATTTTTTTTTCATAAAAGTTTTTAAAAATTTTTGATTAAATAGTGACCTAGTGCTTTATAATTAACTACTAAAAAATACGTATTTTTTGTAAAAAAAGGATTGTGCCATAATTTGTATATTAATTGTTATACATTCAAATGTCAAACTATATACAAAAAATAGTGTCAATGTCAATCGCAGAATGCCTTTACCCGAAAGAGAATCCGAAGGTAAAAGAAAACAAAACTTTTTTAATTTAAATGAACTCTTAATCATCAAAATATGACGTAGATAATTAAATTACCGGCACAGAACAATTGAAAATTCCTGTAAAATTTTCTTGGTTCCATTGTAATATATTTTTATTGGCCAAGAGGATATATATGTATTGCATTGAAATTAATAATAAATAAAAGTCAAACCAGTCATAATGATGCAATACGAAGAAATTAAAGATGAAGAGGGACCCTCAAATACGTTGGAGCAATTTACAGAATTAGAACAGGTGTTGCAAATGATTGACTCTATGCAGGGGACAGATGCGCCAGGTTTTGAAAAAGATTTTGAGAAATACACTGAAGTGTTGAGCAGGTAAATTAAGTGATTGTCTTTGCCATCAATTTGCTTATCGTTGTTCCTCTGCAGATACCAAGAACAGCCACATTTATTAGATATACATTTGGAATTATTGCTAAAACAGTTACTGGACAAAATAAGAAATCCTAATTTGCCAGAGTCCCTAATGCATGCTGCCTTCAAGTATCTCTATATTATTTGTAAAGTTAGAACATATAAGGTTTTGGTAAAATTTTTACCACATGAATTGAGTGATTTGGAATTTGCGCTAGAATTGTTGGAAAAACAAAATTGCAAAGAGTTTAAACATTGGGAAACTCGCTATATATTACTGTTGTGGATGTCGATTTTGGTATTAAATCCCTTTCATTTATCGCGCTTAGACGCTTTTACCACTACAAATGATACAACGGACAATAAAATTGTAAATTCACTTGGCCAAAGTAAATCGAAAATGGAAAGAATATTTGATTTATGCAAGATGTATACATCTACAAATGATACTTGCAGTCATATTTCAGCATATTTGTCGGCTAAATTTTTTGTAAGGGTTGATGTAAAAGATTTATATTTGGAGCGTTTTTTAGACTGGATAATAATGCAACATCAAGCCGATACGGTTGAAGTTAAATTTGGACAGTTGGCGGCAGTCGCCGCTATTCTAAAACATGGAAAACGTGATGATCTAATTCCTTATGCGGACAAACTGCTGCAATGGATTGTCAGTTGCCAATATAAAAATGGTTCCGACTTTTTAAAATACAAGTTTTATATTAAAATTATACAACGCATTGGACTGATTTACTTAAAGCCGCGCATTGCCAATTGGCGTTATAAACGTGGAACAAGATCTTTAGCGAAAAATTTAGTTGATGAAAGCGAAACGTCTGGGCAAGAAGAAATGATTACTGGAAATACACAACAAACTTTAGAGGTGGTATCAGACGAAGAAGTTGTAGTGCCGGATGTCATAGAAGAAGTTGTAGAAGAACTTTTACAAGGTCTCAGAAGTGGAGGTAATGATGTACGGTGGTCTGCAGCTAAGGGTATTGGTCGCGTAACAAATCGTTTGTCTAAAGAATTAGCTGATGAAGTTATAGGCTCAGCAATTGATATTTTAAATCCCTTAGAACCACATGAAGCTTGGCATGGGGCATGCTTAGCTCTAGCTGAACTTGCTAAAAGAGGTCTATTGTTACCATATCGCTTAAAAGAATTAGTGCCACTCCTGTTACAGGCTCTATTCTATGACGAAATGAAGGGGTATATGTCAGTAGGTCAACATATCCGTGATTCTGCTTGTTACATGTGTTGGGCTTTTGCTAGAGCCTATAATCCAGAAGATATTTTGCCTTTTGTTCATGAAATATCAGCTGGATTATTAACGGTTGCCACATTTGATCGTGAAATAAATTGTCGACGTGCAGCATCAGCTGCTTTCCAAGAAAGTGTTGGTCGTTTAGGAAATTTCCCATTCGGCATAGAAATTTCAACTGCTACTGATTTCTACTCGGTGGGTTTGAGACAAAACTCGTACTTAAACATAAGCGATTTTGTTGCCCAATTTGAAGAATATCGAAAACCATTAATTGATCATTTAGTCGAGAAAAAAGTAAACCATTGGGATCCCGCTATAAGAGAACTTACTGCTAAGGCACTACATAAATTAACACGCCGTGCTCCTGAATATGCTTCGACAGTTGTTCTCGACAAATTGTTTTTAAAGACCGATTCGATTGACATCAATGCACGGCATGGCAGTGTTTTGGCAATTGGCGAAATTATTTTTGCTTTAGGCAAACTCAAAGATGAAAATGAAGAGAAGAGCGAAAAATGGCTATCGAATCAATCGACAACTGAGATTAATGAATTGATATCGAAATTTATTCAACGAGACTTGTTTCGCGGCATGAGCGGTGAAATTATGAAGCAATGTTGCACAGATTTTATACGTAACTGTAGCTTGGCGAAGGTTAAAGTCACATTATCATGTTTGGGTAAGTGTTCTTGCACTGAATTTTGTAATTATTTAATAACATTTTTTTTTAAATTTTAATATAGAATCTTGGCAAGAAATTATTGACAAATGTTTAATAAATAAAACCGCACCAATACGAGAATCCGCAACTTTAGCATTTGCTGAGTTATGCAAAACATACTACGATACTCCAGAACACAGTACAATTAATGAAGAGATTATAAAATTTTATCTAAAAGGAGCTGAAAGCGATGTTGAGGAACATATACGAATGGGTTATATAAGCGCTTTGGGAGTATTGCCTCTATTCATGTTGTCGCCATATTTAGACCCCGTTCTGGAAAGTCTAATAAAACATTCTCTAACACCCTTTCAGGCTTTAATGGAGATTGAAAGCTCAAAGAAAACAGATAATCATAATACACAAAATTGGAGTGAAGCTCGAAGAGATAGCATTAAAGCTTTAAGTAGTTTGGTGAAAACAGTGGGATATGAAAACGGCAGCAAGGGTAATTAATTAATTAAAGAATTTTCCTTTGAACTGCAAAATAAACGTACAATATGTATGGTTTAAATTCTTAGCATCTTTTGCCAATCCTCAAAATTTAACAAAAGTAATTGACTGCTACTTGAAAGCAATGGACGAATATACATTAGATAATCGTGGTGATATCGGTGCCTGGGTTAGAGAAGCTGCAATGAACGGTATTTCAAATAACTTTAAAAATATGTGGTTTTTTATACAATTAAAATCTAAAATCTTTGCTTTAAAGCAATTTATGAGCTCTTTTTCAGTTGCCCCAAGGATTTGTTAAAGCCTTTACATATTAATGAAGTTATATTAGATTTTATGCAACAGGCAGTGGAGAAAATAGATCGAACCAGAGGTCTAGCAGGGCGCCTACTGTGCCAATTAATTCATTTAGAACCAAAACTGCCGCACATTCATCATCATGAACGCCTGAGAGAAATATTTCCTGCGGATGTTAATAGTGTATTGTGGCTTTTCGCTGATCACACATTTCCATTGTTTTGTTCTCTTCTTGAGTTACCGGAATATTCGAAACGCATTTTACTTGGTCTTAGTGCCAGTATTGGCCAACTAACTGAGTCACTGATAAAATATTCGTCAGCGGCATTGTTTCAGTTTTTGCGCAGCCATCCAGCCGATATTCCACGCTTGTGCAATGAAATAATTTTAAATTTTGAAGAAAACTTATTAAACGAGCGTGTAACGTATCCCATGTTAAATTTTCTGGATATTATTATTGCTTCAGGTAGGCGAAACTTTTAAATGGTTAATACATTTTGCTTTTATCGTTATTTTTGTCAAGGCACTATAAACTCAGTTCTTCTTGATGAAACCTCAACATTTGCTGACGATGTTTATCGTTTATTAAATTTAGAAATTAAAGGTCACAAAAAACTTTACAAACTGGTTTCCAGCATTAATGTTTTCTGTCAACTGATACAAGTTCCCCATCTATACAAGAAAATTTTGTCAAAATTATCCATATTTTTGGGTCTTACACATGTTCACATTCGCAAAACCACCGCTACTAAGTTATACGAAGCGTTGGCCTTACATGGGGACTCATTTGACATTTCGGAAGATAATATGGATGAAATTTTAAACATACTATCTGAAACAGATTGGGGTTTGCCTTTGGTTGAAATACGACCTTTGCGTAACAAACTGTGTCATTTAATGGGTATTAAGCCACCAATGTCGGCCGCTTCAACATCTGCTACTGGCAGCAATAATCAAATTTAACTTTTAACGAAATACAAAAAGAAATTCTCAAAATTTTCTGCACAATTTTATATTTAAAAATTAGTATTTAACAACACAATAAACGATAATCTCACTTTAGTATATAAAACTTATTGAAATAATAAAACTATTCAAATAATCTCTTGTGCCGACTTAAAGATTTTATTAGCGAGGTAAATGTTTATATAAAAACAAAATTCACAATCTTCTGTTACCGAAAAAAGATTTTTTGTTTATAAAAACGCAATGAAAACACACCTCGTTTATTTTTTTGCAGATTTTATTGATTCGCCAAATTAGTTTTACATAAAATGTGTTTTTTTTTATTAAAATTATACTATTAAACATAAATCTATATCTACGTCAAACAAAAAATAATTTTTTTCATCAGTTTATTATATTTTTTTCTAAAAAGTGTAAAACTTTGAACAATTTTGGTTTATAAGGTTCGCTATATGAAATTTTCTTCCAAAGTAAAATGTTTTGTTCAATATTTTTTAAATTTTGAATTATTTTTCAATAACTTTTAAATACTTAGCATAGCATGTTTATAGCATGCTTATTAGTGAAAACATAACTTAAAATAGAATTGAGTGCTAAACAATTGTTTACTCTTACTTAGGCAAATGGTTTTTTTTTAACAAATTGTTATTTTTGTTAAAGCGAAGTTAGTTGGAAAAATGTTAGGTAAATAGATACATACATACATACAGAACTTATTAATTTACAAAACGTTTAAATCATACGAATAAATCAATAAAAATAAAAGGAATAAGAATATTTTTTAGAAGCCACTTGTTCATTATTGATTATTTTGTTTCTTTCCTTTTTTTATGTTGTGTTAGTTGAGGATCACGTTTTTGAGTTTAACGAAATAAGCGGGTAAAGGTTTTTAAGGCGATGGTAACCGATTTCGTTGAAGTAGATCTGTTATGTTTAAAAAAAGTAGAATGAAATGTAAGAATCATATAAACTGCATTGAGAAGCGAAAAATACTTACTTTAAAACGGACTCCTTAAAATCATGTAATTGCATATCTGTGGCGGTTACGTAGCCTCCGCTGTTTTTCTTTGGCAAAGCTTGAAGAGCGTTTTTTAGAAAAGCCTCCATCTGTTCAGGTGTTATAACGCCCTTCAATTCAGTCAACACCTCGGCTACATCAGGCAGCATATAAGAGTGCAAACAAAAAACAGATGCATGCACAAGATTTACAACTAAAGCTTCACCGTTTTGGCTTGCAATTTCTTTAACCAAGGGTTTGCACTCGGCCAGTTTATAGTTGGTGCTTCGACCCCACTTCAAAAGGTTGCAGAAGAATTTCATTACCGAAGAATTCGCTTCGCGATGATCTAAGGTGCAAGCCAACAAAGCACACTGAAATATAGGTGTTACCAGAGCACTTTGCAAAAATGGCAAAGGGCAACAGTCTATAAATCTTGAACAAAGACGGAAAAAATCGTCTACAGTGTCAGGATTGTTTTTTAAACCATTTTCGACTTGTAACATTTTAAAGGTAGGTTCGATGAAGGCCTTTAACATGGCCAATAAAACATTTATACATTCTTCAACTTTGGCAAATTCATCCACCAGTACTGAACCCAAATATAAAAAACAACTATGATGATGTAAAGCATACAATGTTATCATTTGATGTATTAAAGGCTCCACCAACATAGAAGCTTGATTGCGTACCATACGCACTGCGTAGCGTATAAGACGACATGTACGTTCCATCACTCGTACATCTGATTGATATTTATCAATAAGTCGCGATATTAGTGGCCAAGCATCAGTTAATATTTGCAAAGTTGGGTGCATTTCATTGTCAGGAACATCGGGATTCGTGTGTCTTATGACAGCACATGCCCTATCTATCCAATAAGCCGGGTCGGTGCGCTCTCCCTTACATATTGTGGCGTTAGTTGTATTACTTTCTACCATAACAACAAGAGGTTGCAATTGAAAGGAAATTATTTCTCTCATAGCCGTTTCTAATTGTTGTCTTGGTAGACGCGATAAAATCAACGATATTCCTTTTAGCAGACCTATAGCCAAATCATTACTTATTTCAAAGCTGTCTAAGCTACGCGCTATTTGCACTAAGCCAGTTATGTGATATATCATTTTTTGACGACAAGAAGAACAGATTGATGTTAAAGACATTGCAGCCGCCGCAGCCAAACCATTTTTTTGTTGTAATGAATACAGCAAAAAGTTAAGGACAGCTTCAAGGCTTTCAGGATGGTTTTCAATCCAGTCGCACAATTCTCCCAAAAGCATTATAGATGTATATCGTACTGCGATATGAGTATTTTCTGGTAAATTTAATATTGCTTCCACAACATTGGGAATAACTTCATTTTCGTCACTAAATAAAATATAAAACACATTATTTTCAAAAGAAAGGATTTATTAAAAAAATTAAAAATAAATTAAATAAATAAATAAATAAATAACGAAAATTTCTGGAGTTTAAAATCTATAAAAAAAGTCTTAAATAAAATGAAAATAACGATCTTTTTTGAAACTAAATTGGTATAACTGGAAATACATTTTTTACTTAATGCTCTATTATGAACAAAAGAAAGCTAATAAATGGACCATGTGGTATATTCAACTGCAGAATAATTAGGTTGTAATATAAACGAATTCGCGATTAACTTTACTTTTCAAAGATTTTTACGGCTTCAAGTAGAAGGGATAGCATCTGTCTGAACACTCTATATGAGTGTGGAAGAATTTATCTTTTTATTGTTTTTCTTTTTTACAAAACGATACGATTTTTTTATCCGGTGCTGAAACCAGATATGCCGGCGTATGCGACCGTCTATCTGGTATACTATGAGTGTTTTATTTTGGCAAACATCAAAGATTTGTTTAATACAACGAATTTTAAATCAAGTATCCAAGATATTGCAACAAAATCAAATTGTAACCTTAATGCTTGATTTAACTTTTAATATATAATTTGAATTTATTACTTACGGTATTATATTTTTTGCTACATTTTGCATTATAAAGAGTGCTGACTCTGTAGATTCCCAAGTACTGCCAGGTTCTTGAAGTTTGAAGAACATTTGTTTAAAACAATTACCAGAGCCAACAATAAACGCCACATCTTTAATTAAGTCTGAAACCTTACGCCTGAAATCCTAAAATTAAAATCATAACTTTGGTATATAAAAAATAAAATCAAAACCTTACATTGAAGCTATCACTATCGTCTATTAAGCCTTCGTGATCTGGTTCCATTTGTGCCAAACGATATAAAGCTCCAATAAGGCGTTCTATATGGGGTTTGAAATGACCAGTTAATGTATCGTTATTACGCTGAAATAGTTCTTCGCTTAGACGACCCCATAAATTAAAAGTAATTTCAGCTACTTCGTAATCATAATGGCCAACACATATTAAAACCAAATCCAGTCCTTTTATTGAATAATGAGGTATTTCATGGTTGGCAAACATTTCGTAAAAAAATGCCTCACAGAGCACTGTAAAAATTCGGCAATAGTTCATAATTTTGTCGATGTCTTCTAAACCAACTGATGTGTGATATGCTGTTTCCAACATACGCACGGCATTAAAAATTTGCAACTTGAGTTGAGGATCCAAATTATCTCTACCGGCGTTAGCTTCTATACAGCTAAGAAGTGAACACAAACACTCCGTACATGTATCATGCAATTTTCTTGAACAATTCTCTAGACTCAATAAATGAAAAACTTGTTGAGTGATGGGATTTTGAGCTGATTGTTCTAAAGGAATTGCTTGTATGGCCACCCAGGACGAGTAACAACGTAAAGCAGAGTTTATAATCTTTTCCTGAGCAGGCTCCCCATGTTGCATACACATGCAAAGAAATTCGATTACTTTTGGAGCAGCAGCATCCAACTGCTTGTGGATTTCTCCTCTTCTGTTAGCACCTAGTCGTAAATATCTCGAGTCAATTTCCTCCGGTATTAATGTCAAAATTTCTAAAAGTGGCCAAACAGACTGAGGTTGAGGTGATAGCATGTCGAGTAAATCTATTATTGGCTGTTTCCACGAAGACATTAACAAAGACAAATCAGCCACTGCCAAACAGAGTTGCGTCACTATAACCATATCAGTTTCATTAGTAATTTGACCTACATGAACGATAAGGGAATCCCTCAAAGATTCATGCGAAGTCATGGGTAATTCATTAAAAGAATTCTGTATTTTATTTCGCATAGTTTGGGCTGCAAAATAACACGAATGCAAATCTCGTTTTTGTTGAAGCAACTCGTCCGCAATAGTCCATGAGTATATCTAAAATGTAATTATGAGTGAATAACAAACTCCCATAGTAAGGGTATAGTTTACCGATTTTTGGAATTCCTCCAACCATTTGCTGGCTTTTTCTTTTTCTCTAGAGTTTGTGTTGTGAAATAAAGTGCATATACCTTGATATACCAAATCTGCGGTGGGTGCAGTGTCCATTATAGCTTATTAATATAATTATGATATCAACCAAATTATTATCGGTTCGATATCTACATAAATTTGAATATGTTTTGCACTAAAATATAAAAAATTTAATTTTTCTTCTTTCTGGAACTTGTCGTATTTGTGCTGTTTGGCTTTTGCAGTATGTCAAAATATACTTAGTGCTAAAATATGCAACCGTTAATGAAGAAAACACAACTATGTGAGTCTCTTTATTATGGTTTAAATTGCCGATAGCTTAAAATTGTACTCGGTGTCTTCAATTTTTCTTTCAAATATTGAATTGAAGAAATTATTGAGTGTTCCAAAAATGATAATCTTACGTGTAAGTATATATAACACAATTTCTCTGATTAGTATTATATTTAAATATTGTATGTTCTTAAGATACACATTATGAAAGTCCTTGAAGGCTCATAAAAAAGTTGATATGAGCATTTTAGCTAGAGTACTTTAATATGTTAACGGAATTTTTAAAATAATTTTCTGTCGGTTGTCAACATTTGAATAATTAGACATTTCACACCTACATAAAGAGAACTAAAAACCATTTTAGCAATACGACCACCTTTTTTTATTATAATACTGTACGTCTCAATACGATAATAATTAGGAAGGTGCGTACGAAAACCGAAAGGGGGTAATTTATAAATAAAAAAAATTACCTTATGAAGTGTAAATAATAACACAAACATCTGATATGGTTTATTTAATTTTTTTAATAATAACTTAACGTTTAATTTTTAAAACATATAAGTATTCGCCAGGTATACGCCGTTCCATAATCGGTTCACTTTTGAACCCACACTGTGATAAGATTTCCATAACTTCATTCGGTTTATTTTCACGCAATAAAAGCAGATAAAATACACCTTGAGCCGATAAAATTTTGGGCAATTTTCTAATTAGAACATCAATTATTTTTCTACCATTTAACCCACCAGCCCAAGAGTATACTAAATTGTCTGTTTTAAAATTACCAAATTGGTTTTTCTGCATTAGTTCTTCATCTGTAGTAATTACATATGGAGGATTGAATATTAATAGATCAACCTGTTGGGAATTAAGAGCGTCTGCAAGATTTCCCAATATACAATCTACTTGTGTGCCATTTCTAAAAGCAGTTCGCTTTGTAACTTCACAAGCATAGGGGTTAATATCAATAGCTAAGCATAGCGTTTTATTAGAAAGACGTTTTGATAAAGCTGTAATTATAACCCCGCTTCCGGACCCGATTTCTAAACAAACAGTAGGTTTTAATTTATTTTCTATGAATTTGATATCTGCTTCCAAAGCATCCAGTAGTAAAAAGGAATCTTCTGCTGGTTCGTAGACTCGATCATAATCCTCAGTCGTTAAGTGATCAAAATGTGGCGTCTCCATGAAAATAAAGTTTTTGTGATGCGGATTTTTATGAAATATTTGTACTAATCGCTGAATCTAATAGAGCCTGTCGTCTTCTTTGTTCTTTTTCAATGAGGCGGTGCAATCCGTTAAGGCGTTCGCGACTGCTAGTTAAAATATTCGCTATAACGGTGACTTTATGTTTTACATTAATTAATTCTTTTACTTTATCCGAAAATTCTGGAATATTGTGTTGGGAGCTTTCTATATCTCTTAGCTGAATCGATAGTGCATCCAGTTGGGCCTTTAATTCTATTTGTGACTGACGAGTGGCTTGTATACGTTCGTCTAATTTCTCTACAACTGGTTTAAATATATTTAAAATCCCTTCAGCCAATATATCTCTCGTTTGATTGTTACAAAAATTTTCAGTGTTTTCATCCAACGAAGTCACGGTGCTATCGGAATCTTTGTCCATTATTTAGAAATGCAGATAAGGCTATTCTCACTTTTTATGTTTATCACTAGTGAGCTGTGTTTCTTGAGCAATCATATGTTGGATATTGCTAATAACACCTCTGTTATTATAATCAAATAGTTAAATTAATTCACAGAGCTTAATGAAATTTAATTGTCGGCTAGCCGCAACTTATTTTCTTAAATGTAAGCCGCCGTCGTATGTATTACTTTTTTAGGACTTATTCAAAGCTTTTCTATTTCAGTATAGTTGTCAAACGCTTTCAATACAAAAATAAGTATTTTTAACATTTGCAAAAGACAACCATCATCGCATGTGTTTATATGAATATAACTCATAAATTTTGCTATATGAATATAAAATACTTTCAAAGATAAACTTTTTATGAAAAAGTAATTATTATAGGCCTTTTCCTATTTGAACAATATTATTTTTTTTGTTCTTTTCTAAATCTTCCTTTATTTAAATTTATTAAAACTTTAAAAGGGTAGTCAGACCATCGTATATTAATCGTTATATACAATTAATGTTTTAGCAAGCACGACTATGTAGATAATATGAAATTAGCTAATGAATCAATTGCTCATTATTTTGAAATGTTTGCTAATTACAAATATTTAATCGTTCATGCAATGAAATAAACTTTATTTTCTAATTTTACTTCTACAGTATTACCATTATTTTTCATCACTGTGATTGCTATAATATATATTAAATTCAGTGAGACTTTGAAAAGTAAAAATTTGCTAAAACATTTATATGCAAATTAATAAAAATCATACAAGAAGTTCTTACGATTATAATATTTTATTATTAGAATAGTCTTATAAATACTACCTTTTCCATTTGTTAATTCTTTATATTCTTTTATTAATGAATCCATTTATAAATTAATTTTTTCGTATATTCAGTATATTTTATAGTCAAGTTAAGGTGATGATAGACTTTACTTCATTATTTTTGGTTCCCTTCTTAGTTTAAAATATAGACTCGCGCTTGCTTTTGTTTTCCATCTGTAATGGCAAATGCTAAAACATTTATATGCAAATTAATAAAAATCATACAAGAAGTTCTTACGATTATAATATTTTATTATTAGAATAGTCTTATAAATACTACCTTTTCCATTTGTTAATTCTTTATATTCTTTTATTAATGAATCCATTTATAAATTAATTTTTTCGTATATTCAGTATATTTTATAGTCAAGTTAAGGTGATGATAGACTTTACTTCATTATTTTTGGTTCCCTTCTTAGTTTTATATATAGACTCGCGCTTGCTTTTGTTTTCCATCTGTAATGGCAAATAAAGCACAAAGGGATGAGCTATTGATAAAGAGCGTGTTGTACGTAGGAAATTATGGTTTTAAAGTAAAAGTTCCATAACTTCGTTAGAGGAGATTCAGAACAGTGATACAATTGCCACATTGCGTCAATGGTCCTGCGAATCAATAGAGATTGAAGCCCTACTGTCATTGTGAGACCCTCCAAAGCTTCGCCCAATGAGAGTGTATTTCATTTAAAAGATTATGCACGTATGATAATTTTTATAAAACTTGTTGAGAAATCTCTCGTAAAATTATTATATCCGAACGCTTCCAAAGTAACCTCAAGATTACGTGAATAGTCATACTTTTGCAGTGAATTTCTATTCACAGTGTTTTATTCATACTGGCTTTGCAGTTTAAAAATTTCATGCATAGCCAGCCTACGATGGAGCACAAAGGCCTCCTCCTCGATAGTGTTATTAATCCTGGCTTCGCTTTGTAAGGATGTCATGCATAAGTATACGACAAAAACGTCATTACTTTTTTAGCATTTTACTATAGTAATGTTTTGGAAAAAACATATCTGCAAATATTTGTCATCCCGTAATGGGTTAAGTTATAGCTTATAGAAATTTGTATTATATTCTGAAGGGCATCTTTCATTTCTTTATTTCTGTTCTTTCCTGCTTTATTTATCCGTTACCATAAATTATTGCCATGGAGGAAGTTTGACTGGGAAAAATTACACTTGCTGGCTCATTATTTGATTTGTTACGTATTTCTCTAGCAGACAGTTAATTAAAGGAAAAAATACAAAATTTTGAAATGGAAAAAATTTAGGATATTTTATTTTGTTTTTTGACCAAAATTTCAAAAAATGTAAAACTCGATTCCAATTAATGAATGCAGGAGTAATGTAAGAAAAATAATAATAATAGTAATTTATTGCTTTTCATTGGGGCTACGAACTAAATCCGCAATAACAAAAACAACGACGACTATAAGGAAATTTTTGCGTTCTTTGGACTTGAGTATTCTGGAATTATTTCAAATTGAATTAAGTCCTAATATCTGGAAATGAAGAAAGTAATGATTTTACTTTTTGTATTTATTTAATTTCAAAACTTAGGTTGTCAATTAGATAAATAAATAATAGATAAAGCTTGAATTTTAAAGGATTAGTTCGTAGTGTCTTTGTCATAATAATTAATTAGATAATTAGATATATTTTCATTAATTTTCTTTTTTTCAAACCAATTTTACATATAATTAAATAATATATTATAAAAGAGACGAAAGCCTTAGTAGCTAGTTCTCTTTTGCTTTGTTAGTTACTATAATTGTATTATTGTATTTAATTATTAATAAATAAATAAAAATAAATATTATAGCAGCCTTAATTTTGATGTTTTTAAATTATTTTAATAATTCTTGCACAAACTTCAAAACTGTTAAGTTTTAAGTTGTAATGTTTAAACTGATGTTATTCAAATAGCAATAGACTGGCTTAAATTCCAAAAAATCTAATAATCTCTAAAAAAGTTATTGAAAAAGAAGGTTATAGAACAAATTTAGCACTATCAATTAAACCAAAATGTTGAAAAGAAATGAAAAAAATCCACAAAGAAAAAAAATCCCAAACCATATAATAATTAAGCTGTTAGTTAGAATTTGCTGAAATCGCCAAAACTTAATCCTTTTGAAGAAAAATGGCAGCCTTTACACAATTACAATACGTCGCGACAGGATACGCTAAGCGTACAAATCGCCAAACCTTAATCCTTTTTAAGAAAAAATGGCAGCCTTTACACAATCACAATACGTGGCGACAGGATACGCTAAGTTTACAGTTTGTAATTTCAAATACATACATACATATGTATGTGTATATTTTTTAAATAGGTTTCAAATGACCTTACCTTATCCTTATACATAAATTTTGTGATCTTTTCGATAGTTAATATGGATTTAGTAAATACAAACACACATAAATATTTGTCTACTCTATAAAATGGCAGATGTTTGAAAATTGTATAAACTGTACTTGTGTATTTACTAACAGTACCTGGCAAATAAAAAACGCATCCCATACATACATACATAATAATGTTTATTTTCTCTGGAAATAGGAAAAGTTGTATACTCTTAACTGTGTAAAGCCGTAAAGTATCTATACATACACATATATATATGTAAATACTACCTACAACCTATTTACCATAGTAAATCATATAATAATACTGTTACTCATGTTTGAGATTACAGTTTAATTATTCCTCACCACCTCTGTACAGTGTTGCTAATAGAAATATTGTAAGATTAAAAGTTCAGATGATTTCCTTCTTTTATCGTAAACCATTAAATTGCTTTTTTTCCTTTTAAAAAGGATTTTGATTTTATATATCATTGCGAGGAATGGGATTCCTAATTAAGGCAATAATGAATTGACAAATATGTGAATATTTGAAGAAACGCAACTTAGTAACTGATTTTCTGGTAGGTTTTAGACACGAAAGGAACTATGTTCCATTACTAATTGACATTGTATAAGAAATTAGGGCTAAATTGGATGACAACATTGTATCTTTTCTAATATTATTATATTATATTAAAGCTTTCGATTCCGTTGTGCATCTAATTTTGTATCTATCGATGAAAAACACCAAAATCGAATGTTTTGTCCGCTGCTAATCTTTAATAATAAACTATCACGAAATGATAAGGAACCTGTGGTCAGTGCAAAGCTCTACCCACATAGATACATACATACATATATGTTGTTAGCTAAAACTTATTATACGGATGTCAAATATGTGCAATTGTGACACCACAGAATTGAGGTAGCATGCATTAACATAAACAGATATGTTTTCAACCGAGGACGATTTCATAGGATTTTCTTTTATTCATTTCAACTTTTTTAAATGAGTTTAAAAGAACTACTAAGGTACGAGACCTCTTTATGATGCACAAAATAATATTAAAGACGTACATTTGCCAAATCCCCCTTTGTTCAAATTTCTTATTAAAGTTCAAAATGTTTTTAAAAATATACAATAAATGCTGGTAATATCGTTAATTTTGATACTATTGCATTGCATTTTTGGAAATTATTTTTATGTATTGAAATGAGAAAACTCGATTTTGTAAAACTATGAGTTAGGGCCTTTCTACATGAGACCAAAGAAATGCTATTTATATAAATAGCATAAAAATATTTATATTTTCGTATTTCATTTTAATTCTTAATTTAGTTTTAATGAAATTCATTAATAAAAGTTATTTCGGCACAATCATTATTTGTGGGAACCGCCAATATAAGAACGACCAACGAATTATGAAAGGAAACGTTTTCCCCTCAGTTTCTTAAACATCATCCGTATCTAGTGCCCATTTAAAGTGACCATTTGATTTATAATTGTATTTTAGGAAACCATATTTAATATATAAAAGCCATTACAATGCCTTTTGCCTTTTTCATTTGACATTTAGTTCACAAATAAACATTTCTTTGTCTACACAAAATATAGACTAACAAGATATAACAAATAAAAAAGTCATTTTAATCTACCTTATCCGATTTTTCGTGCTATAATGTTATAGTGGAAAAATCATAAAAATTACTTAAAAATATCATTTCCAAAAAGTTTTTTCATCGCCAAATTTGGTGAGAAATCGCCATAAATGACAACACTGCATCTGCCGCTTATACTTTTCATTTTAGGCAGTTTGATAAGAGTACATTTCTGTAGGTATAGTATGTATGTAAGTATAAACGGACTACATTACTAAATTTAAAAAATTTCAATTTATAATATGATTTCAAACGAAAGTATAAACGCAGAGCCACGTTGCCAGAGTAGCGAAATAAATAAATGGTATATCATGAAATTGGTTAACGTCACATACTTATAAGCATTTACAGTTTATATTTACTTCGTAACCGTTATTTATATGTTTATTGTAAAAGGTATGCAATCGATCAATGATGTGATAGTGTTAAGAGATTGTTGTTCTATTTAATTTAGTAGAAAGATAAACTGTGTTTTTCATGTTATTATCCAAGAAAATATGGTTTATTAAATCGAAGACAATGCGTCACACAATATATTCATTTCCACTAAAAAGCCTAATACATTTTAAGTTGCTAAAAAAACAAACAAATAATTATTATGTATTTTGTTACGAAAGCACTGCGTATATAATTTCATTGAAACCTTATTTCACACATAGAAAGTAAAATGTGCGCTAATGAATTTCATAGCGCAACTTAAGAAATTATGTTTCCCTTTTAAAAATTTATACAAATTTGAAATACATGATGAATTAAGAATTGGTAAATTAATTTTTTACTGACAAAAACATATTTCCTAAACTTTAAAAAAACATAAATATAGACACATTTACTTTGCAGGAAGTAAAATAATTCATACAGAAACAAACCTACTTCAAAATAGACATATGGTTAGATATGTATGTACAGTTAAATAATGAAAATTCTAACACACAATTTGTTTGGATTTCAAATGACTGCCTGAAACGGTTAAAATTTACAATTTTTCAATTATACACTTAACAATACACGTTCTGTGTAAATTTCAGATATTAAATCACTCATTAATTTTGAATGTTTGTTCGCGTGAAAATAAAAAAAAATAGAAAACAATGGTTGGTACCTTTTTTATATTAAATGTTTATTTAATTTTACATTTTTCTCAAATACAAATTGCTGGAATGGCTTTGAAATTCAAAGTAATGAATTTTACAAATGAAAATCTGTGTAAAGCTCCCTCCCAAGGGAGATTGAAATGGGAGTATATTAAATTCTAGCAGAGTAGTAATAAGAAATAATTGCTTAAGTAAGCTTAAATAAAACTAAACCAAACAGTTATGTTTATTATGGTTAAATTTTAAACCGTTTAAAATATTAGGCCAAGAAAATTACCTCTCAATGTAAATAGAACTATCTTTACAGTAGGGTCTTGTGCTTTTTGAAATCATATCTAAAATGGCACTTATTGGCAAACAGCCCAGTGAAAGATTTCTGATGTGATAGATTTTGCACTTGCGAAAAACTTTCCAACAGAGTGGATGGAAGTGGAGCAGTCATTAAACTTACAAACTCAAAGAATTGTTAACATCATAAGAGGGTCATTCAAGGATCAAAAATATGTGGCATGACGGCTTAATCTACAAAATAAAGCTATAAATACTCATACGCTGCTGGAAAGTTACTAATCTGGTCGAGAATTCAAATTAAGAGAAAGATAATTTTTTTAGCCCCGCTCACTCTATTTTAGCAGTTCCCCAAGAAAGCATACTGGGTCCTCTCCTGTTCTGATTCATGCGTCAGATATGCCGACTCTGACATTTACAAATGATATCACATTTCTTAGCGACAAATTAGAGGAATGACTGAGGCTCTGGATAATAAGGGTAAGCGAGTATAAAGCAAATATGTTACATTTGGTCTACGTAAAAGTACATGATCGATCATAACGATAACAAACCAATATAACAGCACAATGAAGTGAATGCATAATTCATTTGACGCAGATGAAACGGGATTCAGTTATGGGGACTGCCTCAAACATTGAAAAAATTTAAAAGCTACACGTTATAGATTCGAGAATTCATTGACACCTAAAGGTACTTGTAGTTAAAGCGACATTTTTAAGTTACGCGACAAAGAGGGATACCCTTGAAGCCATCCGAGCACAAGAAATGATTTAACGGAATAATTAATCGCAGAAACTTTTTTATAGTTTTGCACTGGTTGGACTTAAAGTATATAATTTTTTATTATTAGTTCACTTTATAAATATTCAATAACTAAATTAATTAATGATAAAAAATTTAATAATACACACTTTATTTAAATTTCTATTGCCAGTTTAAAATGGTTAAAAGTATAAGGCTATAAATCAAATAAAATTACCCATTAAGACAGCCTTTACTTTTCAATTGTACACCTGTTGTTATAGCCGACTTAACAATACACGTTGTGTAAGTTTTAAAACGGCCAAAAGACGCCGTCGTCTAATTTTTAATGCTTACACTTCTTTTTAAAGTGTGGTTATAACGGTCGCAGGTACCCATTTGCATTTAAAATTAAGAAATGTAATTAACATTGACTTGGCGGAAAATCTAAAACAATTGTAATTTTTAGGAGATATTTAGATACATATCACATATTCATAATACACATAAATTTTTGCAGTGTTTTGTTATTTCGGATTTTAATGCTATATTTTTATATGAAAAATATTGTTAGGAAACTTAAAAGTTTAATCGAATAACGTTAAAGCGAAAATAGAAACGAAGAAGTTAATTTAAATATATTTGTTTATTAAAAAAATTATTTAATGTACAAATTTGTGTAGAAACATTCACATAATTTATAATTAAATTATGAAAAAGTTATCCGTTTAAAAACTTTTTAAAATAATACGAATTTTATAAAAATGCGTAATTTGTTTTACATTTGTTCATTTAATACGTATCCAACTTTTACGTTTTATATATCTTATAAGACAAATACATTTTTTCAACTTCATAATCAATTTCGAACTGAATAAGGACTATGAAAGAAAAACAGAAACGTTTTTAAATAATTGATGATGTTTTTTTAATGTTTTATTTAAATACTTTTTGCTTGTATTATTGTTTGTTTTATGTTTTTTCTCTTTTATAGCTACATATGTATATAACGTCTAATGCTTAATTAATGGTTTTGTGTTTACTTTTTGTATTTTTTCTTTAATTTTTTGTGTTTTAATTATATTTATATACTTTTTAAATAACATATATAAAAGACGACTTAAAGATATAGAGCGAAAAAAAGAAAATTTATCTTGTCAAACGAAAACTTTCCTCTCTCTTAAAGAAGTAAAATTATAGAATTACACATTCATACAATTAAAATTAAAATAAGAAATAAAAAATATTTCTTAAGATAAAAATTTAATATTATAAATTTTGACTTTTTGTATAATTTATTTTTTTTTTGCTTTTTTGTTTTGAATTAATTATTAATTTAAGAGGTTTTGGCTACTATATTATCATTACGCTTGGTCATCAGAACCCGAACCATCGTCGTTTTCATCATCATCATCTAAAAACATTAATAACGAATTAGATAGTTATGTATGTGTAACATTTAAAAATTAAATTTATAGTCATAGTTGTTTCATTTAATATTAATAATTACCTTCGCATTCAATATCATCTTCTTCGCCATCATAGGGGATATCATAATCGTCACTTTCAATATCACTCTCCTCTTCAATTATTTCGTCTCCATCTGAGTCAAATTGGGCTACATCTTTCTTGGCCTTCTTTGAATCTGAATTTTTACCCTTTAATAAATAAAAAAAAAGCGTAAAATATTTATGTAATCAAATTTTTGTTTTCTATATCCCATACAAATTTACATACAGTTGTCTAATGAAATTGAAATATAAAATTACAATTCCTTCCTAGTGCTAGTGCCTTTAAAAATTTTGAATGGTTTATAAAATTAATGTATGTAGCTTGTTGGCGAGTTTTATTGTTTAGAGACGAATTTTTGCATATTTATGAATTTGTGTTTCTAGGGAAAACTGTACTTTGCCTTTCGTTGTTTGAATCAAAAATATTTCTAGAAAATTATGCGTTATTTATGTTCCACTAAACTCGTACTACGAAAGCTTTATTTACTTAATTTTTGTAATTTATTTATATTGTCTTCAAATGGAAAACTGTACTTGTACCCGATTATTCGAATTAGCCTTATAGTTTTTAGAAAATATTATGCCATGTATAAGGGTGATTTCAATTTTGCTGAGCCACTGTAACTCGTATACGCACTGTGAAAATATCATCTGCTTTTTTATTGTGTTTGTTAACTAAAAAAATTTCTTTAAAATGGTAAAATAGCACAAGAGGTAACAAAAAAATACGCTTTAATAGATGAAGAAAGAAAATTTTAGAGTATTTTTGTAAAAGTGGAGATATATGTATGTATATAGGCCGACGTCGTTGCAGACACCGGGTAAATAGGTATGCATTGTATACAATTTTATGATGCTTACGTTATTTGTTTTGTTGCACACTTAGTGTTGCATACTTGTATATTAATTTCGTATGTGCACATGCATACACACTTATATTTAAAAGCATATAAATATTTAGGTTAGTTGTGTGTGTTCGTATTTGGTAGGTAGAATTACAATTTGTAAAAAAGACAGAACACAAAGCCACATTTGCCGTTTATTTATTCCCTACAGCTACTAACTCTCTTATCTATGTTTCATTTTTATATTCGTTCAGCTTATTTTTTTAATAGTTACGTATTTTTTTAGTAGAACGCTAAATAAAGCAAGATAATTAGAAGGAGAAAAAGAGAATATAAAATAGGTTTTAATATGTAAAACAGAGACAAATATAATATACAAATGTGTTTAAATTACTTTGAATTTGTTTTGCACCTATTTCATTGCTTTTTATCTCCCATTTTTGTGTTATTTTTGCTTAAGCACAAGTGTTTTGCCATTGCAGATACATACATATATACAAAAATATATACATATGTGAATGAGTGAATCTTGTTTTCAAATTATAAATTCAGATTTTTTTTTGAGTTTGTTTTGGACACAAGTGTATATTTGTGTGTGAAAATAAACAAACATGTGAATAACAAAAAAAAAAATAAAGAAACTGGAAAAGGCGAGCGTCCTCTTCTATTGTATATAGGTATATATGTATGTATATAAAATAATAATTATAAACTGAGACTGTACATGTGCTCTTGTTTTCTGTGAAAAAAAAACTAACGGTGGAACTTTGCCTAATGTCAAATTCTCTGTTTATGATTGTATTTGAATGCATATGTATGACACACACACATATATATATATATGTATATATATAAACAACATATTTACATATCTCTGCACCGCAAGTACCTATGAAGGTAAGTGTATTATCTAGTTTTTATCATTAAACGGGGATTTTAATTCACATTGGCAATTGCAGAAACAAGACTAAATTTGAAAAAATATCTGTGGTATTTTATTAATGTTCGTGTTTATACCATACATATGAACATAATTAAAGGTAGATACATATCTAAGGGAAATCTAAACAATTTCGTTGTAGAAACCTACATATGTAGATGTTATATATATACATTCATACATATGAATGTTTGTATGTAAGTAGAACCGGCCGGCAATGTGTTTTTTGTTTTATATTTTTGTAATATTTCATTTACCTACATCCTATGCAAATGCACTGGTTTATTTTGATAAACATGAATATTGTATAATTATTTCTAAAATCCTCCTCCTCAACAAATTATTAGGTATAAATTTGATTTCGAAAAAATGTAAACTATACGCTAAATCTTTGCTATGTATTTCATTACATTATTTTGCTTTGTTGTAGGTAATTCGTATGTACCTGGCTTTATTTTAAAATTTAATTGATATCATGAAACTTCAGAATTGACAGTCAAAAAGTTGAACAATGAACAAACAAACAACCTGTGAATTTTCATGTAAAAGCAGATTTTTAAGAACACATGTACACAATACATACATATATACATTTTAAACTGAAATTTCTAGAAAAATTGCAATGTATTTTCGATAGGCAGAACAGTAAATGATTTTTTGCAAAGTTAAATAAAATGTGATATATATATACTTATATACATACATCTGTTTGAATACAGGAATGAACAATCATAACAAAAGAGAATTTTTTAATGTTTGTAAAATACCTATTAAGTTTCAAAATGCGCGCGCTTAAGGCATGCGTTACTTTGGACTCCCTAAACTTTTACAACGATTTTAATGCCTAAGACTTGTCTTCCCTTCTTTGTGTATAACTAAAACACCCCAAATTCTAGAATGTTATCAGAAAAGTGATTAAAAAATTTATTGATTGATTTTTTTATTTCTTTCCTTTTGGAAGTTGATATGAATGTAGGAGGGCACATGGTACCTATTTACGTACTTATGTATGTATAACAAACAAGACAATTATAAAAGTATACTTGTACTTACTTCAGACTGCCGTTTAACTGCTTTTACTTCTTTGGCGCGCGCGACCTCATCTTCATGGACCTCGTCCTTTGATGCTGTTCCATTGTCGGCCGCCGCTGGTTTAGTATCCTCTACGGCAGCTTTTTGTGATTTTAAATCGTCTTTAACAGCATCGGCGGCAACTTTCTCAACGGCTACATCACCGTTATTTTTTTGTTCTGTGGCGGCAGACATTTTATATGTGTGTATTTGAAAGAGGTTTTTTATATTTTACAAAAGCAAATAATTAAATATTTCAGTTATTTTTTACAATATTATATAACTTTGGCTGCTATTTAGAAAGGTGTATGTACTTTTTTATTTTCACTTAATAAATTTGTTTAATATAAATTTTTACAGCTTTGCAAATTTTTGCTTAAAAAACTTTTCTGTTTTTAATTAAGAACTCTCCTTGTACCGAGAACCGTATTCAACGAGCAACACAGACACACTGTTTAATTTTTACGATGGCGGTGTGTATTTAAGTTTTAAAATACTTATTGCTTTTATTTCGTTATGAGCAAGTATTAGTAGAATCTGTGAGTAAGTATCTGTATCTGTGAAGCAAATGTTGCTATCTTGTCTCTTTCCCTCTCTCTCTCACAAGCAGCACTGGTCTAGCAGTTAGACGTACAATACAATAATAAAGCTCACAATAAATGATACAGTAGGTATTTGAGTAAAGTAGCAGCTAGCCAGCCAGCCAGTTCTTACGTACAGAATGTGCGACTAAATGATGAACCTACTTAATGTTTTACTCTTGATATTTTGCAATCTGTCTCGGATATATGAATGTACGAACGAGTATTTGTTTGTAATATGGTTGTTATTGCGCTCATGCAAAAACTATTTTTCTTTTTCGATGAATGAACAACGAAACGAATGCTGTGCTCGTCGCTTCTCTTTAGGTAGTGAAACACTGTATTAAGAATTAAACAATTTGTTTGCTTTCAACCACCACCGAGATGTGTACCCGTTGGATGTCCGTACTCGACTGAAGGTGTCTTTTTCGTTGCAAACTTAATGCTGCTAATAGAACTTATTCCAAATGTTCAAAGTCTTTGAGGTTGTTAAGCTTTTTGGACCATTACTGGTCATATATTGATCCGATTTCTTCCCAAGAAGCTTCTGCTTTTTGACAAAAATGTCAGCTATCCATCCAATAGAATTAAAAAGCGTTTTCAATAAAAAATAAATAGATTTTGTTCAACCAAGTGGGTTTCTTGAATAATCCTATACAAAAAATGCTTGGGTTTCTTGAGTACAGTTGACTCAAAGAGTTGCTGTCTAATGTTTGGCGGCAAATTTGAAAATTGTATATTGACGTGAAACAACTCTTAGCACAATATTAAGTTGAAAAAGGTGGTTGGTTGTTTGGTAAGTTAGTTAGTATGTTTAGCTGGTCAGAGCGTCGATCGGACAGACGAATTGACATGACGGTCATTTGTTTCTGTGCGTTTGCCTTTATCTCATACATATGTGTTTAATAATGTGCCCATTCTGACGAATGTTTAAAATTGTATTGCAGTGTGAGTTTGTTACAAAATAAATAAAAACACTTAAGTAAGTCAGCTTGGATTGGAAAGATAGTTTGTTTCTTGCATGCATGTGTGCATTTATATATGAATGTGCATCGGAAATAATTTTTAGTCCCATAGGTTGGTCAATAAGGTCGTATTTATTGTTAATAATTTCTTATCCTTATACAATTAAGACACCCTACACCACAGATCAAAAGTTTTTCCTATCATTTGCAATTTCTACAATATAATTACAGTTATAAATACCTATACTTATTTTGCAGCATTCGTACATATGTATGTAAATGGTAGAGATATGATCCTTAGAATTAGAGTTTTAATAAAAAAAATAAAAATCCATTAAAAACCGAAAATTCACAAAAGACTTGAATCTACCAATAACTAAAAATAAACACCTTTTTATTTAAAAAATATAAACAAAAAAACTCGATTTAAGTAAGTTTCTTCTGTTATAGTTTTTGATTGACAAATTAATTTTTTAATCACTTTTTTAGTTTTTTGCAGCTAAAAATAGAAGTCTTTATTTAGGCATTTTTATAATCTTAAAGTTTTTAGCACTATAGTTGAAGAGCTTAAGAACTGTTGTTTTTAAACTAGTGTGTTTTCCATACACACCATAGAAAATTTTAAAATGAAAAAGGGTATAAACGATTCGGTACGGCCAAATAAAACTAATGTATTTGTTTTGCATATGACATTATGTAATATGAAATCTTCTTTGGGAAGTTGCGATTGATTATAGAATGAGATTGAGAACTGTTTTTATTCTCCAAATGGGATTAAGTTAATTTTTTAATTGTCATGTATATATATGTATGCGCCCATACAAAAACTAACTAAACCATAAAGCATTATATCGTATAAAAACTATTTGCAATAAGCTATTTTATTGGGAATCCTTCCTATTTTAGCTTCTTTTAAATAAGAATTTTTGTTGTAGGATGACTTTTTACGGATGACTTGTAAAATATAATAAGGCATACGTACGAGATCTGATGTTTGTCATGATATACATATATTGAACTCCTATATACTCCCAGTAAAAATTGTAATTTGTAATTGTACATGTTCCTTTAAACGTAAGAACTGAAATGGCCAATTTGTGTGTATAACTTAAAAATTTTTGTAATTTTATTGTTACGTACATATCGCTAGCATAAATGAAAAGCCATGCAACTAACACACAAATAGATAAACAGATCTAGATTTTTTGTAAATTTTTCGCTTTAGCTAACAAGATGTGTGTATATTTAAATACTCTTATGCCTATAAAATCTAGAAAAATTTAGTGTACCAAACTTGTATTAAAAGCTCTTTAAAAATGTTTTAGTACCTAATAAAATAATAATCCTCATTTATATTTATAGTATGAGAAAAAACATCCTTTTTCTCCTCTTAATTAACGTCTAATATGATCATATATGCTCTGTGACTAATATTAAACTTTCGTTCTTGATGCAAACATTTTTTCAAACAAAATTTCCTTATCACATTGTGCAATAACAACACCCACTATTTTATACGAATCAACCGATTTAAATGAAAGTGGGAACACAGATACATAAGTACATATGTATATTCTCAATTGGAAAGTGGAATATAATATGCCTGATTTCAAATCTCAGATCGGTAGTATAGAATAGAGGAAAACCATTTATTCATAATTGGTAAATTAAATTAAAAATGTGTGTATAGTTAAATCAGACAAATAACAATCCGACAAAAATAATCAATTTTGGTTAAAAGTAACCAAAACGACAACGCAGTTTACGTATCTGAATGCATGCTATATGTATATGACGTGGTGTTTGTTTATATTGCAGCTGAATACGTTTAATGTCGGCGTTGCCACTGTCAACATGTTTTTCTCTTCAAATATTCCCTTAAAAATCTACCAACATTTTCGAACCTAATAGGTGCGTTGTTATTGTAATAAATATAAAAAAATGTATCGAAAATATATCCACAAAATATATTTAATAGTGTGTGTATTATCAGGGGTGACACAATAAGTACACACAGAAAAATAAAAACAATTAGTCGTGTTTATGTTTTGTAGTTTCCATATTACTTCTACTTCGTGTTGTATGACTAAAGGATTTATCACCAAAATGGGGATTGTTTAGGGATTATGAATTATTCTGGGGAAATCTTAAATGATTGGAATACAATTAACAGTTAAAGTAGTTTTTTATTTTATCTTCTGTAGCTTTACAACAAAAAGTATTTCTTAAAATTCGATATAAACGATTAAACCCGCAATTGAATGAAATTAGATTATGATTTTGAGCAAGAATAAAATTTCACGTTTCGGCTACGTTCTTAACAAGTGCTTTTATGCTTAAAAGTTTAGGAGTTAGCAAATTTTAAAACGTAAGTAAAGTTAGTTTGAAAGAATAAGAAAACTCGTATCTTATGTCTGAAGGTTTTACACAAAGCTCCTTAGCAGCTGCCAGTCAATCTCCCTCAGGAAATCTTATTCGAGCAAACGTAGGCTAATGGCATAGAAAATGTTGCAACGTTGCAATTGATATACTCTGTATTCTGTGAGCCAGGATCTTTTTATTACTTTTTTTTATGATTTTAAGAGCTCTTTAAAATTTGGTTTTAAACTTCACGAAGTTTTCCTTTGGAAAATATTCATGGCGAAACATTAAAATAAATAAAACATTTAGTAAATAAGTTTGTAGAAGTAGTGCCATAAAACCTAAATTTAAACATATTTTTAAATTATTAATTAATTAAAATTAATTATATTAAGATTTAACTCCATCTAAAAATCAATAACATAACATAGTGTACGACTTTTTAAAACGTAACATTTTGGAAGTACAATTACGCTAAAAATGAATGAAAGTGGCAATGTTACTTTTAAATCAAATTTTGCACCTTTTTCATGTTAATTTGGACCTTAATATTTTCTAAAAACAGCACTGAGTTTGTGTACAGTTTCGAAAGATTTTCATTTAGTTACGTCCATCTTAGAAGCGTTGAGAGTAAAAAAAGTTTTCATACGAATAAAATGTGCTCGGTTATAGTGGGTTTTGTCATTTTTCTTTACACCTGTAATAACACACATTCAAATTTGAGAAAATAATCGCTGTGTTCGTGTGCTTTTATCACTTGTACTACATTTTTTCTCGCAAATCGTATTTTAGAGGTCAGATAAATACATGTACATTTGCAAATGGCAAAACAATCATATATAATTATAAACACATTTACATATATGTACATACATATGTACGTATGTATGTAGGCATGTATAAGCATATTTTAACAATTTTGTTATGATTCATAATTTCCAATACCCAAATTATACATTCTCAACGAAAATTTTAATATGCTTTCTTTAAAATTCTTTGAGTGCTTTCATAAGAGTGAGTGAGTTAGTGAGTGCTTATTAATTTCCTAGCAATTTATTCATTGCCTGAATGATTAATCTATATATATAAAAGAGGATGTGTGTATGTATGTAAGAAATGGACTCGAAAACGGCTGGGCCGATTTTGATGAAATTTTCAGAGAATCTTCAGAATATTCAGGCAGGGGACACTGTGAAGTCCGATTTTTTATTTTCGGTTTGTGGGCGGAGGGGCGTGGCAAAACCCACCAATGACATATACATATTTATTATTTTTTTTTCTTTTTTATTTTATTTTTTAAAGCCATTGTTATGCTTTTCAAAACGAGATATCAATCTCTTAAATCGGTTATGTAGTTCCGAAGATATTTACAAAAAAAAAACACTGATCTATATACATATATAAAAAGAAGTGTACATTTTATTGTCGTTCCATAACTCTAGAACGGCTGGGCCGATTAGGCTCAAATTTTTTTTCAGTTGTTCGTAATTGCCAGGAGAATGTTAGTACGAAAGAAAATGTTGGGAAAACCGTACGGAAAAGCCGGGAAATTGGAAAAATCGAAAATTAATTTTTAGTATGGAATTTTGTGTGCAATTGTTCCGTTGTAGCTTTTCGAATTGCAAAATAGAAAACTCTTAGTGGAAAACTCGAAAAATTCCTGAAAAACGTGATTCGGCAGAATTGCATTGAAATTACGATTTTTCCACAAATCAATTCAACAACATTTATGCCATATTTCAATCTGGGAACATTTAACTTCTATTACGAGTCGAACTCTAACATAACATAGCACTTTTAAGGCATTCTCTACACGAAAGATTAATTAAAATTAAGTAAATCCAATTTTTTTCGTTATTACTATTGCAAAACAACGTTTGCCGGGTCAGCTAGTAGTTTATATTTCATAAATGATATGAACGACATTAATATTTATAAAAAATTTTTTGCTTTGCTACCAGAAGCCGATATTGGTTTTATTATATTTTGGTGAATTCATTTTGCCTCTTTTGTATACTTCATGATTAAGAGTTACAAGGTAAAACACATACACAAGCTTATCAAATGTATGCATGCATCTGACGAAGGAAATTTATAATTTTTATTTGTATTTACAAAAGAAGTTATATTTATGATTAATATACCACATTATAGCGCCGGCGAGTTTTAACGATGAAATTTGTATGTCATAGATGGGTATTTTTAAATTTAGATTTAAATTTGATATTCGTTATTATAGCTGTTTGTGCGCATCAGAAATAAGTGTATGAAGTTCTGCAAGTGCCAAACAATCAGTGTCATTTTATTTACTACGTTTCCTCCTCCATACCTTTCATTGCGAGTATTGCGTGAAAATGCATCGTGTAAATAATTTATAATTTCACGCGTAAACGCTACATGGTGGCGAAAAGTTTTGTTGAACTCAAATGCACTGCAATATCGTAACCATTTCGCTGGTAGTATCCAACCAGCTTTGCCAGTACATAAATATAAAGTTTTAGCCTGGTTGAGTAGTTTAGTCGTGCACAATACTCTCTTAATTTTATACATAAATTATATACGTATATTCATTTTTTTTAAACATTATATTTTAGCAAAGTATATTATTTACAATATATTTAATATTCTTTATCACCTTAATAACCTGTTTTGGACATTATGTCGAATTCATATAGCACATTTATACTATAGGTCAAACGATTTAATGGAAAAACACAGAATGAAATCTTCTTAAAAGTCGTTTCCCTGATTAAAAAAGTATTTAATAAAACAAATAAAGAATATTAATGCCCTTCAGTTCTATTCATCAGATTTTTCAATATTTATAAGCAAAAAAAGGGTTACCGCTAAGTAAGAATATACTAGTAGCTTTCTAGTATTTTTCTCAGACATTTATACTTTTACACGATTACTAAAAGTACTCCGACCCATTGTATAAAGAACATCCCTGTTATATTTGGTTGTTTTATGAACACGAGTGTGTTCATTATTTACTATTTTCAAGCGAATGTAAAATTCAAGAATTGTTGACAGCAGTGACGCATCCGTTATTGCCTTACTCTTTTTGTTTCTTTTCTTTGACAACTGAAATTCGTCAAGATGGTATGTGTTTGAAAATAATTCGCCAAATAGTAAAATCGCAAAACATCACTTGAAATTTAACATAAACTAATGCT
The DNA here is from genome assembly GCA_030448955.1 of Trichopoda pennipes. NCBI lineage: Eukaryota > Metazoa > Arthropoda > Insecta > Diptera > Tachinidae > Trichopoda > Trichopoda pennipes. The sequence goes on along the minus strand of JASKUP010000017.1, from coordinate 25,499,749 downwards.
AATGTACATTTAAATTGCTTTAGAAATTAAAATTTTTTGCTCAAAGTACTTATTTCAAAACAAATTTCTGTGTAAATAAATTATTCCCAAAATCTTAAAAAAGGCAAAAAGTTGGTGATTTGTGATAATTTGTGGAAGCTCAAAAATACTTGATACAAATATTAATAGCTTTTTTAATTATTTTAAGGTAAACGTCCCAAAACAACGTCGAACTTTCTGCAAAAAGTGCAAGTGCCACAAATTGCACAAAGTAACTCAGTACAAAAAATCGAAGGAGCGCAAAAGTGCTCAGGGCAGACGTCGTTACGATAGAAAACAACAAGGTTTTGGTGGTCAAACTAAACCAATCTTTAGAAAGAAGGTAAGAAAATAAGTAAAATTACATTGTTTAAACTGCAAGCATATTCGTAGAACCAGGTTGCTGTATGCGATGTAAACTAAGCTCTTTGGTGGGATAAATATATGCAACAGTATTAAACAATTTGTTTATTAAATTTGTATGGTTTATTTAAAGGCAAATTTTTCCTTTACTTTTAAAAATTCTGCCGCTAGAACCAGAAGATTCGAATAAAGACACGCAGTAGTCGATTTACATGAACGATTTAATGTACTTTACCATTTTATTAATTAATGTTACTTTATTTTTAGGCTAAAACCACTAAAAAGATTGTATTACGCATGGAGTGTACAGAATGCAAATACCGCAAACAGTCTCCCTTAAAGCGTTGTAAACATTTTGAATTAGGAGGCGACAAGAAACGCAAGGGTCAAATGATCCAGTTCTAAATAAACTCGGATCATCTACTAGCATTACCATCTATTTCTAACTTTTTTTAAATTTCACGACGTTGTTTTTTTACTAAGTGAGAAAATTTTATTAAAATTATGTTCTTGTAATTTCTTCAAATTGGAGTTTTGAATAAAATAATTTTCATTGTAATAGCTCTGCAAAAAGGGTTAACAGTTAAATTTTTTTAATTATTTAATAAAAATCATCTACAAGAGAGGGAGGGAGCATTGAAACTTGCAAACATCAAATTTCAGAAATGTGTTTCTTAAATAAATATAGCGGCATTGACAAATCCAGGGTTCTGTCATTTATTAGATTCTACAACACTTGGAAACTAGAAGTTTTTTTTTTTTAAATAGCCACTCGAAAGATTATTTAATAGTGAAGTTCGTAGCAGAAGTGGAAACTTAAACAAATGTTTTTTATATGTACATGTATCTTTTGTCTGATTTTGAGATGCCTTAATTTACATACGCAATTGTAACTTTACAGAAGGTAAAAAAAAACGGTTGTACATGACAAAATGTAATATCAAATGATACTATTGCAATACATTTTAGTGCCGAGGTGTTTTTGTGAGAAACGTATTTAAAGTTGAATATGGTAGAAATCCGAGTTAGGGCCTTTTTACCTGGGATCACTGATATTTAAATGTGCTGAAACTGTCATCTGTAGTAGTTAAATAGGTATTGCTTGAATTGGAAACAATGCTATTATGATCCTATAGGTATTTAGTGATTTGAATCTCAAAAAAAGAAAATCTGTAAAAACAGAGTACAGGTGTTTTTTATTATAAATACCTAGAACCATTATAATAAAAAATATTTTTCTTAACGCCAATCACAAATTTCATCAGTAGTGTGATTTGGTTTTTGTAATAATTATCGAGAATGGCGCATACAAATTTTTAGAAGTTTTACAAGGAGTTTGTATGAGTAATCAAATATAACTAGAAGTAGTTTTGATTTATGCTAAAAATTGGTTTATTGGCTTACCATTTCTTTTTCCAAACATTTTTGTAATACATAACCTCTTAAAATTCAGAGAAAATACGTTTGCATTATGCTTTAAGTCTGCTTTTATAATATATATATGTAGGTATATTGCTTTTTATAGAAAGGTAAATAGCGTTGCTGCAACAGTAATAAATTATTAACAAGAAACATTCTCTTTCAAGTTTTATTTTTGAATTTTTATAGATTTTTCTTAAGTGATAATTTTTTTTTTAATATTCACGCTAGCAATTAAATTAAATGTAGGTACTGCTGGGCTAAAGAAACTTTTTTCAGCATTCTCTTCTTAGTATTCGATGTAAACTTTATTTCTTAAAACCGACTGATCACTTTTGTTTTGAGATTATGTGAAAACGTTTTCCATAAAATGTTTCATTACTACTTATAGAGAGAAGCAAGAAATTTACTATTAACATAGTAAAACAACGGATATCCTCTAAATATCAACTTTCTTGGCGAACATTTTTAGTGACCTCAGTGGGAATTATCAGATTAGGGTTACTGAAATAACGGTATTATTTTCAATAACAATTATTAGCTAAAAACAATACTCACTCTAACATATTAGGATCTAAACCTTCGATACTAATTTTAATTTTTATTGCTTGAGCTGGCACACCGACTTGAAGCATTTTAAAGAATTTTTTATACGAGTCATGTTCTGAAACTTTAATGCCTTTAATACTTTCATCTGTTTGTTTGTTGAACTGTTCGGCTTCATCTGATTTTTCGCACTCTTGCGCGATCTTTTCCGTTTGCGTAGAATCATTTTCAATATCCGGTATAGAAGCCAACTTAAATAAAATTAAAAATGTTTCAACCAACAAAACATGTTCGTTTAAACACTACCTTAGCCTCTATAATTGTTAAAGCAGCTTCCACTTTTTGCAGTTTCCGTTCTAATTCCAAAAATCTGCTTTCACATTGCAGCGCAAAATCATTAAGAAAGCCACAGGTACTTGTAAGAAAATGGTTTACAAATGCTATTACGCGTTTTTGATGAAGTGGAGGTAACTAAATTTAAGAATTTTTATTTTACAGTTTATAATACTTAGAGTTTTTAATATATACCTGTGTTTTATCGACATTTTGGGTAAGAATCTCTGCAGCGTCCATTGTTTGAAGAATAATCTGCTTTACTAAAAATCATAACAAACGGTACAGCTGATTTTATGTATATAGTGATGGTACAGTAATTCATTAGGTAAGTACAGTAGCTGCTCTTTTCATTTAACAAATATTTTTTAAACATGTTTAAAAATATTTACGGCAACAATCGAGTTCAGCTGGTCGGGCGAAAAGAATTTTTTCTTTATGTTATGTTTAACATCGGCTTCTCCCGTATAACATTTTCTTTTAATGATATTATTTTTGTTTCCTTTAAAACTTTATATTCATTTGTTGAAAAACTAATTGATTTAACATAACCTTATTTAAGATATATTATACTGTGCTAATAGAAATTCTGATAAGCTCTCCCATGATACTTAAAATGCACTATCCTGTTACAAAATAATTGAGATATAAATTCTATATACAAAATTTTGGGATTCCTAACTCCAGTAAAAGGATTTGCTGTCGTTTCTTACCTTCATATTTATTCTAAAATATATATATTTTTATTTATTATTTTTATAGCTACTGTGATGAACTAAATGTTGTCCTTGTAAATTAGTGACATAATTTTTATACAAAACTAATGTGAAAGTCCAAACATCTAAATATTTATACGTCGAAAAAGCGCACAGTGTATAAACACACCTCAAGGTATTTCTACCATACTTCCTTTTCTTTCGCTCTCTCTCTCTCTGTTGCTTTGGCATTTGAAGTGTTAATTCTGTTATTATTTGTTTTCGTAACAGCTGTGGTGCTTAATAATAAATAACAAAAGAGAAATTGACTGGAAGTTACCATAAATATTTAAATTAATTCCTAATTGTTATTAGTAAAGAATTTTTTACAGCCTTTGTTTATTAAAATTTCTGTCACACGCATACATACATATTCACCTCCAGTAAGTTTAATTATAATAAATATTAAACACATTACTTACAAAAATTAAAAAAAGTTTTTTTTTTAATTACTATTTTGTTCTTTTCGATTAGTCATAATTATATTGAAGACTACACACAATTGGTAATTATTTAGTGGACTTTATTCAAATTTCGGTGGTTTTGTTGTTGTCTAAATCTATTCAAAAACAATACACTTTGTTTATGAACAAAACAATGTTTCTTTTCTAAGAAAAGGAGTGTCACTCTTTCATTAATTATTAAATCAAAAGTTACAGGAGAAATTAAATTCATATGAGCTAATATATATATCAAACATTGTTTTATATGTTGTTATTCTCAATATTAAATTTTGGCATATTATGGGCCAAATAATTTCTTCTTTACAAAACACAAGCTAAAATTTAGGGGCAGGTCAAAATATAGATTAATTAAATGTTACCTTATATGTATGAATCTTTTACAAGGTTACGAGTATTGCCGGTGAAAATGAAATTAGTTTAATAGCCAAGAGAAGAGCCGTACTTATGTCCTAGAGTTGTAAATTTTTGTCCACATTTGTAGGTCCTCAATTTAAATACAATTTTATTATTTTTTAAGTGCGGGCTGCAATGACCAGGAGATCTCAAGTGTCTTCTCTGGATGTTCCTGACAATCCAGATGATTTAGATAGTCCAGAGGAAATAGAAGCCGGTTCATTAACTATTAAAGCTTCCGATGCAAAATTACCACAGAAAGGTATATTATACAATAGTTAAAAAAACAAAACCTAAACGTTGTTGTTGATTTTAGAGCTTTGGGAACGTCCGCCCTCTTACAAATGCATTAATTTTCCGCAAGATGGCTCACCATTATTGCGGTTTGAAATTTTATCGGCTTGCATTATGCCACCAGAAGGAGAAGATCCTAAAGTAAAACGTTACGTTGTTTATGAACTAACTTTACGTCAGGATACAATAACTTCAATGGATCCAATGCCAGCTCGTATACAGAGACGTTATACTGATTTTCGCGAGTTATATAACTCCTTAAAACAAAATCATCCCAAAGAAATGGCCAACGTTGAATTTCCGAGCAAAGTTATTGTAGGAAATTTCTCTTCTAACCTGATAGTAGAAAGAGGAGCTGCCTTTGAAAAACTTTTAACACACATATCGGCAAATTCAGTGTTAAGGAATACATTATTCTTTTTAGACTTTTTACAGAAAGAAGAATTAAGAAAAGCCTGTCAATTATTAGATGAACGTAATGATGCATGTATACCGATTCTTGAAAATAGTTTCATTTTGTTGAACAAAATTTTTATGGATCGATCCAAGCCGGTGCTTCTTATTTTATGTCGCTTAGTAGCCGCATGTACTATCACCCCTGTACCAAATCAAATGGCAGAAAAATGGGCTTCATTGGCTTTAAGTCGATATGAAACATTATGTGATATAGACCTGTTGCCTTTATATATCCCTTTGTTACATACATGCTCCCATTTATGGTTTGTTGTTAAAAGCTGAAAATCAAATTAAAAATTTAAAAAGCTAAAAAAAATATTTTTTTTCTAGGTGGCAACGTGGTAGAGATCAAAAACCCATTGCCGATCGTCTAACTGAAATGTCTAAGAAAGGAATTAACATCAACAATAATCTCACATTAATGCAAGCTATACATAAATTAGATCCACGTTCAGAAACTGTATGATTTTTTTCTGTTTCGACTACTTGGAATGTGCATTTGCCGTTTAAAGTGTTGCTAGTTTTAAATAACAATTATTTTACATGAAAAGTTTATAAAGTGATGATGTTTACAAAAAGTGCATTTTTCAATTATGTTCATACATGTGCATGTACGTTTCTAGTTTATTAAGTTAAAATGTCAATTTTCGATATATGTATACAATTTTAGTTTATTTAAGTTAAGTTTGTCTAGTATTATTTGTAGGGTGTTTAATTATTTGTCATAATATTAAGATTTAAAATTATTATCTATATACACAAACATATATTAATATGGTCATCCGCAATATTATAAAAATGTAAATAAAAATTGGAAATAAATTAGTTTATAAAAAACTAAAGTTTTAAAAAAGTGTATGTACTCTTCAGTTTTGAAAATGGGCACAAAAAGTGCTTTAATCGAGTTATCTGATAAATGTTATAAAATTCATATTTAGCAAGACTTTTTAAATTGTTAACACTCGTTGTTTATTAATAATTTTCTACTTTATAAACATAAATTTTTGGTTTAAGCCATTTCAAAAAAAGCACGGTTCATATTTTTGCACGAATGGAAATTCAAATCTTTTCTATAAATAAGTTGAAATGAAAAAATTTGATATTTGAAAGCACTATTCGCCGATTTTCAGTACGCAATTAACGAAAAGGCTGAAACTGTTTACATTGGCAAATAACAGCGGAAAGAAAGTCTCATAAAAATTAATTAATTAAATTAATTTTAAACTATTCGCACATTTTTTTTTATCAAACAAATAGAGTGCTGAACAACAATGTGAATTATAAAACAGAGAAAAAGAGAGAATATATGGAATATATTATATATGTAGGTATAACCATAGATTATCTAACTCTAACAGAAGAAATAACATTTTGTTCGCAGGTAATTTATTAATAAGTTTGTGAATTTATTTATTGCAATTGAACAACGAAAGAAAAATTATTTATTTATTTGCCATTATAATGTCATATGCGTTGTGAAAAACGTTATCGGTCGCAAGCTTTTCAAAATTAATTTTGAAAGCAAGATACATATATTACATTAGACATTTTTTAGCATATGTTCTGTCACGAACGATATTTACTTTTATTCATTTTAAAATCATACAAAGACTGTTTTTGTTTGAATATTTTGGTTTAGTAAAAGAATAATACAAAAACCTTCCTAAATTCCTCAAAATAATTATACATAATTTCACGTAAGATGAATGGTTTAGATATCTTACATCCATGGACTCAAATGTGCTTTATTTCTTTTCTAAATATCCTTTGAATTTAACTTAACGTACAAAAATTATTATTTTTCGGATACTAATATGTTTGAAAGATTTATTCCATGCCAAAGACGTACAAATGTCACGAACAGTGCCTTGGAAATGCCCATATGTTTGCATAAGTAAACTTGTTTATTGACGTTATTGGATTTTAAAACTTTTAATTGTAGAAACAGTTCATCTTTAAATATTAAGTTATTCTTTTTTTTTAAAGCTCATTACGTTCCATTGTTAATAACAGCTCAGTCTGCCGAAAAAGAAATTTTCAATCCACTTAACAATGCAGTTTACATTTCAACAGTAAGCAACAAATAAAATGATGCACCCATATTTCCCATATTATTTATGTTTTAATTCAGTTTTTTTAATTACGATTAAATTTAATACATTATTTTATGCGTTTTAAAAAGAGTATTTAGTATTTTACAAAATTCGTTGCAGTCAAAGAATTTTACTAAAAATTCTTAAGAAGTTAATTTCGGTCGAAGATCAAATACTGTTTGCCAAGACAAAAGGTGTAACTAAACGTACGTTGTGAGTTGTTTCTCTTCACATTTCCCTTGATACGTAAAATGTGGAGCATCTCTTGTTTTTGTTTCGTGATTGTAGTTTCCATGCACATAATTAAAGTGCTGTTTTCTAAAGTTTAAAAATTTAAAAGACGTTAAATTGAATGATATTTTAAAAGCTTAAAATAAAAACGAACGCGAAACAAATGATGGTGTGCATTTTATTCTGATGCTCACTGTGTGTATTATGTAAACCACAAACTTTATAAATCGCGGTCGTTAATACAATTAAATAAGGATTACTTAACTGCCTTAAAGTGAAACCATTGAATGTAAGTATGTGTGCATGTATGCAGATATGCAAATACTTACATGCACACTGATATTTGAGTGGTCTGGGACAACTGACTGACTCATTTTACTTTTTAATCCTGGCATAAAATACACAACTTTAAATTAAAAATAATTTACATTTCGTAAAGTCGCAAAGTATTTTACAAGCACTTTAAAATTACTAATGAACTGAATTTATTTTATTTGTAAAATAAATATTTAATAGGGTTCCTGAAATTATGTGACACCTAAATTTAAAAGCTGATTTTATTTAATTTTATATATATATATATATATATATATATATATATATATATATATATATATATATGTTTATGGCCTGTATATGTATGTATAAAATTTTTCTTGTGGCCGTAAATAAGAAACCTTAATCGAATAAAATTTATTCGATTAAACCTTATTCGGTTAGAACTTATTTGACTAAACCTTATTAGATTAAAACATTCGTTTAAATCTTATTCGATTAATCCTTTATTAATTAAACCTTATTTGATTAAACCTTACTCGATTAAAATTTATTCGAATAAACCTTATTCGATTAAACTTAATTCGATTAAACTTCTATATAAAAGCGAATGAGTGACTCAAAAATTATAAGCAACAACATCATCTCATATTTTGCATGTGAGACTGCAATAAATATATATTTTTCAATTCTTGAGAACATCGTTTTTTTTAAATTCGTTTAAAGGAATAAAACCAAGAAATTGCGTCGGCCCAGTAAGTTTTTAAATTAACACTAATAAATATGTTTGCAAAAAATACCTAATTTACTTACATACAATACGTACCAAGCAAATATTTGAACTATTATTTTTTTGGATTTTGGAAATATAAGTTTCTATAATATAAAAATATTAGCGCTTAAAGTTCCGGAAAAAGAACCGAAATAAAATAGAAAAGTGAAAGGCAGACAACTTTTTAGGCTTTCTAGCAATTTGTCCAACAAGTATATGCAAAAAAGTAATTGTGGAAATAAAGTTTTATTCACTAAATACTAAAATTTGGTTTCTTGGTAAATAATATTCAATATTTAATTTAAGCCAAATGTACCCGCAACAAACCAAACGAATGAATTAATCATACACAAATATGTAAATGGGTAAACAGATTAACAAACGAAATTGACGGTTCTGCATAAAAAAAAAACACTTAAAAACTCAAAGCAAATAAATGAACAAAACAAAATGTAAAACCCAATACAATTTAGATTTAAATTTAGTAAGCAATGAGTATATAAGCTTCCCCAACTACTATAGAGAGGTATCATTTTTAATTGCTACTTCACTCAACGCAGGCAAGTTCGAAGTCAATTTCTACAATCAGCATGAAATACAGTTTGGTTTTATTGAGCATCTTTGCTTTAATTTTTGCATCCGTAAATGCTGTTGACAAATCAGGTAAGTCTTTGTTTTCTTTCAATTTGCTTACAAAAATGAACGACAGTAAAAATTTTTTCAAAACAAAAAATGTTTTAAAGGTTAACTTTCCCATTCACCTTTTCCTTTTGTAGTCTGTTCTCAGCCAAAAGAAATTGGACCATGCCGTAAATCAGACCCGCAATTCTATTATAATGGCGAATCAAAGTCTTGTGAGGAATTCTTATACGGCGGCTGCCACGGAAATGAAAATCGTTTCAATACCAAAGGAGAGTGTGAAAAATTGTGTCTTGAAAATAAGTAGTTGCCTTGAGGATATAAATTACTTAAGTTATTTGTTGCTATTAATACTTATTTTCAATATATGTATGTATATACACTCAGATACATATATTTTTAATGTATGTATATATGAATGTACATACATATATAATTTTTGTTATTGTAATATTCTTAATCCATGCATATTAAATTTTTCCTAACTGATAAGTTTAATTTGTTTTGAATTTCAAAATTATTATTTCATTATTCATGCCTAAATATATACATGTACAAATACATACATACATACATATGTACATGGCGTGTCAATGATGAAATTGTTTAATTTGTTGGAAGGACGGCTTATTTTTATTTTTAATTCTGTGCATGTCTCTCTCTCATGCAATACTTCATATTTAGCTTTTACTTAAACATTCACACAATTTAATAATGTCGATTAGGACAACATATGGCATAACTATCACATATGGTTTGTGTTAATAATAACAAATGGGTAAACAATTGTCATTATAATTTAGTCATAGATAACTAATATTCAATCACAGGTTAAGTCGTGATTCAGTATTCGATAGACGCTAAACTGTAAACACACATTTTTCTCTCAATCGCTTTAATAATGTCAAACTTTGTGCCTAAAAAAGATGTTTTGCGAGGAAGTCTTATAACCTTCTTTCATTTGAAGAAAACGGCTGCTGAAAGTTATCGATTGTTGGTAAAAGCTTACGGTCAACATGCACCAACTCAAAAAACTTGCGAACGATGGTTTGCGCGATTTAAAAAGGGTGACTTCGACACAGGAGACAAGGAGAGGCCTGGTCAGCCGAAAAAGTTTAAAAATGAGGAATTGGAAGTATTACTCGACGAATATTGTTGTCAAACGCAAGAAGAACTTGCAATATCACTCGGAGTCACACAACAAGCAATTTCCCTACGTTTAAAAACAATTGGATCCCATATGAATTAAAGTCGAGAGACGATGAAAGTCATTTTTGCATCACATTCTTACTGATTATGAAAAAAGGATACATTACGATAACCCTAAATCAACGCCGAAGACGAATATTCTTGACGCCAAAGTAACGTTCATTATTTGGTGGGATCAGATAACTGTTTTGTATTATGAGCTCTTGAAACCGGGTCACACAATCACAGGAGACATGTACCAAAGGGAATAAACTTGTTTGAAGATAACAATCAACGAAAAACGACGCGAATGTCCGACCAGATACGAGGCCATAATCTTTCATGATGAAAACGTTCGGCCAAATGTTGCAAGACCGATCAAGAACTATTCGAATAATGTATCAACCCATTGTGTTATTATAATAAATGCATTCTTCACGAAAAAAATCAACCTTATTAACTTGAACACCAATATTATCAGGGTTCAAATTTAAAGACTTTTGTGAGGCAAGTAAATAAGTATGTTTCTCTTACAGTTGCATTCACATTTAAAAGTCCCACTTTCATCTTTTTTTTTAATCGCTAATGAAATCGTATTGTTGCAAATACCTTAACTATCAAATCGATTTGACAAACTAGGGCTTATAATATAGTTGAGGTCACAGACGTTTAAAAATAAAGAGCTTTGTTATCTGCCGGATTAATGTCTTGCTGTATGCTTTGCTAGCTTTTCAGCCAATAATTTTTTTTTATTGAAGCACTAATTCACCACTACACACCCGAAATAAAATGAGGGAATTCAGAGATATGAAACGACAGGGAGAGGGCTTGGTAAGACAGTGATATATATTGACTACTTGGTGAAAGCAAACTCAATATAGAACGAATATTTTTTTCAATATTTGCAATTAGGAAAAAATACTTCCATTAAGAAAAAAAAATCAAAATATTTATTGAGATTTGCTTTGTCGTAATTAAAAGCCATTTTTTTTAAATTTTGGTACGTAAAATACAATTATTTGCAACAATTCCTTCTGGTAAATGTGCTTTTGGCCTGTGTACAAAAGGTTCAGCTATCCGCTATTACTTTGTTTAAAACAGGGAATTACTTTTGCTTTTTTCTGTAAGTTTAGAAATGATCGCTTAAGCACGTAACAATATTTAAATTTAGTTTAGACAAGAGTTGACAGTTTCCAGTTCCTTAAAGGAGAAATAATTTAAATTTGCAATATTTCCTAAAATTCTTAATAAATTTAATGTTTATAGCTTATGATTACAACTTCTTATTGGGTGTAAAATGAACTAGAGTTCATTGAACTCGAATTCATTCCGAGTATTGACGATGTATCACGTTGCGTAGCCAAGGCCATGCGTTGATAACGAGCAATATGATCCAATGAATGTGGTAAAATTGGACGAACTGTATGTATTTCCAACAAAGTTAAATTATCCAACTTTGCATAAGTACCTTCGCCTTTAATGAATGCTTCAATTGATGTGCGTAATTTGGATTCACGTATATCGAATATATCCTTGATAACGGTACGAATTTCCTCACATCTGGGCACGTCATCGGGAGCAGTGCTCATAATTAACTGCGCTTCAACCATATAATGCTCGCTGGGCATTTTTGTAAAGAATCTTTATGGAAAGAAAATGTACATTCATGTATACTATTAAAGAATACTTTATGACTTACTTCGATTTTCTCTCGTCCTCCTTAATTTCTTCCAACAGATCCAAGTCCATCCATTCAGGCGGCACAATTCTGCACTTTTGTTGTTTTCTAAGATGTATGCCCAGCCAGAGAGGCACGTGCACAGGAATGCCAGCGCGAAATGGTCCTACACTTCCTGATATTAAATGAAGAGGTTCAAATGAAAAATTGGGTATAACTCCGATTGTAGACTTTTCGCCAATAAACTCAATAACACAGGGCTCCATTTACTACCTTTCACCAAAAATTTATTGCAAGTGGTTTTTTCTATTATTTGTTCTGTTTTAAGACCGCCAAAACAATTACATAAACAGAAAACAGCTGTGGGTGCAGAATTACCGATTTCAAACTTACTAATATGTAAAGTATTACCAGACATAACAGTTAATGACTATTGGCGATTTTTAAAATTTCCTGAAAAATTGCAAGAGTAGATACCATAGATAAATATAACTAAGGAGAATTTTTTTTTGGACGACAGGGAGCCTGCGGTAATAAAATTGTTAAAAAAGCAGATCGTTTGTTGTGGGAGTTATTAGATTTATGCTGATATTTAATATATTTAAAGGAAGGTGCAAACAAATAGACAGCTGATAATTTTTTAATAAAATAAAAAACTTTTTAATGTAAGCAGCAATTCTATTCGCGCTTGATTCCTTTTCAAATAAATATTAAGTGATATTCTCACAAAATATTTATTACAAAACAATTTTCATTAAAAATGAACATTTTATGATATTCTCATAAAACATTCTTTCAAATAAAAATATTTGAAATGTTTTGTAATGGGGGAGAGCACATTCATATTGCAATTTCACTTTCGCTCACAAAGCTCATCAGTGAATTTTACCCCAATATTGTATAGAAAAACCTAAGTGTCTTATATCCAAAGCCAAATTGATTTTATAAGAATTTTTTCCATAAAATCAACATAGCCTAGACATCAAGACTCAAAAACACTTCTATACAAACATTACAAAACATTTCAAAAACAACAAAAACATTGTTTATTTTCAATTTCTACATAAGGGTTGCCATTGGAAACCATTCATATGTAATTTGAAAGTTCAGAAAACAAAAAATATCTGTAAGTGAAATTGCAATATGAATGTGTTCTCCCCCATTACAAAACATTTCAAATATTTTTATTTGAAAGAATGTTTTATGAGAATATCATAAGATGTTCATTTTTAATGAAAATTGTTTTGTAATAAATATTTTGTGAGAATATCACTTAATATTTATTTGAAAAGAAATCAAGCGCGAATATAATTGCTGCTTATATTGATAATGATTCCGAATAATTATGGATTGTTAAACTTTTTAATGTTTACCGAGCAAATTATTTTTTTTCGTTATATCCTTTATTTCACCATTTAATTCATTAATTTCTATTTTAATTTTACTATTACTTTTTTTAAGCTTTATTATATAAGTAATTACATTGTCAGTTAAATAATTAAAAACGCAACATTTTGACAATTAACAACACCATTTGGCAAATGCAGTGGAAACATATTTTTGACATTAAAGTCAAATTGTTTTTTGACATTAAGGGCAGCTATGTTTATTTTGACTACGTTAAATGAGTAAAATTAAGAAAAAGTAAATTCTATGAAAAAGTGGTAAAAATTTCCAAAAGTTCAGATAAAAATGAGTGCAAATGATTATGATGTGGAGAACGAATCTAGAGTATTTGAAGACAATGAAGATTTTAGAGAAAAGAAAATTAATTTTAGCAAGGAAGTGAAACAAGTTATTGATAAGGTAAGTAGCACAGCTGAAACAAACCGGAACTGTAATGCAAATAATACAATACAAATGTTTAAAAAGGTTTTAAAATCTGATGATCCTATGGATGCACCTGATTTCAATTCTGTTGATTATATTAATCATCTTTTCCCGAGCGAGCAGTCACTTGCATCTATCGACGAAACTATACAACGTATGCAATGTGAAGTTTTACTTATTGATGACAATATACGGTCAGTTGTCCGGGGTCAATCAAATACCGGCCAGGATGGTCAGATAGCCTTGTATGAAGCTCAAAAAGTTATTACAAGCTTATATGATCATATAATTGATGTGAAAACTCGTGCAGAAAAGACTGAAGAAATGGTGAAAGAAATTACGCGAGACATTAAGCAATTAGATTGCGCAAAACGCAATCTGACTTCAGCCATTACCACCTTAAACCATTTGCATATGCTTGTGGGTGGAATCGAAAGTTTAGAAAAACTAATTGAAAAACGCTTGTATGGAGAAATTTTGAATCCTCTTCAGGCTATAACAGAAGTCAATCAACATTTTCAACAATATTCAGATATTGAAGAAATTAAAAATCTTTCTCAAAGTGTGGATCGCATACAGGTAACATTGGCCCAACAGATAACGGAGGATTTTAAAGAAGCATTTTCGTGCAAGTCTTCTAGCAACAATGCTCATCCTCGTTTGGGTTTGAATCAGCTGTCAGATGCATGTAAAGTTGTTTCTGTATTGGATCCAAAAGTAAAAAAAGAGCTTTTAAAGTGGTTTATCGCTCAACAATTGGAAGAGTATCTTCACTTGTTTCATGAAAATCAAGACATTGCCTGGCTGGATAAAATAGATAAACGGTATGCATGGCTTAAACGTCATCTTCTTGATTTTGAGGATAAATTCGGCAATGTGTTTCCCCTCGATTGGGAAGTTTCTGAAAGAATAACTGTTGAATTTTGTCGCTTAACGAGAGAACAATTATCCCAAATTATGAGCAAAAGAGCACACGAAATAGATGTGCGTTTACTTTTATTTGCTATAAACAAAACACAAGCCTTTGAGCAATTACTGTCAAAAAGATTTACTGGTGTAACTTTGGGTCTTAATAAAGCAAATACTGATAAAGTTATTAATGTACATGAAACTTCAAGCACTAATTCAGAGTCTCTTACGATTCAATCATGTGTTGCTTTCCACGATCAAATCGGCGGCTGTTTTAAAAATCATTTAGATATATACATAAAAAGTATTGATCGCAATTTATCGGAACTCATCGAAAAGTTTATTGAACAGACTAAAGAGCCTTTTAAAGTTGCCGAAGCAAAAACCACAGTTTATCCGAGGTACAGCCTTTTGCATTTTGCTTAATAAAAATTATGAATGTTTTCATAAATCAATCTCCTTTATAAATTTTAGTTCTGCTGATCTTTTTGTTTTCTATAAGAAATGTATGGTTCAATGTAACCAATTGAGTAATGAGCAGCCCATGTATGAATTGGCAATGGTTTATAAAAAATATTTACGTGAATATGCTAGTAAGGTATTGGAATTTAGTATCCCAAAACTATTACCATCAACAACATCAATTGGTAAGTGATTTTATCATCTTTAATTTTATGTTTTGCTCACATTACATCACATCATTTAAATTTAATTTTTTATATTTATCTTGATTCAGTTATCACTAAAAATTATTACAACTTCTTAATACTAGCACAAGTGAAAGGCTAAAAGATTATAGCAATGATACCGATAGAAAACGATAACAGATGTAAATTAAAAGCAAAATATAAAATTATGCAAAAACTTAAAATATTTTATTTGTATTTTATTTAACATATATTTCCCAAATTATTTTTATGGAATAAGATTAATTAGCAACTTACTAATTGCAAGCCAACAGGCACTGAAGATGATTTAAAAATGTTATTGGAAATTTTGTTCTATAGTGGACATCAAGAAAGGATATGTATGGACAGCTTGATGAAAACAGTCGTACAACAATTGTTATTAATAACATGTCAAGAAATAGATTATATACATTTTGCAGATAATAACAATTTAGCCACTACAGACAAAATGGTAAAAGTTAGATCTCTCCCACATTTGCTTTTTAAAATTTTTTGCCAGTTTGAATATTTGCATGAAAAAGTTTTAGTTGATTAGTCGACTCTTTGGTAGCCACTCATGCAAGCGATTTATAAGAGATAATCCAGTAAGATTTAGCTTCGAAACTCGGATGCTAACAGTAGCAGTGGTTATTTATACCAGTTTGATACATCTATTGTAGGCCTAAGCGTTTTAGTGTAGAAAAACCAAAAATGCCGCTCAGATCTAAATTTTTTAACCTCGTACGATCGTGCTATAGGGACTGTTCGTGATTCAAGAACAAAGAAACGTTCGCTAAAAACAAAATAGTTTTTAAAATGGGAGGGGATTTTTTTTACTACAATTTTAATGAAAACAATAAAATAATATTTCTGAAGTTGAACGACAACAGTACAGTAACCGTAGGTTTAATTTCAGTGGCGTTCACATTCCTTTCACTTGCGCTTACTAAAAATATTTTGATTAAAATGAAATATCATAAATATAAAGATAAGAAGAAATACATAAAAGTTTTTACTGAAATATAATATAAATAAAAAAATATTTGTTAGGGAAAAGTATGTCTTTATTAACACGTGATATGCAGAATCTTTCTACGGCCGCTGGTCAAGTTATACACAATTTCCTCAAAGAAGGTGATGTGCAACGTTTCTCCAAAGATGATCTTATACGTATTTGCTGTGTACTAACTACAGCAGAATATTGTCTGGAGACAGTGCAACAATTGGAAGATAAACTTAAAGAGAAAGTTGCCGCCGCTTATTTTAATAAAGTTGATATGTCTGAGGAAAAAGATGTATTTCATCGGTGGGTCAAATTTAATTTTAAATCGAATCACTCCAAAAATCATTTAATGTAATTCGTATTGTATTTTTTTTTACATTTCAGCATTATTTCAAATTGTATACAATTGTTGGTGCAGGATCTTGAGGCTGGCTGTGAGCCTTCTCTGCAAGCCATGTCTAAAGTACAATGGCAAACCATAAACAATGTTGGTGATCAAAGCGCCTTCATTTCAAGTATATGCGCCAATTTTAAACAAACTGTTCCCATACTGCGTGATAATTTATCAAGTTCTCGCAAATATTTTACACAATTTTGTCACAAATTTGTAAATGTTTTTATACCGAAATTCATCAACGTCTTGTACAAATGCAAATTAACCCTATCGGATGGTTCCAATAATGTTTTGGGTTGTGAACAATTATTGTTAGACACTCATAGCTTAAAGACAGCTTTAGTGGATTTGCCATCTATTGGTTCGAGTGTAAATCGTAAGGCGCCCACTTCATACACAAAAGTGGTGGTTAAAGAAATGACTCGTGCCGAAATGATTATTAAAGTTGTAATGACCCCTGCTCAACCTTCAACTCATTTTACACAGCAAGTTTTAAAGCTACTGCCAGACGTTACAATAGCAGAATACCAGAAAATTTTGGACATGAAAGCAGTTAAACGTGTCGATCAGTTACAGCTGATAGATCTTTTTAAACGTACTGCATCAACAGCAGCTTATGCAGGCCTAACAGAAACTTCTGACGGTGGCTCAAATGTTGATTTAAACACTGCAGTTTCAGCCGAAACGAAAATCGATAATTTAATGGTTGATGCCACTTGTGCTGAAAGTTTAACTAATGCATCAATTTCCGGTAGCATTACAACTGCTACAGCTGCAGCTGCAGCTTCGACTTCAACTCCTAAAAGAGCTTTTATTTTTAGTGTTGGTAGTTTCTCTGGTGGCAGTAATAGTGCCGAAAAAAATGTTGATGGTTCTTCACAGGCGGCTAGTGATCGTGGCCGTATTCGTAAATTGGAAAGTCTTTTAAAAAAGCGATTACCCTAAATTACATTTCCAATTATTTTCATAACATTCCAATTCTTTTTTGTTTAAGTAAATTCTATTTATTTGTTAATTTAATTGCTGTAAACCTTTTTTCTTTTATTGTAAATTATGTGCAATGTTAATAAAACGGCTAAACTTTATTAATTTATTTTTATTTTATATGCTATTGTTTCCTTCCCTGTCAATCAAGGAGCAGTAAATAACTAAATTGTTTACACATCAATTTCGGGTTTGGAAAATAACTAAAATCTAGCAAAACGATTTCGGAGACGAATGTGTCGTAACAATTAAAAACAATTGAAATCCATCCATTTAATGCAAATTTAAACTTTTTTGCTTTCGTCATTTCAAGTTTGATAAAAAGTGGACAAATTATTTTTTGGAGAATTTCGAGTGTTTTTTTTCTAAAATAATAGATGCCGTGAGGGCTGTGATAATTGAAGGTTAAAATCATTACTAACACTTTAAGAACCTTGTGCCAAGAAGTTTAAAAAATAAAAACTGCGGATTTCATGAAATATTTTTTATTTTAATGAATCACAATTGAGGTTAATTAATTTTTTAATTAGTAATATTTAAAAAAATAGCTTACAAGGCTAAACTCAGTAAAGGAAAGTGAAAGTAAAAGTGTTTTCTCTGTTACACATTCACCCTTAATCTGTTTGGCGACGGCAATACAGGACGACGTCGATTTTTATCGTTTGTTGTACATCCGTATTCTCGTTGGCAAGATTGCCATTTATCCGATGACTTACAACACATGTATGGTATTATGTAAGAAAATTTGACGTCAATGTTGCCTTAAATTGCCGTTGATATTCTCGTCGGTGATTTTGGTATCGTGCTGTTATAAACAAACATTTAAAAAGATTAAAAAAACTAAATATACAAAATAAAATATAAATAAAAGTACAAATAAAATAAAAAATGGAAAAAATTAAAGTTACCAACGCCAAACGATTTAAAAAATTAGTGGAAGCATTGGGAAAAAATCCATCACCTGCCAGGGGATTTCGAAGAGGCAGTATTCCTACTAATTTTAAGGAACAATGGCAAAGTGTTGCGAATGCTCTAAACTCCCTTGGCCCGTCAAATTGAATGCGTGATGGATGGCAAAAGGTATAATATGTAGTTCTTTACAAATACATGCTTGATAAAATTCTTTTTACAGATTTGACGAGACTTAAAATTTTAAGTAAAAAAATATGGTAAAAAAACGTGCTAAACATTTTGATTGTAATTTATTTTGAATTTAAATTTATTTAAGGTTCAATTTAATACAGATTTTATTTTTTTTCCACACAGTTTATATTTTTTCACAACAGTTTGATCAAAAATAGTACACAAATGAATTAGCTGATTCAAATATTAGATATGTGTTTTATATTTTATTAAAATGATCGATAAACTGGCAACGTCGTCATAAGACTGTTACGGAATACCGAATTAGTATTGATGTTGTGTTAAAGTGATGTTGCCTCAAAATCGTCGACGATGTTGCCGTCACCAAACAGAAAAAGGGTGAGTCATTGTATTTTATTCACTTACTTGCTATCCGGTAAATTGAATATGTCTGACCTTTGCCTCAAAACTTTTCTTTGAAGCATTTTCTCTACATCCCTAGAACTTTTGCTGGAATCACACATAACATTTTTAACGCAATCTGTTTCTGTTTATTCAACTGTCACAAAAACTATTTGAATGACAAAATATATATTATAAATTATCGATAACATCTCGACGTCAATAAAACACTTTTAGTTATTGAAATTCCGATTTACTGTCGAGGCTATTTCGACGTCGAATTATAGAAATGTTAACAACGAATTTATGGGACTGTAACATCTGTGACAAACTATTAAACCTTTTCATATGTGTTGAAAATAGAAATACTGCCACCGCATTTTTTGTCCGATTTATGAAGCCTTACCCTTGAAGCCCTACCCCCCTACTTGACCCAAATCCAAAATTAAAAAAAAAAACAACAATTTTAATTTTTTTGGAATACAATAAAAAAAATTACATTTTATTAATTTACATCTTACACTGTCCGAAAAATGATTTCAATAGTTTTTCGTCTTTATAATAACTGACACACACATGCACACATTACATAACTATGACTATTTTATATTTTCAAAAATATTTATGTAAATGATTTCCGATTTCCGTTCCACTTAAATACATACAAAATATATAAAAAATAAATCTTAAAACTACCAGAGTTTTGTCTTGCTTACTCTAGATTTTCAATGAAACATGAACGAACATTCGACGAAGTTTACGGTTTTGTAAATAAATATGTAGACAAAAATCGTTTTATTGAATTTTTTCTTAATAAAAAAAATAAAAAACGTAAGACTTAAGACACAAACACCAGCTCCTCCGCCAATTGCTCCTGAACTTATTCGAGAACTGTTTGTTTGTCTATTACAAATAACTAAAAAAATATTATATGATGTTTTTATTTAATGATGACTTTGGTTTAATTCCAGCACGATTTTTAATACCTTTACAGCTCTGCTTATATAAATAAGACAAACTGAAAGACTTGGTTAATGTTGTTGTTTTTTAAAATGTGAAATGTGATTATTTTATCTTAAACATTAAGCATAAAAATAAGAGAAAATAATATAAAATTTAGTTGACTAATTGTGTGAGTAAATGTTTGAATTGTGTAAAAAGCATTCATTGGACTAAAGTAACAAACTCAGGCTACTTTAGTGAAGCCATTCATTTAATATTGTAATTTTCATTTATTTTTGGTATTTAATTTATTTTTCCTTTCCTTTTCTCTTCTTTTCATTTCATTATTATTAATAATAATTAAAATAGATTTATTGTATATACAAGGGTTGATTAGTTTACTTAAAACCAGAATAAGTATTTGCTCACCATTCTTGCTCACTTTTGTATCATTACACATGAGAGAGTATCTGCTTTGTTTCTTATTTTTTCAACGCTCATGTGTGTGTATGTGTGCTTTTTATCATTTTCATTAAATGACATTTTTTTTTACTTTGCACATGAGTGAAACAGAGTGTTGCATGCTTTCATGAGAAATGTGCACATTATTTTTCTCACGAGCAGGAAATGTGCACATTCAATTTTGCTCATTTGTAAAGTGAAATGTGCACATTTGAATTATTTTCACTTTGTAAAACTGCAAGAAATTTTAATGTCTTGTGTGTGAAAATTAATACCATATTGCCAAGAAAACCTAATGTTACAATCGAAATGAGAAACAAGGCAGGTACTCCCACATATGCAGTGATCATGAGCGAGTAAGCAAATACGCACGCTGCTTAAAAGTGCATATGTTTGTCTTAATATATTGAAGTAATTTTAACCTTAACTTAAATACACAGTATTCATAAAGAAAATAAGAGTTAAAAATACGATTATTAAGAATGTTTTGTTTGTTTTTAAATTCTCGCATTGTTGTATTAAATATCCTTAAACTGCTACAATTTTGCTGGGATCCACTTTGACTCGTATGAATACCGTATCGTCCTTAATGAAGGGACGCTTGTAAAGTAAATCATGAGATATAAAACGTGGAAAACCGAAACCTAATTGATCGGGTTGATTGGAAGGGCGCTGAAAATTCTCCCAAGTAGGATCTGGTACAAATGATTCAGCTACACCACCTTGGCCAGCCTGAGCTCCCTGTTCGAATAGGGTGAATGTAATGGAGTGAGAGAATGGCCATTTAAGTAAAGCATCGTATTCACCAGGCAATACTTTGATATAAACTGAGACATGAGTATTTTCTCCTGGACCATTGCCATTCAGAAACATAGAGGCTTGCAATTTGTAACCATATTGTGAAGTATAAAATGGTGGTGATACTAGTTCTAGGCCGTCTTTGCCTTTAGCCTCTGACATTTTGGCAGACCAGTCAGTTATTTTCCACAATAAAGTGCCAGTGAAATTGATTGACAGTTTAGAGACGGCCGATTTAAGCATTTGTATTTGCTGTCCTTGTCTGGCTGACAAAGCTACCATCAGTGACAAATGCGAGGCAGCATTGGCTTCTAAATGGGACTCCAACATATGCCTCGGACCTTTAAATCTGCAGCCAGCCTCTTTGAATGTGCAACAAATGGCCAAGGCTTTGCATTCATCTCTCAAGTGAGCTTCCATATCGGCACGGGCTATTGGTCCCACATCACATCGTTGTGGACATACTGCAGGAGCTCTTGGACATTGGTTAACATGTAAGGCCAAAGTATCAGCCGAAAATTCTCTAGCACAGTGAAGACAACGTCTTAGACGTTTAGTGCAATCCTTAGATTTGTGTAACGCCATACGCCCTCTCAATACTCGCTGGCCACATTTGGCCTCACAATAAATAGGTTCTTGGCCGCAAGTGCCAGCATGTTCCTCCAAACCAGCTCCCGAAAATTCGCTCTGACAAAATTCACACTTTGTACGTCTCATAGTGCAAGTGAATTGCAAATGATCGGTCATCATTATACGAGCAATTTGGGCGCCACATTTATTGGGACACTGGGTAGCATCATGTTTGCATACATTTAAGTGAGCCTTTAAATAAAATAATAAAAACAAAAACAGAAATATTAATATAAATATCTCGTATCTTCTCGTTTGCTTAAGTTCTGTTACTAAAATTAAAATTGTTTTATGTTCAACTTCCTTTCCATTTACTTAATTAATTGTTTAAAATTTTCCCACCTCAATAGTAGATTCGTTAAGTTCTTAGTAATTTGTTATAGCTTTCGAGTGTTTTATGACCCTAAAAACCCCACCACAAGTAATAAAATACCAGTAGGAAGAAATAAAAACAAAATAGAACAAAAAACATTAAATTTAAATAGTGGATACCCTTGATGAACATATTTAACCTTTGCTACTCTTAACTGTGTTAAACCGAAAGAAGTTAAACTGTTGAAATTGTTTACAAAACTTAAGCCATTTTAATTTAATTTTTTGAAATTTTTTTATTTTGTTTTTTAATATTAGTAAACACTGTAATCAAATTCTAGGAATAGAACAATAAAACTAAAAATATTGCGATTGAAATAAAAAAAAAATTTTTTATATTTTCTTTTTTAGTTTTAAATAGATTGATGGCTTTGTAACTTACCTTGAGTTTTCTTAATTCGTCAGACCATGCGCAGCCCTGCTTGTGATGTATACAAAATACCAAAGAACCCATAATGGCTTGTTTAGGATCGGGACCAGGATAAATCTTGAAAGAAAACAAAAAATAAATAAATAATTATTTTAAAATCAATTTTTTTAAGCATAAGATGATTCTTTATATAAAAATTTATTTAAATTATTTATCTATTTAAATTTTGTAATAACAAAAGCCTTCTTATGGCAAAAACAAATATTACAATAGTATGACATATCTATATATAAAATGTTATAAAAAACAAAATTTTTATAGTTTTTAATCGATTTTTTTTTTTATCTTTAATAAATATGTTTTTTCTTTTTTAAGATCTTTTTTTATATATAGTTTTCTCTTTTCAATATTTCACTTTCCTTTGGAAAGCTTCTACAGGAAAAAATTTTTTATATATTTTTGAAAACAAAACAAAATTATAATAATAATTATAACAAAATTATAATAATAATTATAATTTTGTTTTGTTTTCAAAAATATATAAAAAATTTTTTCCTGAAGAAGCTTTCCAAAGGAAAGCGAAATATTGAAAAGAGAAAACTATATATAAAAAAAGATCTTAAAAAAGAAAAAACATATTTATTAAAAAAAAAAAAAACAAAATTATTATATAAATATAAATGTCATCAATTTATAGAAAAATTAATGTTTCTTAAGTACCTTAAATTTACGTCTATAAGGAATTTAATCTTAAAATTAATTTATAAATTTTTCTCAACTCTCCTTGAAGAACAATTTGAAACTGACAAAATTTTTTCAAAGAATTTTGTTTATATAAAAAATTTTTCGCTTGTTTTCTAAAAACCATCGGCCAAATTTAATCTGATTTGTTTAAAATGTGTAAACGAAATAGTTTTGTAAAAAAGATAAAAACGATCCCTTAATCATGTTTTTGTATGTTTTAGTGGAAAATTTTAGGTAAAATTCTTTATAATTTGCACTAATCTTGTCTACTTGCTGTTCCTTCTTTTTTCCTTTTTTAATTAAAGTCAAACGTATTTTGAAATAAAAGATTTTTACTTCATACTTTTTAGCGTTCCGTAGTCAAAAGGTAAACAAGCACATTATCCGAATAATTTTTGTTCATCTATTACATTTTCTCTAATACCGTGAAAGCTAAGCATTTGATATTTTCATAAAAGTTGTATTTTACAACAACAAGTAAAGGGTGTCCTATACCTACAAACAAGAAATATTAAATTGATATTTAAAGAATGTGATTTTCACGTATATGGCCATTATAGGCAGAAAGTCATATAGACTGTGTGTCGTGTATAACATCAAGTATAAAAAGAAAATTTAAAGCGAAAATTAAAGTTTCTATAAACGACCCAATTTTGCCCTGTAATTGGCAAAAACCTCAAAATTTTCAATAAAAACATGGGTTGCTGCTCATGCATTTAAGTTACGAAAGTCTTTGCATGTTAATCCAACTCGTATTTGCAGCTGAAATAAAGGAGATTAAAAAAAGTTTGACAAATCATGTTTGATCACTTCGTTCTTAAAAACTGAAAAAAAATATTTACAAGATTTTAATATTTTTTGGCGTTTTCGGACAAAGAAAACCAAAACCATATTAAAACACAAAACTCAACTGCTGATCCTACAATAACTCTTTCAACACACGGCGAGTTCACCATCCTACGTAACAGATAGAAATAATGCGCCTTAAAATATATTTATTCAAAATTTTATTTTATTTATTTATATTTACGCTTTTTAATTTGCTCAAATTTAAGGGATTTCAATTTGTTGAACTTAATTAATAAACAATTCTTAATTTAAATGCATAAAATAAATAAAATATCATTCCCCCGCCATATGGTTTTTTGTTCCTTTTTTATCTTACAAGACCTTTGTAACTTCCTAAGTTCAGCGCATGCTGTATGTGCGAGTGTGTGAGAGTTCGAGAGTGTTGATTTTTATGAGGGCTTTTTAACTCAGTCTTATACTTATGTATGTGTATGGCTTTATATGTATTAAATTTTCAGCAAATGTTATCTTTGCTTGTTGTTTTTTTTTTGTGCGACAACATCTGCAGTTCTAACCCCAACTCAACAAAGCAGAAAAAGAAGCAAAAATTGTGCATGAATGCTGTGTTTCATTTCTGGATAATTGAGCTTGCAGTTGCATGCGTGTATGTTGGCTTTTAGTTTGTGCTGGTTTTAAATGCGTTTTCTTTTTTTTTTCGTTTGTGTGAGCGATTTATACTAATGCGAGCAAACATAAAAATATATGCAAAATTAAAGTTAACTTTGTTTGCTGCTTCCAACACATCCGGTTTGATTAAATAAACGTTGCGACTTGTTCATTAAACGCTTTTGTGGCAGAATTTATAAAATCCAAAGTATACAATTTTAAGAGAGGGGGGTGATAACTTTTAAATTAATCAGAATATTAAAGTAATAAGTTCTTAAGTTTTATTTGTTTGCTTAATAATATTAAATAAAACGTGCTATATCCTATAATCGCTTCTGATAATACTCTAATGTCGAATTGCGATACGCCCAATAATTTTAAAGTTATGAGGTACATATGGTATACATATACATATGTATATCAATATAAAATATATACCGATTATACCGATGAAATCATCACTCTTCTTTTCGCTGTAATGATGTCAATGACCACTTTGACAAACTTGGAAATTAAGTAATTTTATAAATTATTAAATAAATCCAAAACAAACAATTTATTATTATATTGAACTGTTAATATAAAAAATTAAGTAAATTATTCAGACACTTTTGAACAATAAAGATTTCATACATTTGACTTTGCTTTAGCTAAAGGCCATTAATCATTGAAGCTGAGAAATAATGCAGTTTTTCTTTTGTCTTCAGAATTTAATGGTGTAAAACAATTAAATTATTTAATTAATTAGTGTGAATTAGTGGAAAGCGATTTAAAAGAAACAAACGTTCTTTAATATTTGCTTGAATTTTCAAATGACTTTATTAAATTATTAAAAATAGTGTTTCTAAGCTTTTACAAAACATTCGAACTAATAAAATGTTATATGCATATATTTTTCTATTCAAAAATATAAATTTTTTTCAATAGGAATTTATTGATAAAAATAAATTTAATAAATAAAAATAAAAACATAAACAGACACACTCATAGATTAGGCAACCAAAATTTTTGTGGGTTGTGAGCAGCTCAACTCCCAAGTAGGGGAAAATCAACTACTCATTATATAGTGCCTCGTTGATAAAGCATGCATAATTATAAAGATATTTAAAGTTGCTTCTAGAATACGCATTCATTTGCTTGATTTTTTATTTATTAAACAAGCGTAGCATTGGTCTCTTAGAAGCTAAAAGCAAATTAGTTAACAATATGTTTACAGACTGAAATTAAATCATAAAACTATCACACATGTGGACAGACACACGAACCATGCCTGCCTGCCAGCCACATTAAAAGACGATAAAAAAAAAAACAATAAAGTATATTGATGCATTTATTTCCGTTTGCATATGAATGAATGAATGAATGGCTTGGAATGTTACGTTTTTTTTTTTTTTAATTTTGTTAGTGTCATGTGTCTAAATATGTGCTCAATGTTTATTTGTTTATTACTTTTGTCTAAGTCGAAAAAAATAAGTATAATTTATAAGTTATACAAAGAGAAAAAAAAGCTTAGCATGGGTCTGGCTGACTGCCTGTTTGATTAAGAAATTGCTTCAGAGTTTAATAACTCGTGTCTAGTGTTGTGTATGTTATTGGTTACTGCTTGCTGTTCCATTTTCTTTATTTTTTAACTCTTCTTAGGAAAATAGATTCTAAAGTCATAATTTCAAGTACAAAAAACACGTGTTAATTTTTGTTTATGGACGAATGTCTTTAGTTTTATTATTATCGTTTTGTAATATAAGAAGCACAAATATTTGCTGAAAATATTATCACAATCCATATTTGGGTTTCATAAATAAATGAAACTATAAAATAAAATAATTCCAAGGTATCCTTCAATCAGCGTTTAATTCTTCATCATTAACTTTTGTATACAATTTTTTAAGCTTAATTTCTTTCTTATCTAATAAAATGTAATGCAGTGAACTTGATAATAATTAGTTTTCGATACATTCAATCTTTCTATACATTTTTCTGTACTTTTACTTGCACTTAATGAAAGAACCTTTATTTTATATTCGACATTTCTTGTACATAAGTTTGTGTGTATCAAAAAGTTTTTAAATAACTTCAAGTATGTGGAACATCATAATAATCATTCATGTTAGTAGAAATATGGTACATATTACAATATCCGGTGTAAATTTCTTAATAAAAAACAGCTGATCATTCAAAATTAAACATAAAAACCACCAGAAAGAAATACAGACAGACAAAGAAAAAACAAACAAAAACAAGTTTGAAATTGAATTCTGAGAGGCTAAAAAATGTCTTTTTTTTAATGTTGAAAAAGTAAAAACAGCAAACAAGTTTTTGTCAAAGACAGAGAGAGAGAGAGAGAGAGAGCAGCTGATTTCAAGCAAAATTCACTTTGTCTTTATTAAATAAGATATTTAAACAATTTAGGAATAATACAATGGAAATGCTATTCATACTTTTGCCTCTAGATACACATGTAGTATTAAATATGAAATTTGCTAACAAACACATACGAGTTCAGACATATGTAAATAAAAAAGAATCAAAAATATAAAAATCTTTCAAAATATCATTAACAGCCGGCTGGCTGTCAGCAGCAGATTTCTAATTGACTAAACACTAATAACTACATTAGTATATACAAATGTATGTATGTATGTATGTATGCATGTACGTAAAATATTGGTGAATCTATTTTATTCTGTTATTTTATACAAATATTTTTATTGGTATTTTTTAAACCAAGGAAATAAAATCCATTTACACGGCTACTAAAAACCATCGTCTTACATACTCTCATACGAACACGCATATATACATAAATACATATACCCATTTATGCATACAAATGCATTTATTAATATTCTCACGGTGCTTACCTAGTTTGAACATGCCTCAGCATGTCTTTACAACAATACTGTCTGTCTGTCTGTCTGCATCTTTAATTATGTACTTAGAGTCGTACTTTGTTTTTCAAATTGTTTTGAGTCTCCGCTTTTATTATCTTCTCTGAATTCTGTTGTTTTTCCTTCGATTCTCTGAGAAGCAGGTGAATATTTATTTGGTAACAGTGGTTATTGTTGCTATACAAGAGGCAGCTGCTGCAAAAAATGCTCTTTTGTTTTTGTTGTAGGAAACAGAAAAATGCATTCACAGTTAGTTTAAATTATTAGTTTATTCTTGGTGTAGTTTTTTTTTTTTGTTTAAGTTAAAAGTATAAAAACTGCTGGTTGGTTGTTGTAGGTTAAAAACCGAAGATAACAAAAACAACTAAAGATAATTAAAAAAAAAAAATTGATAAAATGGCAAGTGCGGGTTGAAGTTACAAATAAAGTTCTTATTTTTAACTTACAACTTGTTAAAGAGCATTAACGATGTGGAGAAGAATTTCACAATATTTTGCAATATGGCAAAGAAGCTCAGAAAGCTTTATTTCTTTTAAAGAATGTTCATATACCAATAGCCCGACATGTTAATCCAAACATAATATTCCCCTGGGGAAAGCAAAGTCTAATTTTTATATAATTTTTCTTCAAGCACAAGGTTTTTATATAAAAATTAAGTAAAGTTTTAATTTTGTTTTCGGTATATCGCCACAATATTGATTGCTCAAACTACAGAGCTTTGAATTCTTTATTCTCTACAAATATCAGGAAATTAAATTTTTTTTACATTAATTTTTGGGCGACCCTCTTCTCTTGATCGTGCCAGCTTCCACAGACCTTTATTTTCATTAATTTTTTTAATACTAAATATATTGGAAACTATTGATTTATGTTTTTTTGTTAGCAATTTTCAAAAACTACAGGGTGTCCGCCGGGAAGGTATACTACTTTGTTTTTATAACTTTTGATTAAATGAAAGAGAATGGATCTTATATTGATAAATGTTTTATTTAATGTTGGCAATACCAGATAAATGTCCGCCTCTGTTAACCTCACAAAGGCCAGTCCTTTTGAGCACATTTTCCGTTACATTCTTACACATTTCACGCGATATTTCATTAGTTTCATCACGAATATTTTATTTGAGTTGCTCAAGCGTTTCTGGTTTGTTTGCATAAACCTTGCTTTTTAGATATCCCCACAAAAAGAAGTCCGGAGCAGTCATAGCATGCAGTTGTGGCGTTAAAATTTTTCAATCATATCACGATATCGCTTCCCATTCACAGTTACCGTTACACCGTTTTAATTTTCAAGGAAGCAAGGTCCAATGATTCCTCCTGAATAAATTGCACACCAGACTGTCACTTTTAATGAATGCAAGGATGACTGTTGAATAATTTAAGGGTTTCTTATTGCCCAGCACATATACATTGAAATGAAAATGTCCCTCGTCACTCATAATTTTTTTTGAAAATCGGGGTTGTCAATAGCGAGCTGTAACATCCTATTGGCATATGTACGGCGGCGTAAATGATCTTGTGGAAGAAGCTCTTATGTCAACCGAATCTTATATGGAAACAAATGCAAATCCTTGTGCAAAATTGTGGGCGAAGTTGTTCTTCGAAGACCAAGCTCTTGAGCACGGTGTCGAATTGAAGTTGATGAATTGTTTTGAACACTTTCTTGAGCAGCAGCAATGTTTTCAGCCGATCTTGCAGTACGTTGTGATCATTCGAAGTAATTTACTGCACGATAAATAGTGCGTTTTGTTGGCACGTAGTCTTGCCACGTAACTTTCTCAACGTCACAGTAATCGATGATTGATTTTGATAAAATCTTCGAATATTTTTCCATAATAAATTTGCCACGTGTCTACTTCACGACTGACAAATATGAACTGTCAAAACTAATGTTTATTAAAATGGCGGCAAAACAAAGTAGTATACCTTCGTGGCGGACACCCTGTACTTCAGGCACAACATCAAACTATATTCAGATATTGAATTTTCGGTTGAGAAAAAAAAAACAAATGGACCCAAAGAAGAATCAAAAATGCTTAAATTACACGTATAGTTTTAGAAAACGTTAGGAAAGCAATTAAAATAAAACGAATTTTCCTGAAAATATTTAGTATTTTTACTTAAAAAGAAAACTATTTAATAAATGAAGGGGAAAAATATGTGTTTTTTTTTGTTTGTTTGAAAAGAGAAGAGTGTCTGTCTATGAATGAGAGTTTATTGAAAAATTCCACAAAGAAGTGAAACATGCATTCAAATACAATGAGTGGAATAAATACAGAACACACACACACGCACACAAACCCATATGAACTCTTGAAAACGGAATGTGGCAAACAAAGTTCTGAACGTAAAACGAATACGAGCACATTTATTTTACACATACAGTACTGAGCATAACAGAACCACAAGATAAGTGAAAAATATATTTTTCTTACTTTTTAAGATGTTAATAAGAATTACATAGTTAAACAGATTAACTAATTCCAAAAAGCAATATGCAAAATTAAGTCCTTGCTTAACTTTGATGCGTGTGTCGTGTAGATATTTTCGTTGTATAATATTCGTTTAAATGTCATATTTTGGGCATGTGACATCATTTCGAACAGAACAGGATCTCTGCCTAATTAATTAATTAACTTCTTTGGCTGTAAAACAAACATGTTATCATCATATGCTGTCAACTAGAAGCTTATGAGACAAAAATAAGAACCAGAAACGGGTTGCTAAAACTTATACATGTTGTCTGTGTTCACCAAGTCATTCGTTTAAATCATGACTGCCTTTTCACTCTGCGGCCATGTCAACTGGACAAATGGTTCAAGCATATTTTCTTATTAAATTGATAATAATTTTTTAAATCGAATCTTTATTCTATTTACTGGGTACTAAAATAAATAAAAGAATAGAAGAGAACAAATATTTAAACTTGTTGGAAGTTTTTGTTTGGCACAGTACTGTATGTAAATACATATTTACGGCAATTGGCCGACTAAAGACTTCATAATAATCATGATGGTATGATGATAATGATAATAATGATGTTGATCATGTGCGATGACATGTTTGTACAGATATTTTTTCTATTAAATTGTTAAGCAAAACAAATTTGAATTCATGTGGCGTATTAACTTACAACTAAATATTGAAAATATTGTATAAAAAAAGATTATAAAACAAAGAGTATTACAATGGTTTACAGTCTTGAAGACTACAACAACTACTTCGTTTGTAACGTAGTAAAATTTTCAACTCCTGATAAAAAATAACAATTGATTATATAATTATTTATTTACTTTTTTTAACTGTCAGCCACTATGTTCTGTGAGTTTCGAGTTTTGTGTGTGAACTAATGTCATTTCCGTCTTTCATTTAGTTAAATCACACAACAAAAAATAATGAAACAAAGAAAAGAAAATATAGAATGCAGTAAAATGTGATTCTGGTTTTTATGATTTTTTAGAGTGTGTTGTTGTTGTTAACATGGTTTTGTTTTGAAATATTGATAATGAAACTCAATTTAAGCTATTGCTGTTATTTTCTGTTAAGCGCCATTAAGTTAAAATAATAAAGAATTTTATAAATAATTTTTTTCAAGCACAAATACATTTTAATATGAATTCATTTTCATTATTTCGCCACACAATTAAGTGGCATATTCAATTTAATCAATTGATTAATTAAATGAATAAATGGCAAACCAGTTCAAAATAATCTAAAAATTTGTTTCTTAAAAAACAAACTTTACAAAAAACAAAAACAATAGAATAATTCACCCTCAGACGGACACACGTACCTAGATATTGCATTGTGCCAGAACTAGTTTTTTTTGTTTTTTTTTTTTTAAAGAGAAGTAGCAACAATGCCTATTTAGTCAAGTACCGTGCTACCTTCTCTAGGAAAGGGATAGAGAAG
Organism: Trichopoda pennipes; assembly: GCA_030448955.1. Classification (NCBI taxonomy): domain Eukaryota; kingdom Metazoa; phylum Arthropoda; class Insecta; order Diptera; family Tachinidae; genus Trichopoda; species Trichopoda pennipes. The sequence goes on along the minus strand of JASKUP010000017.1, from coordinate 25,467,986 downwards.
AGATGAAACAGGTGGTGAAAGTAGAAGGATAGTCGGAAATTAACTGCCGTATAAGACAGCACAGCGACCAGTGACTATGCCTTCATCGCTGTAGTGAAAAAACCAAGGTCTTCGTTGGGAATCGAACCCACAACCCCCATACTGACAAGCGAGTACACTACCTACTAGCCTACAGGGGCACCTAGATATTATAAAAAGACGGAGATATTGAGAGATTTCCTTTGCATAAAGTGCCAGGTGACTGGCATTCTGTCCACATACATAGATACGAACTTAACAACAGAACTACTCGCCAGTACCAATTGCATCACGGCTTGAGAATGAAGTTTACACATCGAAAGCGCTCGCCATTAACTTCAAGATAACAACAGCCAAATAAGACGAGAAATAACAACAGGAATATAATTATTCCTTCATTTCTACAGCTAATGAGGAATCTTGAATCTGTTAACTAAACTTTCAATCTCTAGATTCTTTTCAAATTTGTTAAAACTCATGTCTCTTTTTTCCGTGTTCATTCCGTGTTTATTCTATTGTTTTTAATTGTTTATACACTTTTGTTTTCCTAAAGATGCCACTCAAAGATGTGGTAAAAATAATTTCTTTAATTATTATATAAAGACCTTGTGTGCTTCAAAAAATTACTTATAAAATATTAAAAAGGTCAATTGACTATAAAGAATTAGCAAATTAAGGTCTCTTTTGGATGCAATTAAGCTGTGTTCCTAAAATTATTTTCAGTGTATTTAAATTTTTTACTTTTTCTAAAATAATTAGCGTATAATTTTAAACTATTATGAAAAAGTACTGTTTACCTTTTTAATTTTTAAGTTTTTGTGATTTATTTAGAACGAATGTAGCATGAATTTACCAAAAAGTTATTCGCTTTTTATTTAATTCATCTTAAACATATTTCTGTCATGTGGTATGTGGTGCCATTTGAAGGAATGCTTTAGTACCAGTAATTGCTGTTTTGTTAAACCATTAAACAAACAAAAAACTCATTTAATAAACCTGATTTTTCTATGCAAAAAACACCACTGCATGTTATTAAGTTAAAAATATATATTTTTTCTTGTTGTTACCGATGCTGCTGCTGTTGTTGTAGCTTTAAGTATTTTTTTTTTGTTTTTCAAAATGCTCTCTTAAACCACTGCCGCATACACCTTGCAATCTTTAATATACAATTATCTTGAATGAAAAAAGCTATTTAACTTTGGCATTTAAATTAAGTTACATTTTAGTTAAATAAAAGCAGACGCGGAATGGGTTTTCAAAGAATTTAAAAAAATGTTTGGTTCTTTTGCAAGATAATCAACAGTCAATTTAAAGGAAAACAATGAAATACTCTATAAATTAAAATAATTGTGATTTTTTTTACTAAAACTTAAAATTAACAAATTTATTGTTGTTTATCCTTTCTTTACACTTGAGTTACTTGATTATTATTCTTTGTTAATTATGTCTCTTTTTTGTTGCTCCTGCTATTTCCCACAAGAGAATTTGACTCTTTAGTTGTTTTTTTTTTTGGAGTTTAATTATTTCTGAGATAATGAAAGTTTATGTTGAACACATGTTTTGTGTAACTTTTGGCATTTAAAGGGCACCTTAAAAATTAATATGTTTTGAAGATGTTTTTTGTTGTTTGTTCTCTCAGTTTATAACATCCTGTTTATTTTGTTTGTCATTCTTATAGTAAACGGAAACAAGTGATAATTATTATTGTATTTTTTTATAAATTTTTATTTTTCCCACACGTTGCATATGCAACATGTGTCCTCAAGATGTGATTTTTTTCAGTTGTGCCATTTTAGATTTTTGTTTTCTTTTTTTTTATTTTTTGTCTAAACAAGTTTTTGTTTCTGTCTAAAGATCATTTTCAAAGTTCAAATTCTAAGTACAAATTAATTAAATTGTTCAATTGAACAGAACGCATAGAAAAAACGTTTGTTTTAATTCAATAATTGTTATTTAAGTTATAATTGTAGTTTGTTTAGAACAAGGTTATAAATAATTAAGGTTTGTGAAAATTTGATGCAAATTTATTTTAAAATTTTATTTATAGTGTTTTTTCCAAAAGAAGAAAAAATATTTTCATTCTGTGGTAAATTAAACAATTTCATTGATTAAATTTAAGATAAGCCATGGAAGATTATTATTTTAAATTAGGCTAAAGTTGGTTATTCATTGTTAAGAAAATAGTAAAAGTCACATAATTAGTGCTATTTTTTTAGGCATTTTCTTTTTGTAGAAAATATTTCAATAATTTTATATATTATAAATTTGCAGGATCCGATAACTAAACTAAAAAAATAATAATTTGTTTAAAACAATAGTTTTATTGTTTACTAAATGCTAGTTAATAAATATAAAGACAAAAAGTTAAGTAAATTGTGCATCCAGAGAAAATATGTGAAGCAAAATATCTAAAATAAAGTTTACAAAATTTTTATCATACTAAAAAAATATTTAAGATTCCAATATGATTAATACTCTAAACACAGTTATGGTTATATTGAGCAATGTTTTATTATACTAAACAGCAATATATTTCCAATAATAACAATATTGTTGTTGAATTATATATATAATGTTTTACAAGCACAAGGCCTTTATATAAAAATTAAATAAATTTTAATATTTATTTTCAAGAGTACGCCACATCATTGGGTGGTGTCTTTAGGAAAAAAGTATGTAAACAATTTAAAAAGTTCGATAAGTGCGAGTTTTTTTTTAATCGAGTCCCACGAACGCTAAATTAAGTGTGGTGTGAAATTTTAACTACTCATGATTTTTCGAATTAATTTTATTCCTACTTGTATTAACAGCACTAGCTTGTTAATCGCGCTAATTTTTTTAATTACGGTTTTTACTGAAATTAATAATTTGCTTGCATTGGGTTTGTTTTTGAAATTTCACCACTAGTTAAATAAATTTGGAAAAATTAAATTGTATTTTTGTCTAATATTTATTTATACACAAGTGTTTTTAGGGGTTTCTTGAAATGCAGCACGACCAATTGTGCCAGTTTAAATTTACCGCACAATAACTTTTGTTTTTGTTTCAGAACTGCATCGCCTGTGATAGTATTTTAAACTCTTTATATTGAAGCGGTCAACATTTTTAAAAGGCCCTTTTTATTCCTTTTAGTTTATTTCATTTAGGCTGGTATTAAAAGTGGCTCATACTCTCGCCTGAAGTGAATTTAAATTATTGCCTAGCTGCTATTTATCTATATCCCGCAACAGTGCCTGCCGATAAAATTTTTAAGACCTGCTGTTGATGTGGAAAAAAAGTGTATAAACAATTAATTAAATTATTGAAATTTTTTCCTGCAGATGCCACCCAATGTTGTGGCGAAATATTGAAAATAAAATTTATTTAATTTTTGTATAAAGACTCTGTGCTTGAAAAATTATTAAAAAAATTATAAAATTAATAAAAGTATATAATTAAATCATAATATACTACTTTTAGATTATGGTTATGCCAACTATATATTTCTTTTTTGCATAGAACAAGAATGCTGTTAGTATCAAGAATAGCAAGTTATTTTTTTAAACTTATCGCTTGCAAAAATGAACTTAAGGTTTACTAAAAGCCTTAAGTTGTTTGTTATTAGTAAAAATTAAAATATTGGTAACTGAAAATATTAAAATATATAAAATAAAACTAAAATTAAATTAAAATTTGTAAAAATTTATTGCAATTCAATATTTGGTTTTTATTAATAAAATAATTTTTTTTCTTTTTTATTTCATACAAATAATAATTTTAACCATTTTCTTTGCCAACAACAAAAGCTTTCAATTGGTATTTCCCCCCAAATTTTTATCGTTAACTTTGGCTCATATTTTAATCTAAGCAAAGATAACTTACATAATAAAATAAATATGATTTCTTATAGGATTAATTCCCCTTTATAATATTTAATTAACAATATTTTATTGATAAGTAGAATTGTTAATAATTAACAAACTGACCTATTTTTTATATTTGTTCAGCTGTCAGCAAATTTTTTCGTTATATTTTTAATGTGTTTCGTGGGTTTCAATTTTACCCAATGAATTTTCTTTTCACACATTTAAAAAAAAGCTCATATCGCTGTTTTTTTTAGTAATTTATTTATTTATTTTTTCAGTTTGGTACGCTTCAAAAATTTTGGTTTTAATTAAAGTAAAAGTTAAACAAAAGCATTTTTTTGTGCTCGCATGTCTACCGTCATGTCTCATTAAACTTTGAAGAAAGTTGTGAAAAAAAACTCCGCCACAATCTCTATGATTTTAATTATTTTTTAAATTTTTACTTTTAATTAAATTTTGAAGAAGTCTATTTACATTCTCGTATGAACATAAATACTTTTGAATTTTATATTTATTTTAAATTTTTAACTTTTTTATAAATTAATTTAAAAAAGAGTTGACGAGTTTAATTAATTCTTTTCCATATTATTTTATTGTATTAAAGCTGAAGTTAAAGAGATGTAAAAATAAAAAATTATCTTTTAAAGTAATTTAAATGCTCTTTTTCTCTCTAATAGTTTTAACGTGAGTGTTTAATTATAAAAAAACCTTAAAAGTAAGAAAAAAGAGCTCTCGTAAACCATTAAGGTCATGCAGTATATTTTTTTTTCACAATTTCGCAAAAAAAAAGAAATTAAATTCAAATGAAAGGTCATTGAAATTTTAAATTAAAAAAAAAGCTGTAAGATAAAAACATTGTTAAAAACACATAAAACTTTATTAAAATTTGTTAAAGGTAATTTAATTAACATAAAAGAGCTAGTAAGAGTTATAATGTTGAACAGGGTCTCAGCATGTTTTTTCGTACTGTTTGACACTAAAGGGAATTTCAGAACGAAGTCTTGAAGTTTGTAGGGTCAAATGGTATGAATGGGCTAACTCTAATCAGTTTTATCACTCGTATTACCATATTGCTAAATTTGTTTTTGCATGTAGAGGCATAAAATTGGCCACTGAAAAAACTATGTTGTGACTTTTTAAAATATTAGAAATTGCCTAGTAAATGACTGTACCTTTTCAAATTGACAATATGGTTTAAATAACGTAACAAACGTTAAAAAAAGTGGAAAAACAAATTATGGTAATTTTCACAAAGCAAAAAGAAACATCGCGTATTTTGAGTTGCAACAGTCTTGTTACAAATTGCATAAGATAATATTTTTAAAAATTTTTAAAAAATTATAAAACTTATTCAAACGAATTTGAAATATTCCAAACAATTTTAAAAAATAAATTAAATAAATCAGAAACAATTTTATTTTTTGGAATAATTTTTTAATTTAATCTGTGTTAATGTGTGCTAGATTACTTTAACAAAAAATATATATTTGAAATGTATTACTGCGGGGGGAAGCATTTCAATATGGCCATTTCACTACTGATCATATGATCATCAGAGGATTTTACCCCAAATTTTGTATAGATTTTAGAGATTAATTTATTTTGCAAAAAGTTTTACAAATGAGTATTAAAAAATTAACAAAAATACTATAAAATTTTACAAAATATTCTTCACAAAATAAATTATTTTTCGAAGACTTTCTTATTCTAAACATCTGACACTTTTTGTGGTCATCACTCACAAACAACAATATTAAAACTATGGGTTAATTTCCCCAAAAAAGGGATAAAAAAGGGAAAACTCTTACCCAAATTTTATACAGAAAATTCAAAAGTCTTAAATCATATCGTAAACCAAATTGATTAAATGAGAATTCTCATTTAAACAATACAGAAAACAACAAAACTCAAAAACACTTCTATACAAAAACACAGCAAACATCAAAAACAAAAACACTTTTTATTTTCAATCTTCATACATAAGGGTTTCCTTTGGAAGCCATTCATTTGGGTAAAAATCCACTGATGATCTATATGGACAATAGCGAAATGGCCATATGGATATGTTTTCCCCCGCAGTAATATATTTCAAATAGATATTTTTTGTTTTGAATAATAAATATTTTATGATATTCTTATGATAATATCATAAAATATTTATTAAAATAAAAAAATAAATAAATAATTTGAATAAGTCACATTGAAAATTCTTTCTTTCTGTGTACTTATGATTTAATCCAAAATGTTTATTAATCTTGTTTATTTTTGTTTAAACTTATTATCATATTTTGTTTAAAACATTAATTTGCTTTTCCATTTCAGTGTTATTATTTTTTCAACTGCAAACTTTGATGAAATTGATTGCATCTCGTTTAGTTTCCTCATCTTGTGAAATTGCAATTTTGCACTAAAATGTCTTTATTTTCTAAATTTCTAAGAATTTATTTGTATTTCTACAGCAAACAAGTGAAAACATAAAGAAAAACTTACAATTTGTTCCAATTCCGTTATGGGCATATTGTTGTTATTGTGTGCTGAATGTGTTGAAGTGCCAGAATTGGAAGAAACCGTAGAGGATGATGACCTAGAGGTAGCACAATTTGAGTTTTTATTCCTTGGTGGTGTTGGAGGAGGTATTGGACTAGTTGCATTTAAAGTTGAACAATCCTTAGAATTACGATTTGGTGATAGACGTGAAGGAAAACTTAAGGTTTTCGTCCACTGAGCCAAACTGCGCACCATTTTAAAATTTTTGTTTTATTTATTTCCACTTTAAACAAAGTTTTCACAGAATTTCTTTTTTTTTTGCTAGAAATTTATTTAAATAAACTTTATTTGCGTTTAATTCAAGTTTTAAATCCAATAAAACATTTTTTTTTTAATTTGCTGTTTATAGTCGTGCAAAAATAACGTTTTTTTAACAATTATATTTTTGTAATAGTTTTACTTTTTAAACCGTTTAACACTTTTATTTCGTTCCGATTATGCCGCTTGTTAAAGAGCAACTGAATTTAAAAATTGTGAAACTTCTATTGCTTCACTAGTTAACGTTTCAATTTTGTTTGTTCAAGGGGTTTTTAGAGTTTGATGATGTGCGCAAATGACTTTATGAATTGTTAATACGATTAGGAGTGTGTTTAGTAAGTGAGCCGTAGAGTAGTAATGTTGTCATCATTATACTGTTGCGAAAGATACAAGTTCACAAAAAAAAAATAAAACAAAATTTTACATTCACCACCAACACAACCATCTACAACACAACCAATAACTAAAACCTGAACTCCAGCACCAACACCAAGCACAACAAAAGCCAGCAGCAGCAGCTTGTATTGCAAGGAAGAGTCAGTAACATATGTTTACATTCTTATTATGTATGTGCGCCAGACAGAAACAGCATTATATCAAGAATGCACTTTAGAGCAGATTGCAGTACACATATTTCTTTTCTCTCTTTTGTCTAACTAATTTAAAAGAGAAGAGTTATTTTTTAAGAGAACATTAATTTAAAAACCCAACAAATATTTGTCAATTTGTAAACGAGCAGCCACATGGTTTGTATTTATTTATACGCGTGCAAAGATCAAAATTTCCAAATTTATTTGACGTCTACATCAAAGATAACAATTTAAAAAAAAGTCATTAAGAAGATGTTTTTTACATTTGCCCGAGCGACAGTTGTTTGCGCTAAAGGCTATTTTAAGAGTTAATTTTCATAAGTAAAAAGTACAAAAATTAAAAAGGAGTTTATTTATTTATCATCGTCTATAGATTCAATATTCTTACAGACTATAACAATATTTAATACAATATTTTTCTTAACAGTATGTATGTTTCGATAATAATCAATAAATGTGTAAATTCAGAAAAAATCTTTAATAACGGATCCCAGTTAGCATAGTTAGCTTTGTACACTTGTATGGATAGCGGGATAAAAGTACGTGTAGAACGTGATGGAACATTAACACAGATATCACCTATTAAAAATTGACAGGACACATTTACATAAGATTAAGTTCTATGAATTTTAAGCGTTGGAAGTTTAATTAAAGCAAGTCTATTATTATAAGATGATAAATTTTGCATATTCCAATTTAGGCCACGGAGGCAAAAGAGCACAAATTGTCAAAACACATTGGAAAGTATTAATATGGATATTGTGGGTTGGGTCCCAAACTATAGAGCTATATTCCAGAATAGGGCTTACTAAATATGTATATAATTGCTTCCTTATATAAAGGTCAGTAAATTCTTTAGCCCAGCGTTTTAAAAATCAGATCGGGCTTTATTTACCGGAAATGAAATGTGTCGTATAAAACTCAGTTTAGGATCCAGCAAAGGCACCCAGATCAGAAATTGCTTCAACTATGTTTTATATTCCACCTTTCAAGCCATATATAACAAAATGTATTCTACGAAGAAATAGTTGTAAAATTAAAAAGAATGCAAGATATGTTAATTGAGTCATATAGCAAAAATGTCTAATTAAATTTTCTATTAGCTATTCTATCATTACAGACATTTAACAGAATAAGTTAAATATGTACGTATATTCTCCGACGGGGTTTAATTTATTTGGGTATGATTTTACATCAACCCGCGTCAAAATTGGTTTGTGAACAAAGCGGTTTCTATTCTATAGAGAGAACACTGAATATGGCAAATAGTCGAAACCGGCTTGTTCACAAACCAAATTTGACGCGGGTTGACGTAAAATCATACCCAAATGAATTAGTTAAAGTTCGAAAATAAATTTAAAATACACAGCAGCCTTTAGAACAAGTTTATACAAATAATTTACAACGGTCATATACATAACAAACTATAAATGAGTTTGGTATAACCTTCCACACAATTTGATATCAAAATTAGTCATAGAATCTAGTTATCGGCAACAATAACTATCTGAAATGGTTTTAAGGGCCAGGCCGTAAATTGAGACTGTACGCAATTCTTTACTCATGTCAAACTTTCTCATTCTCTTTCATTAGCTTTGTTATGCATAAGGTTGCAAATTTTTGAAATTATTGTCAATGATTCAATAAGTCTAATACTTTACCTATTTTGCTAAGAGAGTCCTCATTAGCGTAATTAATTTTCTGTTGAAGAAAAGAACTTGCATGATTCTTCAATATAACGCTTGATTATCTTTTTTGAGTTCCCATTTAAGTCAAAAAATTAGGTAAGTATGGTAACTACCAAAGAGCAAAACAAAAAATAAACAGAAAAGAATAGAAAACAAAAAGAGAACAAAAATAAAACAGCAGACATGTGGCAGTTTTAAGCCACAAACTGTAAAGACTTCGCAGTTACAAAAATTTCTAAAAACACAAAAACGATGTAAGTTTTTACACTAAAACTCTTCTTTTATTCGTATAATTGACAATTTTCAATTGTTAACAAATGTACCCTTAATATACATATACATGGGTACAAACTTACATACATACATACATACGTATGTAGGAACATACATAAGTATATATGTATGTATGAACAAGTTTTTTAAAAATAATAAACAGATGTTTGATATCTGCCAAAAATAAATCGTTCAATATGCTCAATTTGAAACCAGTCTTAATTGGTTTTAACCTCAATTTTTCAATTTTTAACTTATCTGAAATATGGCTGGTATGAGTGGTAATAAAAAATATACACAAAAATAATAGTATGAAAGCATCTGCTTTTTTGTGTATGCGTGTGTATATTTTCTTTCGAAAAAATCCAGCTTGCAACGGCCTTGTGAAGGTTGAGTTTTTACATTCACATTCTTCTTTTGGCAGCAGCAGCAGCAGCAACAGCCAACGTCTGCTACAGACGTTTAAGCCACGCGCAGTGGTGAAAATGAAAATAAAACAAAAACACTTTGTTAAAATGGTGTTTTGTGTTATAACAAATCGTTAGTTGTTGTTGGCAGCGAAATCAAGTCACAGTTTTTGCTTCTTTTTTCTTAAATAATTTTAATATTTATTCTTTAACACCAATTTTCTCTTTTGTTTGCTCTCTTAACCATAAATTTGGGCAAAAAAGAAACTAGAAACAGACAGCTGATAGTAGTTTTCGTGTTGTGTAAATAAAATTCAAACCTAACCAGTATTGCAGGTAGAAAAATGTAAGGAAACTTGTAGAAGGAAAAGCAATTTGTTTATGGCCAACATAAATATTTCACATATTTTAATGTTGCAGGAAAAATTTCAAGACAAATGATGGAGAAATGTTTCTGTTTATAAATACTTTTACTTAAAAGCTTTCTAATTGTTTTCTAATTTAATTGATGCCATATCACTTAAGAATGAATATTTTTGTACATTAATTCGATAAAAACATTTATTAATGAGGATGTTCAATCTCATTTAACCGCTCATCGGTTAACTTATTTATTGATTTTGCCTCGATTTACTGTTGATAATAATTTAAAATTATTTTATTTTATGAAAATAATACAACCATATGTATGTACATACATACATAGTAGAGTCAGTATGCGTTTATTTTGTTTTGTTTGATTTTGTTGTTCCTCTTTTTCTCTTACTAACTCTTGCTCTCTTACTATTGAGCCCTGTCAATAAATATACATTAAAAACAATCTTTAAAACCTTTAAAGGCTTTTAATTGTTTTCCTATTGAATATTATTTTCAGTTTTATTCGACCTTTTTTTTATTTTTATTAAATATGTATTAATCTTTTAAACGATCTTTTAAATTAAATTTTAACGATTTTAAGACAAAAATTATTTCAAAGAATAACTGAAGGTCAACATTTCAATATACCAAGAAATTAAAAAAAAATTCTGCTTACGGTATGCAACACATGTGTGGCACAAACATTTACAAAAAATGTGCCAATAAGGAAAAGTTCCACTTTTCTCAGAAATCCAAAACATATTTAACACTTATTTTTTTCCATTATAATATTAAGAAAATATTTGTGGTGCGAAAGTAAAGAAAAAAAATCTTTTTATTAAATGGACAAAATATTTTTATTGTTAATTAGTTTTATTTATTAAGAATATTAATAATTTTGTATCTCTTTCAAATGGACCAGTTATCAAATAACAAACAAAATAGTTCCATTAATTTTTTTAATGAATATTTTACACGCTTTAAAATAAAGTTCATTAATTAAAGAAGAATCTACTCAAAACCACCCAAGTTAGTGATGAGTAATTTATAAGCTCTTAATCGTTTTAATAAAATAAAAAATGTTCTTAAACTTAAAGTGATTTTTTTTGAAGTCTAATCAGAAAAGTGAGTCGAATTTGAAGTGGGTACGTTTTTAATTAATCTTGTCTAAATGGGTTTTCCTAATCAACGTCAGCAAATACATCAGAAGCCCTTAACAGAGTTGATGAATTAATTCTTTAAGTATAAAACTAAATAGATAGATTATTTTTATCTTGTTTAATAAATAAAAATATAAATAAAAAGTTCTATTATTCGTAGCGCTTTTCAAATATGATTTTATCACTTATTGAATGTTATATAAAATTTTCTCATTAAAACTTTTATCAGCGGGTCGTTTTTCATAACAAGTGTTATATTTTATAAACGAAAACATTCTTTGTTTGATAAGGTTTTCTTTGATAGATTTATTTATTTAATAAATGAAAATAAGTATTTAAAATAATTTTCTAAAATTTCTTTTTATGACTAATAAAAACATTTTCATTCCATGAATTATTTATGTGTATTAAATATTTGAATATTTTTACGTTTTTTCGTACTTTTCTAAAAGGTTATTTCCATAAAACGTACAATTTCTCTTGAAAAATGGAATTTTTAGAATTGAAAAATGGTATTTTTTAAAGTATTTTTTTAAAAATATCCTCCTGAAATTAATTTTTCAAAGTAGTTTTCTAAAAGTACCTTTTAAAAGTACCTATCTGATTATACCTTTTAAAAAGTAATTTATTCAATAATAAAACAAATGCTTTAAAATCGTTTGTTGCTTCAAAAAAGTATGAAGGCAAGTTAATAAATTCTTATAAAACTCTAAGAATTCTGTACCCAAAAGGTACGAACATAATCCAATTGATATTGGACCACACTGACTGTCTATCCGCCTGCCGCAGATACCTATCCCTTGAACTGCAATAGTCAGAAAACAAATCTTGTTTTTGAAGAGTTTTTTTAAAATTTCTTAAAACGTAACAAGAAGATGCCGGAAATCGCTACAGAGTTTGCATCATTATGACGTATATGGTCATATGTTTATAAACGCAATATCATTTATCTCATCTAGGAACGAGAAGATAAAAACGCAACAAAAATTACTATTATCCAACTGTAATATTTTAAACGTTAATACGTTAAAAATCGTTATTTTTAATACTATTTAATTTTTGTAATAAAGTAAATTTCTGTTAATTTTTTATTGGAATTACGAAAAAACTTAATTTAGTAAAACAAATCGTCTTGGGGTCATTAGACGAGTTCAAGATTATTTCAGGGGTACCGCAAGGATTCGTTCTTTCTCCTACCCTATTTCTTATTTTTCTAAATAACCTTCTTCGTAAAACTTTCAATCCTATTTAATCTTTCGCAGATAACAGCACCATTTGTCATTCGTATTTATTTGGTAATAAGCCGAACCAGTTGGAGGTGCGGTCCAAACGGCGGAACATGAATGATACGCTCAATCACTAACCCGCGACGATCTCCGAATGGGGTCGTGCGAATAAAGCCGATTTTAATGCCCGTAAGACGCAATGTTGCATGCTTACGCACAGATCTGTGTTTGCAAGTTGTGCTGCACCTGCTACTATGGGTGATATGTGTATTACGAAATCGGAGGCTTTTGGTGTTCTTGGCATGAAAATTCAGTGGGATATTCAGTCGACTAAACACATTTTTCAGGTTTCTAAAGAAGCCGTCAATTTCCCTCGGTTATCTAAAACGATGTAAGAGATACTTCATTCCATCCGATCTCCGTAATATTTATACCACCTATATCCGTCCAAAGATAAAACACAACTCTTATGTATAAGTCGGTGCGCCAAAGTCTATTTTGGAGTTGCTCGACCGCGTTTAAGAGACGGTGAAGAGGTTCATTAGGGACAGTAGGGTGTCCAACTCTATTGATTCTCTAGAGCATCGAGGCAACGTGGGATGTGTTTCACTGTTTTATCGTTACTACGATGGTAAGTGCTCTAAGGAAAAAAGGAAACTTGTTTACGTTACTTGTAACTTTTCTCGTTTAACTGGATTTGCGTTGAGCGCTCAAACATTTGTGCTAGATTTTCCAGTGAATCGCACTACCCATTACAGGGAAAATTCATTTTGTAGCAGAATAGTCTGTATGTGGAATAAACTCCCTCCAGAGGTGTTTCCTGTTACTTTCAATGTCGAAAATTGAAATCGAATGTCCACAAAGACTACTCCCTCTTTCTTCCTAGTTCAGGAACAGTACATTGCATGTGCAGGGTTTGTCCCTCCCCGGAGTGGAGGTCCGAAAAAAAATACTTTTGTGATTAATTGCAAGATCTAACAGTATTATAATATCTATATTAGAACTCTACTACAGGAATGACAAAAAGTACTCGTGTATGGGTTCAAAACACGCTTGATATATTCATTTAATTTGTAACAGTCATCTTTCGGTAAGTAGACTTCATGCGATTATTCTTCAACTTTATGAGAGTTGAGAGCACAGTAAGGTATCGAAAGCTGCTCAAAAGAGAGCTTTAATGCAGAGAGTATTCTTAAATTATGAAATTGATGAAAAAAAACGAATAATTTTGTTTAGAGGTTTTTAGGAAAAATTTAAGGTGCGACTTATGCTTTAAAGCATTTCAGACAAGGAATGAGGGAGTTAAGTAAATTGTAAGTGGTTTGGATGTTTACGTGGCATATTTTTACAAATAAAATTAAAATGAATTTGTATTAAAAAATTATTTTTTTCAGGGGGATTGTGGAAAAAATATATTTAAATTTCGGAGGCGAACCTTGGTCGCGGTGATTATATTATGTGACTTGAGCTCTTCATGTTGCAATCGGACTGTGCAATAAAACATTTTTTCTTAAACTGAAAATTACGTGAGTCTTACGAAAGCGTTTTAATTTTGCTGACGGCACTGCTCTTTCTCGTACTCAGTTTGAGCGGAAACTTATATCACTAACAGCGAAAGGATTTTTGAAATATTATTTTTTTAAACAAATTAAAATATATTTTAATTCTTATTTAATTTTTTATTAATTTTGTTTAAATAAAAAGTTTAAGTTTGTTTATCCACTCAAAGCTTATTTTTTTAAATTTCTTGCATTTCCTTTGTACAATCTTTGCGGCAGCAAAATTATCGGCATTAAAGAAGTACTAGAAATGATATTGAACACAAGTAAAGTGAACAAAGCGAACAAACACCACCGCACACATGCAAATTATTATTTAATGCGCAAAAAGATATAAAAAAAAGCTGAAGAACTTTGCTGATATGACCAGAGTATAGGATGATGGAATTAAGGTCATCTACACCATACAAAACAAATCGAGACAATAGTTTCTTTGCAGCTGCCTTTTTTACTTGCTGCTGCTGCTGCTCCTAATCACTCAACAAGTTTGCAGCTGGAATATGTAAATAAATAATTGTAAATAAATATTCGCCAAACACTTGTTAAACTCAAGTATGAAGTTTTATTTTTTAGGGTGAAGATGTGCAGTTAAAAAATTTCAATTTCTATGATTTTTATAACTATAACACTTATGTACGTTCTAACATATCGCCTTAATGCAGTGCATGTACAAATGGATGAAGTTTGTTTTTAATAGAAAATCAAATTTTTAATTCATTTGAATACATTTTTTGTTATTTTCTAACACTCTTTTGTTAATTTCTTTGCTTTCGTCGCGTTATGTATGTGAGCTTACTTCAATGTCGACTCATTGGTAAAACTTTTCCCACCATGAAAATGTTTAAGTTATTTGCCATAACAAGAAATTGTATAAAGAAATTATTTCTAATTGAATAGTGGCAATTACTTTTCTTCTTGTTTGTTCGTCATGTAATTGGCCTCTTATTGTTTTCTGCTTTCTGCTTTCTATTTTATCACATTATTATGTTTTATTTGATTTGAACAATTTAAGGAATTTCTAAAAAATAGATTGAAAAATAGCAAACAGATTGATTGCTTATCTAGCTGAACAGTCAGTAGTAGTCAGTAATCAGATATATTAGATATTTTTAATTGTGAATACTTTTATTGGATGTTTTTAACAAAATGTAAAAAGAAAAAACAAATTAAACTCAAACACGTACAAACTAAAATTTGCTTTTGATTTCGTTTTTCGTGCTTTTTGCATCAGAAACTTACAAAATTCCATAGTTTTTTTGTGTTGCTTTAGTACCTGGTTTTCATATCTATTTGATGCAAATACGTATGTAACTCTAATTATCAAAGAGAATTTTCACACACATTTTAATTTTCACATAAAACTTGCTAACATCACAAATATTTGTTTTATTAGTCATTTAAGTTCTGTTTTTGCATTCTTTAGGTATGACTAAAATTTTGTAACCTCAAAACGGGTTGCTCTTTTCTCTTCAGAAAAACAACTTTGGATGCTTGTAACAGAACAATCCGTTATTTGTATAATTAAAATATGAGTCATTGCACACAACCTGCTGAGTGCAATGGTTGAAGAAACTTTAAAGGAAATTTAGATTTGTTGGCTTAAAAGGGTTGAACTCTCAAATATTTTACAGGTTTTTATTTTGAGTTGAAATCGAAATTCTCTATTTCATTTTTATTTGTGCAATTATATGCTGAAGAATCGGCAATTGTCTCTATTTTTAAGAAAACGAAAACAAAAAAAACAATTTTTTCAATTTTGCGTCTTAAAAAATTTTAAACGAGCTTTTTTGTTTACTCCTTTAGTCTACGCTAGAAAAGCGATATTGCTGTGTTACAGCATTTTAACATTTTTGGCATTTTATTTTTTGATCTAGAGATTTATATTTTTTATTTTGTCACGTAATTAGAATAAGTGTGTAGATAGTCATTTTGATGTCATCATGTGAGAAATTACTCCCATAAAGCATGGAAACCAGACATTGACTTTTATATTTCAGTTGCGATACCTTGTCATATTAATTAAATCTAAAACTTTCTTTGAATTTTAATCATAGAAATAGTCAGCGATTTGGTTGACATCTTCATCATAGTTTAACGTGAACATCGAACCTAGCTCTTGTAACACTAATACTATTTATTCAGCAATTTAAAAAAAAAAAAATTTCATCAGTCGTAATTGTAGAAAGATTTCATCCGACAGAAAAAGGATTCTAAAAAAAAATCCATTTACTATAAGTTGTGTTACAAATTTTAATTATCATCAGTAATAAATTATAATAATTATTTTTCCTGATTATTTTTAAATAGAACACTTTAAAAACTTTAATCGGGGAAAACTTTTCTCTAGAAATCTTTCATCTCTGATTATTTTTCTACAGAAAACTAAAATCTGTAATAATTTTTTTCTAGAAAAGTTTAATCTGTGACAATTTTTCTCTAGAAAACTTTAATACAAGAAAATTTTTCTAAATAGAACTTTCCCTGTAATAATTTTTCTCTAAAAAACTTTCATCTGTGATAATTTTTGTATAGAAAATTTTCATCTGAGATTATAATTCTATAGAAAACTTTCCATCTATAACAACTTTTCTCCAAAAAACTTTCATCTGCACCACTCTTTCCTGTGTAATCATTTTTCTAGAGAAATCTTTCATTTCTGATAATTTAGAAAATTTTCATTTTTGATGATTTTTCGATAGAAAACTTTTATTTTTTAATAATTTTTCAATAGAAAATTTTCATTTATAATAATTTTTCAATAGAAAATTTTCATTTTTGATAATTGTGCAATAGAAAATTTTCATTTGTGAGTTTTTTCAATAGAAAATTTTCATTTATGATAATTTTTCAATAGAAAATTTTCATTTCTGATAATTTTTCAACAGAAAATTTTCATTTGTGATAATTGTTCAATAGAAAATTTTCATTTGTGATAATTGTTCAATAGAAAATTTTCATTTCTGATAACTTTTCAATAGAAAATTTTCATTTATGATAATTTTTTAGTAGAAGATTCTCAGTTATGATAATTTTTCTATAGAAAACTCTCATTTACCATAATTTTTCTATAGAAAACTTTCAATTATGATAACTTTTCAATAGAAAATTTTCATTTGTGATTTTTTCAATAGAAAATTTTCATTTATGATAATTTTTCAATAGAAAGTTTTCATTTATGATAATTTTTCTATAGAAAACTTTCATTTATGATAACTTTTCAATAGAAAATTTTCATTTATGATAATTTTTCAGTAGAAGATTTTCAGTTATGATAATTTTTCTATAGAAAACTCACATTTATGATAATTTTTCTATAGAAAACTTTTATTTATGATAACTTTTCAATAGAAAATTTTCATTTGTGATAATTTTTCAATAGAAAATTTTTATTTATTATAATTTTTCAATAGAAAATTTTCATTTATGATAATTTTTCAGTAGAAGATTTTCAGTTATGATAATTTTTTTTAAGAAAATTTTCATTTATGATAATTTTTCAATAGAAAATTTTTATTTATGATAATTTTTCAGTAGAAGATTTTCATTTCTGATAATTTTCTATAGAAAATTTTCATTTGTGATAATTGTTCAATAGAAAATTTTCATTTATGAAAATTTTTCTATAGAAACTTTTTATTTTTGATAATTTTTTTATAGAAAATTTTCATTTATGATAATTTTTTTATAGAAAATTTTCATTTATGATAATTTTTCAATAGAAAATTTTTATTTAAGATAATTTTGTAATAGAAAATTTTCATTTATGATAATTTTTCAATAGAAAATTTTCAATTATGATAATTTTTCAGTAGAAAATTTTCAATTATGATAATTTTTCAGTAAAAGATTTTCAGTTATGATAATTTTTCTATAGAAAACTCTCATTTATGATAATTTTTCTATAGAAAACTTTCATTTATGATAACTTTTCAATAGAAAATTTTCATTTGTAATTTTTTTCAATAGAAAATTTTCATTTGTGATAATTGTTTAATAGAAAATTTTCACAGTGAAAATTTTTCCGCAAAAAATTTTGTTTTCTATTAAAAAATTTTGTGCAGTCACTGCTTTTATATATTTCTAATTATTTTTCTATAGAAAATTTTCCTAAAAATAGTTTTGGAATTTTTTTAAACTGTATAAACTTTTTTTTTAATTTTATGTTTTAAAAATCTGTTTCAATAGATAGATATTTTTTTGTCGAAATTGTTTTTCTAAATAAAACATTTGTTAGACTCACACACACAAAACACGACACAATTTAAGTAATAAATTTTATATATTTTTAGCTGCCTTGCAATTAACTAAAACAGTACAAATTCAGAAAGGAGAGTCAGGTTAAAAGATAAATTCTTTAAGCAATTAAACAACTAAACAACTGCTGATATGCGTTTCTTTCTGTTACAAATGGCAGCTCATAAAGTTGTTTGAGAATTAATCACACTTCATTGAGTTGAAATTTGTTTACGTGCGTAAACTTCGTATCTAAAACTTATTTACAAATAGACAAAATTTAAAATAAAATAAAATATACAGAACTACAAGTATCTGTTAAAATACACATGATCCATATCCATATCGAATTTACATTTAACACATTTAGTTCAATAAACTCATGTGTATTTTACTTTATAAATTTTTTTTAATTTTTTACTTCATGTTTAAACATGTCATTAATTGAAAAAGGAACATAACGATCATTACAAGTATTTATGGTTGTGTACCGAACTTTTGTACACATGTACTTTATGTCACTTGTATTTTTTGATACCAATATTTTTGTTGTTTTGTTTTGTTTATTTGAAACGGTAAATAGCACCTGCTGCTTAATCATGCATTAATTTAAATTTGAAATAGGTTTTGGTGGTGTAGGAGTCTGTTTGTCAGTTGCTTGTAACATTTTTAAAGTGCTGTTTAGTAAATTGTAAGTGAAACAATTTACTGTCTTAACAGTTGAAACGATTTTAAAGTTTTAGTAACTTCGAGGGAGAGTTGTACTTGGTTATGTGTAATGAAACTATGACGTCAGTCAACCACGACTGAAAAAGCTCTCAGTGAGAAGAATAATATACACAAAACACAGAGAGTATCGAAATCAAACATCTTGGTGGCAGAGCAGAATGTTAAAGTGAAATAATCTCTGCATTGCTCCGATGCTTCGGTGATCAAATGTTGTAGCGCTGTATTTCTTTCTGCAGCGGAATATTTGTTTTACGAAAATCATATTTTCCATAGAAGGTATTATAAAGTTAGCGACCTCAGTAGCTGATAACATTTCTTAAAACATGTTACATTTTTTCTAGACATGTGTTTCCAATATTTATTGGGGAAGTGGATTTCGCTTGATATTTATATGGGAATAGATGGAGTAATAAATAATAAATTGTAAATCATTTTTAACAATTTCTTTTGATCAACTTGCAGGTTTTTAATATGATAATCTGCTGATGTAGACCAAATTGAGAGCGCATAGAAAATTATTGCTTGAAATTTAGATTTGTATATCACATTTTTTTATTATGAATATTAAGCTTGTAGTACCTGTTTAATAACTGGAAGAGTAATCTAGTTAATTTATAAACTTTATTTAAACTTAAGTTTAGGTTTCAGAACTACACCTAAGTATTTAACCTTTGCCAACTAGGGAATAGAAATGTTGTCAATAGGTAAATAATATGTTGCTTTAAAGTAAATAATCTAATATTCTTTTAGAAAAGTTACAAGTATTTTCCATTTCGAAAAATATGCATTTACAGCTCACGAAAGAATTTCAGAACTGAGTTTGGCGGTATCGTCTGCAAATATGGAGCTTGTACAGCCGTTTAAAGTAAGAAAATCTGGTGTATATATGCATATTGTATAATATGGGTGAGAGACAATATCCCTGGGGGCAGCCAGCTAATATTTCTTGTTCTGAAGAATTGGCTAATCCAATAGAGACGGAAAAACTTTTGTCGGAAAAGAAAACTAGAGACCATTTTAATTAGCAAAGAAGGAAGGCTTAATCTTATCATTTTATAGATTAGCTCATTATGCCAAATGGAGTCGAAAGCGGCGTTAATATCCGGCAGAACCATTCCTGTTGATTTTCCATGGAAGAAATCAGACTAAGCGATGTTTTTTTTATTCTGACAAGGGGCTGAGTAGAATAATGATTTCTACGGAAACCAAATTGTTTTGATTGTGAGTCCATAATTTCAATACGTTGTTCTTTAATAAATTTTTCGAGTATTTTGCTTAGAGTGGGTAGGAGACTTATCGGTCTTTTTTTCAAAGAGAAATAGCACTTCAGGCAACAATGCCTATTTAGTCAAGTACCGTGCTACATCTTTAGGAAAAGGATAGAGAAGATATCAGACAGGTGGTGAAAGTAGAAGAGGATAGTTACGGAAATTAACTGTCGTATAAAGACAACACAGTGACCATGCCTTCATCACTGAGCAGCCCCACCGATAGTCAATTTTTATTTTTGTAGTAAAAAAAACCAAGGCCTTTTTTTGGGAATCGAACCCACAAACCCCAGTCTTATAAGCTAGTACACTACCTATAAGCCTACAGGGGAACATGTAGGCACAGGTTTGCCTGGGCCTCGTATCGGTCGTAGGCATGAATTAATAAGCTCTGTGATAAAATTTACTCCTTTTTTTGGTAAGAATTTTAAACATTTATTCGTTATTCCATCTTTTCCACAGCTTTTTCTTGGCTACAGATTTTTTATTAAAGAAAATATTTTATCTGCTGAAACACTTAATTGGCTTCAGAAATTGCGGCATTAAAATGGTCAATACCATTGTTCACTTCTGTTGTAAAAGCAGGAGTGCTAAGGTTAGATGAAATTGAGTGATTCAAGCTAAAAACTTGAGCCAGTATTTCACATTTCCACTGTGGTGTAATGAATTTTTCGTTATTATATTTTAATATGGGAATTGGAGTAGATTTCTTCTTTAAAATTTTTTATATATTTCAAAAATTTAAATCTTCTTATTTTTATTAATAACTGAAAATTTAAATTATTTGAAATCTATTTGCATCTTCTCTGTCTCGTCAACCGCATAAATGTTTTGTTTCAAGTTCTAATTAAAGCAAATTAACATGACGTGAATTTCTTCTTCTTACTTGTAACCATAAGATACATATTTAAAACAAATAAAAAAAGTTATTTCCAAAGATGCTTAATCCAGACGTAGGTTTTTGGCTTGTTAAAAATCCAGAGTAACAAAATTTTCTCACCTTGAAAAAACAAAATAACAGACTCTTTATTCTCATATTTAAATTCACACTCTTTGAAAAAATGTGCGTGTGAGTCTCTGAGCAGCCAACCGCCATAATCTCTACGACTTTGCAGAGGTCGTTCGTTAACTTTAATATGAAGATCACAACAAAAATTTGAAATATGGACAGGCAACTCACAAGGTAAAAACAGACAAGCTTAGAGCAAAAGAAAAAAATTTGAATAAATTATAAATAATAATAAAAACAAAAAAAAAAGTAAAAAAAATAAAAACAACAAAAACTGCATAAAATACGATCATAGATAAATTAATATAATTTTGAGGTAAATAAACGAAACAAATTGCGCGCAAATATATTTGGACTTTTGATAATTAATAAAAACAATAAAAGTTTGATAAGTACAGGATGACCCACGGAAAGGTATACTACTCTGTTTGTTTATAATTTTTGATTAAATGAAAAAGAATTGATCTTATATTAATAAACGATTTATTTAATATGGAAAACAATATCAGATAAATGTCCGTCTCTGTTAGCCTTCCAAATGCGAGCCGTTTTGAGCACACTTTTCATTAAATTCTCTCTCACGCGGTATGTCATTAATTTTATCACGAATATTTTGTTTGAGTTCCTCAAACGTTTCTGGTTTGTTTGCATAAATCTTGCTTTTCATATATCCCCAGAAAAAGACCCCTGGGGCACATTGATATGTTTTGAATTGAATGTTTTGGAATCTCACCGTCATTACATGTGTCAAAGGGGGTAAAAAGGAGCCCAGTCCACTTTAAGGCTAGCAGGAGCCAACTGGACAATCTACGGGAATCAATAAAACCCCGGAGTTCAGCTATTTGTATTTTTAGCCTTTTAGCTGATTATTGTGTTGGCTCTTCGGGAGTACCGTGGTGGTTGTGGTTTCGAGGCCCTCATTCACAATGAACACAATGAATGGTGCAGGTCCAGTGAGCATGATTACGGTTGTGTTCTTAAATTTTATTAAGCTTTGTCCGTTCTGGACCAGGATTTGGATAGTCTCCAACTCTTCATCAAGGAATAGGAGCGTTGGCCAACTACGAGCTCTTGAAGTTGCAACTAGGAATGACTGGAAGATATACGTATCTGAAGGCCATATAGGGCGAGGATGACGCTACATTTCATCCACAGTGGTATGACCCACCGTCTGGTTATGGCTTACACAGTTGGGTACAAACGTAAATCTTATCATGCATCCCCACAAAAAGAAGTCCGGAGCAGTCAAATCAGGCGACCAATCAACATCACAATTTATTGAAATAACTTGTTGTGGAAAGAGGTCTCACAGTAATTCCATTGCAATCCTGGCTGTATGCGATGTGGCACCGTCTTGTTGATACCACATGTTAATCAGGCTCAAAACATGCGTTAAAAAGTTTTCAATCATATCACAATATCGCTCCCCATTCACATTACGCCGTTTTCAGTTTCAAAAAAGTGAGGTCCAATGATTCCTCCTGACCAAATTACGCACCAGACTGCCACTTTTAATGGATGCAAAGGTGACTGTTGAATAATTTAAGGGTTTCTCATTCCCCAGAACTAACTATTCTGTTTATTCACGATTCTGTTATTCTGTTATTTATTTATTTTGTTTATTACGATTTTTTCATGAAAATTGGGGTTGTCATGGGCGAGCTGTAACATCCTGTTGGCATATATACGGCAGCAAAAATTATCTTGTGGCAGAAGCTATTGTGTCAATTGAATCTTATATGGAAACAAATGCGAATCCTTGTGCACAATTGGGGCCAAAGTTGTTCTTTCAAGACCAAGCTCCTGAGCACGGCGTCGAATTGAGGTTGATGGATTGTTTTGAACACTTGCTTGAACAGCAGTAATGCTTTCAACCGATTTTTGCAGTACGTTGCGGTCCATGCTTGGGCCTTTCAGCTACAGACTCTCTTTCTTCGAAATCATTGACTAAACGATAAATAGTGCGTTTTTTTGGGCACATTAAGTCTCCCAAAAATTTCACGTAACTTTCTCATTGTCACAGCAATCGATGATTGATTTTGATAAAATGTCTTAACGATTAAAACACGTTGGTTTATCGAATAAATTTGCCACGTATTTATTAATATGGCGGCAAAACAAAGTAGTATACCTTCCCGGCGGACACCCTGTATTTTGAAAATGTGTAAATAAAAATTTACAATATAAAATTTAATTTTTTTTTAATTAAGTAGATGTTAAGGACCCAGAAACGTTAATGGATTTATGCGAAAAAGGGTTTCTAATTTTATTTAGAAATTTTCAGAAATGTAAAAAATTATTCGTATTGGATTGATGCTGGTTTATTTGTGGACAACAGATTAAAAAAATTTTATAAGCTTTGTATTCTTGAGTCCGTCTGTTGAATATCTAAAATCCTGAGGTCAGAATTTTAGTAATCGATGAATTTAACTCTTTGACATCTCTAAACCGATTAATTCTTTTCGGCAACTTCAACGCAAAAGATTGATGCCTTACAGCTAACTAACTGCATGGTTGCTTATTTTAGTATGTAATCATGTTTACCAATGTTTTCCAAATCTAAATTTCTTTTTGGAAATATTTCTTTTCTAACAAAATTTCCATGTTAAAGGTTTTAAAAATAGTCCATTTGCAAGAGATCATCCTATAAAGTTATGTCTCCTTATTTAAAGGAGGTAGTTCCACAATATTGTTAATTATATTTTTATTAAAAAAAAATAATAATATCTTAAATACGTTGTACGATGAGTTATTTTATTATCATGGTTACAAATATTTTTCGAATCGTAAAGGTTCATTGAATTTGAATGCGGATGAGTTTAACTATTTGAAAAAAATCATTGAGATCCAGCAATTTATTTTTCCACAACACTCTTTAACCCAACGTAGGCAGTTGATTTGAATTTTAAATCCAATTTCCTCAAATATTTTTCTCAAATTATATTATTTTTTCTAACAATGGGCGAGCGTGGGATTTTATTTACCGACTTGTATTGTTTGCATTTTTACTTAAATAATTTAAAAAATTAAAACTATTTTTAACGTTTTCACAACAATTTCAATAATTAAAATTTTATTTAAAAACATATAAATTGAATATTCAAATAATAAATTTATTTTTTTATAGCTGCGAATTTAAACTATTTAAATAATTTTTTATTTAAAATTCTTAAACACGCAACAAAATATGCGATCTGTTTTTATTTTCTATCTTTAATTCTATTTTATATTGCTGAAATATTTGTTTTTATATA
Source organism: Trichopoda pennipes (assembly GCA_030448955.1). Classification (NCBI taxonomy): domain Eukaryota; kingdom Metazoa; phylum Arthropoda; class Insecta; order Diptera; family Tachinidae; genus Trichopoda; species Trichopoda pennipes. The sequence goes on along the minus strand of JASKUP010000017.1, from coordinate 25,443,565 downwards.
AATATTGTCTGTTGTTGTTTCTGTGGTATTTAAGAAACTTTTAAATAAATGTCACGTTACTTTAATTGTGTTAAAAGTAAATATTATTGCATATTTGTAGAAGTATTTTTCATTTAAAAAACAAAACTTAAATTTTTATTTATTTATTTTTATTCAAAAATGTTTTTTGTTAGAACATTATTATTGTTGTTTTTGTTATCAGATAATTAAATGACCTCACGTTCAGCTGGGTGTTTAAGAAACAACAGCATAAGAGAGCTTAACGCATGAAAACATCTCCTGCATTAAATACATTTAATGCACATCTCAGAGATGGCATAAGAAATTGTTTGAATGCTCAAGCTTTTATTTTATTTTATTTAAACAACACAAATATTTACAAATTTATAAATTTTCTTATAATCGACCTTCGTCTCATTTTTTTAAAAAGAAATTTTAGTAAAAATTTTTCATTGTCACGAAGTTGACATTGTTACTTGTCATCACATAAAAATACGACGTCAACTGTGAAAAATGTATTCAAATTTCATAACCCCAAAAATGTTAAGATCATGCGGAAGGTATGGATACAATCATACAGTCATATATTATTGTGTTAAAAATATATATTGAGAAGTTAATTTACCTGTTGATTTTGAATAAAGTGTTTTCGACTTTGAGACAAAAGCCATCGGCTCAACAAACTTTACAAGCTTGAGCAAGTTTTTATTCAAGCAGCACAGCTTTAAGAACCACCATAGCAGGCTTGTGGTTCTTTTGGTAGCCTTAGATGGGCAGATATTCTTAGCGCTTCGGCAGGGTTTTTCAAGCTGCCAGATGATTAGGAACTATCTTAAAAATAGAGTGGTCATCTACAGCAGAACCAGTGGCATAAGGAATGGAGATTGCCTCCGGAGCTGTGCAGTGCTTCATACTGGTCCCCGATCTAAGGAACGCAAGCTACAATGGAATATTGAGAATGGAAATGCCTGAGGGCTCGTTTTTAGTCGGATACGCTGACGATATTGCGGCGGTCATCCAGGTGATATTAAGGACCGAGACATGGCTTGATTCACACGATGGATGATGTAATGTTAAGCACTTAGAGGATGGTGAGTTACCTCGTGGTCCCCCTCGGGGGAACATTGATATGTTTTGATGGAAATCCACCAACATTACATATATCAACGGGGGCTGGCAGGGAGTCAACTGGAAGCTCGACGTTGTTTCCACGGGTATCAGTAAGCCCCAGAGTTCAGATAATTGGTTTCTTAGATTTTTAGCTGTTCTCTGTCTGATTATTGAAGTAGGCTCTTCGGCAGTATCGTCGTGGTTGTGGTTTTGCGGCGCTCATGAATTTTGATTAAGGGGCCAGGATCATCTTATCTTTAATAAGAACATTTGGTGAATGATCTGGATCCAGTGATCATGCTTGCCATGTGTTCTGGACCAGAAGTTGTATAGTTTCCAGTTCTTCAGCAAGGAGTGGTGGTCGACGACCCTATATTTAAACCTCTGAAATTGGAACTGGGAATAACCTATTGCTAGAAATTAGACTTTGGCTTCCTAGGGCGCGGCGCACGTATCATATCGCTCGTGCTTTGACTACCGTCGAGTAATGGCATACACACGCTAGGTACCGACGTAAATCATATCACGCATTACCTCGGGGTTCCCCGCCAGGGGCACATTTATCGGTCTTTATAAAACTTCGACTATCTAGACCTGTGCAACTGGGGGTATAAGGAAGCCCAGTCCCCTGAAGTCAGCAGGGGCGCTGCTTTTCACTCACAGTGGTCTGACCACTATCTGATTAGGGCTCACTGTCAGGCGCAGATGTAAATCATATCACGAAATTACCTCGGGGTAAGGCTGGACCCAAAGTTGACATACTGGAATCAAATCCAACACTCAACAAAAGCGGCGAAGATAACGGCACAGCTCGGCCGACTTATGGAGAATATCGGGGAACCCAATCCAAGTAGGTGAAGACTACTGATGGAGGCCTACAACAGCATTCCACTATACGGGAGTGAGATATGGGCGCAGACGTTAAGCATCAAATGCAGGGCAAAGGCTTTACTGTCGGTGCAGAGAACAGCGGCATTGCAGGTCGCTTCTGTTTATCGCACTGTATCGGCACCTGCTATTCTCGTAATAGCCGGAATGCTGATTTACTGGCGATTGAGCGAAGAAGAATCTACTACGCTAGGCGGAATAACTCTCTGGCAGCAGCCGATGTAGCTGCCATAAAACGGGAAATCATAGAGAAGTGGCAGATGCGATGGACGTACCAAATTATCCTGGTTTTGGAAAAATGGATATACGGTGAGAACGGAGAGGTAAATTTCTACTTAACGCAGATGCTATCGTAAGTACCTGTACGATATGGGGAAATGCAGCACATGCTTTTGCGTTTACGAGGAGGATGATGTGGTGGAGGACACTGACCACACTTTTTTTAAGTGCCACAGTTTTGGGCTGAATACCGCACGGAAATGGAGACATAAACTGGCCGAACAACAGCAGCGATAATCGAAAAAATTGTTAGCAAAATGATGTTCTGTTCTGTATGGTGACGATGAATCAGCACTAGCTTGGTACTGACAGTGGCTACCTGGACCCAGGCTTAGTAAAACAGGGCCACACTGGACAGTCTAAATTCTCTATAGAAAATTTTCACTAGTCATGATTTTCTTTAAAAAATTTACAGTAGTCATTAATTATACAATTGTATACAATTGCCTTCAGTCATGATTTTTTTATAAAAAAAATGTTATTGGTTATAGTATTTCTGCAGAAAATTTTCATCAGTCAAGATTTTCTTATAAAAAGTTTTTCAGTCTTAAATTCTCTGTAAACAGTTTTCACCAGTCATGATCTTTCTTTAAAAAAAATTCTTCAGTTCATGGTTTTTCTGTAAAAAAATTTCTATAAAAATTTTATGAATCATAATATACGAGTATGCATAAAAAATTAATCAAATAAAATTTGTCTATAGAAAATTTTCTTCAATCAGGATTTTTCTATAAAAAAATTTCATTAGTCATAATTTAAAGTCGAAGAATTTTACATTCGCAATTGATTATTTCTATTGTAATTGATTATTATTTATAAAAAAAAGTCAAATAAAGGACTATTGTAATTATTTTACTATCTCTAGTATATTTATAACACTTTTATCAAATGCCACTAAAGGGAACTTAATGGGTTAGCGTTTAAATTTAATTTCTTTATTTCGAGAAGTATACGAAGATATTAGATCAATCAGAACATTTGTCGCTTTGTCGCTTGGGGTGTATGTTTTCTTGAGGAATAAAATTCTTTCACTTACAAAACATTATTGTTTCCTTTCAAAAAAAATTTCTTTAAGAAAAATCGTTTATTTACACTTGAATATTTTCTTTTCTTTTTCACAAAAATTTTCTAAGGAAAAAATTGGAAAAATGATTTTTAAGTGTCTGGCATATGAAGGGGAGGGAAAGTACTTAAATATACATACTTATTATTTCAATACATACATACATATGATATTTCAATTCTCAACCATAGCAAACAAATTTTGTAAAATGATGTTTTTGATGTTTTCTATAGAATTTTCTCTTTTTTAATTACATGACTGTTTATGAAAATTATCATAATCAACCGAATGGTAGCAGTCGGAGACAAAATTTTTTTCCAATTGTTTACATTTGAGAAAAACAATTTCGTCGTGGTATTCACAAAATAAATAAATTACAAATGTATGTACATACTTACATACATATTGTGCGTACGCTGTAGGAATTAAAAATGGACATGGCGGCTTCAGATAAATGGAAAGAAAAATTCATTTTGATTTCTCAAAGAAAATGAGACTTCAATTGAATGCAAAGACAAAAATAAAAGAGTTTAATTTTTCATATCACAACTTTATTTGTGTGTATCCCTAGTATACAGGATGTCCACCGGGAAGGTATACTACTTTGTTTTGCCGCCATTTTGGTAAATATTAGTGCTGATAGTTCGTATTTAACAGTTCATATTTCGCTGCTCAAAAAAGTGTTCAAAACAATCCATCATCCTCAATTCGACGACGTGCTCAGGTGTTTGGTGTTAAAAGAACAACTTTGTCCAAAATTTTGCACAAGGATTTGCATTTGTTTCCATATAAGATTCAGTTGACACAAAAGCTTCTGCTACAACACCATTCATGCTGCCGCACATATACCAATAGGATGTAACAGCTCGCCCATGACAATCTCGATTTTCATGAAAAAAAATCATAATGAATGACGAGGCGCATTTCTATTTGAATGGATATGTGAATAAACAGAATAGTCGGTTCTGGGGAATGGGAAACCTTCAAGTTATTTGACAGTCACCTTTGCATCCATTTGAAAAAAACAGCGATTGTCTAAAATCGCTTTTATTTTTGTCGGATAAGTTTTTCAAATCTCATTAATTTATTCTACATGTGAGTGTGTGTTTTATGGAGAACATAAAATACTCTTTCTACCACATTGACGCGAAAAACAACATTTTTGTATTCTTGCACTTGTTTAGTGGCAGCAATCAGAAAACCCATAATAATCTTAAATTAGCTTAGCTTATTTGGGATTATATCCTTTAAATTTAAATTATTTTCATACCTGTTTTAAGCGCTTAACGTCTAAGAGCAGCTAAATTTTTAAAATTAATTTTCTTGGCCTATGGCTGCTCAGATCTGTGTCGAAAATTATTCGTTTAAAAGCTTTTGAAGTTTTTTGTGATATTGTTAGATTTCATTAGGATTAGAAGGGAACTTTTGTTTTTACATATTTTTTTTATTACTTTATCAATTTTATTAAAATACAATTATATTTTCATGTTCATTCATGTTTCTTTAAATTTAACTTTTAATTTTTGTGAACTTCTGAATTTAATTTCCAAAACATTCTTTTCAAGGTTGACCTATTTGAAATTTAATAAAATTGTTGGCCTTAATCGTTTGCTTGAAAATACAAGTCGTTAAAATAAAAATTAAAGCAAAACTACCTGTTTTTACCTGTTAACCAGGCAATAATTGGATAAAGTTGTGTGGTGGTTGCCTTTAAATAAACAATAACTCATGAACTTTGAACATTATGAACTTTCAACAAAATACTTATTTCTTTAAAATGACAAAGAAAAAGAAGCAGATGAAGATCAAGCTGTAATCACCAAAGTAAATGCCTTTTAAATGTCGTAACAAAACGGAGAATTATGCTTCTTCACATTAGAAAATATTCCAGAATGCACTTAATCTGTTTATAATTTTCACTTGCCCACCGCGTAAATAATTTTTTTTAGATTTACAACTGTATTTTCGTGAAAAAAACCAGAAAAACTAACTGTTGTTAAATACAAATACAAATAAATGTGTGTGAGCGTAGATGCGTTTATTTAAATATTTGTTTTTGTTTTCTGAGGTGTTGATTTTGTAAATATTTTTCATAGTTTGTGTCTAAGCATGGGTGTGTGTGTGTTTATGTTTTTTCCTTTTGGGATGAAATTAATACTTTCTTATCTCTCCTAGTGGTTCGAAATTCCCTTTTATATAAAAGGGAAGAAAATATTTTCTTCTCTTTGTTTGAAATGCGATATGAATCGTATTGAATGTTTTGTTGTTTTTATTTATGAGCTGCTTCACTTTTGTTTTTATTTTATTTTATTTTCATTTTATTTATTTTTGTTTATTTATACAAAAATATTAGTTTGAACTCTTGATGTATTTTTTCTTTGTTTTGTTTTGGTTGTTTAAAGATCGGAATATTTTTTTGTAGGGAAATCTAAATAATCAAAGTTAATGTGCAGCTTATTATGTGCAGTGTAGAGTAATTATGTTAAAATTATTCTTCTTTTTAAGAAATTTTAATAAATTATTAATTTATTAATTAAGCATTAGGTCTTTAATTTAAAATTCAGTTAATCTTTATTTTTTATTTTTTATATTAATTCTCGATATTTCGCCAAGCCAATGGCATCTTCAGAAAAAGCAGAACGTGAAGATACCAACCCCAATTATTTGAAGAAATTTTGATAAATAATATAAAAAAAATTAAGATTAACTGAATTTTTTAAATTAAAGATCTAGTGCTTAATTAATAAGTTACTAATAAAATATTAGAAAAGTCAAATAACTGTAATTATAGATACATACATACAAACATACGCACATATTTATATATATTTAATAAAGTATTAATTAAACTATTCAACTATCAATGAAATTTGTTTTAAGTAACAATCATATTTTGGATAAAGTTGGCCCATCGATGCCTTCAGCCGAAAAAATATTTACAAAAATCTGACACTATTTGGATGTATATTTTCTAGGCGACAAATTCGAAGATATTGAAAAATTTTAAATGTTGTTCGTCGCTTGATATGCAAACTACAATTAAATTTTTAAAAAAATAAATTTTGTTTTACTTTTGTAAATTTCTCCTTAATATAAAGTCTTTCCTGGCTGTTTGTTCGCGAATGGATAGCGCTTTCGATGCGAATTCACAATTTTAAAACTGTGTTTTATTTCGTTATCTAGAACGTGGCTTGAATATGATGTATTCACATCGAAAGCACTCGCCATTCGCGAACAAACAGCCAGGAAAGACTTTATATTAAGGAGGAATGGGCAATAGTATTTCATTCACTGGCGGAACAAACCCAAACAATTTATTACCTTCTCCACTGAGGTGGTAACAGTTTACTGCTTAAGATTCAGGATTTTAATATCTTGAGTTTCTTCAAGAGCACTGCAGTACCTCTTTTATCAAGAGAATTACAAAACTTTTAATATGCTGTTCTGCAAACTCTCTCCTGCAAACTTTTTCTTTGAAACCCACATGTTAAATACATTTATTGAAGAAAACGTTTGGTAACCGCATAGTTTCACTTTTCGGTCCCGTAAATTAGACTGCAAGATCGTTTGAGTTAATGTCCAGACTATTTTCTGTGGGGATATGTGAAGTTGATAGTCTATGCCGATAAGTCCGAAACGATTGACAACTTGGAGGACAACATCCGCTGCGTTATTTCCATCAGCCGACAGACATAAATGTTGAAAAAAACCAGTAAATTTCATGCCAATTTACAAGAACAAAACTCGTATTTTTCAAACCACTTCAAAGTTCTAACCTCTACAAAAACACTAAAATAAATTAGCTTTTCTTTTAGTTAAACGATAACAGCTTTTTATATTTTATTAGGGTTACCATGGCCTATGTTCGAAATTAAAAAAAAAGCTAAAGAGAGTCAAAGAGACTTACTTGCACAAATATTTATTTTACTTCGATCACTAGCAACACACTGCAGAAATATCAGATATATAACCAACCAACTAAGCAAAAAGGAGATTTACAGTTAGATAATTATATAATAATTTATAAAATAGGGTGTTTAACATGTCGTTCTGTATTCAAAATTTTTTCATTTTTCGCTCTTCCAAAACACGACATTCCAAGTTTTATTACAAATAAATAAATTCAACCCAACATTTTTGTTTTGTTTTTATTTTAATTTTATTTTTTATTTTTAAATTCAAGTACTCTTTGGAATTTATCATTTCAAAAATATGTGTTTGATTTAAGCTACTTGAAAATGTTTAAAATGCTGCTTCATTGTTTCATTTGTTGATTATGAAAAAAAAAATTGAATTTGTTTATTTCATTTTCAAAATGTTTTTATTGCATTTTGAAATGTCCAAAAATGCAGTTGTGTTTGTTTACGTAAAAAGGGGTTTCAGTAAATATTTATAAAATGTGTTTATTTGTTATTGTTATTGAAACGACGTCCGCCGAATATTCAAAGGAAGGTAGACTTAGTTTTAATAGAGTCAGTAGTGGTTTGTAGTGGCAAATATTGGTTTCAACAAAAAGGGGTCAAATTACAACTAAATTACAGTTCTGCTATCGCTTCTCTTTTGCCACTTCTAATGGTTTTAAAAACACTTGAAGATTTCTGTAATCAACATTTAAGTTAAGCAACTATTTGAAATAGCTGCAATATGAAGATATTATTTGCAAGATATAATTTTATGGACTAAACAAATAAATACTCATTCTACTAAATCCTCACATCGTCCTCACCGTAAAGCAAAGGAAGAAGGCAGTGTTAAAATAAAACCTTCCGCCGGGAAGGTATACTACTTTGTTTATAATTTTGTTTAAATGAAAGTGAAAGGATCTTATATTGATAAATCTTTTATTTAATGTCGGCAATTATGTGTGGAATACAATATCAGATAAATGTCCGCCTCCGTTGGCCTCACAAATGCGAGCCCTTTTGAGCACACTTTTCACTACATTCTCACGCATTTCACGCGGTATTTCATTAATTTTATTACGAATTGTTTGAGTTGCTCAAACGATTCAAGCGTTTGTTTGCATAAACCTTGCTTTTCAGATATCCCCATAAAAAAGTCCAGAGCAGTCAAATCAGACGACCGTGGAGGCTAATCAACATCACCAATTGAATTAAATTGAATATTGAAATAAATGAAAATTGAAATAAATTTTTGTGAAAAGAGGTCTCGCAGTAATTCCATTGTTGTCCTGGCTGTATGCGATATATCACCATCTTGTTGATACCCCATGTTAATCAGGCTCAAAGCCTGATTCGCTAACCATTTCAAAGTTACCGTTAAGCCGGATTCCTTCTGACGTAATTTCACACCAGACTGTCACTTTTAACAAAAAATCTGTTTTTATATGAAAATTTAACTAAAAACTTAAAATGGCTGTATCTCCGTAAATAAGAGGAATACCGCAAAAATAAGCATAATTTGGGATCACCTACAAAAAATCGATTTTTATATGAAAATTTAACTAAAAACTTAAAATGGCTGTATCTCCGTAAATAAGAGGAATACCGCAAAAATAAGCATAATTTGGGATCACCTACAAAAAATCGATTTTTATATGAAAATTTAACTAAAAACTTAAAATGGCTGTATCTGCGTAAATAAGAGGAATATAAAGGTGACTGTTGAATAATTTGAGGATTTTCTATTCCCAGAACCGACTATTCAGTTTATTCACATATCTATTCAAATGAAAACGTGCCTCGTTAACCATTATGACAACATCCTATTGACATCTGTACGGTGGCGTAAATGGTCTTGTAGAAGAAGCGCTTGTGTCAACTGAATCTTATATGGAAACAAATGCAAATCCTTGTGCACAATTGTGGCCAAGGTATTTTTTTGAACACCAAGCTCACGAGTACGGTTTCGAATTGAGGTTTATGGATTATTTGGAACACTCTCTTGAGCGGCAGTAATGTTTTCTACCGATATTGTGGTACGTTGTGATCCTGGCTTGGGCCTATCAGCTGCAGATCCTCTTTCTTCGAAATCATTTACTACACGATAAATAGTGCGTTTTGTTGGCACGTGGTCGATATGAAGCTAAAATAAATCAGTGAGTTTGCGGAACAACTGCAAGTGAAAATAGAAACCTTTGGGCACTCAGATACCATCGGCAAAATTCATCTTATTCCTCTGCCCGATGTGTAAATATCATTTGGTTCTATTAAAGACGCTATTGGCATTTGTAGACAATCGAGATCAATCGAAATAAAAAAAAATTGAAGAGGATAATCGGAAAGCAAAAAAAAGCTACTTCAGTTAATCATTTTAAAAGAACCCATCGTCGAAAAATTCAGGCATCTCTGTACCAAAAGCCTATTTAGAGGTCGTGGATTTTTTTTTTGAAAATCGGGATTTGTTCTGGCTTTGGGAATTTTTTTTACATTAATTTGTAAATTATTACAGCCTGCTTATTACAGCAGTTAATGAGGTATTTCGTCTACAAGTTTTTGAGTATATCGGAAAAACCCTGCTTCAGAAAAAATAAATTATATCTTTGAATTTAATTTTTAAATGCAATGAATGAACTACAAAAATGTTTGCAATCAAGTTAATAAAGAGCAGAGTGCACCATTACAACAACAAAGAAACAGTAATTTCTTCTTTGGCGGTTGCTATTTATTTCCAATTTCTAAATAATTTCAAACAAAACCTTACCAGCTGCTGCTGTTCCAACAATGTGATCCTATTTCTAGGTTTAAATAAAAAAATTTACAAATTAAATAGGTCATTCGCCTTGATATTTATCTATTGAAGAAAGCGCGTTAGTGTGTGTTACGAAAAGGACTCGCGTGCAAAGATGTAAAACGAAATATTTATAAAATCTAATGAATGTGCGCTCATGTTGGTGTTAAATTATTGAATAAATTTTCTTTGCTTTGGTCTCTTTTAAATGGAACTGAATTCTTTTCTTTTTTCAATAGATGAAGAATAAAAATGTATGCAGCTGCTGTTTATTTGCTGGTATCTGTTCTGTTTTTGTACGACGGACATATGAACAATTTTATCAATAGTTTTTTTTTCTTTCCACTTTACTCCATTCTTTCTTTTATTTTCTAGTTTTAGTTTTTTTTTTCTGCACCAACACACACCCTTGAAGGAACCTCACACATCATTAATACATTTTTTTTGTGTAGATACTTTTGTACCTGGCAAGGAAATTTTCGGGAATTGTAAATTATTTTTATATACAGAAATTTCTATGCCGAGAATATCAAATTGCAAATGATATTTGAATTTTCTAAATTTAAAACAGTCGTTATTTTTATTTTTTTAAAAAAGAGAAATGAAAAATAAATTTTAGATTTTTCAATTATTTCATTACGAGAACTGGATATAGTTTTCGATATCTAAAATAACACTAACATATCTCGCACTGCTAAAAGAGAGTTGTCATGAGAACTAAATATGTATGTATGTAGGTTGCCAATCGAATTTTTTCGATAGCGCATTATATTCGGATAAATCCGATTGAATGGTTGTAGTATATGGTACGTTTCTAGTTTAACTATAAAATATTATTGTGAAGAAAATAATACTACTGGATATTTTAATTTACCTTTATTTAAGAAATGAATTTCTGAAATATCAATATGATGAATTCTACAGGGTGTCCACCGGGAAGATATTCTACTTTGTTTTGCCGCTATTTTGGCAAACATCTTGACAGTTTATATTTGGTAGTCGTGAAGTAGACACGTGGCAAATTTATTATGTGACGATGAGAAAGTTACGTGAAATTTTTGGGAGCAACAATTGGCACGCACTATTTATCGTGTAGTGAATGATTTCGAAGAAAGAGGGTCTGTAGGTGATATTCTCAAGCATGGACCACAAAGTACTGCAAGATCGGCGGAAAACATTACTGCTGCTTAAGAAAGTGTTCAAAACAATCCATTAATCAATTAAACGCCGTGCTTAGGAGCTTGGTTTTCAGAGAACAACTTTGGCCACCCCCCGGAGGCACATTACCGGTATTTGTGGAGAGTAACTATTTAGACCTGTGCAACTGGGGGAAAAAGGGAGCCCAGTCCCCTGAAGTCAGCAGGGGTACAACTGGAAGCTCCACGTTATTTCCACGGGAATCAGTTAGCCCTAGAGTTCCGCTATTTGTCTCTTTAGACATTTAACTGTTCTCTGGCTGATTATTGAGGTTGGCCCCTATATGGGAGTATCGTGGTGGTTGTGGTTTTGCGGCCCCATAACAGACAGGTCAGTTTTTTATGGTGTCCGAGTTCATTTCACCTTTAATAATACCTACCTGGTGAAATGTTCCCAGATCCAGTGAGCATGCTAGACATGTGTTCTGGACAGGAGTTGGATATTCCCAACTCTTCAGCAAGAGCCCTGCTCTGGAATCATTAAAGTTGCAGTTAGGAAAGACCTGTTGCTAGAATTAGTTTTCGGCTTCCTAGGACGAGGATGACGTCCCTATTTATGCATAGTGGTTCGACCACCATCTGATTAAGGCTCCATAGCCAGGCGCAGATGTAAATCTTAACACGTAGAACAACTTTGGCCACAATTTTGCACAAGGATTGGAATTTGTTTTCATATAAGATTCGGTTGGCAAGACCATTTACGCCGCCTTACATAAGCAAAAGCATGTTACAGCTCGCCCATAACAAATCCCATTTTCATGAATAAATTATAACGAGTGAATGGACATGTAAATAAGCAGAATAGTCAGTTTCTGAGAATGGGAAACCCTCAAATTGTTCAATAGTCATCTTTGCATTCATTAAAAGTGACAGTCTTGGGTGCAATTTGGTCAAACCGAATCATTGGACTTGTTTGGAAATGAAAACGGCGTAACGCTAATTGTGAATCGGAGGCCTTATCGTAATATGATTGATAACTTTTTAACGGCACAACTGCAGGCTTTGGCCTTGATTAACATGTGTTATCAATAACACGGTGCTACATCGCATACAGCCAGGATGATAATGGAATTACTGCGACTCACTTGCCACAACAAGTTATTTCAGGAAATCGTGATGTTGATTGTCCTCCACGGTCGCTTAATTTGACTGCTCCGGACTTCTTTTTATGGGAATAGCTGAAAAGTAAGCTTTAAACGCTTGAGCAACTCAAACAAAATATTCGTGATGAAATTAATGAAATACCACGTGAAATGTGTTAAAATGTAATGAAAAATGTGGTCAAAAGGGCTCGCTTTGGTGAGGCCAACGGAGACGGACATTTATCTGATATTGTATTCCATACATAATTGCCAATATTAAATGAAACATTTATCAATATAAGATCTATTTTTTCTCATTTAATCAAAAATTATAAACTAACAAAGTAGTATATCTTTTTGGTGAAAGGTAGTTCATTTTTTGAAATGTGTCTAGCTATTTCCTGGCTTTTTAACTTTCTTATTGTTGTTTTCATTTCCATTCGGAAATACCATACCCATAATTTTCTAATGCAAAAAGGAAAATTTATTTTTATTTGAAATATCCTTTTATAAATAGTCTTGAACTGATGTTTCAGCAATATTTAGTAGTTTTGCTTCCACCACTTTTTTCACTTTTTTAACTAAAATATTTCTTGAGGTTTTTCATTTTAAAAGTACCAAATTTATTATTAATATTTGGGCTTCAATATTAATGGGCTGAAAATAAAACTTTAAAATCCATTTAAAATATCTTAAGTACCCTACGAATACCAAATTGTTCTGTTATTTTTGTGTTTTGTTTTATTTTTCTTAATTGTAAAAATTGTCATAAATTTTTATCGGATCCGATTACAAAACATTCACTCACTTATTGTCTCAGTTTTAGGTTTTTGTTTCGTCTCTGGATATCAAACAGAACAGACACAATTCTCGTAGGAATTTCAGTTGCTTCAATGCAGGATTGAATTGACAAAATTACATCTGCTTTTTGAGCCAATAACTGAGATAAGAATATTTGAGAGAAGAAAAAAGACAAACAATTGTTTCAGATTATGTAACAACATCTGCCAAGTTGAATTATGGCAAAAAAAAAAAAAACACAAAATCAATTAAAGAAGAGTTGCCGTTGCTGCTTCTATTCTGGGACTTCAAAAAAAAATTTATTTTTTCTTCTTTTCTTTTTGTTAAAGGTGTTAAAAATGAATTTGAGCAGTGTAGCCAATTAAATATTTATTTCTTAAAACTGGTACAATAGAAAATTTTCGAACATCTAATGCCTTCTGTGTGAGTTTTTTAAGTTTTTCTTTCAAGCAATTACATTTTTTTGATTTAACACTAACACCCATTTTATTTTAATTATTTATAACTTTTTCCTTCTTTTTCCTTAAATAGTTATACTCATATTTAATAATTTAAGCTAAAATAATTCAAAGTCACGCAGACACGTCTTAATTCACATCACAAAATTAAGATTCTGCCTCATACAAGTAAAAAACTTGTTGTTGCACATTTTGATACTTCATCAGTCACCAACCAGCTAGAAAATATATTAAAAAAATATTTCAAAATGCATTTATATTTGTTTTCAGCACAAGGTGTTTTCAACAGATGAATGATGTTCTGTTTTCCGCAACGATTCTCTGCTGAAGTCGATTTAGCTATAAAACCACAAAATATTCATTGCAATCATGCTTTGCGATATGGAAACAGTAGGGGACAAAAGTTTAAAGAAAATGTTTAAAAAGTACTTTATAAAATAGCTCTAAAAATCCCTTTTAAGAAGTACTTTAAAAAAGCATTTACTAGTACATTACAAAAAAAGCTATAAAAATCTCCTTTAATTCCCTTAATAATGATAATTCTTTGGCCGCCATATTGTTTTAGCGTTTTCTGTTACAATGTTTATTGGCGGCAAATCTAATTTACCTTTGTGCACTGGGTTCAACATTTTAATTTATTGTGCACTCAAATTATTGTTGCTACTTCACATACCCTCCGGGGGCATATTTATGTTCTTTATAGTACGTAACAGCTATCTAGACCTGTGCATCTGGGGGGAAAAGGGAGCCCAGTCCCCTGAAGACAGGCAGGGAGTCAACTGGAAGCTCCACTTTATTTCCACGGGGATCAGTGAGCCCCAGAGTTCATTATTTGTCTCTTTAGACATTTAATAGTTCTCTGGCTGATCATTGAGGTTGGGCCCTATATGGGAGTAACGTGGTGGTTGTGGTTTCGCGGCCCCATATCAGGTTTGTTGTTTAATATGGTGTCCAGGATCATCTTACTGTTAATGACACCCTAAGTGAATGATCCAGTCCAGTGAGCATGCTAGACATGTGTTCCTGACAGGAGTTGGAAAGTCTCCAACTCTTTAGCAAGGTGTGATGATTTGCAGCCCTGCTCTAGAATCATCGAAGTTGCAACTAGAAAGTTCTGTTGCATAGAATTATAGCTTCGGCTTTCTAGGACGAGCATGACGTTCCAAATCATGCAGTGGTTAGATCCACCATCTGATTAAGGCTACATAGCCAGGTGCGGATGTAAATCGAATCACACAGTTGCCACTTTACATTTAATAATTCTCATTTAGTTAATCAAACTGGATTTTCTATACGAAAGAGAGACAAAATCGTTTGATTAGCTAATATGCTATATTTTTTTTCATTTCGGACCAGTACTCAGAGGATGAATCTTACTCATGGAATGCATTGTACCAGAACTAAGTAATTAGGTTATGGGGAGGAGGAAAGAGGGAGCAGTGTTTCGATTTGAATTTCCCTACATTGAATGCTACACGAAAAATTTCTGGAGGGAGTTTATTCCACATACGAACTGTTTTGCTAAAAAACAAATTTTCCCTGTAATGCGTAATGCGACTTACTGGCCAATCGACTACAAATGGAAGTGCTCTCAACGAAAATCGAGTCAAATGCAAAAACGTCCGAGTTTCGGGTACAAGTTCCCTGATTTCGTTAGAGCACGTACGATTGTATTAACGATAAAATAGTGAAATACAACCTACAACGATACTCTTGGGAATCAATAGAGTGCCCTATCATCCCCAATGAGTCTCTTGGCCCTCTCCTTTACGTGGTGTAACAACTGCAAAATAGACTTTGGGGCGGCGGCATATACATGAGAGTTGCATTCCATCTTTGGACGAATACAGGTGGTATAAATAGTACGCAGATGGAGATAGTACGGATGGAGTGAAGTAACTCTTATACCGTTTTAGAAAACCGAGTCACTCGAAAGCTTCCTAAGAAACCTGAAAAATGTGTTTAGTCCAATGAACATCACACTGAATTTTCATGCCAAGCACGTCAAGAGCGTCCGATTTCGTAATACTTATATCACCTATAGTAACAGGTGCAGCATCATTTCCGAACAAAGATCTGTGCGTAAGCATGCAACATTGCGTCTTAAGGCCATTTAAAACGGCTTTATTCGCACGACCCCATTCGCAAATCGCCGCGAGTTCATGAATAAGCGTTCTATTACCAAATAAATACGAATGATGGTGCTGTCATCTGCGAAAGAGTATATAGGATTGAAAGTTTGACAAAGAAGGTCTTTTAGAAAAAAAAGAAATAGGGTAGGAGAAAGAACGGCTATGCTTTACCCTAAAGTAAAGTACTTAAAAATTCAAAGCTTAACCCTATTATTTCCGCCATACTGTCAGCATGTCTGTCACAGTTCTCTATATTTGGAACTGTAATAGGAAGATTCTTAAAATTATCACAGAAGGTATATTTACTAGAGCTGCTATATAAAGAAGTAAATTTAAAGGGTGCTCCGAAAATGTGATATTCATAAAAATATTGTTGTTTCTTACATTGTGAAAGGAAGACACTTTAAATTTACTTAGTGTATATGAAACTATGTTCGCTATAGCAACAAGTATACAAAGCACTTTTACTTTTTTAAAATCTATTTAAAAAATATATGAAGTAAAGATGATCTATCTTTATCTTTAAATGGTACTTTTTGAAAATTTTTATTGCAACAATTGTGTAATTTGATGACAATTTTTAAAACTCTTATTGCTTCTATCACAGAGATCGTTCGTTTGTGGTCATAGACAAGACACATGTTTAAGTTAATATTTCTTTTTACTGTTTAAATACAAATGTACATATATATGTATATATACATGTACACATACAAACATTTAAACATGTAAACATGTAGGCATGCATTTCCATATTAAATAACCACATTATTGTGAATGACTATAAAAATACGTAATTGCAGATGCTTCTTTCTGCTCATTATTCGACTGCCATTATAAAGGGTGGTCCAACCAAAACGCAAGATATTAATTGTAAACAAAAAGTTTTCCAAAAATTTGTTTAATATTTTTAATTAAGATCTATTACAAATACATATGTGTGATACAAAATATCGATCAAATGCGCTCCACGATTTCTTCTGTGGTACACCTCCATACTTTTACTGGCTCTGAGATATAATTGAAATAGGTTGTCAATGTGCTGAATTGTTCTTGGCTTATTTTTTCTATTATATTTTTACAAATAATATCAATAGTCTCCTTTACATTTAATTACATTCAGATCTTCTCTCATAAATATTCAAGACAACAGGAAAAACATATAGCACACACACACCTACATACTTAATTCATTAAGAGTATAACAAATAAATAGGGACTCAATTCTGAGAATTTCACTTCAAAATAGCCCCAAAAATAAAAATTTAAGTCTAATTTGTATTGTTATATCTCGGTATACTGTACGTAATATCTCTTTTATTTCTGGAGCAAAGTTGTAGATAAATAGGGGAAATAAGCGAAGCAAGCCTACCCGAAAAATGCATTCATTTTCCACCTTTTTTTATACTGTTTATTTTGGATGAAAATAAAAAGAATAGAATTATAGTTATTCTTACACTGAAAATATGAGATTTTTATTTGTCACCTATTTGGATATACAAGTTAATAATGTCGATTTGGACAACATATGGCACAACTACCATAATTTGTTTGTCTAAATAATAACAAATATGCCATTTTAAAGGGGGAAAATACCTGCCAAAATAATTCAGTATTAGATAGACGCCAAAGCGTTAACACACATTTCTTTCAATCCCTGTAGCAATGTCAAATTTCGTGCCTAAAATATATGTTTTACGGGGATGAAAAAGTCCGATGGCAAATCACATAATCGTGACGGCCAATTAATATCTCTCGACATGAAATAACATGGCCGTTGTTTCATTGGCTGTAAGGCAAGTGTTGCCATCTTGTTCGAATATACCTGAAGTATGGATACCATTTATGGGTACTGCTTGGCCGACCTCATTTTCAAAAAGTGTGGTGTGATAACGCCGCCAGGCTATAAACCGCTCGAAACCGTCAGAATGCATCGATTTTTCAACAATCATTCTTGGATTTTCATTTGCCCAATCGCGGCAATTTTGCTTGTTAACAAATCCACTGAAATGAAAGAATGTCTCGTCGCTGAAAATGATTTTTTTTTGTAAAGTCACCATTCACTTCTGTTTGTTAAGCCAATCAGTTCGTATCCTGGCGACGCTTTTAATGTACAACTGAACTTTGAGTCAATTGAACCTTGTAAATGTGTAAATTCAAATTTTTCTTCAAAATTCGTATCATTAATTTTCGAGGTTAACAGCTCTTCTGACACATTATCGCGAACAAACGCAATGTTTTCCGCAGAACAAACTTGACAAACATGCACTGGTATTTTCACATTGTCTACAGACCCGGTTCGCTAAAACTTTCATGCAATTCTCGCATTTGTGTTTTCATTTGGTCGATCATTCTGACCAAATAATTACGAAGAGCACGAAATGCACTTTGATTTGAAAGTCTGTTTTGGTAAAAGGCTTGAACAATCTTAATGCGCTGCTTAATTGTGTGCAAAGAAATGTCAAATTATGTGGGGCAAAAAATTTGACAGTAAGATGTGACTCACAATTAATATCGTACATTATAGTTAAAACACCCGTTACATCAATATTAGATGTATCAGTTTTTTTTGTTTTTACTAAAAATGCAATAAACGTAAAGAAAACCAACAACACAACACAACACAACATGAAATTCAATTTATATAAGAAGTGAAAGAGTGTTTATTTTATGATATTTTTTATAATAAAAATTAATTTTTCAAATGCAGATCATGTCTATTAAAATGTCTATTAAATTTTTAATTCTTTAAATATATTTTTTTTTATTGAGAATAAAGCCCTTTGAACTCTTTAGTTTTAAATTTAATTATGCCTTCATGATGTGCCTGAGTGCGTATTTGTGTCGATTTTCTTTCTCCTTTTAGTTTAAGAGAGCGTAAAATTTAAAGTTCCCCTAATTTTTGTTTTTTTTTTGTTTTTAATTGCAAGTTTCTGTTATTTGTCTTGTCTCTGACAAGCTGCAATCACTTGAGTATAAAGAAATGTTTTTTGTAAATTAAATTTAATTTTCAATTTGTTCCCTCAATATTTTCTAATGATGGATGGCCTAAAAAAACAATAAACTGATAGCTGATGTTTTAAACTAAAAAGGCCTGTCTGTCTGTATTTAGATTTTTTAGTTTATTTGGAATAAAGTTATTTTTCTTTAAACTATTAAAAAAATGTGTCAGCATGACAGCCAGATAACCTCAAAAGTCTGTAATGACATTATGTTATTTAAGCTTTATTTTTGTTGTAAATTAAATTTAAGTGTAGGCTGTTTGTTTGTAACAAAGTTTAATTAAATCATCGAAGATAAAACTTTTATTAAAATTGAATTTATTTTTTAAATTATACTTAAAATTTTTTAAAATCATAAATTACATTTATTTACAGTTGCTCTGGAGATCTATATATTTTCTAACTTACCTCTTCGTAGGTATTTTCTCGGGAATCAGAGTAAATTGAACTATCAGCAATGGAGTGACGAAACATTGCACTAAAGGAACACAAAAAAAACAATAAAAAGGATATTAATAATATGTTAACTGGAGAACTAAAAATAGTTATAAAATAATTAAATTTGAATAAGAAAATAGTATGAAAAAATAAAATAAAAACATAAATAGAATTTTTACTATTCAAACTATCTTTCCTTTATTTGTTATCAATTTAACGTTGTGTAATTTATTTAAATATTTAAAATGTTCAAACTGTATAATTAAGTTTTTGGGGGGGATACAAACTATAAAAATTAATTAACACACAAATCGCTCAACTAAAATTTTATGTAAAGCAATTCAATGTTTAAATAGTTTAAACAATAACGTGGGCAGTTTGATAATTAACAAGGTTGGGAAAAAGAGTAATGTATGAATTTGTATTGCTGGCAAAAAAAGTGGAGTGTATAATTAAGTTATTTTAAATAATTAAAGTGAGGACATCATATTAATTATAATTATTTTAGGATGTATATCGAGACTATTAACTTTTCAGAATTATATTTTATTTGACATTTTTATATATTTTTAATATTTTCAATATTAAAAAAAAACATAAAAATAATTTAGTTTTAAAATTAAGTCTCAACAACAAGTCTTATTTAAAAATATTGTTTTAAAAATTTTTTGTATTAATATATCGTTTCTAACCATCGGGTAGCTTATATTTCAAACATAATCTCAGTACACACTCATTATCCAATAAATTATATAAATTAAAAATTAAAATCATTAAAAAATAAAAAAATTTTGATTTTTAATTTTTATTCTTGTGCATATTTCGTGTTTATTTATTAACAATACACAAGAACATAATTTCTTTTTTTAAATTAGTTATAATAAAGAAACTCTAAAAAAATTTAATAATTTTTTTGTTTGTTCATTGACTGTGTTGTCAACTTTGTTTAAGGGTGAATAAAAATTTTATTTCTCTTCACCAATAGAAATTAAAACACCTAGTGACATTTATCTCTTTCACTTAGATAAAGAAGGAAATTATAAAAAAATTAAATAAAAATAACAAACAAAATAAATAAATAAGATTGAAAAGATTACTTAGAATAATATAGATAAGGAAAATAAAATAAATTACAGCTATTTTTTCTTTTCGGAACTTTTTATGAAAATAATATGAGCTGCCGTATTTAACTGCAAACCACGATGGAACCCAACAAACAGCCAGTAAAGACGGTTTTCACCGAAGGAATGACAGCAGTATTTCATTTACTGGCGGAACAAATGCAAAGAACTCAATACCAGCTCTTGATTCGTTTAATAATTGCATATTTGTATTTATTTAAGATTTTTTTTAAATATCCACTGTGCTTTACTATTCCGGGGCACGCAGTCTTGATGGATCTCTTCCCCATTTTGACGTGTGCCTTCGGAGGTAAAAGACGCCTGGTCTAGCAGGAGCCCGATACTGGAAGAGACATAGGAATCTCGTAGTCCGACCAGTGACTTAGAAACACACACTGGTATCACCGGAAACAGTTACCCGCCGGGCTACGGTCCTGTCCTGGTTGTTGGTGAGACCCCTCAGGGAGCAACGTGGTGGCTGTGTTTAAATCGGGATTAAAAGAAAGTTCCTAAGAGGTGTTAACGAAAAGTGGAGGTTAACATCCAAGTAAATGACCTAGTTGCGCTTGCAACAGGACCAGGAGTTGGATAGTCTCCAACTCTTAAGCAAGGGGTGGGGGCACGGCCCTGTAACCGTGCACTCGAAAATTGCAACTAAGGCATATATGCACCTAGTTTGTATGTGTCAAAATGTGGGTGGACGTATTTTTCTATACCCAGTAAGTAAGACCACCATCAGATTATGGCCACATGGTCGGTACTGATATAAGTCTTGTTAGGTTTTGTGCTTTACGGGTGTAAAAATGGCTTGTTAGAAAATTGGGGGCGTGGTATCTTCTATAAAAAGTTATCGTATGCTTATCGTTAATCTAGTAGTAATTAAAATTTTGTAATGCGAAAAATTTCTTAAGTTTCCGCAATCATTAGCCTCTCCATATATTAAGCCCATAACTTGTAAAGAACTTAATTCTTAAAATCGTGTTAGGGGTCGGGTAAATTTTCGCGCGCTTAATGTTATCAACCTTGTGTTAACTCTGAAGTAAAAATTAGAAAAGAACTATTTTGTTTTCGTTGCAACAATTCTTTATAATTTGATCATTTAAGAACTTTAATAACCAATAAAAATGGCGCTTACGGCACCATTGTTATCATCTCTGTACAGCATAGCAAACATAAGATATCTTAAATCTTAATCACAATTGAAACTAAAATATTTCAACTTTGACAATTTTTAGTAATTTAAATGTTAGAAAATGGTGTTTGAATAGAAACAGATAAGATTTATTCTACTAAAATGAATTTTTGTTTTTTTTCATTTTTAAATAATTTTCAATCCTCCCTCGTACATTTGTGTATTGTATTAATTAAAAAAAAAAACAATTTTACCTTAAACGTTGACAAGGTGTGGGCGCAATTGCTGATATATTTGTCCTTGAATCATTGATGCTCTTGTTAATGGCAGAGCTGTTGCTGTTGTTTAGATTTGTATTAGAACAAGAATGATGAAGTTTGGTCGTGTGACTGGTGGGCAAACAAGATGTCACAGATTTGGATGATGTAGTTGACAATGATGGTGGCAAAGGTGGCGGTGGCAAGGGCAAAATCTGCTTTTGATTAAAAGGCATTGTGGTTGTTGTTAACATTTTTTCAGTGAGTGTATATGAGAATTATGTTTTTATTTTAATTATTTTAAAATTATTTTTAAAAAATCTTCGATGAAAATTTTATCACTAGATGACGTTGATACAAACACGCAAAATATAGTTTCCTCTGTCTAATAAATTGATGAACTTTTTTTGGTTAAATTTTCTCATAAAACTTGTTAATAAGTTTTAAATTTTGTGTGGATGTTTTTTTTTTATTGTTGCTTTTGTTGTGTATTTTTTGATTTTAAAGCGCACGCTTTTTTGTTTTTCGCACGATTTATAGCTTGTTAATATTTTACTTTTGTTTGGCTTTGAATTTTTTCAATTCGACAATTAATGAATAATTTATTTTCTTTGTAGCAATTTTAACCTTAAAAGGAAAATAGCTTAATAAAAAAACCAAAAAAAAAATTAATTTTTAAAATTGTGTGGCTAGTGGAACGTTGTTAAAATTGAGGCAACTTATTGCTGCATAATAATTATTTTTTTTATTACTTTATTTTTCGTTTTGTGTTATTTCTTTTTTTAAGAGGTCACTAACTAAATAATATTTAATTCGTTTTTGGTTTTGTTTATTTTTTAAAATTTTTTTTAAATTAATTTTTTCATTGAAATGCCTAATTTGTAGACAATTTAACAGTTATGTACATGTGTGTGTGTATGTGTGATTTTTCTTAAACACAGTGTAATTTTTTTTTCAACCAGCTGTCACTTTAGAGACTTAATAGCTTTGCGGGCTTTGTTATTGTTGAAAATTTATAAATGTCATTGTTGAAAAAAAAAACTTTCAAACAGAAAAGTACTGCAATTTGTTGATGCTACTGCTACTGTTGTTGCTTTGAGATTGAAATCTGAGATTGATTATGATCACGCCGGGATACGTCAGCACTTGGCAAGTGGACAATTAGTTCTACACGTCAATAAGCTACAGGAAGCCGCTTTCATAAAAATTATTGGCGAAACCATCATTATCATTATTATCATTATTATCATCACATCACATCAACAAAAACCAAAGAACAAGACAAAACAAAAAAATTGCAAAGGAAAAAGAAAAAAAAATAATAATAATAAGAACACAAATAAAGCAACAACTCCAGAAACATAAAACACTATATGATGAGTTGTTTATTACATAAAGTATAGACGAATCATCGTCTGATATGCAGACAGTCACTCAGCCAGTCAGTTACACATTGAACTAAACGCAAAAAAAAACTTAAAACTCTTTGGAATTACTGTGGGCCATGTAGACTTCTACATGAAGCCTTCATAATCTTAATTTTTTTTATAAATTAATTTTGAAAAAAGTAAATTCATGAAATTATTAGGAGTCAGGTAAATCTCTATTTACTTCATTTTGTCAATTTTGGTTTAATTCTGAAGTAAAAATTCGAAAATAATTGTGGTTTTTTTTCTAAACAATTTGGTATCATTTTATAACTTAAAAAACCGCAAAGAAAAACATAAACTGTTCAAATTGGGATCGTTGGCATCATCGTTACGCCAAATCTTTAGGTCGCCAAATCGAAATATTTCAGCAAGACCATCGGTGTGGATGTCATGTTATTATTTATTTAAATGTGTTACAAGGACATACTTTTGCTCAACAATTTTTTGCAATGAAACAACCAAGATAAAGATAAGAAACTGTGCTCAGAGTATAAACACTGAAATGTACTCTCCATACAAAAGAATACCACACAATTTATATTCATTATTTTGGTGATGTTTTATTCATATGGAAACAAATCGGAGCGACAATTTACTTTATGTTTAAAAAAAGACGTTTAACTTCGTATTTGAAGTCATCCTCGCAACTGATCCAAGATGTTAAGCGGGCAAAAAAAAAAAAAGGATTTTCTTCAAAACGACACACAAAAGAGATTATGCTGTACCCCTTAATACTTTAATCAATCCATACTCAAAGCATCTTTGAAGTTAAGTCTGTCCAATTGTAATCGAAACAATAACATTAGCCCTTCCACTTTGGAATCTATTTCAAAGATTTCAATTATTTTTATCAAGATTTCGTAATGCCATTATTAAGAATAATTTGCAGTTAACGCTTTACGTTTAATAAAATTAATTAAAAAAAGTTGGCGAAAAATTTAAGCAAAAGATCCATTGTGCAAATTATCTCTACAATGTTTTTTAACCATATTTTCCTCTTCTTCTTCTTCGTCTTTTGACTAAATGTCAACAATACAGTCAGTCTTTCTAAAAGCGTAAAAACTTACTACTTGCAGAATATTTTAACACACAAGTTGTTGTGGCACATTGTTGTACATTTAAGTATTTGCAATGAGCACGATCGAGTACTTTAATACCTTCTCTACAAATACTTAATGATTCTTTCTTTATTTTATTAAAATACACTCAAAAACAAAATGTTAGTTGAATTTATGACACTTATAAACAAGTATAAAATGATTCTATAGATTTAATATAATTTAAAGGGATCAAGTGTAAATTTTTTAAATCTTACGTTTTCTTTATGAGGGTGATATAAGACATTGTCTTATACTGCTATGTTTTCCTATTTTACAATAGCTTTTTATCCATGTGGACTTAAGTGTTTTCAACTTTATTTAGTCAATAATAATTTATAAAACATTTAATTTAATTTAACTGAGTTTTAAATAAATATTGTATTTTATATTAAAGAAAAATAAATAACAACTAAAAATAAATGAAAAATTAGTCACTTAATATAAAAAATGTTTTTTTTTTAAATAATCCAGGGCTTAGATAAGAATGAAAATCAAGCCAAACGAATAAAAAGTTTATGAGTAAAATTCAAATATTTCCCGATTTTCTAATAAAAAAGAAGTTTAAAAAGTAGATTTTCTTATAGCCAACTCTTAAATTGCTTTAATTATAATTTCGATTTTACTCTTATAGCTTTCAGCTTCACTTTTACATCAAAAAAAAATAGTAAAAATAAATCTGTCAATCGCTGTAGTAAGTTTAAAAAAACTTACATACATACTTTGGGCCTTGAGAAAATAATGTTACTATGGAAATACCTCTCAGCGGACTATCAACATATACTCTGCATAATGTATATGTCAGCTATCGGAATACCCTTCATTAAATTTAATTTCTTGTACTAGTGCTTAAAGCAGACACAGCTGTACATGATCTGTGCAAATTTCAAGCATCTGTCTACCACGATATAATATATAAGGCCATGTTCGTCAAAATTTTAACCTCCATGGAAACAGCCTTTTATTTCTATATTTTAGTTTACATTTATTTTTATAGCCAACGAAGTTTAAAAACTGAAACCATATACCACATAAAAAAGGCACTACAGGGACACCCTTTATTTATTTATTTATTAAAAATTTTTTTTTTAACATTTTTGTACTTGTTCATTTAGAAGACATAAATATAACAGAAATAAATATAAACTGTCTGTCTACTGCTATTAAAAAAAACAAGGCTAGGTACGAGAGAGATATGTTACTATTGGGCCATTCTTTAATGTCAAGGCCGATTTTTTCTACTTGTTGCTATATATAGCGTAAATAGTTTTATTGACGGTTGGAATTTACCCTATTGCGTTTCTAGCGACAGTGGCCTGTGAGATGCTTATAGACAGATATTGCGCCGAAAATAAAAGCATTACCTTTATACTTTGCGTATGGAATATTTAGAATACTTGTTTGAATAGGGATATTCTTTTACAGGGTGTGGCAATTTTTATGTGAAAATGTTTTTTGGTTTTTGGGAAACTTGGTGTTTTAGTGAATTTAATAGGTTTACATCTGCACCTAGCTGTTGTATAATCCATAATCAGATGATGGATCATACCACTGTGGATGAAATATAGCGTCTTCCTCGCCCTAGAAGGCCTTCAGATACGTATATCCTCCGGTCACACCTAGTTGCAATTTCAAAAGCCCGAAGCAGGCCACAGTCTTCACTCCTTGCTGAAGAGTTGAAGACTATCCTGATCCAGGACGCATGAAGCTTAATATAATTTAAGAACACGACGACATTCATGCTCACTGCACCTGGACCATTCATTGTGTTCATTGTGAATGATCCGACCCACAAACTCACACGAAGGCCTCGAAACACACAGCCACCACGATACTCCCGTAGGGCCAACCTCAATAATCAGTCAGCGAGCAGCTAAAATGCTAAAAAGATAAATAGCGGAACTTTGGGGCTTTACTGATTCCCGTGGAAATATAGTAGATTGTCCAGTTGGCTCCTGCTAGCCTATTAGGGGACTGGGCTCCCTTTTACCCCCGACGACACATGTAATGATGGTGGATTTCCGTCAAAACATTTAATGTGCCCCTAGAGAGACACAGGTTAATAATATCGCTTTTTGCTATATTATTCAATATATTGTCCATCATGAGTACTTTTTCCCGTCTTTCTGGTATTTATATGGAATCGCGCCAAAAGAATTGCTCCGCCCTTGAGGTAAATAATGAATTAAGCCAAATTCTGATGCCCTATTCTGAAGTGAAGCGTATTCCGGTAAGAGCTTTCTCCATCGATCGCAACAAATGGTAGCCAGAAAAGGGTGAGCCAAAACTTCCCATCTACTGTTTTCCAAATAGTTTTTGACCGGTCTAGCCGAGATTTGCAGAACAGTCCGAATGTGGAATAAACTCTCTCCAGAGGTCTTTTCTATCACTTTTAAAGTAGGAAAATTCAAATCGAATGCCCATAAACACTACTCCATTTCCTAGCATGTAAGTGTAGGGGCCATTCCCTGAGTGCTACGTGATAAGATTTACATCTGCGCCTGGCTATGGAGCCTTAATCAGATGGTGGTCGAACCACTATGCATAAATATAAACGTCATGCTCGTCCTAGGAAGCCGAAGAATAATTCTAGCAACAGGTCTTTCCTAGTTGCAACTTTAATGATTCCAGAGCAGGGCTGCAAATCATCACTCCTTGCTGAAGAGTTGGAGACTATCCAACTCCTGTCAGGAACACATGTCTAGCATGCTCACTGGATCTGGGAACATTTTACCAGGTAGGTGTTATTAAAAGTGAAATGAACGCGGCCATAATATAAAAACTGACCTGTCTGCGAAACCACAACCACCACGATACCCCCATATAGGGGCCAACCTCAATAATCAGCCAGAGAACAGTTAAATGTCTAAAGAAACAAGTAACGGAACTCTGGGGCTTACTGATTTCCGTGGAAATAACGTGGAGCTTCCAGTTGTACTCCTGCTGACTTCAGGGGACTGGGCTCCCTTTTCCCCCCAGTTGCACAGGTCTAAATAGTTACTCTCCACAAGGACCGATAATGTGCCCCCGGGGGATATTCCTGAGTGCTGGTCCAAAACGAAAACAAACAAAAAAAAATTTTTTTTTGTTGATGGTAAAATTCTTTCCACCAACAATCGATCATTTTCAACAGCCGTTTTCTTTAAACCAAAAATGCTTTCTTTAAGCACAAAATTTTAGATTATAATAGCGCTTGAGAAAATGTGATTTTACACTTGGGCATCTATCGGATACTGAATAATAATGACAGATGCTTACCCTTCAGAATACCATATTTGTTATTAATGATACAAACCATATAATAGTTATGCCATGTTATGTTATTCTAATCGACATTATTAACTTGTTTACCCAATAGTTGGCCCATTTTCCATGTGAGCCATTGCATATCTACATGTATGTATATGTAAGTAATTATTGTTAGTTTTTGCGCTGCCATTTAAAGTTCAATTAAATTTTTGTTTCATTTGATGAATTTTTTTTTGGGTGTATCATAACCACAAGCCCTTTTTTGTTTTCTTTCTTTGTTTACAATTTTGACTTGCAAGTTGAAACATTTTTCTTGGTTTGCATTTATTTTTTCTTTTTGTTTTATTTTGTTTTATTTGTAAAAATGATCATATGTCCTTCTACGGATGTCAGCTTTGGTATTAATGATATATGTTGATGTATATATAATTCTTAACAATTCGATGCAGTTGTAATCAAACTTTTACCATGACAAGCTGCTATTCAAAATAATTTTATGGCTTTTAATCTAAGCAGTGCCATTTCGAATACTTTTCTTTAACAGGGTTCATATCAAAAACTATTGCCAATGTCGGTAGTATTACAAATTTCGACAACAGCCTTAATAAAAACATTAACTACCAGTATTTTTAATGCACGATTAGCAGTAATATTTCGCTAATTTTTTGTTGTAGTCCGATATTTAATTACCGGTAGATAATGCATTATTAAATAAAGCAGATGTTGGTTATTAAAAGGAAACAGTTTTAAAGTTTTTAGATGTACCATCCAATAAACAAACCGTTTGCATATCTCTGGTCTTATATAAATAACGTAACGTTTATTATTTTATAAATCAAATCCAATAAAAAGAAGTTTATGGGGAAAAATAAACCCTCTTCCCGCTAATACGTCGTGTCGTCAGTTTGTAATAGACTACATACATTAATGCCAAAGTAGTCTGTTGCTTCTGGTGTTCAAGTAGAATCATCATAATGACTGCTGTTGCTAAGTATTCGATTTTTAGAATTATATTTTAAACATTATGTTGTTTTCATAATGGACTTTAAATAATCAAACAAAAACAAATTCAAAGGAAACATTTACACAAAACAAAACATTAAAAAACACAAATTTTAAATGAACAAAGTTTTTCAAAAGAGGGGAGCAGATTTCTTTAAAAGAAATAAAAACTTTATGTTGAAAATAACCAAACGAAACAAACTGGACTGGTCATGGTCTCTATACAGACGACAACTTTACATCTGGTGGCTCTTTTTGTGATCTTCATCTCATTTTGTTATTTTCATCTCTTCTTTTTTTTTTGTTTTTAACGCTTTTTTTGTTTTTGGGTTTAGTTATTCACTGCGAAAGTTTATCAGAGTTCCTAATGAAATTTGTGAATGAATGTGATTAAGAAACTTGTGAATGAATTTTTTGCTTACGATTAAAACTCTACTGCATGTGTGTGTGTGTGTGTGTGTGTAAGAGCATTAGTAAAGTTAACAGCCACAAGTGTAGTATTGGTACCTAATTTAAGATTTGTTACTGCTTATTAATATTCTTTAATTTTTTTAATTTCAAATACAATTTAATTTTAAATAACAGACATTTTTGGAGATCTGTTGTGAAATACATGTTACGAAAAATCTAAAAAATAATGGAAAACCTTAGATATCAATTTATAAAAAGATGTAAAAATTTGTGTTTGTTTATTTCTGAAGCTGCCTTAAATCTTCATTTGGCTTGGTACAGGCTTTTTAAGTGGCCGCAACTTTAGAGTTGGTAATGGAAACGTCCTTTCTCAGGAGGGTTGTTGTTTAAAAGCTAAAGCAAAATTAAAACAATATCTAAAATTTATTAAATATGTGTCACTTCCTTTAAAAGCATTTTATTAAATCTTTTAATTAATTGACTTCCTAGAAGGCAACCTGTTTAAACATCTACTTAGATTTTAGGTATCTGCGCCAGCAGGATAAGTGTTTCTTTCTTAAACATATTCAACATTTTTTACATCCGTTTTTCTATTCCCTTTTTTTATTTAATCCTTTACGTAATTAAATATCTTTTTAAGTAACATTCAACAACTTTGTATATGTGTGCGTGTGATGGCTTGTGTTTTAACACATATTTATCTTTATCAGAAAAACAACACACATGCACAGCACACAAATTAAAAAATAATAAAGAATATAATGAAAGATCAGTTTAAGAAATAAAACTACCTGTTAATGCTTTAAAGCTTCTTAAGGCTCAAATCAAGTCTTTGTTTTACTTTTTTGTTTTTGTTGAATTTTAACCGCAACATTTGTCAGTTCAAAAACGGAAGTTCAAAAATTAATAATTAAATGTCTTTTAGAGATGAAATGCAATAGAAACCTTAGCAATGAACTCAAGAATTTTTTCACATCCGGCTGGGATTATTTATACAATCAAATTAAGACATGCACTTTACAACAAAAAAAAAAACAAGAAGAAGAAGAGTTCATTAATCTGATTTTTTTGTAAATTTATCCGTAATAATGTTGGCGTCTTTGTTGTAGATATACTTTTTCTATACGATTTGTTATTGATGTGAACTTACACCTTTTAGTATGTTATTAAACATATCGACTATTAATAATTTATGAGAGATTTTAATTAAAAGTTTTATAAATTTTCAATTTTTGTTTGAATAGTAGTGAAGAATAAATTTTGTGAACTTCAGAAGTTGCCCATTATTTTTAGAAATTTTATCTGTGGGTTAATAAATGGAGTTTTATAAAAGTCATTAAATCATGTCCTCGTAACTGACCTATATCCCAATTATTGGCATTTGCCAACCTATTTCAATACTTTTTCATGGCTAAAATCAATGACGTTATTACTGACAATGGCATTTTAATAGATCTTAAGATTAGGTTTAGGAGCGGACGCCACACGTACTAGTAGTACTTACAGACTATGTTGCCAACGGTCTGAATACGAGATGCTCTACTATGGCAGTTAGTTTTGATTTCGTCAAAGCCTTTAATACTGTTTGGCATGATAGTCTCATCTATAAGCTATTGGGTATGGGGTTTGGTACAGACATCTGCCATATGATTAATAGCTTTTTAAGGATCCACTCCTTTAGACTTTCTCTTTCATGAGGATTCGATTTTGTTGAACAAAGATATCATTGCTGGGCCTGTCTTTTCCGATATACTTCCTTCGCCCCCACAGGAAGATCCCTTATTTATCTATTGATTTTTCAGGAGCTGGGGCAAGGACTGTTGAAAAACGAATCAAGCAACACTTCACAGTGACGGACTATTTCAAAAGGTGGAGTCTCAAACTGAACATTCATAAGACTATCGCTAAGATGTTTAAGGGAAGTCGTGAGCATATATTTATATCTGAATTGCAGATCATATAGACCGTGCTTGAAAGTTGGAGGTGACATGATTAAGACATCGGATAGGTTAAAGTACCTTAACATCATCTTCTGTGCTTTCTGTACTTGAGAAAACCACGAAAGCTTCTTGCGCATATCAAGGCATACTAAGGCGCAGAGGTTGACTCGATAAAAAAGTGCGCCTTTTGATGTTTCACTAGATCTTACAAACTCTTATCTCCTATGTATGTGCAGCTTGGTGTAGAACTTCTTCATCCTAGATGGAGGGGCTGAAGAGATGGATCTTAGTTGCGTGCCTTAGCTTGAGACCATATATAGGGCGTAAGGAAAAGTTCCATAGGATTTCTTGTAGTTCTATATACCGTGCAATAGATTTTGACCGAATAGATTCATTTATGGCAAAGTTTCAGAAAGGTGCATATTCTGTAAAAAATGCCTTGGTAAGAGAGTATTTCAACAGGTGAAGTACTTGCTGAGTTCTTTACAACGGTTTAAAAATGTTTTAAATATTTTGTTACTTTATAATCATTTTTTTGAAGAATAAATGAAATTGAATTTGTCTTTAGATAATGAGTTATGAGCGCAAATCCCATCAGGGCTGTGAATACAAATAAAAAATAATCGTTAATTTAAATGTTAAGGCTAACTCTAAAAGCTGTTTTAAAACACAAATACATGGAACTGTTGTACAAATCTCCCATTCTCGTAATCCTGATTAGTAAATGGAAAACAATATCTTGCTGTGTTAGATAAGTAAGTGAAGCTACCTCTATAGCAAATGTAAGGAAATCATGATTCCAACCTTAAGTTTCGATTTTGAGTTGATTAAAGATGGCGACGTTGCTAAAATGGGAAACCGTAAGTTTGTTCGACTTTCAACAGAGCTACAGCGTATTATAGTGTATGTGTGCTAAACAAGATATTAAGAGCGATGAGTGCCGCCACATCTTAGAAAATGGCTGCGTGTGCTAATTAAAACTTATATTTTGTTAACGACAGATCTGGACAGCAAATTAAGTCAGAACGTCTACTTTTAAAGATGAAGATAAACAGTGTTATAAATATAAACAATGGCTATAACGCTTTACACTATTCAAAATAAAATTAAAAAAGAATTTATTTACTTTTTATTTAGTAGTTAATTATTAAGCACTAGGTCACTATTTAATAAAAAATTTTAAAAAACTTTATTTTTTATTATTTTTTCAATATTTCGCCAAACCATTGGTTGGCATCATCAGGAAAAACAAAAAAGATGAATATATAAATAATTATTCAAAAATTGGAGAAATATTGAAAAAAAAAAATAAAAAATAAAGTTTTTTAAAATTTTTTATTAAATAGTGACCTAGTGCTTAATAATTAACTACTAAAAAATATTAAAAAGGTCAAATAACTATAATTATTATATAGAATTTATTTACATTAACTGGTTTGATTATTGTTCGTTTTATTTTGTTTAACCTGTAGTAGAAGGTAGAAAGAAAAATAAATTCTTTTACTTTAACTATCAA
Organism: Trichopoda pennipes; assembly: GCA_030448955.1. Taxonomy (NCBI): domain Eukaryota; kingdom Metazoa; phylum Arthropoda; class Insecta; order Diptera; family Tachinidae; genus Trichopoda; species Trichopoda pennipes. The sequence goes on along the minus strand of JASKUP010000017.1, from coordinate 25,411,271 downwards.
TTTTTTTTTTTGAAATTTATATTGTTCAACAGTATTCAGAAAAGTAAACGATTTGTCTCAACTTACACTTTAATGTAAAAATGATCTGTAAATTCAAAGTATATCATGTGTTTAAATTGAAAATTATTTACACTTTTATCTGGAGAGTAAGAGTAAAGAATCCCTAGATTCACATTTTAGCACGAGTTTTTCATTTAATTTCACATTATTTCTATTTCACATTAAGAATAAAACAAGAACAACAACGACAATTATTTTTATAATGACCACAAAGTGTAACAACATAAAAGAAAACGTTAAAACAGATGTGCATATGAAAAAAATAAAATAAAAAATAATTATATATAAAAAAATCTATATAGAAATCTATGTAGAAATCTATGTACAGTGTATGTATGTATACAATTTATTTCAAATATGTTTATTTCAAAAATATATATAATAAATATACGAGTGTGTATAAAAAAGCATAAATATATCATGATAATATTGGTCGTATGTTACATACTCTTGATTTCATGATCTCCACTCATAAGAAACCTTAGTTAGCGCTGTTGTTATTGTTGTTGCTGCTACTGCAGTTGCTGTTCTTACTTTCAATTCCTAGGGGTAGAGTGTTTAGAGAAGTTTTGAAATCAAAGCAAACACTTGAGGTTTTTGTTGTATTTGTAGAGCCAACACACCAGTTAAATTCCAATTCAGAAGAATTTTTTTTTTCATTTTTTCTGTTTTGCAAGAAATAAAAGTTGTACGGTTGGCTGGCTGCTCGTAATGGATCAGTTGGAGCAGACGCTCTGGTGGAGATAAATTCTTTTAATAAATGATAGTAACGAGTTTAATCATTATTATAACTATGACTATAATTATAATTATAATGATGGTGATGATGATGATAATACAAAACTATGATCGCCATGACATGCAGAACAATTGTTTTATACATGCGTCCTCCATGGTTGCGTGTATCAAGTCAGATATTTGTATAGTGTTTTGTTATAAGGAACGCAAACGCGTACGAGTTATACTTATCAAATTACTGTTTAAGCTTTTTAAAATGAAAACATAAAATATGCAAGATTTCACATATGAATACATACGATACGTACGCGCTTAAAGCACAGGTTCACATTCTTCTATACAGCTGCCAAGGAATACAGCAGAACCGAATTAAAATGAATTTTATGGCAGACAATCACAAGTAAGTTGCAGTTTTACAACACAATAACATTTCTAATATTTTTCAAATTCTATCCAATATTTGTTATCAATAATAAATAATAAAACAATTATTCAATCTTCGGTTCATACAAAAATATCCTTTAATTTCTACTATTTCGATATTCTTCGAATACCATCTTCAGGGAATTTCTATAATAATATTTAAAATAACAAGAAAACCAAATTAACCTTAATAACTAGAGAGTACAATTAAATATTACAGAGCAGGTTTGAAAAGCAAACTATAAACTTAACAACAACGGGAAGAATGAATTCTAACACTGAAAACTGCGCTCATAACTACAGCCTTTCAGTCAATAAGGCAAAGGTCAAAGAGCAATAAATTTGGTTTAGTAGAATTAGAGCAACAATGGATGATGTATTGTGGTATTTTTATTCAATGTAAGTTTTGTATTTATGTTAATCGTTGTTTATTGTGTAGCTCAGAAGGGAGGCAGAAAATATAATCAACATATGCAGATGATACAGCAATAGCTGCTTTGAGCCAGAATAGATAGAAGCTTCACGAATTGTTCAGAACCAAATAAATATTCTTGAAAAATGACTTGCTAAGTGGAACATTAAAGTAAATTCAGACAAGTCAAAACATATAACTTTCGCATTAAGGAGAGGAGACTGTTCAAGTGTTACTATATATAATGAACAAATACCAAAAGTAAGTTCCACTAAGTATCTAGGAATTACATTGCATAGAAAATTGACCTGGAAGCCACACATTAAAGCTAAACAAACTCAGCTAAAGTTAATAAGTCGTAAACTCTATTGCGTGTTAAGACCAAAATCAGAATTAAATTTAATCAGGGGATGATCCCTACTCATGCAATGAACTCATGAACAAGGAAATTATCTTATAGGGAGGAGAAAGGAGATAGTAGTATTTATGGACATTCGATTTGAATTTTTCTACATTAAAATAGCTCTTCTCCAGAGGGAGTTTATTTCACATACAAATTGTGGAATAAACTAAAAAACGAATTTTCCCTATAATATGTAGTGTGATTCAATGGCCAATCGATCAGAAATGAATGCGCTCTCAGAAAATCGAGTCAAACGCAAAAACTTACGTGTTTCGGGTTCAAATATCCTAATTCTGTTAGAGAACCACTGTAGTAACGATAAAACAGTTAAATACAACCTACATTGAGTCGATGCTCTAGGGAATGAATTGAGTTGGATATCCTACTCTCCCCAATGAGACAAAATAGACTTCGAAGGGCCGGCCCATACATGAGAGTTGAATTCCATCTTTGGACTGATATAGGTGGTATAAATAGTACGAAGATCGGATAGAGTGAAGTATCTCTTACACCGTTTTAGAAAACTGTGGCACTTGAAAGCTTTTTTAGAAACTTGAAAAAAGTGTTTAGTCCATCGAACATCACACTGACTTTTTATGCCAAGAATATCAAGAGCTTCCGATTCCGTAATACCTATATCACCCATAGTAACAGGTGCAGTCACTTTCAATGTAGAAAAATTCAAGTTGAATGTCGGCAAAGAATACTCCTTCTTTTCTCCTCTCCATAACCTAAGTAGGGGATGTTTCCTGAATTGATTTTTCGTGATTTCTGTGAGCTGTTTTTATTCATTCTCTACAATGAATTCTGACTGCTAACTGAAGTTTCGATGGCATTTGTCTTTTTTTAGTCTCTATTTATTTTAATAAAATTTAATTTTGTTTATTTTCATAAATAATAATCAGTTAAGCGGCGGAAACATAATACACTACTGAAAGTGATTGTGAGCTTCAGTCATATTCCTAAAGAAAGCATCGAAAGTGTTCGAATATTTAATAAAATTTACTAAATTTTATTTAAATAAAAACCCAAAGGAAGGGAAGAAAAAGAAAATGGAGTAAAACATACAAAAATTTAAATAACCAAAACCATTATTTTATAAGTTTAAGTTTAAATAAAATCATTATCATTATAAAATTTATTTTATCTTAACTGTAGTGTTTTCATAATCAACGTACAAATTACTTTTTTATGTAAATTAAATCATTTCATTTGTAATTGTAATCAGAATAGAATACGATCATGAATCTGCCAACCACTTTTCAGTTGCTATTGTGGTTAAAATATTGAAATGAATTTATGATGAAATAAAAATAAAGACGGCTAAATAGATAACACTTAAGATGTTTAACGTCAAGGGATAGTTGTTTTATAAAAAAAAAATTAAATATTTTTGTTAAAGAATATTTTTATCTGACCATCTGCAATTTTTAATTTGAGCACCAAGTTAGCGCCGTCATAAATGAGAAATTTTGTTTTTTTCTTTATTTGCACATGATCACGTTTCGCTTTAGTTTCTCGAATTATTAAGAAAACCAAAGTAAATTTTGTTTTAAATTGAAATAAATTCATTGCAAGGTATAACGAAACTAAAAAAAAACAGAAACAGAAGTAGCTAAAGGTAAATTATTTTAATTTGTGTGTGGGAGAATATATTTTACTCGTTTTGTTATTTAATACAAATACTTATGAGCTTAAGATTACTACTACATTAGCTTTTTCATTAGTATTAAGAGAAACAAGGTTATTCTCTATTTCAATTGACGTAAAATAAACTGGGAGTAATTTAAGATAATTCGTACATGCAAACTCTTTTATCCAATGATTATTTGGAATATTACAGGCATTAACAATGTAATAAACAAGCTAAACAAAGTATTTAAAACCAAGTATTACAGACTATTTGAACAGCATAGAAAGCACCTTTCCCAGGAAGTTATGAGGTCAAAACACTGGTCACTCTATACAACTTTTTCGAGCACTTCCTGGACTGCCAAACTATCATAAAACTACAACACAATTAGGTTAGAAATTATACTAGGTTTTTAGAAACTTTTATCTGTATAAATCCTTTTGTCCAAATGGCATAATGCAAATAAATGGTTTTTGTTTTGAAAAGCTCTTAATTTGAATATTGTAACACTGACATAAAAATTTTTTACAATTTGCAAATAGGTTCGTTCAATTAGTACAAAGTCTTTACTCTGCTTATTTTTTCACATATTAATCCTTTGATTTGTTTCTCTTCTTAATGACGTTCTTATTTTGGAATTATGTCAAACTTACCTTTATTTAATACACAAATTTTGTTTTCATATTGTTTACATATGCGAACTGTTTTCAAATTAGTGGCCAAACACATCTTTGTTCAACATACTTTACATTTATATATATACACACACACACACAGACAGAAATAAAATTACTTTTGCTTTTTAAGAATGAAAAGAAACCGAATTTTATACTTTAATTCGAATCATAACCAGTTTTTAAAATGTATGAGTCATAAAACTCATGCATAAGCATGTCTTTCAGCTTGTAAACATAAGCCATGGGAAAATTTTATTGAACGTTAAAGATGTTGTGAATTAACAAACACCATACCAAGTCAGATTGTCTAAAGGACAACAAAAACAAAAACAAAAAAAGAGATGCAAAAACAAACAAGTGAATTAAGCCAAATATATATTTAAACCAGGCACTTGCTCAAGCACCAACCAAAAGAACAAGAGTCAACAGTACAAATATCTGCTCAATAATTGAATGCATAACAAAAACAGGTTTGCTGTCGAAGTCTTTTGTTTAGATTAAGTTGTATCATGAACGACCATGTTCTTCATGCTTACATGCTAACTGCGGATGGAAAGTGAACAATTTATATTTAATAAGTGTAAGTTTTGCCATTTTATTTGTTTCAAATAATCCAAAATTGCTACTTTTGCCTTTTTAATATAGGGAAACAATATTTTTCCTTTTCTAGAATTTTTACTTATTTTAGATCGTGCATTATTAAAAATTATCTTGAAATTATTGTGTTACAAAACACTGGGTGCTACAAGTATATTTTTAAACCTTGTGCTATTTGTAATACTGAATTATCGGTTAAAACATACATCGATTGCTATTGCGCCAACTAAACTTAATTAAAGTAATAAAGTAAAAAATTTGGGGCAAAAAAAAATAAGCAATTAAAAGGGTGACACACGATTGTTATTTTGTCAGCTCTCTGTGTAGCAAAAAATAATAAATAACCAAATAAACAAAAATTTGCTAAAAGATAATTTCTGCACGGACTATTGACTTGCCTTGCTTCTATCAAGCTCTGATGAAAAGAGATTTTGGGTGAAGTACAGAGACATGATTGTTCTTTATTCGTTTTAGTGCTGACAAAAATACGCTTGCTTTTCTCCAAAACCATCGATTCACCACTAAGCTCAAAATATCATGAGTTTACACAGTGATGTTCATTTCGTACAAAGACTATTATTCCACAACGTCGACTTATTTCTACCATTACAGGTTTACGATCATTTTGTGTCGTATACAAACTCCAATCGAACATCGAACTTGGACAAATATTTTCCAAGAAAACAAGAAATATGCGAAGGTATAAAATTACTATGGCTGTCACATGAATGAAATAGTGTTTCGTTAATAATCGGAATATTTTTTTTTAATTCTAATTATTATTTTAAGTATTATTTTTAAACAGATACTTGTATTTCGAAAACTGTTTTGGAAACTCTTTTTCCGATTAATTGAAAGCAATTGAGAATAACAACAATCAGTCAAAATGAATAAATAAAATAAATAAATTTATTTTTGTCTGAATTATTGTGCATTTCCCAAGAAATTAAATAAAAAATTTGACCAAAATGAAATACTATTTGTATGATGAGGTCTGCATACATAATAAACGAGATGACTTTTGGATTGTTATACACGGCAATGTATTGGACTTAACTCCACTTCTAAAAGATCGTTATGATTCATGGAATATTGTGAGTTTGCGAGCTTGCAAAAATATTAAAAAATTAAAATTTTAACACTTTTTCGTTTAAAGAATTTGGAATATTTGTTGGGTTTTGGTGGTAAAGATTTATCACATTTTTTCCATGTAAATAATTTACCAAAAACAGAAACTTCGCCATTGACGGGTAAACCTCGCGTATTGTTTCCTCCAATATTGGAACTAGCTGAAAGTGAGCTAATGAAGACACCTGGTAAACTATGGAGCCAAGATCCGTTTTATCATATCGGTCGTATTACAAGAAAGCAACATAAAATACGCCTCATAAATACACTAACTGGCACCACGACATTTATGAAGTGCTGTGACGAGGATACAATTTACAATATACAACGAAAATATAAAGAAATTTACAATAATCATGCAGGCAGCTATTTATGGCGCAAATATTCAAATGGAGTAAATTTTCAATGAATTTGTTGTTTTCTTTTTCCTGTAACGATATTCTAATGAATTTTATTGTTTCGTTTCTTATTGTATTCAGGGTGAATGTTCTGATAATTTAATTTTACATGAAACCCTCGCTGGCAACGGTTTAATTAATGAAGAGAGCGATATTGAATTGCCTTTACCTTCCATTTGGTTGTATTACACAGATGATTTTACGGTGGCTTAGATTTTTGTTTACATTTTTTCTTTCCTTTTTTTTCTTTTTCTGTTTTTGCTCTGGAATGTTTGTATTGTAAATTTTTGTTTCTGAGAAAAACCATAAATATTTTCTTGAGATTCTTGCCACTCACATATTTTCACATAATTATATTTATTTGTCTACTTATTTCAATTCAATTCTTTGTAGTCGCTTCTTATTGTAAAACGACACATTTTATTCAAATAATGTCTGATCTTTTTGTTTTCTTTTACATCATGTAGATTAATATCTTTGCATTGTGATTTTTTTTCTCTAGTTAGTTTGATTTTGTTCTCAGGATTTTCCACATTTATGTTCATGTTTACTTTTTGCTTTTATATTTAATTAGTGGGCGTTATCTGAAACTTTTTTCCCTACGCAAGACTGCGACAGTCAGGGATGTAAAAATTGTGCTTCTCTGGATAAAATCAAAGAGTTGGAAATCTATACAATAATTGTATCTGTTAATGTCTGTGTTTAAAATAAGATAAAATAAAAATATTTTTAAAAAAATTATTAAAGAAAGTATTTTATTTATTACAATGCAACAAATACGCTTAATTTCTTTATAATATTCACACACATAAAAACGCATTTAAGAAATAGCAGAATTAATTTCTCTTTCAGTATTCTTCGGATTGGTTCATATTTACATATAAATACATCTTTAAAAGAAACAACAACAAAAATTGGAATCGATATCAGAACAATCTAACTCGCGGTTGCTAGAAATACGGGTTGTTAGTTTCAATGTAAATGACATCTGTTTCAATAAACCTTGTGCCTAAAATTGCGTCAGTATCATTTCTTCTTTAAAAGAATTTCAGTAGTCACAATTTTTTTATAATTAATTTTTACGACTTAATTTTTTTATTATAAAAGAACATCAGTCATGATACTTTAACAAAAAATAAGATGTCATAATTTTTCTATAAAAAATTTCATCAGTCGTATATTTTCCATAAAAAAATATCATCGGTCATAATGTTTAACATGTCGTAATTCCTGGACAAAAAAAAATTCATTAGTTATAATTTTTTTTATAAAAGATTTTCATGTCCAAACTTTTCTATAAAGAAATTTTCATGAGACAAAAATTTTCTATAAAAAAAATTTCATCAACTTTCCTATGGAAAAATTTATTAGTTTAAATTTTCTTATAAAAAAACTGCATGAGCTATAATTTTTTATAATAAAATTTCATGTCATGGATTTTCCATAATTTTCTATAATCATGATTTTACTATATTTTCTATATTTTCATAAAACATTTTCATGAATTATAATTTTTCTGTCGTATTCTTTTAAGAAAATTGAAATGCCATAATTTTTCTATTAAATTTTTCATCAATCATGGTTTTTTTACCAAGAAATTTTATGTCGTAGTTTTTCCATAAAAATTTCATCAGTGATTGTTTTACTATAAATTTTCTATAAGGAAATTTTCATGACGCATATAGAAAATGTTCATCAGCCACTTATTTTACATAAAAAATTTTATCAGCTAAAATTGTTCCATAGAAAAACTATAACTATATTAACTACAATTTTTCTATAGAGAAACTATATCAACTAAAATTTTTCTATAGAGAAACTATATCAGCTAAAATTTTTCTATAGAAAAACTATATCAACTAAAATTTTTCTATAGAGAAACTATATCAGCTAAAATTTTTCTATAAAAAAACTATATTAACTAAAATTTTTCTATAGAAAACTATATTAGCTAAAATTTTTCTTAAGAAAACAATATCAGCTAAAATTTTTCTATAGAAAAACTATATCAGGAAAAAATTTTTTTATAAAAAAACTATATAAACTAAAATTTTTCTATAGAAAAACTATATCAGCTAAAATTTTTCTATAGAAAAACTATATTAACTAAATTTTCTATAGAGAAAAATTATTCTATAGAAAAACTATATCAGCTAAAATTTTTCTATAGAAAAACTCTATCAGCTATGATTTTCCTATAGAAAAACTCTATCAGCTATGATTATCCTATAGAAAATCTTTTTCAACTATAATTTTTCTATAGAAAAACTTTATCAACTATAATTTTTCTGTAGAAAAACTATATCAGCTAAAATTTTTCTATAGAAAAACTATATCAGCTAAAATTTTTCTATAGAGAAACTACATCAGGTAAAATTTTTCTGTAGAAAAACTCCATCGGCATTTTCTTTAAAAAAATTTTATAAATTATTAGTTTACTTAAGAAAGTTTTCATCCGTCATGGTTTTTTTTCATACAAAGATTGACGAATATAGAGATTCTTTTATAACAGAACAAATAATTGTAAAAATAGCCTTTAATAAATAATAGTAAAAAAAGGCAACGATTTTGAAAGACTTGGAAAATTTTTTATATCAAAAAACATATTTTTAAAAATTTATTTAATTGTTTTCTTTTCTTTCATTGTGCAAAGTAATTTTTTCTGTAAAATTAATTTTTTTTATTACTTTTATTTTTATTCGACCTTTTTTTTAAAATTTAATTAAATATGAAATAATCTTTTAACGGTCTTTTTAAATAATTTAACGATTTTATTTTTTTCAATATTTCGCTTTCCTTTGGAAAGCTTCTTCAGGAAAAAATTTTTTATATTTTTGAAAACAAAACAAAATTATAATAATAATAATAATTTTGTTTTGTTTTCAAAAATATAAAAAATTTTTTCCTGAAGAAGCTTTCCAAAGGAAAGCGAAATATTGAAAAAAATAAAATCGTTAAATTATTTAAAAAGACCGTTAAAAGATTATTTCATATTTAATTAAATTAATTTTTTTTTTTAATTTTTTCTTCCCTTTAAAATGTTTTTTCATGTGAGCTATAAATATTAAAGTTTTTGATGTTGATTTAATAATATTAAGAAAATGTTAAAAACAATTTTTCTCAAATAACACGTATTTTTTTTTGTGTTATTTGCTGAATCATTTTTCTATCTCCGTATCAAATACCTTTTAAATTAAATTTGTTTTGCGTTTTCGTTTGTCACATAAATATTTCAATTAATTTTTATGGCACTTCTTCTATCAATTAACGAACGATACTAGAGTCACGTCGCTGCGGTCAAATTGCCGGACATGGGCAACGGAACTTTTTAAGGTAAAAAGTTTATGTTTTTTCTATAAACTAAATGCGAAAAGAAAAAAAATAACAAAATAAACTGAATATTTATTAAACAAAAAAAACAAAAAATGAGAATAAAAAGTGTTAATTTTAATGTTGCTTTTCATATAGAAATTTAACTCGTAGAAATTATATTAAAAGACAAAAACAGAATAAAAATAAAAAGAAAAAGTATTTTGTTTATTGCTGACCATAAACGGAAGTCAAAGTTATGCTAAACTTTTCCATATTTAATTTTAAGCTGCACCTTAAGCGTTCCATAATTTAAATTAAAAAATTTACTTGGAACAACTTCCTTTTCAGAAATCTTTTCTATAAGTTGTTGCTTGAATAAGAATGACCTTCATTCATACTTTTTTAGAAAAATAAAAAAATAAAACCATTCGCTATTGTTTTGGAACTTTCTTTTGTGTTTCTTGTAATATTTTGGGTAAAATTATTTATTTTAAATTTAAATATTTTCAACATAAATTCCTAAGGAAACGCAGTGATCGTTTTTTTAAACAAATGATTTCCATCACATGTTTATAAATTGTTTAATGTTGTTTCTATTTAAAAAGTTTTGTTTTCATGATAAACATGCAAAATTAAAAGCTTCAATAAATAATAAAGAGACAGACAGACAGACCGTCTCTCATAATTAACACTTTTAATCGTATTAAAACTTCCGTTGTTTTAAATATTTCAAGTCAGTTAGTCAATTAATTTGTTAGTCTGCAGTTACTCTTGTTTTATGTTAAACCTTTTTTCACAACAGAATTTCCCAAGCTTTCTGTGGCGGGCGTAAGTTTTCTTTTTTGTCTATTTAAAGTTGTTAAAGGGTTGACTGATTTTGTGGCAACATTCCATTGATTGCGTGTTGAACGTTTCGTAAATTTCTTTTTTTTTTGTGAAAATTAAATATTTGTTAATATTTTCTTAATCTCAACAAATATTTTCCTGTAGCGAGTCCACCAATACCTGTTTTAGTTCAATTTTAATAATAAACGCCATTAGCATTATAGAGTTATAAGTTTGTTTTTTTTTAGTCAAGTACCGTGCTACATTCTTTTAGGAAAGGGATAGAGAAGAGATGAAACAGGTGGTGAAAGTAGAAGGATAGTCGGAAATTGACTGCCGTATAAGACAGCACAGCGACCAATGTCTATGCCTTCATCGCTGAGCAGCCCCACCGACAGTCAATTTTTATTTTTGTAGTGAAAAAACCAAGATCTTCGTTGGGAATCGAACCCACAACCCCCAGACTGACAAGCTAGTACACTACCTACTAGCCTTAGCTTCAATAAATTAATTGTGGCATGAGCTGTGTGATATTGCGCCGTTTTGTTAAAATCACAGTTTCTGACCATCATGCTGGTGCAATTGATGACCGAAAAACTAAACAGTCAATTTCCCATCTATATGTTTTGATGGAATCTCACCGTGATTGTACGTGTCCCCGGGGGTAAAAGTGAGCCCAGTCCCTTAAATACTAGCAGGATCGGACTGAACAACTCCACGTTATTTCCATGGGAATCAGTAAGTCCCAGAGTTCAGCTTTTTGGCTCTTTAGCTTTTTAGCTGTTCTCTGACTCATTATTGAGTTTAGCCCTTCGGGAGCATATTGGTGGTTGTGGTTTCGAAGGATCATAAATTTTTGACGTTAACACAGGGTAAATGATCCAGGTTCAGTGGGCATGCTTGTTATGTGTTCTGTACAAGGAGTTGAGTAGAAAGGAGTACGGATGGCTGCCTGCTCCAAGCTCTCGAAGTTGCAACTAAGAATTACCTGTTGGATAGAATTAAGCCTCGGCTTCCTAGGCGAGGGTGACGTTACATATCACCCACCGTGTTTTGATCCACCGTTGGGTTACGGCGTATACAGCTAGGTACTGACGTAAATCTTATTACGCACACATACCCTTGAAGATTATCATCACTCCAGATAAGACAACTTTGTCTATTGACGTGTCCAGAGCGCCATCGCTAAAAAAAGTTCGCTTACAAAATCAGGATCGGATATTTTTAAGCAAACCATGATTTTCAAAATAAATTTTCATAATTTAGAAGAGTTATCCAGGCAACAGTCTATTTATATGGAAAAGCCAAACTAAAGTATTAATAAATCACTCAACAGTTAATAAAATGGACAGCAGTTACATTGAAAATATTTTTTAGTTTTAATTCACAACCAAAGTTACACTCCTAAATTATGACAAAAACAAATTGCAACTGATTCCAGTTCAGAACTGTGTGACATCCAAAATTCGTACACATTTAAAAAATATAATTTTACTTTGATGACTAAAAGTGACAACATTTTAATTAACCGCAGTGGTGTCAAAACTATTCTTAGATCACTATACTTCTAATATATTTCTAATAAATAATTTTACATGCATTTGTAAAAACAAAATACCATGAGGTTTATTTAATTATGATGTTCTTGTTCTCTAAAAGATATTCAAATTAACTAATAACGTGTCATAATGATTAAACAAAACATAAAAAAATTTTGTTAATTCAATTTGAAAATAATTATTTTGCTTCTCGGTGTTTGCGTTTGCGTTTGTAATAATTATTTTCCTAATTAAAAACCAACAATAACCAAAGACCAGTAGTCAGTCTGTGGTTTCATCCACCATAACAAATGTAATTTCTCAAAATGATTTTGAATAATTTTACAACTCACAACAGCAAACATTACAAATCATTTTCTTTACGATGATTCTTGTAAAATATGAAAAATTAAAAAAAAAAGCTTCACTTCAAGCGGTGTGAAAATTTAAAAATAATTGAATTGAATTGTCTAACTGCTCGCTATTGTGTTAAATGTTTTGTTGCAGCATTTATTTCCAGAAATATTTAAATCAGGTTTTAGATTAGCTGGGGCGACAATTGTAAATCCTACATGGCTGTTAATCAGCACTTAAAATATTATTTATTCTGTCTTGATTAACACATTTTATTGTTATAGTTATTTAAATAGTAAAAATGATCAGCTTAACACTTTTTATATCAACAATTATAATTTAATTTAATAAATTAATTTTCGATACCAATTTTCGGCGCCAATTAAGGGCAATTTTAGCTCAATAGTGGCTTTAAATACAAATGACGTTGCCGATTCTATAAATATTCTTAAATATTTTTCTAATGTTAATTAAAGCCAAACAATTTCCCACACGCTTTTTGTTAACAATTTGCCAAGTGGTGGACATTGACAAAAGTATAATTTTAAACAAATCTAAGTAGAAAAAAGTTGAAAATTGAAAAACTATAAAAAGCAAATTTTAACAAAATGAGAATTATTATACTTCACTTTAAGGTTGTGAAGTTTATTATTTCTCTTGTTAACTTTGCTGGATTTGTTTTTAAATCATATTCGCTAGATATAGACGCTAATAGACGTATGCTTTAGAAGTTATTCGTCTCTTTACCTTTAAATACGTCACTTTAGTTGTATTAATAGTTACTCCCGCGCTCTAGAGTAGGCAGAGTTGGGAACTTCACTTCCGGCTGGGGCCAAACTGTAAGGGAGATTTCTGTAGTTACAGGAAATTGCTCGGTTAGAGCAATTATAATTGGGGAAGTTGGAATAATATTTGTGATTAATTTCTTTTCCTTGTTGTGGAATATGTGGAAACCTTAATTCTCACCTTTTTCCTCGATGATTTTAAATAAATGACCAGCAGTTTTAGATATAAATTTCTTCTTTATTTTTCGGTTGATCAATGGATTTATAATTCATTTGGGTAAGTATGTGTTTACATTTAATATTCCTTTACGTAAAGTGTTCAGGCTGATTAATTAAAAGTTTTAAGGTAAGTAATTCAGGTAAGTTATTTTAAGTGTTTAGTTTAGGTTAATTTTTTGTAAGTAATTTTTTTTGTTGTAAATTTAAGTTACGTATGTTTCTTATTCTTTAAACCACGTTACTCTAGAAGATTCGGCAACCAATTGAAATAAAAAATGGAAACTTATTCTGCCATTTTTCTTTTTTACGGAATAAATTTCCCTGTTCATTTCCCTGATAGTACTAAATTGTGCTGCTGCTAGATGGTATAAATGTGTGTCCAAAGCTAGTTTGGACAACCTTGTTGCTTGTTTTTTGTGCGTTATAATTAATAAGTATTTTTAATTTTTATCAATTATTGGATAAGACGTTTACAACTTATTAGAGTATTCCCTTAATTGACTTAAACTATACTTTCTATACAAGTATAAAATAATTAAATAAATTGAGTTACCAGATGTTATTGATATTAGAATAATCTAGACGATTTAACACACCTATAAATATAAATCCAAATTGGAAGAGGTATTGAAGCACTATTGAGAAAAACCCGGTACAGAGATGTTGCGTGCAAATAGTAGCAAAGTGTTTGATGTTCAACAAAGCTTAGGAAATAAAGCAGTAATAAAAGGAGTAATAATTTTCGTGTTTTCTTTTACAATGAAATGCCATTATTAAAATATTTTTTTTCATCTTACATCGCTTTAGCCTTCTGTAATATTCTTCGTATCTATAAGGAATTTTTTAGGTGTAAATTACATCAATTTTTAAAGAAATTTAAATTTTTTTTTCTCAATGATGTATATAAGCAGCATTATGCTGAAGACTAGCCCAAATTGAAAATTGCCATCAATTATATGTCACCGGCCCCTTGAAGAATGCGTTCAAATCATATTCGCTAGCTTGTTTGCTTGGTGCCTTAATTAAAGAAACTGATATTGCAGGAAAGTTAAAGTATTATTATTGAAAAGGCTTTTCGAAAGTAGTAAAGCCTTGCGCCTGGGCTGGGCGATAGTGATGTTAGAAAACTTAAATAAAGTGGAGTTTTGCTAAATTTTCTTTTTTATTTTCTATCTGATTTATAAAAATAACGATTCTTTTACAGCTGATAGCACCAGCGAATTTATTCATTTTCGCCATCGATATCCTTTTTACAAAATTCAATAGATTTAACTTTTATCCATGGCATTTGTCGTTTACGATAATGACAAAAATGAGTTATCCGCCTTTGCTATCACTTCTAATAGATTCGCCCTAATTCTTTCTTCGTTTCTCAATGGAGTGCTTTGTTCTAATGAAACTTTTTATGGAGATTAATCATTTTTAATGGGGGGTTAAAATAAATTGTGTTTAGAAACAATAAATATTTCAAGTTTTAGTTCTCATTCATATAAATAAAAAAAGAACCGACTCTAAAGCCTGAGAATTTTTTTATAAAATTTTTGAAAGCAGGATTTCCCATTAAAAAGGAAAGAAAAAAATCAATAAAATTTCAACAAAGATCTCTCAAAAAGTGAATATTTTCAATGCTAAACAATTAAAATAAAAGGGTTTGTTAACTCACGTTGCCATAAATAATTATACAGTCACGTGTTCTTGTCGTAGTTATTAAGAGCAGTATTTTTATTATGATTAGCATGGGAAATATTTTATAAAGTAACCAACCATAATTTTCTAAAGGTCTTGTTACATTTCTTGTTATGTTTCAGTTAGTTATCACCGATAACGCTAATAATCTTATTTACTAAAATAAGCACAACAATCAAATTGTTTTTTTAACCGGGGAGAGTGTAAACATTTTGATTAAAATTCAACACTTTGAAAAAGTGTAGCAAAACGAAATTTTTGTGAAGTTTAAGAAAAGTATGAGAAAATAGTTATTGTCGTGAAAAGGGTTGGTTGGTTGATTAGTTTGTAATGGACAAATAATTAGTTATGAACAAATGTCTGGACGGACAATAATTTTATGTAGATGTATATGTGTGTCTACAGGCTACAAATTTTAAGCACAGGAAGGAAAGTAAGGTGCCCCTGTAGGCTAGTAGGTAGTGTACTAGCTTGTAAGTATGGGGGTTGTGGGTTCGATTCCCAACGAAGACCTTGGTGTTTTTCACTGCAAAAATTGACTGTCGGTGGGGCTGCTCAGCGATGAAGGCATAGTCTCTGGTCGCTGTGCTGTCTTATATACGGCAGTTAATTTCCGACTATCCTTCTACTTTCTACCACCTGTTTCATCTATTCTCCATACCTTTCCTAAAGAATGTAGCACCGTACTTGACTAAATAGGCATTGTTGCCTGAAGTGCTACTTCTCTTGAAAAAAAGGTAAAAATGTTTATTGATTTTATTCGTTAGCACAGTACGCAGTTCATGGTTTCTATCAAATGATACCAAAAGCGCAAACAAATAAACTGAGAGCGAACTTTTTATAGTGCTTTATAGACATTTAGAACTTTAAATTGGCAACACTTTTAATTGGCGGCCATTTTGTCAGCTGTCAAGTGATGTCTGAAACAAAATTGCCGTTGATCCCAAATTTTTATAAGCGAATTAAGTTAGCGGCAAAGCTCATTATTGTTTGAATGGATGCGTTAATAAAAATAACTGTCATATTTTGGATAATGATAATCCTCAAGTGTATGCTGAAACACCGCTACACCCAGAAAAATTTAATGTTTGGTGTGCATTATGGGCTGGAAAAAATATTACTTTGTACTTTTTTAATAACGATGCCAGTCAAAACGTTGCCGTGATTACTGGATTTTGTCTTCATCAGTTGAACAACCATGATGTGTAGAAGCTGTGCACACAGCTCTTGACACAATTGATTTATTGAAGAAAACGCCTAGTAAAAGCATAAGTTCACGTTTTTAACGTCCTGTGATTTAAAGCCGTTTAACTATTTTCTGTCTGGCCAATAAGCGAACGATTGGCCACATGGAGGATGACACACCCCACATTATAACCGACATATGGCTATAAATGTTAGATTGTCATCGCCAATTACATCTCCATGCCAGAAAATTATCCTTCGCATAACATTAATTTCATGTCAATTTAAAAAATTTACTTTCTTTTATTTCATATCAAAGTTACATACTTCTATAAAAACACCCATTCAAACAGCGTTGCTAACTTAAAGGCAAAAAACCAAGGAAATCTTCTAAACTGCTGCATTGTCACCACTAGCAAATTGTCACATTTTTTAAGCGAAATAATACATATTATTCAACAGTTTTCGGAAACTTGAACAGACTACTAGACTTTAAGTGAAGTTTTTCGAAGTCCGAGGTCAGCTAAATATGCTCTTGTTTTTATTTATTGGAACGGTCAATTGTTGTTGTTTTTTTTTCTTATTATTTATATTTATTTTAAAATTTTTGTTCGTTTTCATTTTGTTTTTAATTCTCAAAAGCTTTTCTTAATTAAACTTAAAGAAAAATGTCGTGCCAATAATTTAAATAAAAGATTTAAGATTTCCTAGAATATCTTGAGTTTATTTTAAAGGAGAACAGAACTACACTGTCAACTTTAAAATACAATGAAATGTATCCTTCTTCTATAATTGTTTTTTTTTTCGAACTTTAATTCTTTTTTGTTTCTTTGGTGGTTTTAAGTTAAAATTCTAATGAATTTCAAAGAGACCGACATCAAAATGCTGTCAATTTTGGCTTAAATTTATTACCCGCAGAAAAATGTTTGTTTTTTCATTTCGCATTTTAAAGTTTTTGTTTTATTTTTTAACCTGAAACATGCAATACAATGTGATACTGGCGTTTAAAGTATGAAAAATATTATTGGGAATTTAGATACAATGCGAAGAAGGTATCCGTATTAAATTTAGTTGATTTTATCTTAAATTAAAAATATGAATTTTGTTTTAATTAAACTTTTTGAATTTCGAATAGAAAAATGGCGACTGAAGAAATTTGTCAGCAGAAAGTTTATGACTACTGAAATTTTTTTATAGCAAAATTATGGCTGATGAATTTTTTTATAGAAAAATTATGGCTGATGAATTTTTTTATAGAAAAATTATGGCTGATGAATTTTTTTATAGAAAAATTATGGCTGATGAATTTTTTTATAGAAAAATTATGGCTGATGAATTTTTTTTATAGAAAAATTATGGCCGATGAATTTTTTTATAGAAAAATTATGGCTAATGAAATCTTTTTATAGAAAAATTGTAGTTAATGTTTTTTATAGAAATATTATCACTAATGAAAATTTTTTAAAGAAGAGTTATCGCTGACGAATTTTTTTTATAGAAAAATTATGGCTGATGAACTTTTTTTATAAAAAAATTATGGCTGATGAATTTTTTTATAGAAAAATTATGGCTGATGAATTTTTTTATAGAAAAATTATGGCTGATGAATTTTTTTTATAAAAAAATTATGGCTGATGAATTTTTTTATAGAAAAATTTTGGCTGATGAATTTTTTTTATAGAAAAATTATGGCTGATGAATTTTTTTATAGAAAAATTATGGCTGATGAATTTTTTTATAGAAAAATTATGGCTGATGAATTTTTTTTTAGAAAAATTATGGCTGATGAATTTTTTTATAGAAAAATTATGGCTGACGAATTTTTTTATAGAAAAATTATGGCTGATGAATTTTTTTATAGAAAAATTATGGCTGATGAATTTTTTTTATAAAAAAATTATGGCTGATGAATTTTTTTATAGAAAAATTTTGGCTGATGAATTTTTTTTATAGACAAATTATGGCTGATGAATTTTTTTATAGAAAAATTATGGCTGATGAAATTTTTTTATAGAAAAATTATGGCCGATGAATTTTTTTATAGAAAAATTACGGCTGATGATTTTTTTATAGGTAAATTATGGCTGATGAATTTTTTTTATAAAAAAATTATGGCTCATGAATTTTTTTATAGAAAAATTATGGCTCATAAATTTTTTTATAGAAAAATTATGGCTGATGAATTTTTTTATATAAAAATTACGGCTGATGAATTTTTTTATAGAAAAATTATGGCTGATGAATGTTTTTATAGAAAAATTATGGCTGACTAGTTTTTTCATAGAAAAACTGTGTGTGATTTTTTTATAGAAAATTTATGACTAATCAAATTTTTTTAAAGAAAAGGTATCGCTGACGAATTTTTTGTATAAAAAAATTATTGGTTATGAATATTTTTATTGAAAAATTATGACTGATGAATTTTTTTATAGAAAAATTATGGCTGATTAATTTTTTTATAGAAAAATTTTGGCTGACTAATTTTTTAATAGAAAAATTATGGCTGTTGATTTTTTTATAGAAAAATTATGACTAATGAAAGTGTTTTATAGAATTTGGTTAGCACAGTGACTGTTAAATCGCCACTGAAACTGATTTTTCACTTAATAATTTGACGCTTTAAAAATTTATACCAGCTGCAAAATTCCTGTCAGTTTTTTTTAAAAACATAAATAACACTGCTAGACATTTTTCATTTGAAATAATGCTCTCAGAATTTCCTTTTTGTTATGCATGTCCTTTTGTCCTTTAAACCCAGTTTCCTGTTGGCTTTGAACCCTAAAATTTGAATTTTTCCATTAAAGCCATTTCGAAATGTTAAATAACTTGATTTTGTGTTGTACCAACAAACAAAGAAAAATGAAAAATTTAACACGCTTGACTCGTTTGGAAAATTAACATAAAAGCCATATGGCACATGCTGCCCCAAACGTTGGGTTGTTTGGAAAATTAACATTTGAAAGCTTGAGTGTTGTTGCTCTCATACAGTTTATCTATTATTAGTGTCCATTTTGTAATTCTGTTTTCTTTCTCTTCTTGTACTTCAAATAATCTTAGAATAGCAAACAATGAAACCGTTGGCTAAAAAGAGAGTGTCAAACAAAGTAGGGCGTAAAAAATCCACATGAGTTGCTATTTTCAAAAGCAGTGAGTTTCATAATATGCAAAGAAAAAAACTAGCTAAACACTGGTTAAATGGAATTTATGACTACAAGAGCTTTTATTAATTTTTAATAGAAAAATTTCATCAGTCATAATTATTCTATACAAAAATGTCATCAGTCATAAATTTTATATACAAAAAATTTCATCAGTATAATTTTTCTATAGAGATTTTTTATCAATCATACTTTTTCAATATAAAAATTTCATCAGTCACATTTTTTCTGTCGACAAATTTCATGAGTTATAATTTTTCCGTACAAAAATTTCATCAGATACAATTTTTCTATATAAAAATTTAATGTTGTAATTTTTCTATACGAAATGTCATTAGTTACAATATTTCTATACAAAAACTTTATCAGTCATAATTTACTGTTGAAAATTTCATCAGCCATAATTCTTTTATAAAAAATTTTTACGCATAATTTTTCTATACGAAAATGCTATTAGTCACAATTTTTCTATAAAGAAAAAAAATTACTCTTAATTGAGTACGGTTTTCCGTCGACCCTCGTCAAATTTAATAAGAAAAATATCTGCAGACAGATTTTATTTATTTCTATTTGAGGATTATAACTTTTGATTTTTTTAAGATCTTAGTCGAGTGTTATCACAATAAATTTCTTGGTATTTTTTAATTACCTTCAATGGGTACACAATGGGTTGCGAAATGTACTTTGTTAACGATTTCGAAAACTTCTGTTAGACACTGTTAATATGTGTTACAATTTATGTATTGGGGAGTATTAAACTATTCTTGTTAATGCAGGTTTTGTTTCTCTTATAAATATTTATTTTATTTTTATTATTCATTCTAATCTTATTTTATACTCTTGTTTATTCATGTAGAATATTCTTAAAATTCTTTGTGTATTTTACTTTTACAAAGAAAATGTCATGGTTGAAAAACTCTTAATAATTATACATGTTGTGCATACAGTCCTGGCCGGCCAGAAAATTATATTTTTACATTTATTGCCCTCCAAAGCGGAATTAAAACTTTTTTGTTTATATTATACCAGCAGTTTACAACGTTTTATAATTAAAACCATGGCTGGTATTTATTATAATTTAAAAGTTGTACAAAAAAGCACATGGCACGCGTTTTTTAAATTAAATTACAATTTGCTTTCGACCAAGATTTTTTTGGGGGAATTATTTTTAAAACAGAAACTGTATTTTGCATTCAAATCGATACATCACAGGATTTTGTTTATGTTTTGGAAAATACTAATTTTTTTAAATTAATTATTAATACAGATAAAAGACTTTCATTAATTTAATTAATAAATTTATTTCTCTATTGAATTCTTTACACTTGTATGCTTAAATAAATTGGCCAAATGCGTTTCACAAATGTTGGACTCAGTATATTATGCTGCCTAGGAACAATGTTTTTCTTTCATTTTGGTTTTGTTGTTATTGTTTTAGCGGGCAAATTTTTCACATTTGAAAGGTTTCCTTTTTGAGATTCAGATTCTGAGATTTTATTAATTACGTAATTTTGGGTAACCCTTTGTGCTTTAATTTTTTTCAGTATTTGTTATACGTAATTATAAATGTCTTTTATTATGATTTACAAATTAAAATATATGTTGAAATCAGGTTTTATCTGAGGGCACCTTTTAATTTGGATTTGTAAAGAAAAGAATTTATCATAGAAAAACTCGATTTTTAGCACAAAAAATCAATTTTCTTTATAAAAAACTTAACTAAAGAAAACCTGAAATAATTTAAAAAAATTATTAAAATTTGATTTAAGCCCAAAAAGAATTTTTAAAAGATAAAAAATATAAAAAGAGACAATGTTCTTAATTCCTATTATAATGTGCGATAGCGAGATATGCGCCTCTATATAGTTTACTGTTAAGAGTTATTTACTTGCCCCCTTATAGATAAAATATAGTGCAAAAATGTATTAAATGTTTAAAATTAAGAACAAGTAATAAAAATTCTTATCATTTATTCAAAAGGTCATTGGCATGATTCACTTATAAAATAAGAAGACCACCCATCGAGAGCGAGTCTCTCTCTTTCTTATCTACGATATTTTAACTTAATGATGCATTTGATTTCATGTGGCTGCAAGTGACTATCTGTGACTATTTAATTCATTTTAATCTAAATTCAGCTTTTTACTTATTCTGTTGCTGTCATTTGAACAGCCCGCATTAAGGATTCTTAGTTTTATCAATTGCCACCAAGTTGAACATTCCTATCTTTGACTTTTTGTAGTTCGAATACTTTGTTATAACAAATGTTTGTTTATGCTTCTTGAAAAATTTTTTGTTTTTAATTTTTCTTTTTCTAAAATGTTCTGCTTGGTTTGAGAATATTATGCGGGTGCATGCAATAATTATCATTCGGCTATGTTGATGCTTAAGACAGACTGACACGCACAGATGCCAGGATTAAAGTTGTATATTTAAACAAATTTTTTTAAAGCATCATTGCACTTAAAATTGTCGCCTTTAAAAGTGTTTTTAAATTAACGTAATGACCGGGGAATCATTAAATTTTAATTACTGGCGTCTATGACACAAGGGATTTTTAATAACTTAAAATTAATGTCGAGTTTTTTTTTTGCAGTATTTAATAGATTTTACTATAAATTAACCAGCGCTTTACAAACGGATGCACGGATTGAATTAAATTTCTATTAATTAAATCAGCTTTAAGATGTGCAACTTTAACAATTATTATTTTTTTAGAGCGTTATTACAGTTTACGACAAAAATTGTCTTAGATTTTAAAAATGATCACAATTGACGTCATTTGACGATGAATACTTAGTGTCTTTCATTACATTTATCTAAGTTTTGAAACATTAATAGAGCAAATTTGAAGTACCCAAAAGAAATATTTTTGTTTTTTAAATCTCTTTATAATCACAATTATATACAAGCGATCTGCTTTTGCATGACTCATGCAATTAGTGTCCATCAAAATGACGATGCTGCACAACTGCTGCTTCTTTTTTTTATTCAACTAATTAAGAATTTCTTTTATATAAATATTTAATCCTGTTTATTTTAGTTACTTTAGTCTTTTGCTCCTCAATGATGCCATAATTTCGAGCATCTGTTTGATTCTCTTGAAATGCGAACCCATTCGAAGCGAACGCATTTTTATTAAATAGTTAAAATATTTGATTAAAATAAGAAAATGCCTTAATGGTAACAGATGGTGTGTAAATGGTATCCTATTGTAGGATATTTTCCTTTTATTTGCTCAACGAGTAGGGTGGTTTGAATAATCTGTCATGTAGAAATAGAATTAAATTAAAAAACAAAAAAATACTACAATTTTGTAGCTGAAGGTGCATATGTTTTGTTCATTTTTATTTCATTACTTTTTTGTGCCATGTCATCATTTTGTGGACGTATGCCAGGCACACTTTTGAATTTATTTTAATTTATGAAAATTTTTTAAATATGCGTACTTAAAATTTTTTCATTTTGTATTCTGTTTGATATTAAGTTGCGCTAATACTTTATGTCTCTACTCAGTTAAAACAAAGTTAACTTAATATGGCAACCACCATGCTAATGGTAATTTTTTTTAATTTTTCTGCTGCTAAAATAATCTTACAAAATTTTTTAAAAAATATCTAAATAAATTCCTTTTCAAAACGGTATTAAAAAATAGATATCTGAAAATATGAAGTCTTCTACAAGAAAAATATTTTAAAAAATAGATTTATAATAATAATTATATTTATAAAATATAATTTTTTTATAGAAATTGTTTCTGAAAAATTATGTTGAAATTTGCTTAATTTTTATTACTTTATAAATAATTTTTCAAGCATGAAAAATTTTATTATCATTAATTACAAAATAATTAAAAATTAAGTTAAAAAATTAATTATAAAACAATTAAGAAGATCAATTAACTATAATTATAATTTTTCAAAATTATAAGTTGAATTGTAGTAAATGAATTAATTAAATTAGCTTGAACCCGGTTTGTTTTGATTTCTATATTTTTAATTCAAAATATGTTAAAATTAAATACCAGCGATCACTGTACTTTATGGATCGCTGCACTTTTTATCAGCATTCTTAACATTTAACTGTCAAACAGGTTTTGTAATTCAGAATATGAGAAATATTCAGAATCAATTAAATGTAATATGATTAGACCAAGTCCTCACAGAAGCCAAAGATCTTTACTTTAATGTTTTCTTTACTAATCGTCACATGCATTTGTTCTTGCCTTCGGGGAACTACCGGTTCAGCTCTGAAGGAATAAAATTTTTAAGTAAATTTTCGTTCTTAATGGGAAATTAATTTAAAAAAAACTGCAGTGACTATCTACGTAATTATTTGATAAAATATTCTTTTCAAACAAATGCTGTCTGGGAAAAAACTCTATATAAAAGAAAATAATTCGAATATTTTGAAAACATAATCACTCTCTGTCAATCTAAAAATGTCATATTTTGTACCTGGGCTACTTAGTTGAAAAACAAGTGTATTAAGTTAATTTTAAGCAGCTGCAATGTTAACACAAAACTAAAGCGAATCTTGCAAATTAAACAAAAAATTATCCATTTTATTTTAACAATATAAACAATTGGCTATTTAAATAAAATAAAATAAAACTTTACAAAATTCTGCAAAGTATATGATATTTTATTTTATTTTTGTTCAAGTATTTCCTGTCATTTTTATTTGAATTGTTTTCTCAATATCAAGATCAATTTATTACAAAAACAAAAAAAAAAACAAAAAACAAACTTTACATGCCACAACCATGTAGGGTCGTATTGTTTGTTTTACTTTTGTTATGTTTAAGCCTTATTTATCCTTTTATTACATAAAACAGTTATGCAACCATCATAAAATATTTAGTTTTAAATTTAAATAGGAATTGGTAGCTGGCACTCATTGCTTCCTATATTTTGCTGCTAAAAAATTTTTAAACATCTAGATGTTCGTCGGTTGTTGGTGGTGGTTGGTTGGTTGGTTGTAAGTTGGTATTTATGGTAAGCATGCGTGCCACACGTGTTTCTTTTCAAAATTTCTCTTTTTTTTTTTTTTTTTTTTTATTGTCTGTTTTTTGTTGTTGTTGTTGTTGTAATACGTGTTCTCTGCTTCATCTTCTTCTTCGTTTCACATAATAACCTATTGAACATGTTTTTTTTGAATCCTTTTCAATTTTTCCACACAAATTTTGTATTTTATTTATAATTATTTCCGGTTATGTATTTCTATTACAAATTGGTTTATTTTTATAGACGTTTAAAGAGATAAATAGATCACAAAATATACATAAAACTGCATGCAATGCATTATCTGAACCTTAATATTCCACAACTTAACTCTTTTCAGCATAATCGCCTGGCGAGGGAGGACTTATTTTTTACTTTTAATTATTCAATCTCGATCTTATTTGTATTTATATATCTATTAAAAATAACTGCTTTTATGTATGTCGAAATGTATGTTTGATTGTGTATCACAATGCTATATTTTCAGATTGTTTATACATATGATATTTGCATTCTCGTTTGTTCAAACGTAATGAGCTTGAGTCTGTAAAGCAAAGAATAACTAGCTATCGCTGCCCTTATAAACATTTTTGGTTTATAATAAGTGTTAATTCTGTCTTGGCATCGTTCTTCTTTTCAACAATAAAATTAATTTAAAAATCAATAAATTTCTCATCACATCACATTTTAGAAAAGCTAAAGCTTCTTATTATATTTAATAACTTTTTTGATCAACTGAGATGTGGCTAACAAATTAATAAAGATAAATATCAAAGCTTAAACAAAATACTAAAAATCAAAAGTGAATTTATTTTTGTCTACATTTCGATTGCTTAATCACATTTTATGAATTTTGTGTTTATTTTTAATATCCGACGAAATCGAACATAAGTTTTGTTAATTGTTTGGGTGACGGCAAAGAAAATTATGTTGTTTGTTTGCTTTACACAATTGTTGCCAAAGTGGGAGTGTATAAGTGTCCTTGAAAATCGCAACCCTAAAAGGTTTTCTTTTCAATATTTTATAAATCACAAAGCCGCAATTATTTGCCACAATTATGGCAGATGTTTAAACTTCTAATGCTATTTGAAATGAAATAAAGTACAGTTAGTTACTTAATTACCTTATGGACTATTAAGTCAAAGTAAATAGAAGTAATGGCCGTTTTTGTAAAAGGTCTTTTATGTATGAATTTTTTATGCAATTACATTTTTTAATTTTACAGAGAACAAACGATTGTTCTACTAGAATAATCGTAATTACTCTGGTATATAACGGAAAATATATTATATACAATATATAATATACTATTTGCGAAACATGATATACATGCCATATGCAATATACAATATACATTGCAATGTACAATAAAATATATATAATACACATATACAAATATACTATATAAATATACTGTACGTAAAATATAACATACGGTATACAATATACATTGCAATAAACAAAAAACAGTAAAATATATCACACATTATACGATTTACAATATATGTAAGATATAGCAAGCAATACAATATTTCATCATACAATACAAAATTTACATACAACATAGAATGTACAATATAAAATATACAATTACTGTATTAGCTATGAAATACTAAGGGTGTTCGCCGGAAAGGTATACTCTTTTATTTGTTTATAATTTTTAATTAAATTAAAGAGAATTGATTTTGTATTGATAAATGTTTTATTTAATGTCGGCAATTATGCCTAAAATACAATATCAAATAAATGCTCGCCCCATAAATGCGAGTCGTTTTGAGCTTATTTTATTATTCATCATTAATTTCATAACGAAAATTTTGTTGGAGCTATTCAAGGGTTTCTGGAGCAATCAAATCAGGCGACTGTGACGGCCAATCAACATCACCATTTCTGAAAATAACTTGTTGTTGAAAGAGGTCTCGCAGTAATTTCATTGTAATCCTGGCTGTATGCGGTACCACATGTTAATCAAGCCCAAATCATGCAGTTAAGGCGTTAAAAAGTTTTCAATCGTATCACCATATCGCTCCTTATTTATAGTTTCCGTTACGCCGCTTTCATTTACAAAGAAGTAAGGTCCTGAACAAATTGCATACCGGACTGTTACTTTTAATGGATGCAAAGGTGATTGTTGAATATTTTGAGGGTCACCCGAACCATTCAAATCAAAATGTGCCTTGTCACTCAATATGATTTTTTTTCATGAAAATCGGGGTTGTCATGGGCGAGCTGTTACATTCTATTAGTATATGTCTGGCGGCGTAAATAGTCTTGTGGAAGAAGCTCTTATGTTAACTGAAACTTTTACAGAAGCAAATGGAAATCCTTGTGCAAAATTGGGGCAAAGTTGGTTTTTGAAGACCAAGCTCCTGAGCACGGCATCGAATTGAGGTTGATAAATTGTTTTGAATGCTTTCTTGAGCAGTAGTAAAGTTTTAAGCCGATCTTGCTGTACGTTGCGATTATTCGAAATCATTTACTACTCGATGAATAGTGCGTTTTGTTGACACGTTGTTTCTCCCAAAAATTTCACTAACTTTCTCTTCATCACAGTAATCAATGATTAATTTTAATAGAACATTTAAATGTTTAAAACACGTTGGTTTATGGAATATTTTTCCATAATAAATTTGCCACGTGTCTACTTTACGACTACCAAATATGAACTGTCAAGACTAATATTTACCAAAATGGTGACAAAGCATAGTGGTTTACCTTCTCTGTGGACACCCTGTACAATAATGAATGTACAATATATCATATTGGATATACAATACAATATATAGCAAATAATAGAAAATCTTCATCATTCAATACAAGATTTACATGACAGCATATAATATTATTAACTAGTATTAACTAGTATTAACTATTGGCATATACAATCTGCAATATATAATTTTTTTTATAGGACCAGCACTCAGGGGATGACCCCTACCTATGCAATGCATTATGCCAGAACTAGGAAATTAGGTTACGATAAGGAGAGGGAGTAGTGTCTGTGGACATTCGATTTGAACTTTCTCAGATTGAAAGTGACAGGAAAGACCTCCGGAGGGATCTTATTCCACATACGGACTGTTTTGCTAAAAAACGAATTTTACCTGTAATGCGTAGTGCGATTCACTGACCAATCAACCACAAAAGGATGTGCTCTCATCGAAAATCGAGTTAAACGTGAAAACGTGCGAGTTCCCTAATTTCATTAGAGCACTTACCACTGTAGTAACGATAAAACAGTGAAATTTATAGTGAAACATACACAACATACAAAACGAAATTACTTATTTCCATTGCAAAAATATTTGTAAAATTTTTTACAAATATTTTTTATTTTCTTGAATTTTCAAATTACATATGAATGGTTTCCAATGGAAACCCTTATGTAGAAATAATTGAAAATAAACAATGTTTTTTGTTGTTTTGAAATGTTTTGTAGTGCTTGAATGGAAGTGTCTTTGAGTCTTGCTGTCTATGCTTAAAATTCTCACAGAATCAGTTTGGCTTTGGATAAAAGACTCTTAGGTTTTTCTATACAATATTGGGGTAAAATTCACTGATGAGCTACTTGAGCAATAGTGAAATTGCAATATGGACGTGCTCTTCTCTATTACAATACATTTCAAATTATTTTTATTTGAATAAATGTTTTATGATAGTATCATAGGATGTTTATTTTTAATAAAAATTTTTGTAATAAATGTTTTGTGATAATATCATGAAATATTTATTTAAAGGAATCAAGCACGAAAATAAAATCGCTTTTTTAAAAAAAAAATTATTAATATTTTGTATTGCCTTCATCTGAGTTAAAAAGATCAACACAGCTTCTAGATATCTTTTACAATCTAAAAATTTATACTTTCGCCCCACAATGACTACATCAATCAAATTAAATTATTTCCCTTTTCGTTGCTTTTATTATAAAAATGACAGTGATATCTTGAAAAAGATACTTTATATTTCATCGACCCATTAAAAGTTATGAAAGTGGTAAAACAGTAAAAGTGGCAGTTTAGGCATCGAAAGAAAAAAACGAATGCTGACACAAAAGAATAAATTTTCCTATTTGTGGACACATTTATTTAATAATTTGGGACAAAAAAAAAAAACAATATTTGATTTCCAATACTTTATTTTCCCTCTTTTGTGTATTTTTGGTTTTATTATTTTAAAACTATTTGTGTTTGGCCATTAAAATGAACATCTCGCTAAGCACGCACATACGATTATTTTCACGCCTTGACCCAACCCACATGATGTGCAGCTGCTGTGTGTTTAAGTAGATTCAAATAAGAGATGCATTTAAACCAAGACAAATTAAAATATTTTTTTCAAGTTTAAATACCCACATGTGGAAAAAGTATAAATAATTTGAAAAAGGATAAGTTTTCTTTATTTTTCTTTATCTCTTCTCCAAGTGCTTGAGTTTTTTTTTTGTTTTTTGTTTTTTTTTTGCTCTTCGTTAACAGATGTTTTTGCTCTCATCTACAGTCGCCCTCCATAAATTAAAATGTAAACAGATGAAGAGTAATTGATACTTGAACGAAAATTGCTTGAATGCTTTTGTTGTTGTATTTTAAGTATTTAGGAATTCTAAATATTTTATTAAGGATCTTAAACACGTTTCTAAGTGAGTTTGTGCTTATGAATGCAATTGATAGAACGAGTAACTGGAAACAAAAAATCTGGACAGCTTCATAAAATTGCTTAAAAAAGCTGTTTTGAAAATGAAAATTTACAAAAGATTTTTATATATAAAAAAGAATACAAACACGTGGAAAACAAAACGAAACAGCTCTCATTTACAGACTTTGAAATTTTAATTTCATTTAGTTTTGTAATTAAATACTTTTGACTTTATTTATAAAAATGAATAACGAAAACCTTAGTTTTTGGGTAATTTCGTGTTTAAAATGTGATAATCTTTACCTGTACCAAAGCTACCATAGCCTGGTTAGCATGTTGTTGGCTTGGACTCATATTCCAATTAATGCCGATGTTTCTAAAAGGCACTTAAATTTTTTGTATTTTTAAAAACGTCCCCTCATTTGCCTCCTTGCTCTATTGCATTATATCAGCTGCGAGTTTTAAACACGCCCACTTAATACTAGAGGCTTTGTCAAAATGAAGATTTCAAAAGTTTGTTAAATTATAAAGCAAATTTCTCAAAGTGTAATAAAATTTGTAATTTATTTAAACAGTCATTTTTGAATTTAAAACCATTTGTGTAAAATCGATGTCAGTAGAAAAGGTTTTAATAAATGTGGGACTGGATCAAATGTAATTAATTTTAATGAGACTGTAAAGATTCAGTATCGACTGAGTATCGACTTAAATCTGCTTAAAAAATTTAATTTGTCACAAATGTTGAATTTGGAAATGCAAAAGTTGCATTTACTTAAATACAGAATTGTGATAATTGGACATTTAATTGCAATTTGCAAAATAATTTATAATCATCAAACTGTTTAAGGTATTCCAACATTAATATCCAACAATGAACAATTTTTTTTTTAATATTTTTCTTGTGATTAAATAAACAGAACATAAATAATCAACTAAAACAGCCTGCGTGTTGTTGTAGCAGCTGCTTTCAACTTTACCAGTGTATCCTTTTTAACAACCACATCAAAACCGAAAAAGTCTTTCTTTTTTTTTTTATTTACCACAACTTACTAAAGGGTGTATTTAAATAAAATAAAATTTAAGTTTAAATGTGTCTTTCTTTCTTTCTTTCTTTCTTTTTATCATGATTGTAACTCAGTTGTGGCCATAACAAAACAAACCGCGATATATCCTGTTAAATAAATTTCTTAAATCAGTCATTCAGATTGTTATTTAAATAACTTTTAATTCTTAACTCATTCATTCACTTAAGAAAGATACATAATAAAGTTAATGGCACCAGAAGCTACAACAACAATTTGTAAAAATCTTACAATTACGACCTTGCAATGTCGTTATTTGTCTTAATTTTTTATTCAGACAGGTTGCAACAATTGAAACAAAAATTATAACAAAGAAAAAAAAAACACAAAAAAACAAAA
This sequence comes from Trichopoda pennipes, assembly GCA_030448955.1. Lineage (NCBI taxonomy): Eukaryota > Metazoa > Arthropoda > Insecta > Diptera > Tachinidae > Trichopoda > Trichopoda pennipes. The sequence continues at coordinate 25,380,687 of JASKUP010000017.1, read as the reverse complement.
GAAATAGATAAATAAATAAATACACGCCGCATGTTAAATTTATTAAATAAAGTAACTGTATTTGGGCTTGGCTTTTTTGCTTTTTTTATAATTTCGTGCTTTTAAAAGTCAACCAACCAGCCAACTGGTGCCATTGTACGGATAGAGGCAGTCAAACAGACTATTTTTAAACACAATGAAGATTTTCCCAAAGCTAAATATGTCCGCCTTCGTAAATTCCAACATGCAACTTGTTAATTTTTAGTTTTGTCTCAAAATCCCCTACACTACGCATAATTTATTCTTCAAAAAAGAATATCGAAAAAAAATATTTCAATAAAAAATTCAAAAAGGAAAAAACATTTTTGCTTAAAATTTTTTGCCAAAAGTGAACAGTAAAGGTAACGAATGCTTAGAAAGACAAGAATGGGAAATTGGTAATTTAAAATAACAACCAAATCTACGTTGCTATGCTGCAGGTGGTCCTGCTCTGTAATATGCGGACTTCGGAGATTTTTCAAATTTGAACCTGAACTAGCTTTACCTTTAAAGTGAGCCTCAGTGCAACTAAACTTTTTTCTTTAAAACTCTTTACATGGAGATGGCATTGAAGTCAAGTAAGCAGTCAGACGATGTGAGGTTAAGTTTGTAGCTTGTACCTGTTAAATGAGATGCTGAAAGATGGATAGTTGCTGTGGTAATAGAAAAATAGGAACACACATGTACGCTGTAACAGCACAAGCTCCACGTCGTTAACTCAAAGAACAAAGAGCTTTCGTTAGGGACCAGACATTTATTAAGGACATATTTAACCGACTCGATAAATGAGAAGGTGATTACTCCATATGTAAGCCTAGCTCTAGCGGTAGGGAATTACATGAGTGTTTATCAAGGAGGTTCTAAGCCCATCCAACTAAGGGAATACAGGTTTTGTTGAGAAGTTGCTGTCCAGCCTCGAAATTAAATAAAGAAAAATATTTAATATTCTACAAAATCGATAAAATTCTAGTAAATTAAAAATAGAATGAAAATAGAAACAAACCATGAAGAGAGAACAGAGAAGAGATTAAAGATTTTTAATCATGGCTATCCAATTACAGAAGGGAAAGTGGGGCACTGGGGTAGATATGCAGAACATGCTTAACCAATAAACAACACTTACCACATTGAAAATTGGCACTTGACACTTTAATACGGTATCCAATCAAGAATCAAAGAAGTGATCTCGATCATCAATATATTAGATGTGAATGCTGATTTAAAGCAAGTGCTGCTAAATACACGTGGCAATAAAATGCAGCCGACGATGTTCTCTAGCTTATCACTTAGATACGATACACGTTTAAAGAAAGATTCGAAATGATAGTATTCTTCTACACATTTTACCTAAAGCAGTTTGTTTTATATCTTTATTATATTAAACAACGTTAAACAATGATTCGAAATGCATCTCCTATTGATTTATTTAAAGTATTTCAATTATATTTGAAGTAGCTCCAATTTTGGTCGGCTTATATTCATTTGTGTACGTTGTAGCGTTTTTATCTCTATAAATTGTTTAAAATTATGTTTATTTGGTGGTTTTCGTTGTTGTTGTTGTTTCTGTTTTATTATATTTTTTTCTTGCATCTTTAGTTTTGTGGTAGATGTAACTGTTTGTTCTCTAGAGCTGCTTTGGCATTTGCAACTTGCAACGTTTAACATGATGATTTCACAATGAGAAAATCGTCTAAAAACTTGATTTACTTAACAAAATCGATGGTTCCATATTAACAAGTTTATGCAATCAGTGTATTTGTTGGCAAAAGTTACTTTAAGTAAAATAATGAAATTTTATAGTATTTATGTTAAATAAAAAAATTTTATAATTAAAAAGTTAAGTTTGTGCATTTGATAAATTGTAAGAAATATTAAAATCCAAAGGAAAATCTAAAATTCTCTATCAAAATTTAAAAACAAAAATAATATATATCTTTAAAATCGTTTTTAAAATCGTTTTGTTTTATTTTCCAAGACCAGGCTCTATTAGCTTAATGAGCTTAACTTAGGAATTCGCTTTTAATAAGAAATAGCTTGAAAGGTCATTCAAATAACCTTTTAAACTAAATAAGAGCATTCTCGTTCCTCTTTCGAATTTACTCTTTTTAATATTTCTTTGAATTTGGAAATAGTAAAAAAAGAACCAATTCTGCATCATAATATGAAAAAATTAAAAAAAATTAAAGTTGGTTAATTGACCTTCTGTGGAAAACTACTTTGTTTTAAAAATATTTTCGCTCCTTTTATAAAGAGCAACAACAATTTGGTTAGAATTCATAAATAACTCATTTTTATTTTCTTATTTATGAAATAAATGACTGTTAATTGGTTTAATCCTCTAATAAAAATTCGATTTTAGATTGAAACTTTTTCTTCTTTTGTTATTTATTTTAGTTCTATTATGACATTAATTACTTTTCAATACCATCTGTGTTTTAAACTCATCAGTCAATGTTGTCGTTAATTAAAACAAAAGCCAAATAAAGAAATAATATTTGCATCGTTTAGTTTGCAAACTTTGATTCGTGTTAAATTTTATATTCCATGGTTTTTATACTTTAAAGGAAACTTGTTCATCTACAACAAATTATAGCTGTTCAATTTCTAAAATCCGCATAATTTTAGTTGCAGGGTAAGCGGAATGTCATATTAAAAAATCTCGTAGAGTGCTTTAAAGTGTTACGGAATAATTTATTTAAAATAACAGGTGGTTAAATTTGAAATCAGGCGGTAAATTTGTTGTCAAATTATTTCATTTCAAGAACTGAGCTAACATCCTTTGACATTTATGTATTTAGTAAAACGTGGGAACATTTTACGCATGGAACGTTACACTCTTGAGCAAAGAATTTAAAATTTAAAAATGGTAGTAAATTTCACTGAATCACTTTGTAAAATTCGAGCAGTTTTTTCTCGCAATAACGCTTCTACTGAGACGACTGTGTATAATTCAATCACCAAATTTTAGACTCACGGTATTGTTGATGACAATAGACCAAAACAACACGCCCATAGCGGCCATAGTGATGCAAATATAGCCGCTGTACAGCAAAATGTTGATAGTGAACCTGGAACAACAACTCGTTGACGTTCCCAACAATTGGGCATCACTAGAGGCACTTTGTGCAGCATTTTGCATAAACAACTTCATCTTCACGCTTATAAAATTATTTCGTTCACGAATTAAAGCCGTCCGACCATTGTTGGCGTCGAACGTTTCTAAATTGGCTGATGCAAAAACTGAATGCATTTTTCAGCAAAATCGTCTTTAGCGATGAGGCTCACGCTCAATTGGGCGGTTATATTAAAAAAACAAAATTATCGCATATAAAGCTCACAAAATCCGCAAAGAGTTTTCAAAAGACTATTTTATCCAAAGAAAATGAATTTTCGGCGCTACCATACCATGATACCCATATTTTTGTGGCCAAAAATGGCTAATGCTGTTATCAGTGATCTTTGGCTAATTCTGCGATCTTTATTATTTATCTGTGGTTTCAAAACCTATTTTACTGTCTTTGCTGAAGAGCTTTACTGTGGAAATAGGTTGTAAAAGATTATTTATTAATAACAGTGCCCAGAAACCGCCTGAAATTATTTTATTTTTGGTTCAATCATATAAAATAAAAATAAATATTAAATAAACGCACAACTTGTAAGAATAGCACGAAATTATTGGTTATTAACCTATTAATACAAGTAAATAGTGTCGATTCTTTTGGCTTAAAAAGTGCATTTATTGTAAAAAAACATTATTCAAAATTGTGGGCATCGTTGGCCGCCACTACTTTTTCCCATCTTTCTGGTAGCATACGGATTCCGCGCTAGAAGAACTGCTCCGATTTTAAGGTAAAGAATGAAACAAACCAATTTTTGATACCCTGCTCTGAAGTTCTCCATCAATCGAGGCAAGTGGTAGTTAGAAGGAATCTGGGTTATAAGGCCAGTCTGACCAGTCTTACAATAAGTGGCCGATTATTGTCATCATTTTTAGTGAATCCCAATGCTTTTGAAAATAGGGAATGTTATGTGACATTTTCGGCTGTCTTCTTCACCATTTTTAAATCGCAATTCATCGTTCACAAATTTTTTGAGTTGGTGCATGTTGACCGTAAGTTTCTACCAACAATCGGTAATTTTCAGCAGCCAGCTTTAAATAGAACCACTTTGTGGACATCTATTCACGGCATCTATTATATTTGAAAGATCTGTTGTTGATCAGTTGTTTTGTTTGTGAAACTTTATTAAGAAATATTTAGAGGTTGTAAACTATCAAATTATTTGCAAATCAAAATTCAGTTGTTGGCTAAAAAGCTAGACAGCTCAGTTTTTTATTTAAATCTCTCAGAAAGTTTTTTATCTAAAATCTTTTTCACAGCAATTTTCTTATTACAAGACATAAATAAAAGCTTTTTTATTGCATTTTTTTTTTTTGTAAATTAAAAATAAAATTTTGTTGTAAATTTTGTGGCAAGAAACCAATAAACACAAATTCATTCATTCCACTTGTATGCTCATCGCATCGTCGTCTTACAATCAGGCAATAAGTTTGAATATTGGAAACTACTACAAGTGGCAAGACAAACAGCCATTGATGATGATGCTACACACTTTTGGATGTCGCGCGCGCAAAAAAAAAAAAACAAAATAAAGAAAAGATAAATGAAAATAAATTTTTAATTTTGTTGCTGTTATTATTGTTGTTGTTGCTGTTGTTGTTGAAAATGCCTAAACTGTTTGTATGAATACAGCTGTGCTTATAACGTGAAAAACAGAAAGAAATTTTCACAATTTTCCAATGGCTGTTTAAATTTCTGAACTCTTGGTATTAAGATCGGAAAACTCCTTTGAGGATTTGATACAAAGGCGAAATTCCGTCAACGCATTACCTTTGATGTTAATAAACGATGATAAATTATTAATTCACATCATTATTACACATATATACGACCATACAGCCATACACATATACACACACACATGGCTGTAAATGAATATTTGCTTTCTTAAATATAAATTTATGCATTAATATGCCTGCATGTATGTATTCCTGTACATACTGACTCAACACACACACAAACACACACACATAATAAGCTCATGTTTCTAAAATTTTCATTTTCTGATTTACTATGCGCGCTTTTCACAGGAACAAGGCCAAAGTGTAAAATCGTACACTTATGTTTGTTTGCCTATTGTTCACTTTACTCTGTTGTCATTTCTAAGAAACCGAAAGGAAATTGGAAAAACTATTGATGGTGGTTGAAAAACTCATCCCCTGTTTTAAATTTTTTTTTGTTTTTGCTTTAGGGAAAATTCACTTTTACTTAATGATGCGCAGCTGTTTGCTTGTTGGCTTTTTCATTTTCATTAAATTGTAAAAGTGCCAGTCAGTCAGTCAGTCCGTCAGTGTTTTTCTATATATTTTGTTTGTTTGTCTCATTATTAAGTTTTGCCCCTCATCGACTCACTATTTTCTCTTTCGCTTTCTTTGCTCTTTTAGCTTTAGAAAATAAAACAAATAAATAAATATTTTCGTTTTTCTTTTTTGTGTATAAATTAAAATAAAACGATGTATGTCCGTCCTATATTTTCTCGTATATTCAGAGTGGATGTAGTTGATTGTATAAAAGTTTTGCTTGCGAGTGTAGGTATGTGTGTTTGTATGATATTTTCCTAATTTCCCAAAAAATAAAAAAGTTTTTTTTGTTGCCATTTTATTTTTGTATGTGTGGTGAGCAAAAGTTTCTGTGCTCCTGATACAAATTTCGCGTAATTTATTCAATTCAATTCAAAAGTTTTTTCCATAAATTTGAAAACGAAGAAAATAAAATAATTAAAATTGATTATTTATTTGATCATCAAGAAAACTGGCTAAAACAAAAATAAAAAAAAATTAAAATAAAAATGTTTGATGTGTTGTAGTTTTTAAAAAAACAAGGTTTTTAACTGATTTTTAAAATTTTCTTTTGACTAACTAACTATTTGGGCAAAAATTCAGGTTGTGTTTAATTGTTCAGTTTCAAATAGATCCCTAAGGTATGCAACATATTGTGTTACTGTTGTGCTCTGTTCTTTTAATGCCTACAACTGTCATAAAAACAAACTACATTATTGTGTTTTTCTGATTGAATTTTCGAAATTAATCCTCCACTTTAATATAGAAAATGTTTGTAGCGGCTCTCAGTAGCACTGGCACAAACCGTTTTATAAGTTTTTGAAAAAGTTTTATCCTTGCGATCATGTTAAAGTGAAATCATCAAATAGCCAAGGAAACAACCAAGCCAAGGACTGAAATATTATTGGAATGGAAATATGGTTGGAATGATAAACAAAATAATTACTTGATACTTTATTAAGGAAAATTAGAGTTGTTCATTTGCAACCACAGCTGCCAGATCAAATTCTATAATTTTTTTGAGAGAATCGCAATTTATTATATAAATTAATTTAAAATGTTGTTAAAATGTGTAACACAGATAAATATTTTCTTTTCGCCTTAAAGGCTATCAGTTAATGTTGTAGCTACGCAGACCAAGGCGCTCAATCGTAAAAATAATTCCAAAAACAGTACTGGGTTATCCAAAGTATGAGTTTGTCAAAAGAAGTTTTGGCTGAAATGAAAAACCCAGCTCTAAAGATAAATTTGAAATGGATTAAAAGTCATACAATGCAATTGCCTCATTGCAGTTCAGCTTGAATACCACCTTAGAGGTTTTCAACCCTAATCCAACGGGCGCAGCCTCATACTACTGTTCGCTCTTACAAGCATTCTGCAATAGGTTCGTACCTGCGGATCCTCTCGTACTACTTACAGGAATGCTGTCTCAATAACATGTTGTTATTAGTACGATACGGCTGACCTATTCCAGTTTAAATCCAGCTCACATTTCCTTGCACGGCTGAATACTCCAATGCTTGATGAATTTTGCTTCACAATAATAGTAACAGCCGATATCGGATCAAAAATCGAATATGCTTTTATACCTGTCAGTAACTTTTTATTCCTCTGGTAATTTTTTATTCCTGTGGTAACTTTTTTTACACCTCAGGAACAGCTTTTACTGTTCCTGTGTGTACCAAACACGGAGAAGAAATCAGTCACTTAGAGATAGAGAAAGAGGGAGAGAGAGAGAGAGAGGGAGGGAGCTATATTTATTCAAGTAATTGTCACTTGCTCATTTCTATACAAGAATGTCTCCTGTTAAATTTAATTGCCTTAAATTGTACTTTGTGTTTTAAATTTAAGTCCTTGAAATGTGATGTGCCTTATTTAACATTACAAGAGAAGAAGAGAGATTATTTTCGCTGCAAAAAGCTTTTAAAAAACTTTAAAAAAATTTCACTAAAACCATTTTAAAATACATAAAAATTTTTATCCTCCAATGCTAAATAGGATACAAACTAATCATATTCGCAAATTTAAGGCTTTAGAAAAATATTCGTAGCAAACTTCCGGTTTCATTCATTATTCAGCATTTTATTTAATAAATCTTTTCCTCTTTGCTAATTTTTTTACGGCAAATTGCCTAAAATTTTTGTTGCGTTTAAAGTTTTTTACTAAAAATATTAATTTCTGGAATAAAAACATTATTTTTGAAACAATTTTTTGGTAATCGCGGGATTTGTTGTCTATACTGTAGGTAATATAGTTTAAAAATAAATTAAGTTTAATAAAGTCCTTCACTAAAAAAATTGTTTTTTTGGGGCCAAACTATGCAGCTATAAAATTTATGAAATTGTTTCAAACAATTTTACTGCTTTCAATAACAGGAGTTTATAATATTTTCTTAAGGAAACGTGTGCTTTCAGCTACAATTTTATAATTTTATAAATTCCCTAGATACTTTGATCTCCTGTTACTTGATGCGGTAAAGTTCTTTGAAAAATCTACATGCACACACATGCACTGAATAAAAAAAGAAAGAAGAAGAACGGAACACATTAATTTCAAGCCGCTTAAATAAAATGTTCAGGTTTCCACTCGTACTCGTTTGAGTTAAATTCTTTTTTTTTTTTAATTTGGGGTGAATCATTGTTCTTCAAAAATAGTGCGTGCCAAAGGAAGACCAATAAAACAAATCAACACCTCACTTCGGCTTTCTTTGATGCATTTAATAAAACATTCAAAGCAAATTAACCGCCTCTATAACAAAGATTGTTATTAAAAGTATATTTAGTTAATTCTTATGTCAATTATCGCTAATTCTAATAAAATTAAATATTTAGTAATATTTTATCACAACTTATGAATAAAATTTAGTTAAAAATTTTGATTAGAAAAATAAAAGTAAAATTGAAATTACAAATTTATATAAATAATAGATTCTAAATTTTAAATAGCTCGATCAAAGAAGGCTAAATTTAGTTATTAAACCAAGTTTAAAAGGAAATTCTTGAATTGATTTAAATTAAAATAGGAAAGCTCTGAAGAGCTAAACAGACTTTTATTTTCGAGTTTGGTTTTAAAACATATAAACTTAAAGAAACATGCAGGCACATAACAGACCAAGAAAAGAAATTAAAGGCAAAAAACAATTAAATGAATCAAAAATATGTCAAAGAAATGTTCCATGAAAAACACGAGCAAATCTTTCGAATGTATGAATCCAATATCGTTCAATGGCATTTCTGAACCTAAACTTAATTAAAAGATTTTTGGAAAATATTGCAAACTTAGGAAATACAACGATATACTCATAAATTTTTAACTCCTATTTATTCCAATCACATTAAACTAAAGAAATAAATGTGCATGTGTGGGTGTGTTATATTTTACTTGAAGATATATATACATATAATTACTTAATAGCTAAGATAATATGATTTGTATTCATGCATGTCAATCAAAATTGATACCTAAAGAGCGTGCACGTAATCGAATTGAAATGTTTGATTCAAAGGCTTTCACCGCTTTCTATTAAATTTAATAGATTTTGTCATACTTATTCTCGCCTGCTTGCATATTATGTTTCCCTGCTATTAAAAACGGCAAAAATCTTTGAAAAAATCAGCACACAGGAGAGAGTAAAGTAAAAAATTAAGTAAAAATGCTTTGATCTCAAGCCGCCTTAAATTCATCATACATAACCAGATTACAAACAGAAATATACATTTGTGAAAAATGGGGTGACTTTTATGTGAACAGTTGTTAATTGCGGCGATCAACTGAAATTCTAAACTAATCAAATAGTTTGGAAAAATATTTAAATATAATAAACTGGGGTCTGTAGTGCGGCAAATGTTATGAATTCAACTACTATCGAAGCGGTTGCCAGCATGGTTACCAGATTTAACACAATTTGACGATTTTTGAGAACTTTGTTAAGGTAATCGGCATTATTTTTTAAAATTTAATAAAATTAAATAAAAGCTTTTTTAACCCAAAAAATTATTTAAAAGCGATTAATTCATAAATTACTGTTCTAAGCACAAGATCTTTATATAAAAAGATTGAGTATGCAAGTTGATCATGCCGATTTGGACAACAAGTTTGAGGATGAGGAATTAACTGGAAGCATTAATCGAGGTAATTTGTTGTCAAAAGTAAGAACATGCATTTTTATTGGTAGTCACGCAACAAGTCATTTCCCTACGTTTAAAAGTATTGTGATTCATTTAAAAGCAAGGAAATTGGTTCCTATATGAATTGAAGCCGTCCCAATTGATGCTTGCACGTTACAAAAAAAAAGTAATTTTTATCGTATTTTCACTGATGATGAAAAATGGATACACTACCTTCTCCAAACACAGAAAGTCATATCTAAAGACTCGCCAACCAGCCAAATCAATACCGAAGGCAAAAATCCATGACGCCAAAGTTATGGTCTGTTTTTGGTGGTGGTGGAAGAAGGGTGTTTATGTTATGAGCTGTTTAAATCAGATCTGACGATTACAGGGCACCTGTACTGAGAAGAGAGCAATGCGGGATTTGATTTACATCTGTATCTGGTAGTTAGCCCTAACCAGATGGTGCTCATACCACTGTGAATGGTATGTAGCGCCATTCTCGCCCTAGGAGGCCTTCGAATCCGTGCCCTCTCCGGTCACTCCTAGTTGCAACTTCAAAAGCTCGAAGTAGGTCGCAGCCTTTACTCCTTGCTAAAGAGTTGGAGACTATCCAACTCCTGGTCCAGAACGCATGAAGCTTAATATAATTAAGAACACGACGGCATTCATACTCACGGGACCTGAACCATTCATTGTGTTCATTTTGAATGATCCGACCCACAAACTCTCACGAGGGCCTCGAAACCACAACCACCACGATACTCCCATATAGGGGCCAACCTCAATAATCAGCCAGAGAACAGCTAAATGTCTAAAGAGACAAATAGTGAACTCTGGTGCCTACTGATTCCCGTGCAAATATGTGGATTGTCCAGATGGCTCCTACTAACCTTTGAGGGGCCTGGGCTACCTTTTACCCCGCAAGACACCAGTCTAGATGGAATAGGAGGCTCCAAAAAGACTTTCATGTGCCCCCGGGGGGGGGGGCTGAGAAGAGAACAATCAGCGAAAAACGACCACAATATTCGATGACACGAGACCATAATCTTATATCATGGCAACCCTCCACCACATATTGCAAGATCGGCCAAAAATTATTTGGAAAACTCTTGATGGAAAGCATTTCTTTCGATCGATGCAAAAACGCCCTTATTATAAATCGCTTCACTTCAAAACAGGTAGTCAGAAATTGGCTTGAGTTATTAATTATCTCAAAGTCGGAGTAGTTATTACTGCCCGGAATCTATATGTTACAAGAAAGATGGGAAATGGTATTGGCTAACGATGGACAATATTTTGAATATTTTGAATCAACTCTTTTTCTTATTATTTGAAGCTGAACAAATCGACATTTTTAACTTGTATATCTATTTTTATTTTTAATATTCTACCACACCATTGGGTGGTATCTTTAGAGAAGATAATAAAAATGTAAAAGCAATTTTTTAAACGATAAATAAATGAAAAAGTTTCGTCAAATGAATTTAGAAAACTCAAACATACAAAAAACAGCAGAAACTACAGATTAAAATAAAATATTTTTTAAATATTTTTTGAGGGAAAAAAATTATTAAAATATTAAAGTGTAGACTTAAAAATAGTTAATGGTTAATAATAACTGTTTTTGTGTAAAATATTTTTGAGTTTTGTTTTCTTGTGGCTGTGTTGGTTGAATATAATTTTTCTTATTCAATTTAGCTTGTGATTAAGACTCTTGAGTTTTCTATACAAAATTAATTAGATTAAAATATATTTTAAATTTTATATAATAGTTATAGTTTTTTGACCTTTTTAATATTTTTTTAACATTTTTTATTAAAATTGACCTAGTGCTTTCTAATTAACTACTAAAAAATATTTTAAATTTTTTGAAAAAAAAAATTTTTTTAAATATTATTATTATAGCAAATAATTTAATTAAAAAGGGCGAAAGGGGCTCATAACTCGCGTTCATATAATGTCAAAATAATTTCACTTAAAATTGACTTGAAGAATCAAAAATAAGATTGTGGACAAAAAAGGCAACGATTATTTTTGTTTACATCTTGTGATGCTGCAAAATTTATTCGCTAAACAGTGTCAATATCAAAATCTTACTACGCCCTTTCATTATCTGTAAATGTCAAGTTCACTCAGTCCCAATTTACATTGTACGATTTTTGTCGTTGCAAATTTTTGTCGTTCTTTCTTTAAAGTTGCATTCGCGTATACATTTGACGATTTTGTATTCATATACACACAAACTTCACATTTAAAATTACGAATTGTGGACAAAACGAATTGCAAGAGTACACTCGCATGTATACTTTTTTTAGTTTCTCTCTTCCCCTATTCTTTCTACACCAACAAACTAAGAATTGCAGCGACAAAAATCGTACAATGTAAATTCGGACTAAACGATTTACAAAAATCATTTGACGATTTTTTCACTTATTTATCTGGCATCAATGGATGTTATAGAAAACAAAGTTGCCAATTGTAAGTCATTCACTCACAAAAACATTTTTTTATTTGAATTTATTATTTAAATTTTAGAAAGAAACGTTAAGCGTTTAAGTATTTTTTAAAGCAGTAGTTTCAAAGAAAAATGCCGCTTTCAGTATCAGGAGCACAGAATTGTTTATCTTCTCACAATATTTTTATATTCATGCCACATATACAATAAAAAATTATATATTCGCATGAATTCTTTGATCCTTTTCTCCCCTATTGTATACCAATAATATTCATTAAAGGATGACTTCCTTCCATTTGCCTGTGTGAAGTGTTTCAAATATGAAGCGCAACAAAAACAAAAACAAAAAAAAACACATTTTATTTTGTTTACTGCAAATTCAAAGAAAATTACCGCTTTTCACATCAGGCAATCAGATAATGTGCGAGTATATTGAATAACATAAATGAAAAAATAAAAATTATTGCAAAGATTTAATTTGCATTTAATAAATGGATCAACTACAAAGTCAAAAGGTTATTGCCGCAAACAATATGTAAATAAAAATATATTTTATGGACGCATTTATTAAATGACTGACTGCCAAGTCCTTTACAAATACATTTTGTCTTCGGTCTACAATAAAATAAGGGTGTTGCAAAATATATTATTCCGCATTCATTCCTTTGTGCTGGCATTGATTGATGTCCGTCGCTAAGTTCAAAGAATGTTGCCGCTTTTAGTAACAGGATTTCATAATCATCTGCCGCCATTAAAATGAGATCAAAATTTGAACTTTATTAAAGATCTGCTGGTTTTATTTCTTATTGCTATAAAGCGGCATGCTAAAGGTTTCTATAACAATGGAAATTTTTCTTGTTTGACAATAATTGTTAATGTTTTAAATTAAATTTGGCTTTTAAATATTATATCAATATTATGATTGTTTTTAATGCGCATTTAAAAACATTTCAACCGTTTTTAATTTAATTTTTTTAATTTTATTTTTCATTTCTATATTTTTTGTTTATTTTAATTTATTTACTTTAAGCAATTTCAAAAGAAAGCACAGAAGCTAATAGGACGTTATCTAGATGAGAATGTCTACCAAATTTTTTGAGAAGTGTGTATTTTTAAATCATTGATAAATTGAGAAACCTTACTAATCTCTAATTATTTTTTTTTAGCTCTTTGTTTTTATTAATTTTAAGAGTCAATTAATTTTTATAAATTTTAAAAATTTTAAATAAACAATTTAGCAGTATTTTTTTTTCATTGATTCACTGTTCATTCAATATACCTTTTGATTGCATTATTTAAACAATCGGCTTTTACAGTCAAAATTGATCAATAAAAATTTCCAAATATATGGGCATTTGAGGAGGGGTAAATAGCTTTTTAAGGGATCAATTATTAAGGGATCAAATGTGACTTCCCTCTCATGAGAATTCGATCGATGTGCAGGTGTGTCATAGGGATTTCTACTGGGACCAGTTTTATATAAAATCTTTGTGTTGGATATACTTTGATTCTTTGTTAATGTATAGGGATGCCATTCTGATTACTTCTTCAGGTGGACCAGCCAGAACGGTCAATGAACGGATCAACAGCTATTTGGTGACACTTATGGACTATTTTACGAAATAGCAACTAATTTCTAACGTTATTAAGACTGTGCGATAATTAAGGGAACTAATCTAGAACTCTAGGTCATACATAATGATGATGGGACAGCACATGATTAGGGTGTGGAACAGAATAACATATTTGGACGTCACAATCCGCAAAAATTTTCGATATTGTCGCCGCATTAATAATATATTGATGGGGCAAAGGGTTATTTTGAAACGTAGGGTCGACCTTGACAAGAAAATACACCTTCTGGTGTACCAACAGATCATTCGGCCTATCTCTTCATGCTTTTCCAGCCTGATTTGGAATTCCTTCAAGTTAAATTGATAGCTAAGATTATGAAAAATTAGCGATCGTTTTGGTGTGCTATCTTGCTCTTAGGCAATTCCGTAGTTCATTATGCAAGGCAATTTATGATGGAGTTGATTTTGTTGTTTATGATCCAAAATTCGATTGGGTTTTTGATATTTGATATTGGGCCGTCTAGTTGCATAATTGTTTTACGAAAGGAAACATTTGGCAACTGCATAATTTTGGATTTCAGACCCGTGAGTTGGCCTCTATGATTGTGCTACACTATTTTCTGTGGAGATATGGGAAGTCACTACTTTACGCTGGACCACTTGGGGTGCAACATTCGCCACGTTATTGTCGATATACCGCCACAAATGTGGGAAAAAGTCATTGAATTTTAAATATCCATGTTAAACTACATCCGAGCCAGTTCTGGCGAGTAATCAATCATATTTAAATTATAATGCCAGAGGATTATCTATCGAATAAAATTCATGTCTATTTTAACAATTCATCTTTTCTTTAGTGGATTCAAAGTTCTGGGGCTTACTGATTTCCGTGAAAATAACGTGGAGTTGCCCGGATGGCTCCTGCTAGCTTTTAGGGGACGAGACCCCCGGTAGCGCATGTAATGATGGTAAGATTCCATCTAAACATACCAATGTGCCCCGGGAAGACTTTAGGGTGATATTAAGACCATCTTGACACAGTACGTCACACTTAAAAATTATTTGTTAATGTCATAAGAAAGTGTAGGATTTTCGTAATGAATCGCAAGCTTAAGACTCTTTTTGCGGCTGTATCTACATGTTCGGTAATTAGAAATTCCAGTTGCTAGTGGAGCCCTTCGAGGAGTATTGTGGCGGCTGTTTTTGAAACCTAAACCGTTTTTTTTTCTATTCGCTGTGCGACAGCTTTATAGAACTTCGACTATCTAGACACAGTGCAACTGGGGGAAAAAGGGAGCCCAGTCCCCTGCAGTCAGCAGGGGTACAACTGGAAACTCCACTTTATTTCTACGGGAATCAGTAAGCTCGCAGAGTTCCGTTATTTGTCTCTTTAGACATTTAACTGTTCTCTGGCTAATTATTGAGGTTGGCCCCTATATGGGAGTATCGTGGTGGTTGTGGTTTCGCGGCCCCATATCAGGTCTTTTGTTTAATATGGTGGCCAGGATCATTTCGCCGTTAATGACACGCTAGGTGAATGATCCAGTCCAGTGAACATGCTAGACATGTGTTCTGGACAGAAGTTGGAAGGTCTCCAACTCTTAAGCAAGGAGTGATGATTTGCAGCCCTGCTCAGGAATCATGTAAATCTAATCACACACGTTGTGCTTCTAAAATTGCAGTTCAGGGTGCCATTAAGCGTTAGTAGGCGCATTTTAGTGTACCCGGTGCTAAAACCAACGTGAAGTTAGGTCATATTAAACTTGAACACACTTGAACACATGTCATTCTGTCTTTTTTAACCTTTTGATGCAGATTAAAGTTAGTGGCCTAATGAGAGAGTTTTTTTTTTATCAGTAAATGAGGTCTGTGGGCGAAACAAGAAAAATTTTTGCTAAAGTAAAAACTAAGGCTGAGAAGAGAAGATATAATTTTTAGATTATTAAATTTCGCTAATTGTTTAGCAAGTTTGTGAAATGATATGTGATGTTACAATTACAGCAAGAGAATAACTGTAAAATTTATTCTTTTTGCCTTTTGGTTAGAGCTACGCTTTTAAAGCTCCTAAGCGAATTTTTATTGTTCTATTACAGTTAGTAAAATAAAATCTTAAATCTATATGAAGCATACAGAAATATGATCTAATTCACATTGTTGTTAGATTAATAAATTTATATTAAAAAGTATAAATATTTTGATTGCAATATATAAAAAACACTTTTTATTTGAACTCATCAACACATTAAACATCAAGCAACTGTAGAAACTGTAAGACCCAGTTTACATTGTGCAACTTTTGTCGCTGCAACTCGTAGTTTGTTGTTGTAAATAATGTGTGTAAAGAGAATAGTGGTAGAGTTACTCTCTTCCCCTATTCTCTTTACTCACATTATTTACAACAATAAAGTACGAGTTGCAGCGACAAAAGTTGCACAATGTAAACTGGGTCTAACTGTAGTAAATTTAAGGGTTCCTTGGTAATAAAAAATAATTTTCTTTTCTTAACGAAATTTTCAAAGAATTTTGCCGCTTTTTCCAACAGGCGTTCAGAATTTATTTCAAAATAAAAATAATAAAATTTTCTCTTAAATAGAGTGACAACAGTTGTTGTGCATTAGAAAAATAATATTTTTTTTTAAGTGCGACAGTATTACAAATAGCACATAAATTTTCAAATGAATACATGTGTGCGTGTGTGAGTGCAAGTTATTGATGATGGTCTGCAATTATACCGCAAAGTGTGAAAATGTGTACTAAGGGTTTGTTGTGTTTGTTTTTTTTTTGTGTGTGTTCCTTGTTAACTTTTCAAAGAAAAGCACCGCTTTTCTACCGGGGTAACAGAAAGTACTGAAATATGTGCTTCTTAGTAGATTTTAGCAGCTACATTTCAATGTGATTTATGTTGGAGGGTACAAAATCTACATTAAGGTTTAAGTAAAAAACAAAATACATTTCTCATCAATTTGATTAACATGCATTTGAATTTATTTAAAAGGGATCATGATTTTATTTTAAAGTAATTTTTTTTCCTTCCTTAAATGTCATCGCTATACGTCAATCTTATTTAAATATTATTTCCATTACTTACCTATAGAATTGCAAATGACCATCATCTTAGAACTGGAAAGACTAAATGAATTTGTTTCTCAGTTATGTAATTCTCAAATCTGAACAATTGAGAAAAACCGGAGTACAATATTTTTGAAAACAATAAATAAGTTTTCACATAAAAGATCGACTGCAAAGAAATTCGCTGCTTCAGATGTCAGGAGATCACAGTATCTATTGTAAAATATATATTTGTATTTTTTTCTATATTTGATGTTGATATCGATTGATTAAAAGGCGAGCTTATTATTTTATTTTGGTTTTTTTTTGTGTTGTTTTATAGATTAAGCAAAAATACCACTATCAGATAAGCCGCTCGCAACTTTCGAAATTTAAAGTAAAAAAAATTCGAAAACTACATACAACAAGCGAAAGAAAAATTATTTCTTAATTATTTTGAGTATATTTTAAACAAGGTTTTTTAAGAAATAAAAAATAAACTTTTACATCTGTTTTATTATATAAAATAATTGTGCTCTTAATAGAACATGAACCTCACTCACAGATTAAATTTAGTCTCTATTAAAAGCAAAATTCAGAGTTTCTCTTTTCTATAACATTTTTTATATCCAGCCTGATCTTGTGACTAGTCTGTAGGAACTTAAATTTGTTGATGATACGTTATCTAAGGACAGTAGAGTTCTTCTTTTGCCACCACACCTGCCAAATAAAATCTGTCATTTTTATTTAAAATGTGGTCTAAATGTAACTACCTCTTTAAATCATACGTATATATGACACGAATAAATTTGTTTTGTCTGCAGTAAGGACTATCAGTAAGAATTCTACCTCTACGGACCAAAATAAGCCGCTTTATTGTAAAAATAATTCCAAAAACAATACTGGATTGCCCAAACGATGACTTTGTCAAAAGAATTTTTGGCTAAAATGAAGAACCCAGCATGAGGGGTATACTTTAGTTTGTATAAAACTTCGTAAGACTGGTTCCCGTGATCGTACTATACATACCGTAAAGGATAAGGCTCCTGTGGCTTAAAGAGTATATTTTACTCCAATTAATCCATTTAGCATAGTCTTCAAAAACTTGACATTTGAGGCAAAGGTATGATAAGAATTTTCGACTCAAGCAACTTTCTTCTTTTGAAGATCTAATTGACTCAGCAGTTGACGGCAACCAACCATCGTCTTACGAGTTTGACCTAAAAATCATCTTTTCTGGAGACAACCATTTGAATCTCAGCAACTTTGGCACCAAACAAAATTTTAGACCAAAAAATCTTTAAATGTTTTTTAATCGCATTAATCTCACCGAGAGCTGTCTTTGTTTAAGCACTTTAAAATATTTTTAGTTTTTGTTTCATTGAGTTATAAAAATTTATTTTTAAATAAATTCCTTAAAGTAATTTTTAATTATTTATGTAAAAGTCAATTATGCAAAAATAGGTATTAAATTAATATTTAAATATAAAGTATTCAGAATAACGAAAAAATAATAAGTGTAACCAAATTTTCAAATTGTTATAACGCCGATTAATTTTTAAACCTGGCAATCGTTGTCATTAAATTTATTTATAAATTCCATTTTGTAGGGAACAATGAAAGCAGTGCGACAGCTAAATATATATAATATATATATATATGGAATATATCGGGTTTTTCAACAAGTAGTTTGTTTTTTTTTTTAATTGTGGCAACATTAACAACATTTAGTTTTTTGATGTGTTTTCGTAGTAGATGCATTATTACAATGAATTTAATTTTGTATGAAAATCACATTAAAATAATTAAAATCCCTATGAAAATGGTGTTTCGGTTAACGTTACATTTCGCAAAATTCCTGATATTTTCGGACAAGATAATCATCTTTCTGAGATCGCTATTAAGAATTTGGTCATTAAATTTGAGTCGACAGGCTCGATACAAAATGTGCGAACATCAGCGGGTGTTCAACCGGGTCGTGCAACTGAAAACATAACAGTCGTGAGCCACGGTGTTGAGCCAGATTCAAATTTTTTAATTCCTTGACGTTCTTAACAATTGGGGTTTTTCGAAACCACATGGAAATTTGCGTAAGGAATTTTGCGTAAGCCTTACAAGGTTCAACTGGTGCCAATCTGAAGCCAACCGACTATTCACATCGCCCCAGTTTCTCTCAATTCTTTCAGGAACAACTGGCTGGTTTTTCTAAAAAAATCATTTCTTCAGACAAAGCCCACTTCACTTGTCAGGGTATGCCAAAAAGCAAAATTGATGCATTTGATCTACTGAAAATCCCAGACTGATTATTGAGAAGCCTTTCCATGCTTAATGTGTCACTGTATAGTGCGCTATGTGGTCTGGAGGCGTGATTGAGCCGTTTTTTTCTAATATGAGGCTGGAACGGTAATAGTTCGTGGTAACGGTTAATGGATCATAGTCTCGCTACTATTATTGACGACGTAGATATCAGTGACATTTGGTTTCAACAGGATGGTACCACATGCCACACAGCTAATAAAACGATAAGTTTATTGCAAATCAAGTTTACCGATCGCATAATTTAACGACAATCAGCAGCTGAGTGGCTAGCCAAATCGTGTGATTTAACGCCACTGGATTATTTTTTGTGGGGCTATGTTAAGGACAAAGTCTACACGATGCCAATCGAATTGATTTCAGCCTTAAAACTCAAAATCCGCGATGTGATTAAGGAAATAGGACCGCCATTTTGCCAAAAAAAAGTGATTAAAAACTTTGGTGGAGGAGAGTTATATTTGCATGTACTTGTCACTTGATCATTTGTATACAAGATGTCTCCTGTTAAAGAATTATTTTAAATTTAAGACATTGAAATGCTGTAGGTCTCATCAAACATCAAGAGAGCTGTGAATCCGATTATTTTCGCTTCATTTTAAAATAGAGAAAAATCCTGCCCTTAAATGTTAAATAGGAGAAATACTCGTAGCAAACGTTCGGCAAATGTTTAACATTATTTAATGAATTGAATTTAAAGTTTTTCATTAAAAATATGAAATTACTTTCTTTTGTAAGCAAACGTCAGCATTTTTTTTCTGCAGACTTTTTGTATCCAACTTATTAAAAAAAAATATAAAAAGCCAGACCTGTGAGTTGGCTTCCCTAATACAAATTAAACTTATTGGTGAACTAAACACTATATGGTGGATTTTGTCAGGGATATTTCCAAACTGATTGGTACAATTTGCTGTAAGTGATGTTAATTATCTTAAGATGAATTAACGGCCCTGATTTAATTTTTTTAAGCAATGGATGAATATCCCAAACTGTGGTTTTATGTTCCATGAATTTCCGGCAATAAGACCTATTCTCTCGAGCTTAGTAGGAGAGAGCATTTCTTCGAAATATTATTAAAAGATTTTATTTGTTGTTTTTAATTTTTTCTTTTCTGTTTTTTACCATTTCTTTTTTTTGTTGTTTCTGTTTTTGTATTGAAATTTTATTGTTATTTTATTTACTTTGAGTTTTTGTATTTTGTTACTGCTCTCAATCAGTTTAGTTGTAAGTTTCTTGTTTTCTCTTGCATAAGTTTGCTTGTATGTGTTTGACAAAACTATTTCGGCTTGAGTTGAGTTGATTTAAAATCGTATAATTGATAGAATTTCTTAACTTGTTATTTTGTAGCTGCTGTGGAGTATTTATGTTTTTTTATGTTTTTAGTTTTATGTGGAATAATATCTGTTTGTATATTTATTTCTCAATTTTGAATATATATAAATAATGTATTTGATTCAATTTCAATATTTATGCTGAATAATAATGTTAAATATTTATTTATGTATATCGTATGTACTTTTGGAGAATAATAATGAATATAGTTCATTTTATAATTGTTTTATAATTTACCTTTTCTTTTTTTCTTTGTTTTATATATATTGTAGATTTTTTCTATATTTTACATCAATTAAACATTTAATACACAAATTAATGCTGTTTTTATTTTTGAAAGTATGTTTAAATTAATAATTTTATTATTTTTTTTTTAAATTTTGAATAAAGTGTGCTGTTTTACATGATCAAATTTAAATGCATCTTATTTTACATCGTTTTATTATTTTTTTTTGTTTTTAATTTAAATTTTTATATAGAAATAAATGTTTTATTAAATATTAAGAATTTTTAAATGAATTGTCTGCAATTCACATGATTTCTTGCAAAAATCACTGAGAATAACAGAAATCACTTTTTCATTATAGTGAAATAAGGAAATTATTTTTGTTTTTGTTGTAACATTGTTCAAAATAAATATTTGTTGCAATATTTTTTTCTTAAGTTTATGACTTGTGTACTATTTTTTAGTATTTAGTTTTTTAAATGGTAACGACATTCCACTTCCAATCAGCCATATAATTTTCTCTTTTATATTTTTAATAATTCATTTAAATGTTTAATAATATTTATTTGTAATGAAACAACAAAATGAAAAAATTGCATGAAAGCCTAAAATAAGTTTACTTTTTTAAATAATTTTATTTATTTAATATTTATAACTTTAAATGTTTTATTTGTATTTAATGTGTTTCTTATGTTTTTTCTTTTTATTCATGTTAAAAATATATTTAAATTGTGGGTAATATAATTTTTTTTAATTTCTTTTGAAACATATAATAATTGCTGAATGTCATTATTGAAAATAATATGTTTTTTTTTATTATTATAAATATATTTAAATATATAATTTTTTAAGTTTTTTTTATCTTTTGTTTTATGTAAAAACCTTCATTTTTTAAATATACAAGATATTATAGATTTTTCTTTTAATTTTGCTTTGGCTTTGCTACAAATATCTATTTTCATTCTGCTTTAATTAGTTTTTTTTCCCTGTTTTAATATTTTACAATAAATATTTTTGTTACAGATTTAATATGAATTTTAAATTTAAATTTGATTTTAGGAAAAACAAATTTCTAAAACTAATTTATTAAATATAAATTTAACTCATTATAATTTGAGTTTAAAATATTCATTTCCGGAATGTGAAAGATTGCTTTTATTACTCTCTTCGGAGAAAAGAGTAAAGTTAGTGAGTCAAGAGTAAATTTTTGAGAGATTTTTGGAATTGCAGTAATGCAATGTATGCCGTCTTTTGCTTTCGAGTGGCAAGAGAAATATTTAAAAGTGTGGATTGTAGTTTTTGTTGCAGTTCTTTTTTTTTTGTTTAAATAATTGTCCCCCCTCAAGAAATTTAATATTTTTCAATATTTTTAAAATATTTAAATAAACTAAAATTTAAGTGAAATAAAAACAATTTTTGAAACACAATTAAGGTTAAGCTTGAATAATTTAAAAAATAATTCTAATGTTAAATAATAAATTATTTAATAATTTAATTTTAAGTGTTTTAATTGATATTTACAAATTTTCCTTTACATTCATGTAGCTGATGATATGAAAATGACATAAAATTCGTACGAAACAAATAATAACAAAAACAAAATAAATTAATTAATTAATAAATAAAGTTAAATATAATAATCAGTTCCTATTAACTATTAAAAATATTAATTTGGATTGGGTCTTAGCATGCAGTGAAAAGATATGAAAAAGAAAAGATTTTTAAAATTTAATTCGTATTTAATTTTTAAATAAGAATATTCAGTTTTGCTTAAAATGTGTAGTAGTTTTAAAACAAATATGTTTTTGTTGTTGTTAGTCATTGTCATGTATGTAAATGAGTAAGATTGTGGTACTAAGTCCGGTCCGTTTAGGAACTTAAACCATTTTATGTTGTGTGGTCATATACCTTACGCCTAAATGGAACAAGATAAAATATTTATGTTAAATCCAAATAACTATAAAATAAATAATAAAAATAAAAATAAATATTTAAGCTGTTTAAAAGAGGGGGTTACTTAATTTTCGATGATTTAATAAGCCTAGAAAAACTTTAACTTTTCTCTTCCTGTAATCATTAGTAATACAATAGTTTAAGTGTGTCTATGTACGCTTGACATTGAAATTGTGTTTATAAAACTTCATGAGGACGTTGTGGTTTTTAGCATTTTCAGCTGCTATAAGCAATATCAGGATGAAAAAAGTTCTTTTCCCAATAAACTTTTTAACACTTTTTTTTAATTGGTTGAACTCTTTAGAAAAGTTTTTCTATTAAAGATATTTTTTAGAGAAAAATTTAGGAAAATCGTTTCAGAAATTTTATATAAAATTTGAGTTTTTTTTTTTTTCAGAAAAAAGCTTTTTAGGGGAAAATTGAAAAAGAATGATTTTTAATTAGAAAAAAAACTTGAAAATCACATTTTATATAAAAAGCTTAAAAAACAAGTTTTGCACCCAAAAAAAAAACACCTAAGACAAACTTTTTATTAAAAATAAAATTTTTTTCACAAAAAATAATTTTGCTTGCAAAAAATGTCATTTACAAATAAATATAACAAATAAGTTATTTACAAATAAGTATAACACTGTTTTAAATGCAAATTATTTGTTTGTTAAAGTTGTTTTAACAAAAAAAAAAAATAATAAAAAATGTGATAAATGCAGAAAAATACTTTTGATCGAATAAACTTTAATAAAAAATTAATGGAATTAATTTTAAAAACTTATTTCAGAAAAAGTACGTTTAGAAAAAAGTGAAAAAGTGCCTTGTCGGAAAGGTAACTTTTGTAAAGGGAACTAATGAAAATTTTTTTTTGCTTTTATAAATTCTCCTTAAAAAAGCATTATTGAAAAACAAGTAATTAAAAAAAAATACCTTTTGGAAAATTACCTCTTAAAAATTACCTTTAAAATGTAAAGAATAAAGAAGAGTTACAAATAAGAAGATTTAAGAAAATTAGCTTTTTTAGAAAAGTACACGATGAATAAAAATGCTTTTAAAGAAGGGACTATTTAAAAACTCGTTTTTTTAATTAATTCTCTTTAAATACGCATATTTGAACAATCTAATATTTTTAAAGAAGTACCTTTTCAGAATCAAATGAAACAAATTAATAAATGTTTTCATTAACAATTAAAAAATTTTTATAAAATCAGTTAATGTTTTTGTTATGCCAGTAATAGTGTTTATTATATTTTAAAAAATTTTGCTATTGGTTTTATTAATTTTTTTTCGGCTGCTCTAAATAAAAGTGCAAAGGAAAATTGCTGGACCAAAAAAAGAATAATAATTCGTATTTTCTTATTAATGACATTAAATTAAATTGCTTATTTCTTAAAGTCGAATGTTTTATGTGGAATTTTCGAATTTCCTAAATAATTTCAAAAAGAAATGATTTGTTTTCCTCATAAGTAAAAAAAGATAATCAGGATTTTTCAATTATAAAAGAAAGCGGTTGGACCTATTAAAAAAAAGTAGGGCATATACGCTTATTTTTTCAATTTGAATGGCTTGAAAATTTTTATAGTTTTAATTCTTTTCCTAAAATCAATTTTCTTAAGTTTAAAGTAGAATTTCTTTTTAGTGCTGAGTTTTTTGAGTTTTAATGATATTTTGCTTTCAAGGTAAAACTTTTATAAAATGAGATGTAAATAAATTATGAACAAAATCAAAAAACATTAAATTAAAAAATTAAAAGTAAATTTATTTTCTTATAATTATTTTTTTAATTTACACCATCATTTTATATTTATGTTTTTATTTAGACTTTCTTTTAAGCACTTTAATTTAAATTGTTTTCCTTTAACAAACATAAATAAATTGAAACTAAATTTTTGATTTTTTATATTATGCTGCTAATATATTTATTTATTTATTTAGTTATATATAATTTGTATTTTTTATTTCTTTGTTTTTTGCTTCCAATAACTTTATTCAACTGTTTCTATCATTTAACATTATTTAACACCATTTATTTGATTTAATTTGTTTTTTTTTGTTTTTAAGGAAATTAAATTAAAATATATTAATTTATATTGTTTTGTATCTTCTTCTCCAATGTTGTTGTTTTGGGTTTAATATTTTTTATATTTTTATTTTTAATCATTGCCACAGTTATTGTAATATTTATTTTTTGTGTATTTTGTTAGTTTCTGTTGTCTTTATTTTAATGCAAACAAAATTTAATGAAATCTACCTTTTTTTAATTCTATTTTTATATGAAATGTTTTAGGTTTTATTTTAATTGTTTAATATATTTTTTTATTTATTTTAATTAATGTCTGCTACTTTTATTTTTAATATTTGTATTTTTAAATTTATTTTTTTTAATAATGTTTTCTCCTTTTTTATTATTTTTAGCTGTTAAGAAAGAAAAAATATTTTGTGCTATTGGTGGTATTTTGAGCATTTTTAATAGAATTATTTTGTTTATTTTATTTTTGTTTATTTAATTGTTGTTGGATTTTCTAACAAAAAATTGTCAAATATGTGTTTTGTTTATTTGTTGTGGTTTTTGTAGCTGCCCGATATTTAATTGCAACTTTTCTATTTTTTTTTTTTTTGGTAACTTTTGAAATTTGAAATTTCCAAGGATATTTAAGAGTTTCTTAAAAGTCTTTTCCCAAAACTCTTTGCAATTAGCGGTTACATAAATTGACAATTTTATTGAATATTTTTCTTTCTTTGCCTTTTGTGCTTAAAACAACTTTTGCGAATTTCTGATTTTTTTTCTTTTTCAGCTAAAATCTTCCTCTAGTTTTATATATAATTTTTAAATGTTTAATTTTCAAGTTTTTTCATTTTGCGTATATTAAGTGGAATGTAGGTATGCCTATAGTATGGTACTTATACGTAATAGTTTAGTTAATAATTTTATATAATTTTAAATATTTATAATGAATTTGTTTTTAAGGTACACATAATATTGAATGATATTTTTGAAATTTCATTTTTATTAAATATAAATAATTCTTGATTATTTCTTGCAATAAATTTATGTTTTAATAAAACATCAATAAAATGAAAAAATATGTATATTTTGTTTTAAATATATGAAACTGTATTTAATTTTTCATGTCAATTTAATTAATATTTAACATTCTATTATTCAATAAATAAAGTCTTCAAAATACAGCAAAAATGTCGATTTCTTTTTATGAATAATTAGACATCTATATTTGATTTATTTTTTATATATTTATTTTTTTTGTAGTACACTTATTCTTCCATTCAAAAATGACTTATTTTCTTTTCTATTTTTATAATTGAATTTAATAAATTTTTGCTTTTTCTAAAATTGAACAATTTATTTTAAATATAGATTTTTTGTTTTTTTTTTTTTACTTTCAGTTTATGTGTTTTATATAGAAAAGGTTTTGTATATGAATATATTTTAAATATATAATTAATTTTCTTTAAGACTTATTCACTACAAATATTGATGAATTATATAATTATTTTTATTATAATTTGTATGCTTTCAAAAGTTAGTTAAGTTTATTTTGGGTTTACAAAACGTTTTGAAGGTTAAACTAAAGGGCTGGTTTTTAGAAAACTTTCAAATTCATATTGTAAAAACTCAAAACCTTAACTAGACTTTTAAAAACATTTTTAAAAATATAATCATTTAATGCAATATAAATATGTATTTTTAATACAAATTTAAAATCCTCCTCAAATTCTAGCATTCCAATTTAAGCCTTTTTCGAACCTTTCACCATCTTGTAATAGAAAATTTCAATTATTTTTATAAGTTTCTTCAAATAAGTTTTTTAACCTTAAAATTTTAAATAGAAAATAATTTATAATTTAGTCTTAAATGAAGAAGAAAAACACCAATTGTTTATTAAATAAAAGAATTATTTCAAAAGCCTCAAAAATAATTCAAACAAAATATAAAAGTTTTGAATTTAAACCACAAAAGCTAAATTTCCTGAATTGCTTAAGAAAAAGAAAAGTGAAGAACCGTCTGTTTTAAAAGGAAATAATGTATTGCATATTGGCGAAAAAAAAAAATATTTTTAGGTAATAATTTTAAAAAATATTAAAATGTTTAATTTTTGAAAAATAATAGCCGAATTAAACAGCTCACTTTAGCAAAAATTAATATTTTTAACTAACACTTATTTATTAACAGCAACCAAGCTAACAAGTTTTTAAAAATATTTAAAAAGAATGACTTTTAAAATTAATAAATTACAAAAAAAAATTTACTTATTTTTAACCTCCGTTTTAGAGGTTTTTTTAGAGGGCGTCTGCTTTGATGTTTCATTATTTTTGTTGGCCGAACCACTTGTTGTTGCCTCATTTACTTTATCGTCTTTGGCTTGAATAGTTATCGCTTTAGCTACCGTTTCACTGGTTGTGGTTGACACTAACTCCTCTTCTTCTTTCAGAATACCTGTTTCTCGTGGTTCCACATCTTTTTTGTCGTTAGATGTATTTGCTGGCAAGGCCTTTAATATCGCATGAACCTCTTCGGCCACTGCCATAAGAACAAATTCAAATTGTTGTCTTGTAGCCACTAAACCCGCTCGTTGATCCCTTAAATGCTCTAAGGTGGCAGCAATATCAATTTCTCTAGCTCCCTTGTTCATGCGACCCAATACCAGATCTAATAGAATATAAGCACCTGTTCGGCCAGCGCCATCACTGCCATGCACCACAATCGGACAAGAACGGCCGCGATAAGATTTATTGACTTTTCTGCAAAAGTCAACAAAAAAATCATTTTTTTTAATTTTGTCGAAAGTTTTTAAACAATATTCTATTACTACCCACCTTCTAAAGTCCAATAAAGCTTTAGCTTGTGCTGGTACACCACCTAGAGGCCACGATAGGAAATGAAATTGTGTAACTGTACGCGTTTCACTTGTACGTAAATTTTTTAAATAGAAGGATCGCACCAGATAATCATCACACCAAATATGTTCACTGACTAGATGAACCTGCAAATAATTGAATTTTTAAATAACTAAAACTTACGAAAGATTTCATAAGTAATGCCATCACCTCATAGATGTGATAAACCTCAGCGCCTTCTTCAGGCCAATAACGAGCACAGGCTATTTCGCCATTTTCTTGCAGACGACACAGGGCCACTATGACAACTGCACCTTGTTCCCAAATCATTTGCCAGAAGTGAGCCAATGTTGTGGGCAGAGGTCCCTGGGCGGCCACATAGGCCGGAGCACGAGGGTCATGGTCTGTCTATAAAAAAAATTATTTTTTTATTTGATTATTATTTTCAGTTTTATTCGACCTTTTTTATTTATTTTTATTAAATATGTATTAATCTTTTAAATGGTCTTTTTAAATTAAAATTTAACGATTTATTTTTTCGATATTTCGCTTTCCTGTGGAAAGCTTCTTCAGGAAATTAAATTTTATAGTTTACAAAAACAAAAAATTAAATTAAAAAAAAAAAATAAAAATTAAAATTAATTTTTTATTTTTGTAAAATATAAAAAATAATTAATAAAAATTATTATTTTATTCCCTATTCCCTACAAAAAAAACTATTAAAAAAATAAATAAACTTACAATTGTCGAGGCATTAATATAATCCAAGCCCTCTGCATTAGCCAAATGATTAAGTACAACGCGTGAGTGATCATATGGTAGAGGTGCTCCTGGTCTATTAAAACTTGCACATTGTGCCTGTAAGGCAGCTTCACGGGCACTAGGTTCAGCTTCATAGCGACATAAAGCTTCCCATTCTCTTTGCAGACGTCCTTTGTTCCTTAAATGATCCTCCATATAAGACTGGCAAAAAAAAAAGAGAAACAATAAAATGCCTGCTTTCAAGTCACAAAAACTCTGAAAAAACTCACTAAAACCATATGACCTGTTGAAATGTCCATATTCGTTAAGGCCGGTTCTTCACTCCAAGAGGAGGTGCTAGAGCGTGAAGAAGGTGGTCTATCGTTTTCTTTACTTAACGATGTTATGCGACCACTTGTAACCGGTTCGTTTGTATTGCCTTTACCAGACATACGAGCCCGACACAAATCTTGATAATCTTTGCTACAACTCTCAGCACCTGCTATGCCCGATTGAAGACCTCCTAATTTATCTCGTTTCCTATCATGACGTTTTATGAGAACCAATGTAATGAAAATAACAATAATAGCGGCTGCCCCAGCGCCGGCAAACATAAAGACCATGATGTGAGTTATGTCGGGACTCTGATCAGCCAATTCGATACGAGCAGCCGAGACACTACCATCGTCCTCTCTTTTAATTTTGTCACCTACACCAGCTCGTACTACAGTGACACCCAAGCGCCTTAATATATTGTTCTTAACACCTCGATTCTCGTTGATAGCACGAGCAATATCGGTGGCATTCTTTCGTTCGGGATTATTTGAGTCCACCCGGAACGAAACTTCATGCGGTTGAACGCTAAATTTATACAATTTTTGTGAAATACATAATTTTTCATTTTTTCAGTTTGGAGTAAACCTACGTTAAATAAGTAAAGTATCCCTGCATGTGTAGAATGTTCGCCAATTCATTCATTATTCGCACACCATCGCTCCAACTGTCAATACTTGGGCAGAAGAACAGAAAGAGAAAAAATTCAAAGAATTATTTAAATTTATTAATTTCTAGATACTTACGGGTTTCTTACAAACACATGAGCATATTCAGTGTCCACAGTGTGGGGAGCATGATCTTCATCTGAATGGTCTTTGACGACTTTTTTTTTCTTAATCGCTTCATTACTCTCCTTGATATGAGCCGGCAAATGTTCTTTATTTTCCGTGATATTTATCGATCGTCTATCTAAATCTTCTTTGACTGAGGGTGGTGGTCCAACAAGAGGTCCTGGCTTTTTTACATCTAAGCGTTCATGACGCGTAAAACCTAACATGTTGGCCAGTAACTCTCGCGCTTCTTCCTTGCGTCTCTCCTTCTCATAAACACCAGCTAGTTCGTTTTCTTCATTCATTGTTATAAGACCACCTTCGGTAAAAACTTTTTCGGGCGTATGATGTCTCAACTTCTTTGGATAGACATTCGAAGATAGCATGGCTTCTTCTTCTAGAGGAGTCAATGAATTTCTAAAAAGACTTTCGTTTATGTCAAGAGTATTAGGCAAGTCATCCTCAACAGGAGGCGGCCTGCGCTTATAAGTTAAAATTTCATTGCTATCCAAAGATTCCGGCAATGCCACGTTACTAACTGCGACTGGTTGTTGTTCCATACCTTTCTCCAAGGCCAATTCACGGAAAAATGATCTTTGTAGTGGTGGTGGATTAGCCACACCCTTACGGGCACTTGTACGCTTATAGGGACCATAATTTTCTGGAAAATATAATTCATTTGAACTATTGAGCTCATCAGGTACATTAAGAGGTCCAGCTCCGGGTATTGGTAATGTTTCTAATTGGTCTATAAGTCTATCGGATGTACGTTCATAAGGCTGAGGATCTGGTTCCGATTCTGCAAGAATTTTATATAGTTCCATGCTATTTTTAACGGCCTGTCTTTGTTGATTCACCAGTTCAGCCTCTTTAAGAGCCTGTTCTCTTTGCAAGCGCTCACGTTCCTGTTCTAAAAATATATCCATTACATTGGAAGGATTCATTTGAGATTCACGATGTGTATCGAATTCCCCAAAATGAGCTAGATCCATGGGCTCATTTCGCAACTGGCGATCTTGTAGCTTCAATTGATGGAATATCGTATTGATTCCATTTGAGGATACGACTTGTTTCTTTATGGGCGGATAAAAAAGCTTGTTTGAGAAAATCTCATTAGATGGAGTGAAACGAACAAATGCCAAAGCACCTGCCGGTCCAAAGTCAGTAGTTATAGGAGCTAAATTAGCACAAAGATTCGGTGGAAGCTGTGTTTGTTTTTGCATGGAGAAAAGAGTACCCTGTATGCGACACTGTACATAGGGATGATTCCAGCCTAGCCCGGCGCCCTGCAATTCCTCGAGCATAGTGGCGAGTAATTGCGATTGGTCCTCCGTAAGAGGGGTTCTACAGTGGAAATAGAACACCTTAGTCTAAGCAAACAAATAATATTTTGCAAACTCACTTTTCAATGTCTTCCATATCAACGCCAGCGGTTGGTATACATTTACCAAAGATGTTGTCTGGCAAAGTTTAAAATTTAAGTATATTTTTATTTAAAACAATAGTAAAAGTGAAGATTACACTTACCATCGAAACAGACTTCACTTCTTTCCAAGCACAGGGTGCGGACAAATTTGCAACCTTAAAATAAAAGAGATTTGCAATCATCTTGAAATATTTTGTTGATAAAAGTGAATTTGTTTTTCAGCCAATAAAATCTTTTTAATTAATATTACAACTACTGTAGCACAACTTTTAACGCTGTGTGTAGATTAAATTATATGCGCCGCTTGAAAAGAGTTGCAACAGCCAGTTTTACTTCAAAAATACAAAAATGTTTAAATTGATTAAATTTTAATTACAGTCATGTTGCTTTCATTTGTTAACTTTTTTTTAAACAGTTTGCACACTAAGCGCCCGGGGACAGTTGACTTCCCAAGGGCATGCGAGAGAAAAGTTTAATCTTTTATGAAACTTGCTAACCAAAAGCAAAAAAAAAACAAAAAATCAATTAAAAACACTTTTCAAGCACCTTCAAGTTTAAATATTCTTGGCATAATAAAAACAATTGGAGAATGGGAGTGGAGTGTAGCAAAATAGGACAAAGAAGAACTTTTTCAGTGCTTAAAGAATTACGCATATTTTTATTTGAATTTTTCTAAAAACTGTGTTGAATTCTTTGAAGTAGAACTTTCGTTTCATGTCTACTAAATAGTTTAGTGTTCGAGCTGGAAAAACAATGAGAATTTAGAAAAATGTTGAGCACTTGCTGGCATATTGTAACTTGTTAAGCTAAAATTTAATACGCAATATTATTGCTGACAGCGATATTTGATGTCGAAACACAATTATTTTCTCTAATGCCACATACACGAACCTCCACACACACATACACCAACCTCCACACACACACACACGGACAAATCTTCTCTCCCACATACATCAGCTCATGATGGGTTTTGTCAAAAAGCACATAATCTAAATTTAGATGGTTATTACATACACGCACATGCACACAAAAAGTTACGCAGATTAGTAGAACATGGCACGCACGTTTACAAATACAAATGGAAATTTTAACAAAGCAAAAGTCTATCAAAGATGAGCTTAACAAAACAGTTTTGACGTCATTCGAAAATTTCGTAAAAGTGTTAAACTTTTAAGGATAAAGAAATAATTCCAAATAGTCCTTTGGATCTTGATGTTTTTTTTTTATTCACTATAGTCACGTATTAAACATATAACGTTCTTGTTTTGTGTGATACTTGAATGAAAAAATGTTTTTACTCAATTTGTGTGTGGTACGTACGGTATTTGTTTGTGGTTTTGTTTTTCTTATTATTTCTGTTAATGTTTGTTTGTATCTGTCAAAATATAGTAAATAAATTGACATATAAATTTTGTTTGAAATATCAAAAATGTCAAATAAATAATTAATGACATGCAGATTCATGCTTAATGCGACAAATTATTGATTAAATATTTGAAAATTTTTTGGAAATTTTAATTTATTTTATACGCATAAATAGTCATAGAGTTAATATAATAATATGGAAATAAAAAAATCACGCCTCATTTTAAGATTAATAATGAAACTTAAAAGAGGAGTGCTAGTTATCTTCACTTTATTATTTTAATCTAGGTTATTATTTGTTAGATTCCTTTATTTATTTGTTATTCCTTTTATTGTATTCTTATAAAACACTTATTATTCAAAACAAAAAAATATATATTTGAAATGAATTGCTGTTGGGGAAAGCATATCCATATGGCCTTTTCACTACTGCTCATATATGTGTGTTGTTTAAATGACAACTCTCATTTAATCAATTTGACTTACGATATAAGACTCTTGAATTTTCTATACAAAATTTGGGGTAAAATCCACTGCTGATTTATATGAGCAGTACGGAAATGGCCATATGGATATGCTTTCCCCCACAGCAATACATTGCAAATATATATATATTTTTAATAATAAATAAGAGAATATCATAAAATATTTTTTAAAGGAATCAAGCTCAAATGAAAGTAAATTAAATTAAAAAGTGATTCCAAAATAATAAAATTGTTTATTTAAACTTATTTATTTAAAGAAAATTCTTCAACACCGGGATTTAATTGTACGTGGCATTTGCACATGCAAATAACTTTTTAAAAGTTGTGTTTACGTATTAAAAACCAACACATCACGGGAGTGTTTAATAAGTGGGTTGCCGAATTTTTAATATAGAAATATCACAGGGAAGAAATTTTAGAGGAAAAACTTTTTCATAAAACAAATAATAAATTTGATTGAAAATCATAAAAGTAAATAATATTTGCTTTGTTTTATTTTCTTCTGTATATATATTAAAATAATAACAATAATAAAAGAAAAAATATCATTTAAGTCATCCATTAAAATTAAAATAAAATTTGTATGTGGCAACAGTGTTTTTACGTTTGATAATCATACGTTTGGGTATGATTGTATAGGTAAAACAATGTCAAATGCAAGTGCAAGAGTTTCTTATTTTTTTGCACTTGCACTTCCACTTCCACTTGCCTGTGTTAAACGGAAAGTTAATTAAAAAAACATTTTCCTTTTATGTAGCAAACAAGTATCCTCAAAGCTTTGTAAGTGCTTTCTCTGAAAATTGCATTAAAAACTAAAAAATAAATCTTAAGGTGAGAGATTTATATTTATTTATTCTTTGTTTTTGTATTTCATAGAAATTTTTTAGAAAATATTTTTCTACTCATATGAATATTATGCAGCTTTAGATAAAACCATTCTAATCTTTTTAACAACGAAAATCTCAAACCCAACTAAATAAATTCATAATTTTGGGGTTAAATCTTTGTTTTATTTTTTGCATTTATTTTTATTTTTCTTTTTTTGGAGTAAAGTTGTATTTGCAAGTATTGTTTGCGGCCCCATTTTTCATACATTTAAAACTGTTGGGTTGTTTTTTATATAAAAATGTTGCTTTTTACTCAAAAGCGAAAAATGAAAAAATGTTTTTATTTTTATATTTTCTTTGTGATTTTTATCATCGATTGGTTTGAGTTATAACTTGTTATTGAAATATTTTTTTTTTATATTTTTGTGACATTTGTCCTTTACTTAATTAGGATTTTTATTAGTTAAAAGTCTCTTCTTACTCATTTCGTTTTTTGCCTTTTCCTTTTAAATTACATTACAGTTTTTTCTTGTTCTTACGATACGATTCAAAGGAAAGGGAGAAATAAATTTTTGTCACGTTTTGTTAAGTTTATTGAAAAACGCAATGGGGAAATTAGGGGAAAATGAAAAATGGTAGAATTTTGATACATGACTAAAATAAAGATTAAGTTCTTAAAGCATTTGGAAATTTCTATTCATCTTTAAGTAAAAATAAAATTCTATTGTTGACTCTAAAATTAGAAATTGGAAATTACGCTGCTAAATTCTGAAAAATTAAAACAGAGACATCACTCACGTCATTTAATTGAATTTTGTTTAAAGCGGTTAATGCGAGAGATAACTTATTGTTATTTAATTAAGGGTGATGTTTCTTTGCAGCAAACTTTCATTTAGTTATTTTTCCCCCCCAAACTTAAAATTTTTTTTGTGCAATTTTATTTTAATCAAATTGTAATTTTTAATTAAAATGCTATTACTTTAATTTAAGATATAAATTTTCTTTTTTATAATTTTTATAATTCTTCATATAATTTTATTTTTGCTTCCCTCATTCTTTTTTTATTAAGTGTGTTTTTGTTTAAAGAAAACTCATTTTAATATCAATTATCTCTCAATCAATTTATAACAGAAATAAACAAGAATATCGACATTAAGAAATATTAATTTCTTTTATTTCACAGTTGACATATTTTAATTGAACATGTTCTTAATTATAAATGTTATTTCTTTCGATTTAAATATTTTTTAATCGTTTTTCTTCAATGTTTGTTTTGAAATGATTAAAGAAATTAATTAAAGAGAAAATCTAGTTTCTTTTAATTTATGTGAGTAATGACAATTTAAAGCATATTAAGTTAAGATTTAATGTTTTAGTTCTATAGTTTTCAGCATTATTAAGCTGTTTTTTTATTATTATTCTTCTTTATTCTTCAAACAACTAGCAGAACAAGATGATAACGTCTTATAAGCGACAGTGCTGTTGATCTTTACAATTTGAGTTAATATAAAACTTAAATTTAGAAACAGAGCATTAACAATACACAAAATGAAAATGTCAAGTGTGATAAAGTTACAAAAAATAAAGATATGACCAATCGAAAGAAATGTAATGTAAAAGTGTTAACATAAAATTTAAGTCAAGGTTGGGTAGAACTAAATAATTTATAAAGCTCCTTTTTAAATAAATTTGCGTTGCCTATTTTTTGTATAGAATTTGGCAAAGAGTTCCAAAGACTGGTTACATTTATGAAAAACTGGCGTTGAGATAACAGACTCTTGTATTTCTGCTGGATAATATTCCTACCACGAAGAGATTTTGCTAAAACTATCCTATCAAATAGATATGATGGTCGTTCCGAGATGATAATCCTGTGCAAGAAAATTAGACACCTATATTTTAGAAGATTATCGAAGGTTATTCCAAAAATTAAATTAGAGAATGATGAGATATGATCACGGCGGTCTTTCTGAAATATATAACGGGCAATATTGTTATATGCGACTTTCAGTCTGCGCTGATCAGTGCTGTCACAATTGGCATAGATTTCACAGTCGTACAAAAGTGAAGGGATCAGGTAAGTCTTTGCCAAGAGCATGCGAGTATCAAACGGTGTAGAGTCCTTTAACGACCATAGGGTGCGAAGTTTACTGTAAACTCTGCCAACTACAAAGTTAATGTGATTAGTCCAGGTCATTCTATTATTGAAAATTACGCCCAAATTAGATGCCGATTCTACCAATTCGATCACACTCCCGTCAATTCTCACATTAATGTTGACCAGAGTGCTCCTAGCTTTCGAGAGGACCATAGATTTCGACTTCAAAGCATTAATATACAATCCATTAGACATGGCCCAGCGATTGATCTTGCGCAAATCGTCATTTATCCCATTCACACACCTAGGAACGTCATTAATCCAGCAACTGTTATAGACCTGCACGTCTTCAGCATACATGTGCATCCTGCTGGTTTTAGAAATGTCAGGTAGGTCATTTATGTAGAGATAGAAGAGAAGCGGACCCAATATAGAGCCCTGTGGTATTCCTCTACTAACTATAAGCGGATTAGATCTCCTATCATCAACACTCACTATTTGACATCTGTTAATCAAATAGGAGGATATTAGACTGCAGGCTGAGCTTGAGAAATAAAATAACTTACGCAGTTTTATTAGCAAGATAGAGTGATCTACCGCATCGAAGGCCTTACTATGATCCAGTAAAATCAAGAAACGCACTTTGTTGATGTCGAGTTCAGGATCTGAGGCTCTCGACCACATCCACTAAAGCCGTTATACAGCTTCTGCCCCTAACAAAACCAGATTGAGCCACTGATAAAAATTTACTCCGTGTGAGGTAGTCACTCATTTGATTGCTAAGGATATTCTCAAAAACTTTTGATAAATACGGTAGAATAGCTATCGGTGGGAATTCACCATTAGTCTTAGGGATAGGGATAATCCTAGAGGATTTCCATTCGCTAGGAAATTTTAATTTCGTGAGGATAGAGTTAAAGAAATGGGTAATAATCGGTAAGAACCTTGAGATTAAAACCCTGAAGAATCTAGGGTTCATTCCTTCCATACCAATCGCGTTGGATCTAACAACGGAAAAACTCTCGAGGACCTCAAGCTGACTTACACATCGGAAGCCCAAAGGATTTCGTATTGGGACATAACAAAGATCGTCATAAACGTTATCTGTCGGTCTGGGAACATTAATGTTAACAAATCCATCATTAAGAAGGTTCACGTCAATATCACAATTATGCTGTAACATTTTACTCCGACCTGTTCTCCTATTAAATTTATAAACTTCACATTAGTTATTTCTCGCAATACGATGCTGTAGACATATTTTTTAGAAATAATATATTTATTTAGCTATTGCGATATCGAATGTAATTAGCGAAAGCTCTATTTTTCAATTTAATAATTTATTTTTTAATTAAATATGTATTAATCTTTTTAACAGTCTTTTGAATTAAATAATTAAATAAATAAATAAATAAAATAAAAAAATAATCAAAAAAATAATTTTATTTTTAACTCGAACATATTTCTTAATATATTAACGATATCGTTTAGAGTTAAAACTACTTTCTGCAGAAATATCTGCATCTTACTGATGTCAATCAATAGATACCCTTTTATTTTCAGCTTTTTTGTTTTATATTTCCTAACTGATTTTCTATACTTTCGATTTTTTAGACACAAGTTATAATTTTTCAAGTGCTTTAATAATTGTTTCATTTTACCTAATTAAAAAAAAATAAATTAAATTTATGTGTATTTTATTAAAATAGTAAATTTAAATACAGCAGAATCATGTTATTTCGTACTCTGGTAACAAAAAAATTTACCAATCTCGTGGAAAAATCACATTGAATCTTACTCTTACTACATGTCCTCAATAATTCGTAATTTTCTTTTCTAACCAGGACCCCTTCAATTTAATTAATTCAGCTTAATTGAAGTTATTGTCTTATGTGCCAGGTATAGAACAAAATATCAGTTCGAATATATTATTTTAAAAAACTTTAATATTCGTCGTCTAAAGAGTTAATGAAATAGAAAAACTTACAATAGGTAATTGCATTATGGGTAGATACGAACAATTCTGATGAATGTTTAGCGATCCAACAAAGAGAATATCTCGAATCTCAAAGAAAAATTCAACATTTTCATTTGAGTAACAGAATAGTTATTCAAATCCAAAGCTTTTCTATTAAAATGTTTTATTATCACTTTTGAAGAAATGCAATCTACTGCGTACAATTACGAATGAACATCTAACAAGAAGTACTCAAATGTACAAACAACTCTCAATTACACATGTTACATGATTTACGTGTCAACTGAAAATTAATATCGCTCATACGTCCGTTTGCACAAAATATTCAATTTTCTGTGTTAAACATTTTCAACTATTTTAGCCGCAACAAAAAATTTAAGGAAAGTAATTACATTCATGGCTTTCGTTTGGTTAATACCAAAGGAAAATTAATTATTATCACAAGTGTCAGAAAAAACCAGACCAAAAAATAAAAGTAAAGAAAAACATGCACAACTTTTAACACAAAAACCAGTAAAATTCTTGCTTGTAGGCAAAAAATTATCATCTATTTTCAGGTCTTTCATTGTTTACTTGTGTATTGGTTTTCAAACAGGGGCTGTTTTAAAAGCACTGGGCTGATAATAAAGAATTTTTAATTAAGACAACTGAAGTTGCTTTCAATTGATATGCGTTTGATGTTTGAAGATGTCCTGACAAATTCATTTTACTAACAAAACGTATTGAAATTGTATCAGCATTACAGAAGCCAGTGTTAGTACACTAGTGTTGATAGCGGATTTCTGCTGTGGGATATATAAAACAACCCACGTCTTAAAATACAACGAGTAGGTGGTAATTTTTATTGTTTATTTTTTGTTTTTACAGAAAAAGGAAAAAGTATATAAAGTAAAGCAAAATAAAATAAAGTAAAAATTACAAAATAAATACGAGAGCTTTGTGTTAACCGACAAAACGAGGGGCTGAGATTATAATTTTCTGTCTGTCTTTTTTTTTTTGTACATAAATAGAGAAATATTTCCAATTTACTTTGTTTTCTATATTCAGAAAAATTGTTTATATTTTATGTGCAAGTATAACGTTGCAGTAGGTTCATATTATCACATTGCCGCTGGTCATAACAAGGACTTATGAATGTATTACGACGCCGTTACTTGTACTCTTTCTTTAATCTTTTTGCTGAATTTTTACATGTTCATCTAGGCTGTTTTGCTCTTTTGCTATTTTGCCTTTTTTTTGTTTTTGTAAATTGCAAAATGATTACAATGAATAATTATGCGTATGGATTATTTTGTTATACTCTCATATTCATGCTGGTTTGCCATCTATTCGTTTGTTCTTTCGTTCGACAAATGAGTGAGTGGCATGGAGGGTTTAACTGGACATGCATTATAGATGATTTTTTTGGAGGTCAAGTGTAAAAAGATTAATTGTTTAATGACAATTTAATCTTAAATTAAATATTTAAGTCATAAAATCATTTTTATTTCCAAAAAAAAAAATAAAGCATAATAAATTTAATATTAAAGCAATTATATTTTTTGGAAAAATAATAATATTTTTAATTTAATCTACGTTAATTTATGCTAGATTAATTTAATAAATAATAAATGTGAATATCATAAAATATTTATTATTCAAAAAATGTATTTGCCATGTATTACTGAGGGGGCAAGCATATATCTCTATATGGCCATTTCATATAGATCATCTGTGGATTTTAGCCCAAATTTTTTTTTATTAAAAATATTTTATGAGAATATCATAATATGAGAATATGATATCATAATATCATATGAGAATATGATAAAATATTTATTAAAGGAATCCAACATAAATAACGTAAATTAAACTAAGGAAAAGATTCCAAAAATTAAAATGTTTACTTCTTTTTGTTTTGTTGCTTGCTGTGTTGTTTAAATGAGAACTATCATTTAATTAATTTATCCTACGATATAAGACACTTGAATTTTCTATAAAAAATTTGAGGTAAAATCCACTGGTGATCTATATGAAATGGCATATGAATGTGTTTTCCTCCGCAGTAATACATTTCAAATATATTTTTCATTTATACACTAAAGAAGTTATTGATCTACTACTTTTTCCTAAGAGGGAAGAGGGAATGATGTAATAGCTTACACTGTACATCGACCTTACAAAAAGCGAGTGAATATTTCTGACCGAAATCAACACAACTATTTAAAAAATTTTAAATTTTGTTTTTCATTCAGCTTTCGGCTTTTCAAAGTTTTTAAAACATTTTAATTTCAAAAATTCACATAAAAATATTAAAGTAATAAATACAACCAGTGTAAGGAATTTGCTTTTGCTAATTTGCTAGCACTTACACAGCTCTTCACTAAAGTTTTTACAAATGAAAAAATTTTTTTAATTAATTTGAAATAATATTTTGGAAGAGATTTTTATTAGCTGTGTGTGCACTTTTTCCTTTTTCAATTGTGTCGCGTGGAATCAAGCATAAAATTGTACCAACGTTTTTAGAATTAAGAATCAAGTACATTTTAACTTACCAACATTTCCTTCGCTGTCGACTCCATGGCTGAATAGGCAGACAAACAATAAAATGTGAAACCAAATTCCTAAAGATTCAAATCTTAACCCAGAGACTGCTAATAACTGTTTTCTAAAGGTTAAACTATTTCTCGAAGTGTATTCAGTTGCACTTTGTTGTTCTTGATATGGGCTGTTACGAGAACTATGACGATGTAATTTAAGATGACGCTTGGTTCTCTTTATTTGATGATGGCTCTGCTCATGATGTAAATATTTGGATAATCGCTCCAATTTTTGCTGTGGTCGTAGTTGTTGTAGCACACTGCTAGCCATGATAATTGGCCCACCTAAAAATAAACATTTAAAAAAAACATTTCGTCACTACTTTTTTGTGTAAGTAAAAGAGAAGTTATGTAAATTATAATTATTCGGAATCCTATTCATTATAAGCAGCAATATTTATTTTGTGCTTGATTCCTTTTTTAAATAAATATTTCATGATATTCTCACAAAATATTTATTTAAATAAAAATAAAAAATAAAAAATGAAATGTATTGTAATGGGGGAGAGCATATCCATATTGCAATTTCACTTTCGCTCACAAAGCTCATCAGTGAATTTTACCCCAATATTGTATAGAAAAACCTAAAAGTCTTATATCTAAAGCCAAACCGATTTTATGAGAATTCCTCCATAAAATCAACATAGCATAGACAGCAAGACTCAAAGACACTTCCATACAAACACTACAAAACATTTCAAAAAAAAAAAAAAAAAAAAAAAAAAAAACAAAAAACAAAAAACAAAAAAACATTGTTTATTTTCAACATTGTTTTATTGCTGCTTATAATGAATAGGATTCCGAATAATTATAATTTACATATTTCCATTGCATGTGCTCGTTGTTTTTTTTGTAAAACTATTTACAAATATTTTTTATTTTCTGGAATTTTCAAATTGCATATGAATGGTTTCCAATGGCAACCCTTATGTAGAAATGATTGAAAATAAACAATGTTTTTTTGTTTTTTGTTTTTTTTTTGAAATGTTTTGTAGTGTTTGTATGGAAGTGTCTTTGAGTCTTGCTGTCTATGCTATGTTGATTTTATGGAGGAATTCTCATAAAATCGGTTTGGCTTTAGATATAAGACTTTTAGGTTTTTCTATACAATATTGGGGTAAAATTCACTGATGAGCTTTGTGAGCGAAAGTGAAATTGCAATATGGATATGCTCTCCCCCATTACAATACATTTCATTTTTTATTTTTTATTTTTATTTAAATAAATATTTTGTGAGAATATCATGAAATATTTATTTAAAAAAGGAATCAAGCACAAAATAAATATTGCTGCTTAAAAGAGAAGTTATTTTTTTTTTTGTAAACAAATTAATAAAACAATATTCATTATGCTGATTTATGAAATGTTTTTTCTTTTTGTTTTGCATAACTTGTAGCTTCCTGCTGTTATTTCTTTAGCGGATGTTTATTATTTAAATTATAGCGGAAACTGATAAAAATCTTCTTTTCTGTTTTTCTGCTGGTGAGTGTATTGTGTTTTTTTTTGTATCCTCAAGGTAATTGTTTCCATTGTTCGCGTCCATGTTTTTTATTTATTTACATAAGAAAAAGGTAAAAAGTCTTAGAAAAAAACTTAATAAACCCAAATGCATTTGGCTTCTTTGTTTTTATTTTTTTTTTTTAGATCGAATACATTTATTTTGTATTCAAAAGCTCAATAATGTAAAGAAAGTATAGGAAATTGGATGTATTAAGGATTCATTCGAGTTCACCTTCTATTGAATTTGGTGCCTCAAAGTTTCAATGACCCAAGAAACCTGTTTATTTGCGTAATAAGACGATGATGATGACGTTTTTTTTATAACAAAACAAAGAAATAAACAATAATGGAATTGAAATATACGAGCACTTAGAAAATAAATATTGAATTGTTAAGTTGCAACACAGTGCACGCTAGAAGGACGAATTTTCAAAGTTTTTTATTTATTTCATTTTACTTGTTTGCTATTCAATTATCTTTAAGAAAAAAATATTTGTATTGATGCTGTTGTGTAAATAGTTGTTGGCGTTATGTACGCACGAACTTCAGAATGAAAGAAAAATATTATTGCTGTCGTACACACGGATGTGTATCTAATGGTTTATTAAAAGGACAAATTGTTAACGAAAAACACTTCCACCATCGAAGGCGAAACTTTAGTTTAAATAATTTAATTAAAAAGCAGTTCTTTTTATTATTTTATTATTTTTGTGTTATCCTTAAAGGCAGCAATTGCATAAACAAGTTGTTATTTTTGTTGTTGCTGCAGCAAAAAAGTTTTCCTATTCATTTTCTATAATTCTTTAGTTTAATCAAAAACCAACTTTTCCTTAAGTGAATTTAAAAGGGCTGAGATTAGTGGACATAAGTGCTTTAGTTTCTATTTAAATATTTAATTTATTTTTGCAGATTTGCCTTTGAATCAGTTTAATAGTTTTGTTTGCTTTTGCTTTCAATAAAATTAAGGTTTTGCCACAAAAATTATATCTAGTGAATATTTTAGCACTCAAGTAGAAGTGAGTGAACAATACATTGAACACTAAATTTTCGAATTTATAGCACTTTATTATTAAACTTAAGAAATAAATTACATCGGTTTCACAAATTGTGATAATTAAAAAAACGATACATCAGTATCTTAGTGGAATGGAGCATACGATATTTGTAGTCTATCCTTCATGCCTTGCTAAAACAATTTTTCATATAAACAACAGGGTGAGCTCAAATCTAAGCCACAAGCTGACGTCCTTTAGACTTGCATAGGCCAATGGAAATCTAATTGGAAATTAAAGTGAATTGGCAAATCTATGAAAATAATAAGGATTCATAGTAGTAATTCATCTTCTCTTTGGAATTTGCTATTCATAATGCTGGCCTCAACGGAATTTTTCATATATTTTTTAATCATCTTTTTATCATGTGAGGGAGTCCCAGCTAATTGCTGTATAAAAATGTCAGAAAAATCAGACCAAAGGCTTGAAAGGTATAACATTATTTTAAAAATGTGAGCGAAATACTGAACGTAGTAGAAGGCGTGACTGAAAAATCAGCCTATCCATCATGCCAGAGTCCCAGTTTAATAGTCTGGAACAGGTATAAAACGATTTTTATTATTTTTAAAGAGTAGGCGTAAAAGTAGACGTGGTCAGAAAAAAATACGCTGTGTTCTATTCCATTACCTTTCGCAATTATTAAATAAAGAAAATAACACCATCTACAGAGAATGTGGTATGCGGTTGGCTTGCTCAAATTAGCGAGGTTATTTCTAAACGGCGCGATTAATGATCTTCAAACTAAATCTGTATGATTTGGCAGACTGTTTAAATAATTGGACAATATGGCATAACGATCACAGATGCTTTGTGTTAATGACAACAATTATAATTCAGAATTCGATAGAAGCCAAAGTGTATCCACACATCTTCTTCAAATCTTCATTTGAGTAAAATGAATGGTGAACGTTATCTTTTGCTGGTAGAAGTTGGCGGTCAACATGCACTAACTAAACAAGCTTGTGAACGATGGTTTGCCCGATTTCGACTCAGCAGACAAGGAGAGCTCCGATCAGCCGAAAAATTTTGATGAAATGAAATTGGTAAAATTACTCGACAAACGTTGTTGTTAAACGCATTATTATTTAAAGTCACGGAACAAACTATTTCCCTAAGTTTAAAAGCTTTAGGATTCATTCAAAAGCAAGGAAATTGGCTTCCATATGAATTAAAGGCGAGAGACGCTTAAGGGTGATTATGCATGTCGGAAATGATGTTGGAATGCTACAAAAAAAGTCATTTTTGTATCGTATGATTGCGGGTGATGAAAAATGGATACACAACAATAATTCCAAGGGTAAAAAGATAAATCATGACGCCGTGGCAATACTCTGTATTTGGTGGGAAGAAAATGGTATTTTGTATTTTGAGCTGTTGAAATCAGGTCAGATGATCGCAGGGGATCTATCCTGAAGACAATTGATTCTTGTGAAGAGAACAATCAAAGAAAAACGACTAGGCACAACAACGCTCGACAACATGTTGCAAGAACGGTCAAAAACTTTTTGAAAAACAGTGAATGCGAAGTCCATACGTTTCCATCGATGAAGAACGCCCTTACTAGAATATACTTCAGTTTAGAATAGGGTATCAGATTCAGATTACCCCAAAACCAGAGCAGTTTTTTGTCACGGAATCCATATGCTACCATAAAGTTGGGAATAATTAACGGCTAACGATGGATAATATTTTAAATATTTTAAATAATGATCTCATTTAGTTATTGTATAATAAGTGCATTTTTCAAGCAAAGAAATTGGGATTATTAACTTGTAACTTAACTTACAAATCTATTAGTGATGATTTGCCAGAGTATATTGATCATAAGCATCAAAAATTGAGCACATTATGACAATGAGGCTTTCGTAATTTTTGTCGAATTTTTAAAACATTCTTCACGAACTCTATTGCAGAAACCACAGACATGATAACCATTCATTGTGAATGTTTCGTATGTTTTTACTGAAATTGTAATACGTCTATTTTTTTAAGAAATATTAAACAAACACTCTTTTAAAAGCTTTAAATTGATAAACTTTCATACACTTAATTTTCGGTGAATAATTTTAATTATTTTTGATATTTTTTCAAGGCTTGTTTTTCCATATAAAAATGTTCATCGCATAAATTTT
Source organism: Trichopoda pennipes (assembly GCA_030448955.1). Classification (NCBI taxonomy): domain Eukaryota; kingdom Metazoa; phylum Arthropoda; class Insecta; order Diptera; family Tachinidae; genus Trichopoda; species Trichopoda pennipes. The sequence goes on along the minus strand of JASKUP010000017.1, from coordinate 25,336,118 downwards.
TAATATTAAAGATGAATTCTATTTTATTTATTTAAAGAAATTTATATTAAAATGCATATTTTATTTAGTGGTTAAATATAACAATTTTCATACCTTTAAATTTTTATTATTATTTTATTTTTCGGTTTTCTTAATTCTGAAAGTATTTTTTCCCAGATTTTCACAAAAACAAGCATACATAAATAATAGAGTTTATAGCTTTTTTGTATACTTAACACAATGTTATCTGCATAAATGTAACACACTCATATGAAATATGAATTTAATTTTTTTTTTTTTGTTTTTCTGCTTCGACAAGGACCAGCAAGCAACCAAAATCTGTATTCAACACCAAAAAATGTGTTGTTTACCCTGCATGAGATTCGTTTATAGCAGTATTTCGGACATTTAAAATATGTTTTGCTGTTGTTGTTATTGTTTTTTTTTGTGTGTTTTTGCTAAGTGGCTTAAAAAATAAAAACGGATGTGTTGCAAATTACTTCCGCAAAGTGGGTCTATTTACTAATGGTTCATTGTATCTGTATTTCGGTATGTATATATATGTGTGTGTGTGTTTATTAGCACTCTTTTAATTAAAAATATTAAATAACAAGTTTATTTCATAGAAAAAAAATATTATTTGTACTTAAAATTTTACAAAAAATTACTTACTTAAAAGTACTTATTTCCTTTACATTATTTTAGCTGTTTATGTAAGTAGTAAAGAAGGATTTTTTCAAGCAGCAAAGGATTTAAGTAGAATTAGTTTTTTAGTTAAATACTTATATATTTTCGGATATAAATCTTTTGAAATGATTTAATTAATTTTAGAATAGTATTATTCAATATTGAATTGAATTAAATTTCGTCTCTGGACTCGAGCTCAAAAAAGATGGAATGAAAGAAGGAATGAGAAGAGTAATTCGGCGTCAACAGCTACAAAATAATTATTTTCGGACATAAAAAATTTTTTGTGATTTAAAGAGTGTGAGAGTGTCATATGTATGAGTGTATGCAAGTAACATAACAGCAATAGTAAATATTTTAATTGTTAATTGTTACTCAAAGTGTTGTAAGTAAAAATACTCAATTATGTATGTATCAGAATATCAACCGGGAAAAAGTCAACAGAAATTTGGAGAAACTCTCTAGCCCAACATAAGAGGTGTGATAAGTAATTCCAATAGATATATAATAAATTTTATTAATTCAGTGACTAAGATCTGAACTGAGATTATAATGGTTTTGTTGCACTTTTTAATTTAATTTAAAATTTATACATTGAATAAATATCAATTAATTTTTGGTTAAATTGTAAAATTTTTAATATAAAAAATGCTGTTTTGAAAACCAAAATAATATAGTATTTTTATACAAAAAAATATACGACTCTTGTTTGCTACTGCTAACAGAAATACAATAGCCATTAAAATCCTATTTTTTTTTACTTTATTCTTTTATTCAGGGATTATTTTAATATTTGAAGAAAATATCATGAAATGTTTACCATATTTCACAACCAACTTTTCGCCACTTAAAAATATAATTTATAAAATTTTTTTGGTACAATTCATACTTCTTTAACCCAGATAATGATCCAATCCAATCAAATAGAAAAATTGTATATTCAATGCTTAAATTAACATTTAGCTTAAATATTTTTTATTATAATTCAAATTATAATAAATCTTAACAACTAAAGAACTATCATCTAGGACTATCGGCTAAAATAATTTTTATTTATATTTTATTTTGAAATATTTTTTTAATTCAAATAAAGTTTATTCATTTAACACATGCGTAGCAAACCAAGAAACCATTTGCAAAAACTATCAATTAATTCAATGATAAACTTTTCAACTGACAGAAAAATCTCTGTTTGAAAATTCAGCAAAAGTTAAATGATTTTTCTTATTTTTTTTTTTAACATCCTTGAAACAAATGTCAGTTGCTTGAGAAGTATAAACGTTGAAAGTTTCTTTCATACTTTTTATACTATTTTTTATCTTTCACGCAAGTTACTGATGCAGTTTTTTAGAAGTCAAAAAAGTTTATAGAAATATATTTTGTTTTCTTGCAAAATCACATGGTGAAAAGTAGAAATATTCGCTGAGAAAAAAACTTTTTCTATTTCTTATTTTTTTTTTGTTTTTTTTTTTGTTTTTTGTAATTGTATGCACACGGCCTTTGTGTGGTTAAAAGTTGTTTATATTTAAAGTGAGGAATGGTAAAGTACTTTTAAGTACGCTATCACTTTTGTAATACCATTCATCCTCTTATGCATGACTTTTATATTATTTTAATGCATTGACGCGTTTATTTTGGTTTTTTTTGCCATCAAAATTTCATTTATTATTTATTTAAATCAAAAGCAAACTTAGAATAAAATGATAACTTGCTCATAAATTCAATCTCAATGTGCCTCTACCCGACTGCCCAATTTATACTTAAAATAACCATTACATCATTTTGAAGGTCATTTTTCTATATGTAAAGATAAAGATAATTAGTTATTACCTAATAAAGCTAAAGGAAGTCCTATAATACTCGAAAAACTCAAAAAAATCTTTAAGCTTTTACCTGAAACAAACTTTATCCTCAAAGTGACCACTACTTTAGGTGAATCTATCTAGTTCTCCAAATGAAGAGTAATTCCCGTATATACTCTCAAGCTGCTATTAATAGCAAGTCAGCCTCAGAGACGCTCGTATAAAATTTAAAGAGACTCATTATTTCAATTTTAAATTTCAATTTTAAATATCAAGAAAGCTCCTGGACTTGATAAAACGAGCAACAAGTTGTTATTTGAAATATCTGGTATAGCCCAGAAAATTTGTCTTTTTATTTTTAATGACCTTTTACGCCTTGAGTACTTTCCCACAGAGTGGAAGAATTCTTTGACAGCTATGATTCATAAGTCAGGAAAAAACCACACAAAGGTCGAATCATACAGACCTATTAAGCTTTTATCAAAGTCAAAGCTGTTTAAGAAAATACTAAAAACTAGGCTGTACTCGATTCTGAGTGCAAAAGGATGTATTCCTAACAAGAAGAAAAAAGAAGAAAACAATAATGTTCTGGGCTTATTATTGACGTTTCCCAAGCAATTGATAAAACTTATATAATAGCTAAAAACTTATATAATAGCTTGTTTCCACGGCACCTGCTTCGCTCTCTATTCTTGCGTCACACCCCAATCATAAGCGAATCAACCTGCTTCGCCATACAAAATTTTGAGAACGAAGCTGGTAGATTCATATTGAATCTAGCTGCGAATCAAGGAAAAATCCTCTCTTCTCTAATTTTTATCGTAAGTTTATCTGCACTAGTTATCAAAATTAAACATTTTTGTAAACAAAGAAAAATTACAAACAAAACAAAGTTAAAAGTGAAAACTTAAAAAATATAATTGTTTTGTGGGTGTGTTAATTAATTTAAATTTTATAAAATTAAAAAAAAAGTGGATAGAAAAAAATTATACTTAATGCTATCGCGGCAAAAAGGATATCTTCTGTTGTAGTTCAACTGTTGTTGTTGTTTTTCAACTTATGTTTGTCTGTTTAATAACAACTGTCAAATCGAAGCAGATAAATGAGTCGTGTAAACAACATGATTCATAAACTTGCTTCAGAGAGCGAAACACGAGATTCAAATTGTCGTGGAAACAGGCTTTAAGCATTAAAAAAATTATTTAACTGATCGAAGTTTTATACTAAAAGTAGAAGATTTTCTAAGCTCGCCTCAGCTCATGGAAGCCGGAGTACTCCAAGGTAGTATTTAGGGATTCATTTTGTACTTGCTGTGCACATCAGATATGCCAGTTAGCACCCGAGTACACACATCGACATTTGCTAATGACACAGCATTTTTAGGTATCCATGAGACCGTCCAAGTAGCATCACAACGTTTACAAGATCACATACTTAACTTGGAAAAATGGTTGGGCAAATGGTGAATAAAGGTGAATGAACAAAAATGTACTCATATAACTTTCACACTGCGTAGGGACTCATGTCACTTATAAATAACCAAAAAACACCTCAGCTTTCAGATGTCAAATACCTTGGTATACATCTTGATTGCTACCAGTACACTGAAAGTTCACATAGAATCTAAACTAACACAAATGAAATTAACAATAGTCCAACTAAACTGGCGTATTTGCAGAAACTCAACCCTCAGCTTGGATTGCAAACTTCTACTGTAAAAGTCTATTCTCAAAACTTGATGCTATGGTATACAATTCTGGAACACTGCCTCGGCAAGCAAGGTTACAAAAAATTCAAAGGTATCAAAATAAGATTAATCACAGTGCTCCCTGGTATATAAAAAACATCCAAAAAGCCATCAGTCGAAGCAGAAATAGCAAAACATGCAGTAACGTATTTCAATAAGCTCATCCAAATCCTTTGGCGCGTAACATTCTAAATGAATCTGGTTACATTCGACTAAAAAGAAGGGATATTGCTTTTCTAGACCATACATAAGAGGGGTGACACCCAGATGATAGCAAAAGCCGTGAAATATATATTATTTTTGTCTACCACTGGCTGGACTTAATTTATTTTTTATTTTAGACTTCGGATATGAGTTATATATTGAAGATACAATAAATAAAACAAGAAAAAAAATATAAAGATACAAGTTTTAATAGCGTCTATTAACATTAAATTTTTTATTGCCTTCCAGTCAAGCTAAATGGATGTTTTGAAATATATTTTCCACAAATTATAAAACCGAAGTTTAAAAATTGTCAAACCCTTGAATAAATATTTTCTGTTGACTTTTGACACAGTGTAAGTCACAGATACATAAGATTTTAAATTTGCCTGCTTTCACTATTATGAAGAACAATTAGGGAATTAATGGCCAGAGACAATAGCCACTACAAAAATGATTGAAAGTATTATCATAATAAATAAATTTGATATATTTTCACCAAACTGTACAAGTTTAAGGTTTTATTAACAAGTTTAAAATTTGCATATTTTATTAATTCATAATATCAGCATGAAAAAATTTTACCAAAAATTCTTTTTTATTTTATAACTTTTGGTTTTTTTATTTAAATAAAAATTCATTATTTATTGAATTTATTTATGCAAATTTTTTATTTAATTTTAATGTCATTCAAATATCAATAAAAATAACCAGATATTGATTTGTGTTCATTTGTCCATTTATAAAAAATTGTCTATTTTATACAATTTTTTTATAATACATCTTCACTCAAGAGTTGTTCACATCCGTTATCAAAAAGTTTTTATGTCCGCAACATTTATTCTATATTTTAAATATCTCTAAATAAATTGCTGTAGTTCTTTTTGCATTAATTTTATTTTCCATTTGTTGTTTTTTTTTTTTGTTTTCAGACAAATAGCAAATGTTTTCAGTTAAATGATGTAACAAATGTACAACAAACAATTGACCAACTGTAATCGGACGATAGCAATTATTCATGTTGAACTGCACTGCACTCGAAACTACTACAAGTGCAGATATATAAATATACAAACCTCATATAAATATACAAACGCACACATAGACATGAGTACACTCAACTAAAACACTACTAAGTAAATGATGGAGATATTAAGTCCCAACTACTTCAGATGTATGAATAAACTTGATATACAATAGGAGCATATCAATGAAAACATTTCAAAATATTTCGATTTTATTTTATGTGTTCATTTAATGAAAATAATGGATTTATTGTTTTGTTCTTATTTTATAAAAAAAACTTAATCCTCTTGTGTCCTAAATAAAAACTTCTACAGTTTCTGGTATTTTTTACAGAATTTTTCTATATAAAATTTTTTTTTAAACGATCCTTTAATTCCCAAAGAGTAAAACGTTAATTAAGGTATTAATTGAAGGTTTGCTATCTCTTATTTTTGAGCTCAGTGTCTCAAATGAAATTGAGATCAGATCTAAATTATCTTCCACAAATTTAAGGTTAGCGATTCTTATTTTAAAATGCAATGCATTTTAACTGCATTATATCCATAAAGACCAACCTCCCGAAGTCAGACTTTTGGACATTTCAAGAACACTGCTGGCACACAAATATTTTCGTTGCTCTACGATATTAATGTCCTTAAAGGTTCTTTTTCATAACAGATCACTTTTATTATTACAATAATATTTCATTTAAAAATTTGTTGAAGGTTTCGAATAAAATGACTGTCGCCCACTGTACACAGGGCTTGTTAAAATTTCAACACATTATAAATGAAAAACTGTACTTTTGGGAAATGTCCATGTGAATGAACATTTTACATGGACACATCTACTTTTACCCACCTTTAAAAATAATATAACGAACGAACGAACAAATACAAAAGAAAAATCATTCATTGGACTGAAATTTTAATCGATATACATCGTCCACTACATACTTCCGTTATACATTTGAATACTCTCATGCATAACAAACTTATTCAATTCCCAGCTCCATACTTGATATATTCGCCTTAAATGCTGTTATCATAATATTTTTTTTTCTTCTTTCAATTATTCCTGCAAACGTTATTGTGAATTGAAAACAAAATAAAACGGTTTTCAAATGAAACAATAACACTCTAGCAAAATATACATTACGGTAACAGCAGCTGCAAGACAGAAAAGCAGCAAGAATTAACACAGAAAAACTATTACGTACACAAACACACACATACATGCACATCCATATTTTTAGCAAATAAAAGCTGAATTAAAAAGCAAAAATAAAAATTGTATAAATAAGAATATTTTATTCATATATTTGTTATTTTGCTAAAACCCCCTTTGATTTACTCAAATCTTAAAAGGCGCCTTAAAATAGATTTTATTATTTTTCATAATAAATTTGCATTTGTGATTCCAATGAGTAGGAAGGAGATCATCATTTTTTTTTGTTAACTCCACTGAAAATTGCAGCACAAGAATATTTTTTTTGCTTAATAAAGTTTTTTTTTATTCAAATAACGGGAAAATATTAAAAAACATTTTTAATAGTATTTTAATAAAAATGTTTTACCGAAAGTGAAGTAAAAAAAATGCAATGGTATGTAAAGCTAAACTGAAGATAACGGTGTTAAAAAATGGAAATGTTTACGCTTAAAAGCAGGGTTCAGAATTTTTCATTTATGAACATTCAAAAATCAACATTCACGATATTTTTCATAAATGAGAAATCTAAAATTTTAAATTTATTTTTCACACTCATAAATGAACAACAAAAAATGTTCTGGTTATTTTCATACAGGAATGCGAACAACAAGAATTATTATTCTTATTCATATGTGATAAGTGATAAATTAGCTACTTCTCATTAATGTTATTTTTCATAAATGTACATGTTCATTTATGAACGTTGAAATTTTAAAAATTTCTCATAAATAAACGTGAAAAAATTTTCTACCTACGATCGCAGTTTACCGTAAAATGAAGTAAAAACACATGGGTACATATTAACTCAAAATACAATATTGCAATATATTCTAAAAGAAATAAAAAAAAACAATTTTTTTTCTGCATACGCCGACAATTGCGCATTATCAAATATGTGCGTTTATGTACGCGAATGCTTAACGCACATATTTTTACGACCTTTTCATTTATGAAAAATTATCAAAATTGTAAATATTCAAAAATGAACACTTGTTTGTTTCTCATTTTTTCACTTATGGATAGAAAGAAAAATAATAAATCGTCGCATTCACAAATGAGAAAACACAAAATAATTTGTAGTCTCTCACACATGTATGAGAAGAAGCGGCTGAAAAATGAAGTGTACATATTCATACATGTATGAACAGTGAGTGAATACTTCGCTACTCTGCTTAAAAGGAATATAATGTGTGGGCAAATTTGAGGTTACGACAACTTCGCTTTGGTTTTTTTTCGTTTTGAACCTACACTCAGGGGATGACCTCTACACATGCAATGCATTGTGCCAGACCTAGGAAATTCGGTTAAGGGGAGGAGGAAAGAGGGAGTAGTGTTTGTGGACATTCAATTTGAACTTTGCTACATTGAAAGTGACAGGAAAGACCTCTGGAGGGAGTTTATTCCACATACGCACTGTTCTGCTAAAAAACGAATTTTCGAATCGACCATAATGGACGTGCTCTCAACGAAAATAGAGTTAAACGCAAAAACGTGCAACTAACGGAAACAAGTTCCCTAATTTCGTAAGAGCACTTATCATTGTAACAATGAAACAGGGAACTACAACACACATTGCGTCGATGTTCCAGAGAATCAATAGAGTTGGATACCCTATTGTCCCCAATGAGCCCCTTGGCGCTCTCCTGTATACGGTCGAGGAACTCCAAAATAGACTATTTGGCGCCGACCAATATATGAGACTTGTATTCCATCTTTGGACGCATGTATGTGGTATAAATAGTACGGAAATCAGATGCAGTAAAGTATTTCCTGCAACGTTTTAGAAAATCGAGGCACTTGAAAGCTTCTTTAGAAACCTGAAAAACGAGTTTAGTTCATCGAACATCACACAGAATTTTCAGGCCAAGAACATTAAGAACTTTCGATTTCGTAATACCTATAACACCCATAGTAATAGATGCAGCACCATTTCCGAACACTGATTTATGCGTAAGCATGCAATATTGTGTCTTACGGGCATTAAAATACACGATCCCATTTCGAGATTGTTATGAGATCGTGATTGAGCGTAATTTTTGATATTAATGTAAAGTAGAAATATGGAAATTAATAACGGAATATGGAAGAAATGTCAATTCACATACGCCGACGTGTTTCAGGCTCATTCTCAACGTTTTGCTGTACAGTGACTATATTTGCGTTACTACGACCACTGTGAGTATATAGTTTTGATCAACAACAATACCGTGAGTAATGAATTTAGCAATTAAATGAGGCATACCGAGCCCAGAGTGAGTCTGATTATGAGCAGAAAAAGCTGTTCGAGTTTTACGAGTTTCACAATTAAAATTCTGTGCTCAAGAGTGCGTTACACTCCATGCTTAAAATTTCCTAACTTTTTATTAAATATACGTTAAAGAATGATAGTTAAGTTCTTGATATATAATCGTTTGACAAAGAAATAACTTCCTAACCTTAAATTTTCTCACACTTTACGTAAATATAATTTCTATGAAAACTTTGAAAATAATTCTTTCTTTCTTTCTTTCATAATTAATATTTTGGAAAGAACACTGATGTTATGATATTATATACATTTTTTTGATACTAAAGTAAAGGTATTATTGTTTCTACTCTGTAGAAATATATAGATTTTGCACTTTTGTTTTAATTCCATACGTTTTTTGCTCTTGAGTTTAAATTCTTTTTTATATTTATTTTTATATTTTTTCATTTTGAACTGTGTTAAGTTATTTTTCTTTTTGGTGTCAGTTGCAGAATATTTTTCCATAATCACAATTATATTAAAAACTTTTTTTATTTTTATTTCTTTAGTTTTATCATTATTAAAGTTTTCTAGAAATTTTGAAGATTTTATTACAAAGCGTTTTTTGTAGAAAAAGCTAAACAATTTTTTTACGAAAATTTTAATTAAAAATGCTAAAATATTTAAATTTAATTATCTTTCATTTGTGTTTTAGTAACAAACTAAACATTGCTAATGTCAAGACATATTTGTGCCTTCGATATATTTCCTAGAAAATATCTTTTGTTTATTCACAGTAATATCCTAGCAAAAATATATTATAAAGCAGCTAAAGCAAGTAAAATTGCTTAAAAAATTCATAATTTCAAAATATCGAATTTCCACTCAATATAAAAAGGAATATCGTTAAAATTAACAAATTTTAAAAATAATTTTTTTACTTTTATTTTTATTCGACCTTTTTTACTTTAATTAAATATGAACTAATCTTTTAACGGTCTTTTAAATAATTTAACGATTTTAAATTTTTCTCTCGATATTTCGCTTTCCTGTGGAAAGCTTCTTTAGGAAATTATTTTTTATATTTTACAAAAACAAAAAATTATAACAAAAAATTATAACAATTTGAAAAGAAAAACAAATTTTTTTTTCTTTTCAAATTGTTATAATTTTTTGTTCATATTTAATTAAATAATTTTTTTTAATAATGTGCTTTTAATATTATTATCTGATTTTTATGATTAGCTATCCTACTTAAATGATTTTAAGAATTTGGGTCAAATTTGTTTTAGTGTTCACAAATCATAATCATACCCAAATAAATTAAACCCCGTCGGAGAATATATGCACGGATTAAAGCATAATTTTTTGGGTTATTATTTGAACATATTGAAAAAACCAAACAGCTGAATCAACAATTTCATCCTGAAATAACTTTATTTTAAAATATATACTAAATAATAATTACTAACAGAGATAAATTAATTTATGTTTGCACAAATGCATTTTGCATTAATTAATTTAAGAAAAATGATATTTATTTGTTTGTAAAATGTCGTGCTACTTTTAACGCTTTGTTGTTATAAATTAACGCTATAAAAATATTGCTTGATAAAATGTATCAACTGTGAGGACTGTCATCGTTGTTCAGTAAAGTTTTTACACTAACAAGTAATATATTAGTTTTAGTTTAATTACATGGCTATTAAGGCTTGTTGTTGTTTTGTTTTTTACCCCTTTAATTATAATAACATTATTGTCAACATATCACATACCTTACATGCATGAACAAATGCAAATTTTCATTTGTAATAAAAGGCTTTGACTTAAGACTATAAATATATATATATATAAATATATATATATATATATAAATATATATTTATAGTCTTTGCTTTGACAGTAATTACACGAAGTAACCGTTAATTGCAAACATGTTTGAGTGGATCAATTCCCATTTTTACAAGGCTTTAAATAAATATTCTCAAAAAAATAGAGAGAGAACAACTTTTATTTTGATTATTAAGAGAATACTAAAAAACCACAATCTCAGTGAACCTCAGTTGTAATTTTTACTTCTGTTATAATCCTTTATTTAAGATTTAAATACTTAATTCTGAGCAAAAATTTAATTAATTTTTACTAAACTCTAATTTTCTTAATTTTCCTTTTATAAAAATATACAAAGATAAACTTGGATATGATTTTACGTCAACTCGCGTCAAATTTGGTTTGTGAACAAACCGGTTTCGGCTATTTGCCATCTTCAGCGATCTCTTCATACTCTATACAGATATATACTCTATATAGAGAGAACATTGTTCACAAGCCAAATTTGACGCTGGTCAAAGAATATACGCATATCACAAAGATAAATCTTTATCACAATCATTTGATTCTTGATTTAAAATATGGCCTAAATGTTTTGCTCTTAAGTTTTATATTCAAAGCAGACAGAGAAGAAAAACATTCTTGGAATAAATATGATTTATTGTATCTTAAAAAACATAAGTTTAAACGTAAACATTTTAATTTGCTTACATTTTTCCGCCAGTAAATGAAACACTGTTGTTATTTTTCTCTAATCTTTCTGGCTGTTGTTCGTTCGATGTAAACGGCGAACGCTTTCAATGTGAAAAAATCATCTTCAACCCGTGTTCTAATCTGTAGTGGTGAGTCAGTGTTCGCATTTAAGTAGTTCTGTTGTTAAGGTTGTATCTACTCATGTAGGTAGAATGCCAGCCACTCGGCATTTCAATATCTCCGTCCTTTATTATTATCTAAGTACGTGAGTCCGTCTGACGGTATTTTCCGTTTGTTCGAGTGTATGAGTAGTTTTAGTGGTGTAAAATATGTATCTGGGGACGTGTTTACCTGTTCATTTACAATGTCAACAGGAAGGTTTTTGTTTTGTTTCTTCCTCCTTTTTTGCTAGGATGTAGTAATGTCATACATTCATCTATTTCCCTTGGTGTATGTCCGTCAGTGTCAAGGCTCAATGTTGAAGTCTTCTCAATTTGCTTTGTATAAGCGTATGTGTTCTGTAAATATTGTTTTTAGTGTTCGTCCAGTTTGCCCTATATTTCCAAGTACAAGTAAATCTGTATACTCCTCTGAAACTAAATTTGTCAGTTGCTTCTGTCGTTGTCCTGAGATTATGTCTCAGAGTGTTGTCAGTTTTTTAAGCTGTGAGTATTCCTTGTTTGTGAACAAGGTTAGTTAGCCTGTATATTTCTGGTCCGTCCTGTGTGAGTTAAAGTGTGCCATCATGTTGTTTCCGTTGTCTCTTTGTGTTCTTTATTCCTTCTTTATTATTAAAAAAACATATACAAATATCACAGTTTAATTTTTAATTTTGGTTTTTATTTCTATTAAATTTTAAAATTTTTAAACGGTCCTTTAAATTATAACGATTTATTTTTTCGATATTTCGCTTTCCACAGGAAAGAAGAAGAAGCTTTCCACAGGAAAGCGAAATATCGAGAAAAAATATAACTTTTTATAATTTAAAGGACCGTTTAAAAGATTAAGATTTAATAGAAATAAAACAAAGGTCGAATAAAACTGAAAATAATTTTGGTTTTTGTTAAATAATTTTTAAAATTGATTCCATTAGTTAGCGTCCTCCTCCTTGGTAATTTAAAAATCCTTTTAAATTGCAATATGATAGCTAATAAGAGTATTAAAAACAGGGATCAGTTACTTATGCTGGATTGAAAATCTTGCATGTTTGTAGGGGAAAACATAAGAATACTACGCTACAATATTGCTACACTTCATGCAAAATAATCCAGACCTGTCAAAGGATTTGCAATAGGAGATCACGTAAAATTGAAAGTGTTGTGGGAGGACCTTACCGTCGATTTAAATAGTAAGAAAAAGACAACTTATATTGTTAAAACTTTATTATATCGCGTCTTTCATAATTAAAAAACTTGAGTGGTTCCGCAGTGGTTCTTCCTCTGTAACTTTGCCTTCATAAACGAGGGACACTAATACCACATTAATTTTAACTTTTATTCCTTTATTTATAATCTACGAGTATATTTTGGCACGATTTTATGCGAACCATCACAATTAAAAATTATATTTTGAGGACGACATCAGCTGTTTATAATATTTGACTTCGAAATTCAGTTGATATGATAAGTGAAACAATAGACCACTTGTTGTGCAGAGCCTCAAAAATAAAAAAATACAATTTTCAAATTGTATTTTACTTAAATATGTATTAATCTTTTCAACGGTCTCTTTAATTAAATTTAACAATATATTTTTTCAATAGTTGGCTTCTTCAGGAAATTAATTTTTATAAAAACCAAAAATTATTAACAATTTGAAAAAATTTTTGAAAACAATTGACAAAAACATATAAAATAATTTTTTCGTATAAAAATAATAATCATGGTATTTTACTTTTATTCAACCATTTGTTTGGATAATTATAAAAATGAAAGAATTTATTTTTTGGAATTTTTTAAAATAGTGATTATCAGCTATGTTCCAAAAAAGATGCAAAATTAACGTAGATTAACTTTAAAGCAAATTTAAATAATAAATTTTTTATAAAAATTTTTTACACATTTTGCTACTTTTCAAATTACATCTGAATGCATGACTTCCAATGAAAATGGAAAATTCAAAATATAAAAGTTTCCAAATAGTTACTGGGTTATAATTTGTATACCAGTTTTCTTGTTTTGTTATCTTTTTGCTTTGTTGATTGAATATAATTCTTATTTAATCAATTTGACTCAAGACGTAAGATTCTTTATTTCTCTATACAAAATTTGGGTAAAATCCACTGATGAGTTACAAAAGCAGTAGCGAATAATAAATATGTTTAAAGTAATCTATCACAATTAACTTAGATTAGCTTAAGTGAAATTATTATTTCTAACGAAAAATATATTTTGGTATTTCTATAAATATTTTTTGTTTTGGAATTTAAGGAAACTTATCTGTTAAGTATTAATAATTATTTAAACAATTTGTTTCTATTAAAAATCTTTATATTTTCAAGAATTTTATCTTGTAGAGTAGTTTATATTTTCTGATATATTTCCAAATCATATGAAATGTATTTTAAAGTTTCCCTGGCAGCCAAACACGTTTCAATTTCTAATAAAATATCTAGCAGTCATTATTTTATCTTTATTTGAATTTCTTAAATTGTTTAATAACTTTAATTGCTACCTGCTGTTATAAGAGCGCTATTGAAGATGTATAAAATGTTTGAGTGAATATTCAAATCAAATTTATTTTCCCCCATTTTGCAATTTGCAGCACTCATTGACAATTTCACAAATGCATAATATTTACACATATTTACAGTATGATTTATGAATTTCAATTTACAAAAAGGTATAACATCCCATATGTGTACTTAAGTACGCACTTGTATATGTAAGCAATATGTGCATGCAGTACATCACATCAATTATCAATAGATAGAGGAAATCAACAGTTTTATTGATGCACACTGAGCCAAACAAAAAATGTCATTAACAAAATTAAAAGTAGAAACACTTAAGTTCACACACAAATGAGCACACAAAGTTTCAATTGTTCTATATGCAAAACAAAAACAAAAAACAAAAAAAAAGAAATAAGCAAATGCAAATTTCGGAAAATGTAAAAACGCCAGCTAAGAGAATTTGAATAATTAAAATGAAAATGTAATGAAAACACTTACTTTTCCACTTACCATCTCTTAGAGACTAAATTGTATTTTCTTTTAGCGAATAAAGCCAACTTTGTACCATATGTTTGCAATTTCAAGCGACATTTTTATATAGTTTTCCGTTGTTAACACACTATTTGGACTGTTTGGATTTTTAACAATTCAATTTATTTTGATTTAGTGAATTTTCTGGATCTTGAAGTGGTACTACTAACTTTAGTTAGTGTCTTGTTCTCTAATACTTTTATTCTTGTACCCAGTCAGTAATGAAGTGATGAAAAATGAGAAAGTTTTCAAAATACTTTAGTTCTTATTTAACCGTTTAACTACATGTAGTCTGTGTTCACCAGGTTGAACTGAATTTCAGCATCAGGTAGTAACTTTGTCAAACTCAACATGATACTCAAAACTGTGTGAGTGTAACATAACCAAAAATGAAAAAAAAACAACTACACATTTTAAACAAAAGCTTCAAAAGCTTTTTTAAGTTACCCACATGTGTTTCAACATATTAAATATGAGTATCCTTTATGGGAGAACAACAAGTTGTTAGAAAATAAAGCAACAGGAGGATTTTTTGCACCAAAAAAAAAACAAAACCGAAAAGCTTTTAACTTTCATCTTCTGCGAAAGCTTTAATAGTCTCTCTTTTTTAGGTGGTGTTATGAAGTCAATATAAAAAACAACACCTACGTGTTTATAAAATTGTACTTAGGCGTCCTAAAGCTTTTTTTCATTCATATAATTTGTAAACATATAAAGGAATATATACAGATTCACACACACACACACAAATTCAATTTATTGTATTTAGATGTGTGTTTGTTTAAAACATTTCTTCTCTCTCTCTCTCTCTCTCTTTTAATTATTTAATATTCATTTCTGTAAGCAAACACCTACACACAAAAACTTAAATGAAAAAAAAAGCAAACTCAGCTCAGCCACACCACTAAAAGGAGTGACTAAAAGGTTTAAACATGTCTGTAAGTGCAAGTGTTAGTTGGTATTAACTCCCTGTTTCCAAGTAATTAAACTGTTTATTTAAATGTTTGGTGTTTCATAAAACTAATTATTTTCCTACAAATCTCTTTGTAAATAAATTTATTTATAAAAATTTAATTTCAGTCACATTTAACGACACAACAAATAATCTTCCTAAACTATTTTTTTTGTATTTAAACCGTAAGATCAAGATACTTTTTAGCATAAATGAAAAACATTTATGTGGTTTTTTTAAACAGAATCGTATAGTGAAATGACGTATTTGTTTCTGGAGAGCTGCAACCTAAAATTATGTAAAAAATTGTTCTTTAAAAAATTTATATGCCTAAAAATTTTAGTTAAAAGTGTAATACTTTGCTATTTTTTTTTAATTTCACGATATCCGCCACCTACGCCGTGTTTCTAAATGAGAGAGCAAAAAGGTTTCATTAAAATATGATGTGTTTTTGAAAATACTCAAATTAACACACTGAAACTAAATTTAATATTTTTTTTTTCACTAAAAGTTTTCTGAAGCCCGATTCACTCATTTTGCAAAATTTATTTGGCGAAATAAATAAGTGTGTAAACATGTCATATTATTTTTACAGATTGCCCCACAGCAAAACTAACATACAGTTGGCACTTTAAACATTTTTAAATAACACAATAGCATCCTACAAAAAACTCTATAGGCACAGAAAAATATTAAATATTTAAAAATCAATGAAGTAAATTTTGTAATTTCTATTTTCGGGGAACAAAATTAGTGGCACAACAAAAAAAAAATTGTGTCAATAGTTTTAAGATTCAGTCAGCATGGCATCATTTAAACTTGAGAACATCTGAAAAACCGCGTCATGTTTTAAATGATGCCGTTTTAATAATTTAAAAAAGATTGCGTGAGTTGTAAAGAGTCGAGTTGGGATAAATTAATTAAAAATGTGCCAAAAAAAAAAAAAAGAAACGACCGTAGACGAACGAAAAATTATTTTGCATTATACTATAAAAAATATTTGTCTAGCAAAATACATGCTCGTCGGCCGCGAATTCTACTTAAGAGGGAAGAGGTGCAAATTGTTAAAAAAATCAAAAAGAATCCGAAATTTATGTCTACTCGGTTTGTTTCTAAAGTTAAAAAGGCATTTTGAAAAGTAACTCACGCAAAAACTATACGCAGCATATTACATCGTGCTGGGTTTAAATCTAGAAGTAACAAGGAGAAAGCCTCTCATAAGTGAAGCGAACAGAGAAAAAAAGAATTAGTTATGCTCAGGAATTAAGAAGCAAGGGAGTAGACTTCCGGAACAGTGTTTTATTTTCTGATGAAAGTAAATTTAATTCCTTGCAGCCAGTTGGAAAAGTTTCGGTTTGGCGAAAACCAAACACCGCTTATGATAAGAATAATACACGTTGTGGTTTGGTTTGGAGATGCATGCCTTCATCGGGAGTTGGAGAGCTTGTGTTCATTGATAAGATTATCGATAAAACATTATATCTTAATATTTTAAAGGAAAATGTTCAAAAATCTATGGTAAATCTAGGGTTGTCAAGAAATTATTTTTTTCCACATGTCAACGTTTCCAAAAATACGGTTAAGAATATTTTTTAAAATTATTTTAACAAACTGTGTGTTAAAAAAGAAATGGACAAAATTAAAGAAAGTGTTTCTGTTAATAGTAATTGAAATCAATACATAAAACCCTATGACTGGCAAAGTACAATGTAAAAAATAAAAGAATTGCACTAAAAACTAGATTAAACGAAGAGCAAAAAGAAGAGCAAAAGCCTTAAATGATATAGGATCATATGGACTCCACTGCACGTTCAATAATACTCTCCGACTTGCCATGCCAATTTTTCGCAATATTTTTTTAAATTAATATTTAAAAAACAAACGCCACAATGTTTGACGTGGCAGCTCTGCTCAACTTTGTGCGGGTGAACATTGAATTTAAATGAATTAAGGCAAAACACATATCACAGAAAATAAATTAATTACGAGTAATTAAAAATGTGTCATAGAAGTGCATACCAATAATATCTTTTACTATTGAAGTTATTTGGATCTGCGCCATCATTATTAAAATGATGGTCATTATTGTTTCTCTCAGAGACTGAGAGAACTGATTTTGATCATATGGCTGGAAAATTTACTTAAATTCATTTAATTTTATACGCAAAAGGTTTACTTTAAAATCCTGTAAGGCTGCAAGTTAATAAGTTAGTCCAACCACTAAAGTATTAAAAAAAAGCTTTTACTTTAATTTAAAACCTTTTGCATGTACTAAAAGTTATCGAATTCTACAAATGTTGTTTATGACATGTAAAGGATGAATTAATTTAAGTTGGCAATACTTTTTTAACAGGGGGCTATTTTATCAGCCATCAAGTACTTTATGTGCAGTTTGGTTTGGCATTTCAATTGAAGCCATACGATCAAGCCAAAACAAGATTGCCGCTGATCTCGATTTTCAAAAGTGAATTTTTTTTAACGATGACACTGACTACAAAACTGTCATCATTGATAATCCCCAAGTGTATTTTGAGACACCATTACATCCAGAAAAACCGATTGTTCGGTGTATTTTATTGGCTGATGGAATCATTGGTCAGCACTTCTTTAAAAATTATGGTCACAACATTACAGTCAATTAAGACCGTTTTGAAGCCATGATTACTGACTTTTTCGCTCATCAATTGAATAACCATGATTTGCAGGAACTGTGGTTTTAATACGACGACGCAACATGTTGCAAAAATTCATGTAATTTGTCTGCAAAAAATGTTCTATTAAATTTAATTTAATTTTCTGAAAAAAGTTACTCTAACCTCAATAAAAAAAATAACATAATCGTTGATGCTATATGTACTCTATAGATATGTATGTATGTATGTATGTATGTATGTATGTTAGTTTACTTGCTTACTTTTGGTATTGATTTCTTTAATTTATTTTACTTATAAAACTAAAACAACAACTTACCTCGTTTATATTTCTGAAGATTTTCTCATGCATTTAACTATTCCATTTCCTATGAATTTACAATGTCAACGACATAAATGCTGTTTGTTCAAATTTTAATTTATTTTACGTATGTGTGTATGTAAGTATTTTTCCAGATTATTATTCGCGATATTTTTTTATGATTGTTTTTTCTATTGTTTGTTTATTGACTCGTTTTCGATATTGATATCAAAAGTGTTCATAAATTTTATTTTATACAAATACACAGACAGCTATGCTAAATCATAAAAGAAATAAGAATTTAATAACATTTCAAAAAATCCAATAAGTTCTACGTTTTAATATAAAAACACATAATAAGTTTTATCATTACTATGACCAGTAAAATAATAATAGCGACGACAACAACAACCGCACAAAAAAGATAACAACTAGTTCCTCTTAAATTCAACATTTAATATCCTGACTACCAGCCTTTTTTCTAGATAATTTTTGTACTTGTTATCGGGCAAAATGTTTTATAAATTTCATGAAACCGCACTATTTACATATTTGTTGTTGTTTTTGTATGTACAGTAGCAGCAAAAATTCTTCTGCATATCAAAAAAATTACAGAAATATTAAAAATAAAATATTATTATTTGTTTATTTATTTAATTATGAAAATAAAAAATTGTTGTTGTGTTTTTGTATAAAAATGTTTTTGGATTTTACTCTTGAAATTCTTCTCAAAATATGTTGAAATAGCATAAATAGCATTTTTAACGGCTTGTGTAGCTACTAAACTCAGTTATCGCATTTGCCTCACGACATTATCGTGAAATACAAAACTTATCTCCGAAATTAAATTTCAGAGTGGTACCCTTACTTGTTCCTCAAAATCAATTTCGTTTTATCTTGAGTACAATGTTTCTTTTTTTTAACATTTGGGACTACAATGCACTGAATGTGCCTTATTACTTTTTAAATATAGTACGCTCGGAATGGATGTGCTTATATTTTTCGGAAAATTTATTCCCTTCTATAGTCGTAAAAATGTCGCATATATAAAAAAAAATTTCCTGAAGAAGCTTTCCACAGGGAAGCGAAATATCGAAAAAAATTTATATTGTCAAATTAATTAAAAAAGACCGTTGAAAAGAATAACAAATATTTATAAAAAAGAAATATTTTTTTTTTATTTTTATTTCTTATTTTCAAAATTTTCCACCCTCTTGGGTGGCATCTTCAGAGAAAAAGTGTATAAACTATTTAACAAACCACACAATAAATATAAAATTATTAATAAGCAAAATAAAAATTTATGTAAAGAACTTGTGCTTCAAAAAAATTAGTTATAAAAAATTAAAAAGGTCAATTAACTCTAGTTATTATTTGGAGTAAAATATACTTAAAAGGCTTTCAAAATATTAACAAAATTTATGTTTATGCTAAACATTTGTTGCGAACGCATCAATTAAAATTTAGCTTGAACTAAAAAATATAAAAAAATATCTATAGTTAGGGAAGACACTTGCTGCCGGATTGAGCCATAGTTTTTTTTTTTTTTGCGAAATATACAACATTAAATAATGTATTTTTCAAGTGCATTCCGAAAGCAAAATAGAGAAACCAAAAATAACTAATAAAACCATTAAACGGAAATTGTGATTTTCAAAATAATTAAATTATTTTTAAGGGACGATTTAATTATAAGATGCATGCTTGATCTATTTGATGATGATATCTCAAGGCTCAAACAATAGAATTGTTCTCCCTTCCATGCTCGCAGGAATGGAATCTTCGGAGTTTCTTTGTGAACTTAAAAATGTAGTATTCAGCTGGCTATCATTCATAGCTTCATAACTTACAGATTGTAGTTTTTTTTTTATATTTACATTTATTTGCAATTTATTTACAATGAAATAATAAGCAAATCCTATAAGTATTTTAGATATTATAAAAACGTTAAATTCCAGTGAACTTAACTTAATTTATTGTTGTAAGTAAGTCGAATTGCAAGTGCATTATTCAAGTTGTATTATGTATGAAAATAATTTCTTAAAATGTTTTTAGTTTAAATTAGAAAAGGAAGACCAAGAATATGCAGTCTTTTTAGGCGTCTTATTTCTTCACTGTCATCTAAAAGTGCTATAGCTAAAATGTTTTCGTGGCTGCTAAGTCTATTTAAGTAATTCATACCATATTTTTCTTATTTCTTCTTTAACGTTAGAAATGTCAAGATCATTATGAATACTGTTGTTTCTAACAAACCAAGGAGCTTGTGTTATAAGTCTTAAAGTTTTAGACTGATATTTTTGAATAATACCAATGTTCCCCATAACTGAATTCCATAAGTCCAGATAGGCTTTAAAATTGTTTTATAGAGTATTACTTTGTTGCTTAGACTCAATTCTGAATGTGGATCTAGTAGCCAGTACATTTTCCTTGTTTTTATATCAAGCTGCTTTCTCTTCAGCAGTAAATGATTTTTCCATGTTAGTCGTCTATCAATATTCATACTCAGATATTTAAAATAATTGGATTTGGGTATCAAAATCCCATTAAGATGAACAGGCGGGCAGTCACCCTCTTTAAGAGTATAAGTAACATGAGTTGACTTATCAGCATTGACTTTTATATTCCACTTTTCTAACCATATGTTTGTTAAGTCGAGCTGTGATTGAACAAGTGCTGAAGCTTCAGATGCTGATTCTGAAACTGCTAATATAGCAGTATCATCTGCATATGTGGCAATCATAACATCCGAACTCGTTGGTATGTCTGCAGTTAATAATGTATACAGAATTGGGCCTAATACGCTTCCCTGCGGTACACCGGACTTTATTACGCCTATTTCTGAATTATCATCATTGATGTTGACATAAAAACTGCGTTCATTTAAGTAGGACTTCAACAAAAGGTAAAACGGTTAAAGTAAATTTTATCCTATGCGGCTTTATATCAATATGGCCTTACAATATAATAACAGCTTTCACATCTCTGAGTAGCATGTGGGTATGTATTATTTACATTGGTATTAGTACCGGTTACAATTGCACATCATTTATGTCCTCAACCACTTATACATACATATTTAAAATGAAATACATATATGTGTATGTGTTCGTTCGTTAACTACAATTTTGTGTGGGTGTTGTTTTTTAGGTTCCGCTTTTTTTTTATTTATATAAAGAAACTTTATATAATTATTCGTTGCAGAAAAGCTTAACCCAGTGATGACGTCGTTTGTTATGTGGTGGTGGAAAATAATTCTATATTTTTTTTTTAAATACCTTCGTAGGTTGTGCTTTATCTAAATAAACGATAGTATACAGTTACAAGTAAACAATCCACATGTTGTTGTAATTTTCAATATATTTAGTTCCTGGTGACTCCTGCTTCAAAAACTAGAAAATAGAAGCCGACCGAATACTAAAAAGATTTCTTTAATTTGGCAAATTTAAAAGGTAATTTAAAGAAAACTCTGAACTCTCCTTTTTTGCCCAAAATATTGCTGTTTCACACGCTTCCATTTTCAAAAGATAGGACTAGAAATGTGAGGAAGCATGTGCAGTAGTTCCTTCGTTGAAGTAATCGTAAAGTAATGGCAAATATTTCAACATTATTTTGTTATCATATTTCAGTTTATCTTCAACTGAAAACGAAAACAACAATAGGAATGTGCTCAATTCCGATGCGATTATAACTTAAACGTAAATTTGATAAATATATGCAATACGATGAGCAAAACGATCAAACGGCCCACATGTTATAAAACAAATTAATGGTTCCCTCGTAAAACTAATGCCAGGATAGGCATCGACAGTTTGTTATTTTAGATCCGTAACTCTCAGCAATTAAATAAAATTGCGTTAAAAAAAAAGAAATTGTTATTATTCTGCCTACATGGTTGGTATTGCAACTTGTTAGATCTTCCATCATACCTTATGCCTCCATACTCTAATCAAACTTCCAACTCTCAAAAGTCGAACGATTATTTTAAATGTGTTCGGATTTCCTGCTCGCAAACATTTTCTTTAATGTTTCTAAGTGTTCGTTTCGACTCTATCAGTTGTATACTTTAGCTTTAATTACACAAATTGTGATCCATTTGGAAAGATGTGTTGCCAATTCAATGAATTTTATAAAATTATAAATTTTTTCTTTAAATGCAAATGTTATTAAACGTAAAATTATCGTCTTGTTAAACAATCAATAATTTTGTACTTATTATGTGTTATTATACTGTTTACGTGCTGTAAGGATATAATATCCATTGGATAAAAATTATAAATAAATCAAAAAATATATTTAGTAGCAAAATCATGGCAAATGCCGTGTAAAAAGTATATAATAATACACGCAATCTTTTCTACTGTGGTGGCTTAATCGATCATTAGTCGAGCGGGTGAGTTTTTTTTCCATTTTATACTTTCTTATTTAATATCGAGCTAAACACACACACATAGGCACACATCTGGGATTAACTCATTTATTACGAGTTCATTTTGTTAGCATCAAAATAAGAATTTTAAATAATTTTTTTATTAAGTATAATTTTCGTGTGATTATACTACAAATTTAACTAGGTTTTAAGAAAAAAATTTTGCTGTGTAATTAATTATTTATAACTTAATCAATTAAAAGTCCTCATGCTTAATTAAGTCTAAAATTATTATTTCATATTTAGCCATATCTGTATAACTGGAAAAATTAAATTGACTGTGTAAAACATATTCCCGAAAAGTTTATTTTAATACACAGTTCATAATGCGAGCAGGGCTTACGAGCTGAAAAATGTGCCTTAAATCTATTATATTATATTTGTTAAAATTTATGCTCCATTTCACATTTATGAACAACAAAATGATGAGTATGTATAACTAAAAAACCGGGTGAATATTATTCTCTTTAGATAGCGTAAGCCAAATTTGAACCTAAATAATGTTTGATTATTTGAGTTCACTTGTGTTGATTGACTATGTTTCACTTGGGTTCAAGTTACTATTTTACTTCAGAATACAAAGTTCCATATACTTGTAACTTTAATATAATTTTTTTTTCTATTTATTTTATATTTAGTCGATGGATTTAAGATCCTTACAGACATTAAAACAGTAAATAATAATTGTGCATAAAACCTCAAGTTTGCTATTAGATAACATTTAAAATTAGTTGACATTTAATAGCGTTAACACTTAAGGAAAAATCGATGTTCCTGTAAAATTTATTAAACTCACAACAAATTCTTAAAAACGGGTCAGAGTTAACATAATGTGATCTGAATACTTTAATTACGAGTGGATTAAAATAGCTCGTAGGATGAAACGAAATGTTAATTGAAATATTGCTAATCAAAAAAACGGAATAGACATTTCCCTTTTTTAAATTTAAAACAAACGTGACATTCAACACCATTCTCCGGCCCTTCAAAGTTGGCAGCCTCATTAGCGGAATTCCTATTAGTATAGGATGGTAGACTTAAGGGAGTCCATTGTAAGCCGCGAAGACAAAATAAAATCATAAATTTAAAGTTTAATTTTAAGCTTAAGAGGAACGTGCTTAGCAAATTAACTTTTTGATTCGCAGTTAATTTCCATCACTGATGAAAAATATAGCAAAATAAGAATACAATTATTTAAGAAAAAAAAAAATACTTTTACATAATCCAGCATTGCCAACTTATTTTCTGGATGAATTTTAGTTTTTAACACAATTTCTCTTAGAAGATTTTGTACATTTAATAACATCTGACATGAATGCCCGTAATAGCATTTAGAGGATACGGCGATAAGCTGTAAATAATAAGAAATCTTTAGCTAAACGAACATATTTTCCAAATCACTAGAAAATTCTTTAATTTCATATTTTTTACATTTTCGTAGTAACTGTTTCAAAGTCTAATATTATTGAGGATTTGCAAATTTTATTTTTCTCTTAAACTTTATTTGGCCGAATACATATGTATTTGGCAGGCAGCTTTTTATGTTATTATTAAATGCTAATTGGGCAAAGAAGGGAAAGGGGAAAAATTTATTTTTAGATTTTTATATCTATTCGACTACACCTAAATAAATGGTCATAAACTTGAATAAAATTATTGCGACATTTATCGTTTTTCTTTTTTTGCCCTTTACTTTAGTCCTTTCTTCTGACGTTTGCCTGTGTGTATATGGATACAGTAACTCGCCTGGTGGTAAAGAAGTGTATGTACGTCACTTATAACTGCACCCACATAACAAAAATATTTTATTTTTTTTAATTTTATCAAATTAAGTAGAATAAATAAATTCAGAATAATAAATTCATTTATAGAGACATAAAATTGACTATTTAAAAATCTGTTTAAAAGCTTTTTGAAATGTTTTTGTTTTCTGTTTTCACTTTCTTTATTTTTCTCTTTTCAAATTGTATGTCTCTAGTTTTTTTTTTGGGGGGTTTTGCCGAATAAAATATTTGGATAAAACATATTGTTCCAGTTTTATAGTTTTAACAATCCTTCTTAGATTTTTTTTTTGGCAAAGACCTTAAGAAACTTTCGTTAGAATGAACTTAAAAAACAAAAAGAAAAACAATAATAATAAAGCTTTGCACTGTCTCGGCATTTTTATTTGCACTTTTTTTTAATTTTTTTATTTCACTTTCACTTCTTACAAAATTTTTCCTTTGGCTTTATTTTTAATTGTTTTAAACATCTACCAAAATTGTTATTTGTGGTTGTTGTTGTGAAATTTGACCTTTAAGATTTTAAATATTTAAAAGTTGGATTTATTTATTTTATTATTAAAACTACAAATTTTAATAAATTTTTTTTTTTTTACTTAAGAACTCTGATGGAACTTTTATACTTTTTTTTGAAACGATGTTGGCTTCTAACGAAGGACTTCTGTCCTACTGAAATGTTTTTCTTCTTGTA
Organism: Trichopoda pennipes; assembly: GCA_030448955.1. Lineage (NCBI taxonomy): Eukaryota > Metazoa > Arthropoda > Insecta > Diptera > Tachinidae > Trichopoda > Trichopoda pennipes. The sequence goes on along the minus strand of JASKUP010000017.1, from coordinate 25,310,728 downwards.
TGTCGTGGCAAAAATTTCCAGCACACACAGTTGTTCTTCTTTTACCACACACAACAACACAAACGCTCACGCACACACCATTTTGTTTGTTGTTGTTGTTTTATTTTTCTATACTCTGGGAAGATGATGTAAAAAAGCAAGAGGAATTCTATCAAATTCTCACACATAAGTAAAGTTCAATTATGATTTCTAGAAAGCTTCCTTGGGTTTGTGTGAGCAAGTTTGTGTTAAATGTCACATACTGCGCTTAAAAGGTAACTGCGGTTGACACTTACTAAAGGTACACAACGCACATTTATTTAGGTACTTCATTACTAAATTAATACTGAAATATTTTACAAACAAAAAACTTTAAAATTACAGCAGAGTTACCATTGCCATGCCATTTGTGGCATTCCCATCAACCAATTTAAAAAAAAGAGTATAATTTTGAGAAATTTGAGAGAACTATTAATATGTTTTGACAAGAGATTTTACGCCATTTAGTAATATAACGCATATCAGCTGAGTACAGTTAAGGTGCTATTAATAAATTAGGTTAAGACGGATAATACACAGACTCTACACATTTAGACAAAATTAACAATAAATTAGTTATAAAATGACTAGAAGATTTATAATTTATTATTGCGAATAAAAATTAAATAAATTTGAGGAAGAACATTCCCGAGACGCGATGTATGCATGAAAAGCTGCTATTCAAATAAAAGGGAACGGCGCAAAGGTATCAAAATCTTTTATCCCCTAACTGATCTGGTAAATCTAATTTTTATCAATAAGACGTTGGAGCATCAGTACGAGTTGTTATAAATGGTTCAAGATTCAAGATTAATTCAGGAGTACCGCAAGGCTCCGTTCTTTCTCCTTCCCTATTTCTTATTTTTCTAAATGACCTTCTATGACAAACTTTCAATCTTATATACTCTTTCGCAGATGACAGTACCATTTGTCATTCGTATTCATTAAATAATAGACCGGACCAGTTGGAGGTGGGTTCCAAAAGGCGGAACACGAAAAATACGCTCAATAACAAACACCAATGATACGCTTAATCACGATCTCGCAACAATCTTCGAATTGGGCCGTGTGAATAGAGTAGATTTTAATGCCCGTAAGACACAATGTTGCATGCTTACCCATAGAAACTGTATTCGGAAATGCTCTGGGTTATATAAGTATTACGGAATCGAAAGCTCTTGATGTTATTGGCATACAAATACAGTTTGATGTTCGATGGACTAAACACGTTTTTCAGGTTTCTAAAGAAGCTTTCAAGTGCCTCTGTTTTTTAAAACGGCGGAAATGATACTTCACTTCATCCGATCTCCGAACTATTTATACTACCTGTATTCGTCCTAAGATGGAATACAACTACCATGTATGGGCCGGCGCTCCAAGGTCTGTTTTGGTGTTGCTCGCCCGAGTACAGGAGAAAACCAAGAGGCTCATTGGGGACGGTAAGGTATCCAACCGCATCGACGCAATGTAGGCTGTATTTCACTGTTTTATCGTTACTACAATGGTAAGTATTCTTACCAAATTAAGGAACTTGTTTCCGAAATTCGCACGTTTTTACGTTTAACTCGGTTTTCCATTTGTGGTTGATTGGGCAGTGAATCGCACTACGCATTACAGGTAAAATTTGTTTTTTTAGCAGAACAGTCTGTATGTGGAATAAACTCCCTTCCAGAGGACTTTCCTGTCAGTTTCAAAGTAGGAAAGTTCAAACTGAATATCAACAAACACTACTCCCTTCTTCCTCCTCCCCATAACTTGATTTCCTAGTTCTGGCACAATGCATTCATTGCATTTGTAGGACTCATCCCCTGAGTGCTGGTCCGAAGAAATGAAAGCACACAGATATTAAGAAAGTTGTTAAATAAAACTCCATTTAGCTTTGAGGAAAATTGGAGAACTGGGAATATTGGGAAAATCTAGTGATATTGTAGCATATAACTATTAGCTTTCTTTTACTAGTAGAGTCATATCCTGACCAGGAACAAGATAAGATTTTGCACAAAGTTGCTTTATAATAAAGGTGTAAAGTGATGTGACGATCAAAGATACCTGAGCTTTGAGTAAGCTAAAATGTAAAGATAGCAGTCGAGAGAAAGTTAAACGAGAAGTTAAAAAGGTGACAAAGTTTCATGCAAAGAGTACTATGATCAATGAATGGTCCAGTGAGTATGAATGCCATCGTGTTCTTAATTATATTACGCTTCATGGATAGTCTCCAACCTTCAGCAAGGAGTGAAAGCTGCGGCCTGCTCCGGGCTTTTGAAGTTGCAACTAGGAGTGACCGGAGGATATACGTATCCGAAGCCCTTCTAGGGTGAGGATGACGCTACATAACATCCACAGTGGTAATGATCCACCATCTGATATTGGCCCACACGACTAGGTGCAGACTTTTCTGGGCTTCATTTGACAAATTCGATTCCAATTCTATTTTAATTCTTTATTATTATAACGAACTACATGCAGTGTTACTACTTCCATGAAGATCTTATTTGGTTAAAGTAAGTCCTGCAGATTAAAAATTTGTTTAACTGATCAAATCACATGGACGCTTTGAAAAATACAGATTTTGACAATTTGGTTTATAACTGAAAAAATCGGCGAACAAAAGTGAGAAAATAATCTGCTTGAGAGAAAGAGTAGACAACATTTAGCGTGAAGTATTTTAACTAACGATGCTGTGTGATGCGATTTACATCCGCGCCTGGCCATGAAGCCTTAATGGTGGACCAAACCACTGCATAATTTGGAACGTCATGCTCGTCCTAGGAAGCCGAACCATAATTCTATGCAACAGAACTTTCTAGTTGCAACTTCGATGATTTCAGAGCAGGGCTGCAAATCATCACTCCATGCTTAAGAGTTGGAGACTTTCCAACTCCTGTCCAGAACACATGTCTAGCATGGATCATTCACTTAGTGCGTCATTAACAGTGAGATGATCCTGGCCACCATAATAACCATTATACTGTTATGGGGCCGCGAAACCACAACTACCACAATACTCCCATAAAGGGCCAACCTCAATAATCAGCCAAAGAACAGTTAAGTGTCTAAAGAGACAAATAACGGAACTCTGCGGATCACTGATTCCCGTGGAAATAAAGTGAAGTTTCCAGTTGTACCCCTGCTGACTTCAGGGGACTGGGCTTCCTTTTTCCCCCAGTTGCACTGTGTCTAGATAGTCGAAGTTCTATATGTGCCCCCGGGGGGTAACTAACGATACTATATAATGATATTTTAGTTTTCTCATTTACAAAAGAAAAGTGAATAAATTATTGTTTTGACTGATATTTGTTAAAAAGCCGCCATTTGGCGATTCTGCCAAGAGAAATTTGTAACTTAAAGTTGAAAGAGTTAAAAATATTTTAAGTGTAAAAATTATTTTGTTTTTAAATATAAACAGCACGATTATTAAACAAAAATTAAGGTACATTGACTATATGTCGGTTGATATTTACCCCTTTAAATTTTTTATTTCAAATTGAATTTATTATCGCTTATGTCGGCAACACTTAATTATCGAGTTGATTTACAACATCACAAAACTTCACTGTTACAATTTTTAATTAAAATTTTTTTTTAATATAAAAATTAATTTATTTTTAACCTTTTTGTTTTTCAATTTTCTCCCAAAAAATAATTTTTTAATGTTTTAAAAACGTATGAAAGAATTTGACAGCTGTTTTTTCTTCACATTTTTACAGATAAACCTTGTAGGCTTTGCCAATTCCTAATGTTTTTTATAAGGAATTAAAACAAGAAATTCAGTAAAGCTCCAAAGCTCCAATTTATCGATTTTTACCACTTGACAGAAACCAAACAAAAATAAACATTTACGCAACAGTTTGCGATATAAAAACAATTTACAGAAAGTTTTCGAAAGCTTATTGTCATAAAGAACATAATAACAACCAATTTTGTGAGAGATATTTAAAGACTTTACAGAAAAGTTTTTTACATTTCTAATTGTGTAAAGCAGAGACAGAGAGAGAGAGAGTGAGAGCATGCACTAATTTAGAAGAAACCGCCTGTTGCCACATATAAATTCCTTTAAATATTTATAACTTTATAAATGAAAAAATTGTCTCATCTTAAAGGCTCCAAATCATCATTAGTGTTTTACATATCGAAGTTATTGTTGTTTTTTCCCATCTTTTTAATATCAAGAGTATCACGATAGTTATGTGAACATAAATTCGTATCACAAACTATGCAAGCGCTCGTATGTTTAAATATGGCATTCAAGCTCCACTTACGTTTGTTTGTGTGAAAGAAAGATGTCATTTATGCAAACACTTGTTGTTGCTACTGCCACTGCATATTAAAAGGCATTTACTAACTGTGTGGTGCCACACCAAATCCTTAAGGAATGTGTCTGTCATCATTGACATTGTTTTGTTTGGATTAAATTTTAATTGCGTCAATGTTTTTCAGCAAATTTTCATCAAATTGATATTAAAAGCCAATTTAAACATTATTTCAGATGTTTGTATATTTCATATTTGCTTTTTATCAGATGAATATCTTGAAAACACTGGTTTCAGCTTAATAGGAATTCACCTTGAAAATAGTAAAACGTGGCTTCTGAACTTCAATTGAAAGGGTTTTCCTAATTAAAAAAAATTATTCCAGGCAAATTTTTCAAACGTTGTTTGTAGTTCTTATATGATGTGGTAATGACGCATTGGCAAAGCTAAAATGTTTAACGAACGCTAAAAATTTCCGAAAAAATAATCAAAATTATATTCGCATTTTTGAATAGGTTTGGGGATCCGCTTTCTGAAATCCGTTTCCTTAACTTGAATAATCAAAACCAGTGATGGGCGAACTACGGCCCGCGGGCCACATCCGGCCCGCGAGAGGTTTTAATCCGGCCCGCTGAGCGTTTTTCAAAAAAAAATTAATCACTTATTAAAAAATTATGCCCAAAAAATAAATGTACATTATGTTTTAAAAAAGATATAAATTGATAATTTTAGCAAAAAATGCGATGTTTTCATATTATATTGTGTCCAAACTGCGTAGTTTTCTGGGAAATATTGTTCTCACAAGAGAACAACAACTTTCTGATGCAATATTCCAAGAAGAAACATAAACATCATAAAACACTAACAACTAATATAGAAAACTGAACGTATAACATAACAACAACTATTATATGTGAGATCTAGAAGATTCTTGAATATTCGAGACAACATGCGCAACAAATATTAAGGGGCCAGCGATGGGTTAATCAGCAATCAGTAAAAGTGTAAATCTTGTGACGTAAAGAATAAATTGTGAAGTAAAATTATAAAGTTGCCAAATAATAAATTGTTATTAAAATAATAAAGTGTATTGTAAATATATGTGCAATAGTAAAATAGTCAAAGTTTTTTACCTCCATAAATGTCAATCGAAAATAGAAAGAGAAAAATTGATTCGGAATGTCGACTATTTCAAGAAGAGTGGACGTGGAAGTACTTCTTTATGGAATATAACCAAAAACCTATTTGTCTTATCTGCCAAGAACCGGTAGCTGTACTAAAAGATTATAATCTCGCTAGGCACTTTAATTCAAAACATCTTGGGTCGAAGTACTATAAAATGATAGATGAAGACAAGAAAGTTCATTCAGAGGAATTGAAAAGAAGCAAGTGTTTTTTAATAATAAAAGAAGTGTCCAGCGATCCTCCACGTTAGCTGGTCACATAGTTGCCTATAAAATAGCAAAAAGTAACAAACCGTTTTCTGAAGGAGAATTTATTAAGGATGTGTTAATTAGCATTGGAAAAGTATTATGCCCAGAAAAGGTAAAAGATTTCGAATCTATAGGGCTGTCACGTAGAACGGTCACAAAAAGAATTGAAGCGATTTCTTCTAATTTAACCAATCAACTCGATGGACGTCTTAAAAAGTTTAAGTATTTTTCAGTCACTATGGACGAGAGTGTTGACAGTAGTGATACAGCCCAACTTCTAATTTTTATCAGAGCAGTCGATGAAAACTTTGTAATAACCGAAGAACTTGCTTGAGATCTTTAAAAGGAAAGACGACAGGAAAAATAATTTATGATGAATTTGGAGAGGGGATGGAATCTCTTAATGCCCCAATTTCCAAATTAATTAATTTAACAACTGATGGAGCAGCTAACATGGTTGGAAAAAATACGGGGTTTGCAGGAGCTTATAAAAGTCAGAATCCTGCAAGCGATACAATTTTTTTACATTGTATAATCCACCAAGATGTTCTTTGCAAGGCTGCCTTGGATATTAACCACGTACTTAATATTATTTTAAAATTAATTAATACCATTCGAGCCCGTAGTTTGTTACATCGACAATTTCAAGAGTTTTTATCGGAGGTTGGTGCAGAATTTTCAGATGTACTTTATTACACAAAGATCAGGTAGCTGAGTTTTGGGCATGCCTTCTCGAGAGTTTGGAGTCTTCCCGAAGAAATTAAAGTTTTTCTAAAAACCAAAACTGAAATATGAGATGAGTGGGAAATATTGGAGGATAAGAATTAGTGCATCGAGTTTGCTTTTTTCATGGATTTACTCGGGCACTATAATAAACTGAACAAGAAGTTACAGGGAAGAAATCAATTTATAGATGAAACTTAGAGCAGTTTGAGGTCTTTTGAAACTCAATTGTTTATATTTTCTAAATGTTTCGGAAAAAATGATTTGACTCATTTTCCAAGACTTAATTCTTTGAGGCCTGTGAGTGAAGAGAAGTTAAAAGTCTTTTCACAATCTTTATTAAAACTGTATTCAGAATTTGAGGCCAGATTTGCTGACTTAAAAAAAATCCAACCATGTTTAGATATTTTTTCAATGCCTTTTAATGTTAATCCTGAAAATGTTCGATCTGATCTACAATTGGAAATTATAGAATTGCAATGTAATAATAATTTAAAACAGCTATTCTTAAATACAGATAAGCTTAATTTCTATAAATCCTTACCAAAAGATGAATTTCCAAAGCTAATTAATCATGCGCAGAAAATTATGTCAATGTTTGCTTCCTCATATTTATGTGAACAGGCCTTTTCAGTAATGAAATGCAGAAAAAATTCAATAAGAAACCAATTGTCAGACGAGAGTCTATTTAATTTATTAAAAGTCACATCCTCCCAGCTGGAACCAGATTTTGAGGAAATTATGTCATGCTTCCCATACATCTGGAAAATCTTAAAATCATAATAAACTGTATCTTATAAAATTTTTATGTTGTTTTAAAATATTACGTAATATAACTAATAAATACACAGCTTAAACCGAACTTTTAATTGAACAGCAACCCCATAATTTTTTAATGAATGACCCTCTATGTTTTTTCTTAATTTAATGGCCCGCTGCAAGATTTTTTTAAATTTATTGGCCCGCCACCCAAAAACTTCGCCCATCACTGATCAAAACCTTCTCAGCGGGTAGATGTAGTACTTTGTTTTGCCATCACTTTGGTAGTCCTAAGTCATATTTAGCAATTGTGTAGTAGGCACGTAGCAATCGTGTTTTAGTCGTTAAAACATATTGGTACGTTTATACCTTTCATAAACGTTTTGTTGTGAGTTCTTTATTGCAAAATTAATAACACCAGTTTTAAGAATTTTTAAATTTATAACAATTTTATTTACTTTAACTACACAAAGTTGACACTTCAGAACAATTTACTTAAATAACACGTCTTTACTTTATGAGGTTTAATTATGAGGTTTAATACTGATTGACTATCCACTCAGACGCTGCCCTACTTATATTTGTCCATTTAAAGTCTAGAAGATTTAAGAATCTTCTACTCCCTTTGTATCACATTTTGTTGTTTTATGTTGTTTATTCGATGTTAATGCGCCTGTACGTCTGTGTGTAGTTTTTATGCTGATAAGGTTTCTGCTTGGGATTTCTTTCAAAATATTTGTTGTTGTCTTTTGTAGAAAAGGTTTCTTAGAAAACTACGTAGATGGTAAACAGCATGAATGTTTGTTGTTGTCAAATTTGTTCTTGTCTTACATGCCACGCAGTTAGTAAACAGCATAACAAATTGTTGTTGTTTGTGTATAAAATTTCTACGCAGTTTGTAACCAGTAGTTCACTTTATTGCTTAATTATTTTATTTTAAAACTTAAGCAAGACACATCCTTAACAATATTATCGAAATCAATCATCGATTACTGTGACGATGAGAAAGTCACGTGAAATTTTTTTGGAAAAACAATGTGACAACAAAACGCCTATTTATCGTGTAGTGCATGATTTCGAAGAAAAAGGGTCTGTAGGTATAGGCTCAAGCATGGGCCACAATGTAGTGCAAGATCGACTGAAAACATTACACATAAGATTCAGTTGATGCAAGAGCTTCTTCCACAAGACCTTTAACGCCGCTAATTTTTCCTGATTTTCATGAAGAAATCATAATGAGTGACGAGGCAGATTTTCATTTGAATGGATAGTCGGTTCTGAGGAATGGTAAACCCTCAAATTATTCAACAGTCACCTTTGCACCCATTAAAAGCGACAGTCTGGTGTGCAATTCGGTCAGAAGGAATCATTGGACCTTACTTCTTTGAAAATAAAATGGTGTAACGGTAACTGGGAATGGGGAGCGACATGTGGTATAAACAAGACGGTGCCACACTGCATACAGCTAGTATTACGGTGGCACTACTGCGAGACCTCTTTCCACAACAAATTATTTCAAGAAATGATGATGTTGATTGGTCTCCACGGTCGCCCGATTTGACTGCTTCGGACTTCTTTTTGTGGGAGTATCTGAAAAGTAAGGTTTATGCAAACAAATCTGAAACGCTTGAGCAACTCAGATAAAATATTCGTGATGAAATTAATAAACTAGCGCGTGAAATGTGTGAGAGTGTAATGAAAAATGTGCGGCCATTTATCTGATATTGTATTTCATACATATCAATATAAGGTCCATTGTCCTTCATTTAATCAAAAAAGTCCCGGCGGACTCTCTCTATTTTACCTCTTAGTTCACTTTTACAGGATGTAATCAAAAGAAAAAAAGATAGGATCAAGCCGTGAGTGTGACATGAATGATATCTTTGAGGATATTGTATTTTTCAATCCTCGCATGCCGGGGAGAATGCGAGGGTGCGAAAAAATTATTTCCACAAATAAATTTTTTTTCTTTAACTTTTTGTCAATGAAAAGAATAAATAAAAATTCATTTCCTATAGACTATATTCCTTTAAGTTTACACTTGTTTAATTACTGCATCCCTAAAATATGCAACACAAAAATCTTGATAAGAAAAACACATCATGAATTCAAACACACATTAGCATAAACGTCTCTTACGTCTTCAATTTTTTTGCGGTTTATAATAGGAGCCCAGAAATAAATCTTTTGAATTTGGTGCTCATCAGAAACGATTGACTTATATCCATAACAATTAATTCATTTGCGATCTTGTGCATTTGTGTCCTTTTTATAGTCAGATAATCAGATAATTATTTATATTTATTTCTAACTTCCAGGAAGTAGCCTTTCAGTTTTACACTTTTGTTTATTTTTTCAAACTGTCGTAATGCACACTTTGCATACACAGGCTTACTACCAACAGGGTAATTGTACCAATAAACTTAATTTATCAAGTTCAATGCAATAATAAAAGCTTCTGGAGTTGTAGTCCAAGGGTCTGGTAGCACCATGTGGTTATAAAACTCACTTGTTCATTTGCTTTCCCTACCGGGATGCCATATAAAACAATTAAACTTTAAAACTATAACTAATGAGCTTTAAGAAAAAAGCATAAAATAAGCTTTTCTAATGGATAAAAATAGTGTTTGGCTTTGTTATCACCGTAATGTATTAAATCTATTATAATTCCTATCGCTGCCTTCAATTAACACATTTATATATAATTTTTATAAAATTGATTTATTTATGACTTGAGTTAAAAGAACCTTGTATTTACTGAAACGTGATGTCGTGTTATTTTCTCGCTCTGGTTCTAACATTCGCTTTAAGAAATGTGTTTGTAAGAAATTCTTTTTGTATTCTAACTAAGACTTTGCTTTGGCCAGTCGAAACCAGGTTGTAAGCAGATTTTTTGCCTATTGAAAGTGGACATTGCAAAATACATTAAAACAGATAAAAACTCATTTCCCAAAACTAAATAATTGTGATCAACAAATGAGAGTTTTAAAAATGTCTGGAGGAGAAATAGAATTTTTTCATGGGGTGTACTCTGTGATTCCATTTAAGCAAGAATAAGTGTCTGAAAATCTTAACACCAGCAGGAAAACAGCAAATCAGAACTATGAACAAAAAACTAACAAACGCTATTAATCAAATTGTGATTTTATTTTACTTAAAAATTTCAAAAATGTGTGTTAATCAATAAGAGGAAACCGTGCTTTATAAGCAAAAAATAAAAATCAAGAATAATTGTTAATTGAAGTTTGAATTTAGAAAATTCGCGAGTAATTTATAATTTTGGTGTTCAAAATTACCAACTAATAATCGATCATATTGATTTTTTTGGAACAAATTTCAAGAGTATCGTTACTTTTTATTTGGCTACCAATAGAAATTCTAAGAAATAAAAGGTAAGAATAAATAAATTTTCAGTGATTTTTGTCTTCTGCATTTTTTTTTCTTTAACATAATTCTCATTCAATTAACTGTAGACAAAGTGTCTTGACTTTTTCTATTGAAATCTGGCTGAAATCCACTGAACTATAAACCTAGTAGAGAAATGAGAATTATGTCTTTATATAATATTTTGTTTTAAAAAAGGGTTTTTTAACAAGAAGTTTGTGTTTTAAAAGAAAAAATTTAGATTAAGATGATTTAAATTTTTATTGTATTACGAAGAGAAGAGTCCCGCAATTATAAATGAAAAATGACAGTTCTCGATAATTTCATCAACGTTTTTAATCACTTTGCGTTATTCACATCACGGATTTTGAGTTTTAAGGTTGAAATCGATTTGTGGTCCCACAAAACATAATCCAGAGGTATTATTTGTTTTAGTGGCTGTGACACATATGTATGGCACCGTCCTGTTGAAACCACATGGCAGTGATATCCACCACGTCGTCAAAAATAGGACAAAATTGGCGTAATTCATTGCCCTTTACCGCATTTCCAGCGTCATCTTCAAATAAAAATGGTCCAATCACGCCTCCAGACCACATAGCGCACCACATTGAGCATGCAAAACCTTCTCAATAATGGATTTTTAGATGACCATATATGCGGCAATTTTCCTTGTTGACCTTTATCTGACAAGTGAAAATGGGCTTCGTTTGAAAAATTACGAATGTACGGCGTTGTGAATGCTCGGTCGGGTTCAATTCCTGCATCAGTTGAACCTTGTAAGGCTTCAAAGTCAAATCCTTACCCAAAATTCGCCATGTGGTCGTTGTGGGTAATCTTAATTGCTGAGAGCGTCGAGGAATTGACAAATTGAGATCTGGCTCCGACATGAAATCTGCCAGCACTTGTTTCAGTTTAGAATTTTTATTCTTTAACGTTTATCCTTAAAATTTGACAAAAGTTAATTTTTTTTTAACTAAAACTTTTATACAATTTCTTGGCAAGCACACAATTTAACAATTTTTTGTTTTGTTAACGATTACTAATTTAGTATCGAATAATGTATGCAAAGATAACACTCGATCGATGACTCGCTATGCTGTGGTCCCATCATAAAATTATTTGATATCGACAGCAGGAACAAAATATTCAAATAATTTCAAAAAAAAATGTTTATAAATCTTTATAACCTTTTATGTTTTTTATCATGCGTTTGAAGGACTCTTTTTGATATTCACATATTATTTCTTACGCACAGCACTTTTCATTACTTTTGAAAGGAAACATGAAAATAACATTAAATTATTCTTTTTTTTAGTTTTATGTATTTCTGGAATTTTTATTTTTGTTGTAACTATTTTATTATTTTCTAAATTAATCTTGATTTGAGAAAATGTATAATGATTTTTGTTTTATTTAATTTTTAATTAATTTTAAACTTAAACTATGATTAATGAAAAAAAAAACTACATGTATATTAAACTAAAAAAATTAAACCATTATTAACATTTAACACAAAGAACAATTATCCGGAAGTAAAAGCCAGAATTAAGAATAAAAAATAGAAAGAATAAACGAAAGAAAATACTCTGAAAGAACAAAAGAACATTTTTTTTTAACATTTCTTTTTCTGCCAAGACAAATGAAAACTTTGTTTAAGAAGCTTAAAGTTATTATAAATAGCTGTTGGTTTACTTTCTTTAACTTAATGCAATATGGTTTAAACTTAAAACTAAATACAATTTAAATATATAATTTTATTCACAAAATTCAATTATTATTCTTGCGAAATTGTAGAGAAAACACAAATTTACACAAAATTTATTTATTTATAAAAATTTTTAAGTAAAAAAAAGTAACGGCAAATAAACAAAAATTTAATGCAAACGAAAATGTTGCCACAAACTATTTTAAAAATTAAACTTATTTAGTTTAACGAAATTTGAGGAAATTTTTTGAGAGATTTTATTTAAGCTTCTATTCTTCGAAACCTGTGTGACTTCATTTAATGTTAAGAAAGAAATTGCTATTTCGTTTAGACTTAACTAAGATTGCTTTCATTGTGACGAGATATCCTTTTTAATTCTGCTGTAGCAGAAAACGAAGGATTTACATTTTTTTAGGGGTCACAGTTTTAATTTTTAAAACTTTTGCATTCTTCATTTTCGATTCAGCACTTTTTAAAATAAATATATTCGTTTTTTTTGTTCGCTCGAAAGCTACAAACCTTATGTTTGTGTCCTGTGCAAATAGAATAGTAAAATAATAAGTTGCATACTAAAATCAAAGTAATAGTTAATTTTCTGAACACATGGGATTTTTTTAAAAGAATTGTACTTCCAAAAAGTTTCCAAATTCGTCATGAAAGTAATGATTCAATTATTCTTTTTTTTTTTTTAATTTTAATTTTCAAAAATAGTATTGTGGCAAATAGATATTAAACAAAATTCTTTATACAGTTATACATTTTATTAAAATTAATGGAAAAAAAAATTAATTTATTATATAGTTTTAGAATAATAATAATAAACACTTTGATTTTTTCATAAGGCAAGCAATTCTGCAGCGAGGATTAGTAGTATTTTTTTTTTTTTTTAATTATTTGTTATTTAAATTTTTGTTAGTTATTTGTATAGTAGTGGTGAGTAAAGATGTAGTTCTTAATACTTTGAAAAGGAAATAAATTAAAGAAAATGGTATTGGGCGGAAAACTGAAATTTGTTTGTAGGTTTTTGTCTTCAAATAAACTAATTTTTAAATAATAATTATAAATAATTGACTTTTTTAATGTTTTATAAATATTTGTTTAAGCACAACCGGTTTATATAAAAATTAAATAAAATTTATTATAATTTTTTTTAATATTTCGAATGAAGATGGCATCTTCAGAAACAGAAAAGTGTATAAACAATTTAAAAAAATTTAATTATTAAATAATTAATTTTAATTTGTTGTCATCTTTTTAATTTTCTATTAATTGATTGATTTATTAAGTTGCTTATACACTTTTCATTTTCTTAAAGATACCAGCCAATTTATTTAATTTTTATATAAAGTCCTTGTTTTTGAAAAATACAAATTATTTATAAATTCGTTTTTATTTATTTATTTTTTTTTTTTTTTGGTTAATAAATTTGCAATCTAAAAACTTATTTTTTAGGAGAAAAGACTGGGTTTTTAGAAAATTTCTTTTATTAAAAAAATAATAATCGAATTATATTTTCATAAGTTTTAAGTCTTTCAAATCTAAAATTTTAGCTGCTTGTTTTCAAATCTAAATGATTTTAGCTACCTGCATTACAAAACTTAGCTTAAAATTTGCTTAATAACGAACGGCATATAACAATTTCAATTTAGTTATGAAACTTGTTCTTTTTGAATTCAAATTACTGTTTTTAAATATCTTAAATATTTCTAAACAAATTATAAAAATAACAGTTCACAAACTGGTCCAAATGCAGTCACTTGTAAAAGCTTTTCTAGAAAAGAATACAATGACTTTGTGATAAAGAAAACTATTTAAATTTTAACTAACAAAATGCGTTCATTTTGCAGACATAAATTTGAGGGACAAGTTTTTTTTTTTGAAGGGAATAACAATAAATTTTTAAATGTTTAAAACAGATTTCAGTTTCTTGAAAATGGTTTAAAGAAATTATTCCTTCAATTGAAATTGAAACAATATGCAGAAAATAAGAGAAATTAATTAATCAAAACCAACAATTTGGAATATAACCCTGTAATATATATTTCAGCAGTGCATGTAAATGTTCTTTTTGTTTATAAAAAAAGCGTAACCGTCAACGAATAAAACAAATCATTTCTAAATATTTGTTCGTATTTCAAAAACCTTGTTTTGAACCTGGATCTATTCTTCGCTGAAGTCTTTGTTTTAAATGACTTATATATTTCCAATTGTTTATAATTAATTAAATAATTTCACCTACTGTTTAAGCAAATTATATATATTTTTTTATAAATTAAATAATAAATAATAAATAAAAAGAAAAAGACATAAATAAAATATTATAATTTTAGTTTTATATTATAAATATCAGTGCAAAATTTTCATTACTTCTTTTTTCTTTTGTTGTAATATTTTATTTAAATATAAATAAATGTTTCAAATAAGTAAATTTATATCGTTGTAATAAACATTTTCTTTGATTTTAGTTTTAGTTTTTCTTCTTCGTTTGTTTTAACAATAATGAGTTTTTTTTATTTCTTTTTAATACGGAGTTGAATAGTTTTTTTTTAAGATCAATAATTTAATTATATTGTGATGTCATTGTTGTTGTTTTTTATATTGTATGATGTGGGAAAATAAAATAAAATTCAATAATTTAAATTAATTTACCATTAGACTACATATAAATATGTACGTACGTATGTATGTATGTATGTATGCATGTGTGTATGTATATTTAGGTATATAAATGTATTTATGTATATATTTATGTAAATATTAATAATATTTCTATAAAGCATCGTTGTTTCTATATAATTAAGAATTTAATTAAATAAACTAAACTAAAACTATTTTTTGTTTATTACGAAAAATAATAATAAAATAGTTTCTAATTAAATTAAGCAGAAGTACAACTAATTTATACAATAAAGGCTTTTAATGAAATTTTCTGTTCAAAACAAAAAAAAAAAAACAAACACAGAAACAAACAAAATTAGAAAAAATAAAACCTTTTAAGAATAAAAAATAATAATAATAATGAAGTAATAAAGTAAATCCAATAATTAATTTTGTGATGTTCATTTGTTTTTCATGTGATGCGTGTTTACTTGTTTTGCACATAAAGTTTAATTTTAATTTAGTTTTGTTTCTTGTTCAACACAATTATATATTTTTTTATTTGTTTTTCTTCCAAAAATTTAAGCATTTTTCTTGTGAATAATTTAAACGTGTTGTTTTGTTTTGTTTTATTTTAATTATAATTTATAGGTTTTATATAAAAAAAAACGAAAAGGCTCTTAAGGCGTCTTTAATAAGAGAATGTCTTTTTTTCGTGTTCGGCTTGGCATTGTATTTGTTGTTGCTGTCGCTGACAATCGTTGATAGAAGTAATTGCGACCAAATTTCTTTTGCATTTTATAAGATTTTGCCTCTAGGAACTTGGTTATCGTTTGAACATAATTACTAACATCCTCTTGATTTTCCAACAAATGTATTGAAATTATTTCAATCTTTATTTTACCAAAGGGCAAAGTTTGCAGTATCTGAAATTATATTTAATAAATTAAATTCATTTTTATAAAATATTTCAACATTTTTAAAAACATTTTCAAATGGAAAAAAAACTTATTGCACTTTCATTTGTTGTGGGTTTTTGGAATTTATTTGCCCATTTATTTATTTCATGCATGTAATAATTTTTTTTTAATGGAAAAAGGGTGTACATTTAAAATATCTTTAAAAAAACATTAAGGTGATCAAGGCAAAAATGTAGGGTTCATTTGGATTTATGAAAATTATTAAATCAACCGATTTCAAATCTATCAGTAGCAGTCAGTTGTTAGTGAAAATAGATTTATTTTCTAAAATGTCTTGTTTCCATCGCATTATATTTTATTTTAATTTATTAGATAACAAACAGGCGTCGTATGAGACGCTCGGGCATGTTTTAATGTCGGTCGCATTAGCAATTCTGATAGATTTTTTTTTTTTTCAAAATATTGAATCTTCGCTTTTAATTTTTACTTTCACTTTTCGATCTTCCCAAATCTCAATAGGTATACGTAATAAAATATAACCTAAAGCTGAAACGAGCAAAGCGTAGAAAAAAGTAAATTCTATTACGAAATTCGAAAGTATGATTTCGAAGAAATTTTTCGTTTTTTGTTTTGTCAAACACATTTGCATTGAGTGCCCATAATACAGCAGCCTAACAAGACCCACATTCAACATATCAAGCTAAGAACCCCCCGGGGACACATTTATATGGTGTTTATAGAACTTCGACTATCTAGACCTGTGCAACTGGGGGAAAAAGGGAGTCCAGTCCCCTGAAGGCAGCAGGGGTCAACTGGGAATTCCACGTCATTTCCACGGGAATCAGTAAGCCCCAGAGTTCCGTTATTTGTCTCTTTAGACATTTAGCTGTTCCCTGACTGATTATTGAGGTTGGCCCCTATATGGGAGTAACGTGGTGGTTGTGGTTTCGCGGCCCTATAACAGACAGGTCAGTTTTATATGGTGGCCAGGAATGATCCAGTCCAGTGAGCATGCTAGACATGTGTTCTGGACAGGAGTTGTATAGTCTCCAACTCTTTAGCAAGAAGTGATGATTTACAGCTCTGCTCTGGAATGATTAAAGTTGCAACTAGAAAAGACCTGTTGCTAGAATTAGTCATCGGCTTCCTAGGACGAGCATGACGTTCCTATTTATGCAAAGTGGTTTGACCACCATCTGATTAAGGCTCCATAGCCAGGTGCAGATGTAAATCATATCACGCAATATCAAGCTAAGAATCTGACCTAAAATTTCATGGAAAAAAACTACTAAAATACTTTTAAATAATAATAACTTAGAGCGCTTCTTAAACTTTTTTTTTATTAGATTTAGAATTAATTCGTAAGAGTAAATAAATAAATAAATTAAATTAAATTTGTTTTGAAGAAAAATTTTGCAAAATTGTAAACGAAAACATTTTCGATAGCAACTGAATTCTGTAAAAAGTCATACAAATTAAATTCAATTTTTAGTTTGGGGTCTAAATCAGGTATTTAGTGTTCACTCTTTTGTTTGAATAACTTGAAATGTTTTAATATTTTTTTGTTTTTACTTTTAGCTTACCTCCAACTCATGACCATGCACACCCAAACTGAGAAGATCGTATTCAACACGATTGGATGCCAGCATGATTGTATAAAGCGGAAAACATTTGACACGCGAATTGAACCATGATGTCTCCTCATCGAGCAGACTGTTAATTCGCACTTCAGACTCTTCGTTATGAATAGTTACCTAAAACGAAAAAAAAAAATTAAAATAAAATTGAATTAAATTTAATTGAATAAAAATAAAAATAGAAAAATACAAAATATATGTGTTCGTAATATTAACAAACACTTGATGGCAGCGATTTACCTCTTTTGGATAGGGATTTGGTGAAACACAAGCGTGCACTATTTGCAGGCGTGGCTGTAAGGCATTATTTTTTCGTAAAGTAAAATATCGTCTGGGTTCTGGTTCCACTATAACGCCAGCCCAATTTAATGTTTCCGATAGCCAGGGGGCAGTCAAGAGATGCCCCAAGGAGCCGGTTAATGATTGTATAACAGCACCGTTCGTTTTGCCTTGCATTGTATTGGCCACATAGTAGGCCATTTTAGGTGTTAGTTCATTAGGAAATGCACTTAAATTTAAATGTGATGTAGCTACTCCACTCAAAGAACTATCAAATGCTTCTCGTCCGACTCCACCATCGCCGCTAGACAGACCATTATTATCATTTCCTACTGGAGATGATTTAAAAAAGTGCATGGGATATTTGCGCATATGTATTTCACGCAGGAATGCTATAAGTTGAGGATCATCTTGAGCCACGCCAAACAGTTCATAATCTCGCGACATATTTAAACGAAATTGTTGATGGCGAATTTCTATAGAAATGAAAGAAGTGTAAGAATTAAGTTGTTTTGCCTCAAAACTTAATTTATTTATATTTATATTTTATATAATAAATATCTTTTTTCTTTTTTTAGATCTTTTTTTATATATTATTTCTTTTCAATATTTCGCTTTCCTTTGGAAAGCTTCTTCAGGAATAAAAATTTTTTAAATTTAAAAAGATAAATTTAAAAAGATATTTATTAAAGATAAAAAAAAGATCGTTTAAAAACTATAAAAAATATATTTTATATATTTAAATAAAAAAATAGTACATTTTTAAACATTTTCTTTTTTATTTTAAGTTAATTTAATGCTTCCTTCGCTGGGTAATTTGTTGTGGTCTTAATTCAGCACTTTGTTTTGTTATTAAATGGATGCTGATTGCTCAATTTAAAGCAAATTGCAAATAAGGACTAAAACTCTGTAAAAGCATTATAATCAATGATAAAGATTAAAGTTGTAAACAATTTGTTTAAGTAGGTTTTATTCTTTTACATATCAATATCATCAAATCTAAGGGAAATAATTTTCCATTAAAATATGTTAATAAATAATTTTTGTTACTAAAATCTATACATAGGAATATTTTCTAATAAAAATTAATGTGTGAAGATAAATTTGAATTTGACTGGTAGGGGGGACTTAAACCACTTTTTAACAGAGTTAATTTTGCATTATAAATTTTAAATTAATTATTTTTTGTTTTCAGAAACTACACTTTAACAAAAAAGATATTGCAATCAAATAAATTAATAATGCAATTAAAGTTTAATTGATATTGGAAACAAAAATGAACTGCCTTTAATCGCTTAGTCAGAGATAAAGAAAATAAAAATAACCTGACAGAGAGCTATAAATCTTTTCCTAGTAGCACAAGAATGGTGAAAATGAATGTAAAATTTTAGCTAATGAGACGTAATAAGGAGCCAACAATAATTATCAAGTTGAAATGCGAAAACTTAAGCAAGAAGACAACAGGCAGACAGACCTTGATATGCTGGTTTTTGTTTTTGTTGGCTTTCGTATCGGGTCAACATGTGAAGAAAGCAAAAAGTGAAGAAAAAAACTCTACAAAGTCGGTCGTTTTTGCTATTTTTAAATTTTTAATAATTTAGTAGAGAAACTAGCAACTAAGAAAAAACAAAAGAAGAAGAAGAAGAATAAGTGAACAAAATAAACATTAAAATAAACCAGTTAAAAGGTTTAAAAATAAAACTACAGTTTTTTAATAAAAACTAAAATAATTTATAAACAAAATTATGAGATACTGGTTTTTTCTAATTAAAAAGAATAATTCAATCAAAAAAGAAATTAAATTAAATTCAAAAATTCGAATTCAACCCAAATTAATAGGAGGGTTGCTCGCTTAAATCTCGCCAAAGACACTGAAGGTTTACCTTTCAATGCTCAATGATGTATATTAATAAATGAATAAATACCATTAAACGCCAGTGGATTGAAGTTAAAAAAAATGAAGAAAATACTTTAAAAGTGTGCTGAAATTTAATTTGTTCTCTCGATTTAAAATACAATTTATGACACAATTTTTGTGTTTAGTGTCAAATAACCAACAATATTAAACTGTGGTTAAATGTTTAGGGGACTTCAATAAATGAAAAAGAAGTTGGAGTTCAATAAAACTCACCCCAGCAAAATGTTTAATCCAACAAAGCTGCACCCTTTTAAAAAGATTTAATTCATATTGATTTCATATATTCAAAAATAAAAATTAATATGCTAAACATTAAGGTGGTGCTTATTAAATAAATATTTCGAATCCTCTAAAGGAAGAGGATTGAAAAGAAGAATTTTGCAATTGCATTTCGCTGACTTTAAGCAACCTGTAAAGTTTGTTAAAAAAAAACATGAGTCCGCGAAGGATATAATAACATTTCAAATGCTTAAGGCACATAGCATTTTGTAATAATAAATACGTCTTAGCAACTGTCGGTTGATTTTTAAGTTAACAATCTCCCACAAGTTCTCGTTTTGGGTTAAGATGGGAGTATTGGGTAGGCCAACGGAGAACTTCTATCAAATTAAGATTGCGTAAATCAATTATTTTCTTTAAAAGCAGCCACAGAAGTTGTAAAATTTTGAAATGAAACTTTCTATACGTCGCTTGTAGGAAGAATATGTTCAAAATAGAGTAAAATTCTAAAGCAACAATGAAAATTACGGCAAACCAACAAAGTTTGCGAAAACAAACTATAATACAACTTATAAGGGCAAATAACGGTAAAAATACTTTCACTTGCAAAATTTTGCTATGAGGAATATTGTAGTGGCATGTCAGCAACATATGGAATTTCGATAATTTAAAAACACTAAAAAATTGTGTTAAAGCAATTTGCATTTTAAACAACTACAACTACTTTAAGTTTAAAACGCTAAACCCTTCTTAAACTTAAACTGCCGTCATTAAGAGTTCATATGAGCGAACGAAAATAAACGTATCTTTTCATCACAGTAAAACTCTTTCATTTATTTATCTTGACACGTGCTACGCCTGAAGAATTTTTCAAAACTTAAAAAACAATAAAAATGTCGAAGATTTTAATCTCTTTTCTTCTTATCATATCAATCAATAGTTAACGAAAACAAAGACATATTTTTTTTAGTCCAAATTAAATACAAGAATGCAAAAAAATTTAAGACTGAGTCCTATTATTCCCCCCTCCCCTATCTTCTTGAATGGAATTTAATTGTTAAAATGAAATTTTTGCGCAATTTTTCAACTGCAAGGGGCATAATCTATCCCTTTTGAGAAATAAAGAGTGATATAAAAAACTACAGTAACAAGGAGAGAGGAAAAAACCAGCACAATGTTTAGCATACATCCACACATACATATCTTTATGTAAAAGTTGTGGTGAGATATGAATTATACAGTTCGCGACAAGAAATTCATGTTAAAACCTGAATCTAATTAATTCTAAAAGAATTAAACAAATTTCTTTAAATATATAATAAAATGTTCTAGAATAATTTAGAAGAAATTATTATCTTTATTAAATAATTTTTTATTGCAGGCTGTATATGGAGGTAAAAAGTTGAATGCGGGTAGTTGAAAAAGTTATCACATAAAAAACAAAAAACAAAGCAACAAACAATTTTTAAAAAGAAGCTACCACGCACATGTGTGTTACTGCAGTTACTTAGACTTATGGAGTAAGGAATCGCATGAAAATGCACACAAAAACACTAAACTATAAAACACCAACGATTACGCATACATAAAAATTATTACGTGCCAGGGAGGTTTTCAATATAAAGTGCAACTTGCAAGTAGTTAGTTATACAGATGACGGCAGTGGTGGTTTTTGTTATGTGGCCACAATGACATACTTATGGTGGTAAATTAAAAATGTTTGATAGTTCAATCCAAAAAAAGAAAAAATATAAATTTCATCAAAATCGGTGATAAATAAAAAATGTTTGATAGTTCAATCCAAAATAAGAAAAAATATAAATTTCATCAAAATCGAAGGGTTCCTCCTTTAAAGCTTGGCGAAAGAAGAAATGAAATGAAAACTTTCCAACGAGTTTAATTTTACTACTTTAACTCAACTCAACTAACTTCAATACAATCGGATTAGCCGTTTAGAAACTATAGAATTTGGTTTTGTTTTTTTTTTTCAAATCCCCCACTGTGCGCTATAAAGATGGGGTTACTATGTAATTTATATTTAAGTCTTGAGATCAATTTTAATTTAAGATTTTAAGTAAATTTCAAAGAAACATAAAAAAACTTTAGCTTGCCAGATTTTGACATTTCCTGAGCTTAATAATAAATAAATTATAAATCTGTTCAAATTTATACAAGTGCCAGAATCGATAATATTTATGAATAAATTTTTTTAAATAATTTTTTTATTAATGCTTTCTATACATATATTTTAAATGATTTGTTTTTAATTCGGGTCTTTTTATCTGGTCTTTTTTATAGAAGTATAAGTTAGCAACACTTTCTAATTGACGGGCAATTTGTCAAAAGGTTTATGTTTAGTTTGGTTTGTCATTTCAACAGGCGTCAGTCGAACAGCGCTTCTAAATTGTGCGAATTGGTGACAAAAAAAGGTTTTTGGTTAGCGGAGAAGCTCACTCTATCTTGAATGGATACGTCAGTAAGGTGTGTGCTGAGACACCACTACACCTATTTGGTGTGCTTTATAGTTTGGTAGAATCATTCGTACTTCTTTAAAAACGATACTAACCGAATATTATTATCGACTGTAGA
Organism: Trichopoda pennipes; assembly: GCA_030448955.1. Classification (NCBI taxonomy): domain Eukaryota; kingdom Metazoa; phylum Arthropoda; class Insecta; order Diptera; family Tachinidae; genus Trichopoda; species Trichopoda pennipes. The sequence continues at coordinate 25,288,293 of JASKUP010000017.1, read as the reverse complement.
ATCACTATAGAACCATAATTTTTGTTCATCTAATGAACAACTATAATATGCAAAGGTCCGGCTTCAAAAATATGGGACAACATGCGATACATCTCGTTTCACGTTTCGGACCCATGAAGAGATCCCAAGACTTTTTCCACAAATGTTGGTAAAAGTCATCAAATTGGATCTCCAGATAAGCCATATGTCAGAAGTCATTTTTAAATTATAATACTAGACGGTTTTGTTTGGAATAAAGAAATTGTCTATGTCCATTTAAAAGATTCATCATAAAATTCCATTTCAGAGTTCTATACCTTTACAAAAACCACGGTTTTTAACTAACAATAATTGATTAAAATTTTATTCAAGCACTTAGACTTCCATTCTAAATAATTTTTGTCAATTTGATGAATAAATTAATATATGAAAATCTTAGTGTTTCTCTATCTTGTTCTCTCTCTCTCTCTCTGCTTATTAAAAATTAGGTTCTCTTTAATACAACAAAATAAAAAGGGATTAACGACTGTTTTCAATGCCTGGCTGTTTGTTCGCAAATAGCGAGCGCTTTCGAGGCAACGTTGTATCACGTACAGCCAGGAAAGACGTTAAGAGGAGAAATTAAAAAAAAACAAAAGTTCACTGACTGGCGGAACAAACCCAAACAATATAGTACCAAACATTATCCGATTTAATCATAACACCTGTCAGGATTTTATTATTATTTTTTTTACTTTTTTTTTTTTTTGACGAATTATACACTTTAGAATTTGTCTGTCGTAAGATATAAAAATTTATGTATGTCAGATGACAACAACATCCAATAAACAAATTGTTTTTAAATGATTATATTCGGTTTAATCCTGTTTTTAGAGAAATCTTAGAAAATGTTGAAGAGTGTGAGTGGTGATTGTGTGCATTACATCATCTGCTGGGAGATAATCAAATGCTATTCTCTCATCTTAGTTCAAAACAATTAATTACATTTACAATTAAGATGTTCTATTTAGTATGTAAAAGAATGTATGCAAGAAAATTATACTTAGAAATGTGTTTGTTTCAATATGTGTGACATTTTAACTAACGGCGAACAACATATATGACAAACAGCATGCGGAAAAATTTAACCCCTGGCACAGTAAATGGCATAAACTGTGAATGCAAAATTATTATTATTATTATTATTATGATTGTATGTGATTATTGTGTTTTGATTTTTTCTTCTTTAATCGTGGTGAGTGAGGTTGTTTTATATAGTTTATAAAAATATGAATCACATCCGGTCTTAGAAGCCAGTTAAAGAGACGTTTTAGTATAAAAAGAAAAAAAAAACAAGAAAAATAATGGCGCAATATTTTGTTATCCGTGTGTTGGGGTATTATGCAAAAAATAGCAGGCGTTGAACGAGCGACACAAGCAGGCGGTGTGACAGCAGCATTAAGGTCTTAATAATTTCAATTAATAAAAATAACTACTTATTTTCTATTCAGTTTCATTTCTTACGTGGTTATTTAAAAGAAAATTTGCGCAAGCTGTTAAAACAGACTTTATAATTAAGATGAGATAATAAAATGAGTAGCGAGTGATTGGTATAACAACTAAAAAAATAGGTTAAATATTAATATGACTTGATGTTGCAGAGGTTCTCTTCCTCTTTAAATCATAAGAACTTAAACAAAACAAGTTTCTGTTATTCTTATTAAGTAAAAAAAAAAAAAAAACATCGCGCCCTCAATATTATTAATGCTTTTGTTGTTTGAAAAGCGATCAGATAAAAATTCATAAACAAAAAAAAAACAACATGGCAATAGCAACAATAAAAATATCCATAATAATATGATGAGGATTTGGACTAATACGATTTGTCTGTCAAGGGCTAATGACATTGCTTGCAGTTACAGGCAGTAAACGAAGATATTTTGCTACGAGACAGTTTTAACACTTGAACAGCAGCAACAAAAACAAATAGCATATAAGAATTGAAGGTTGACTGAATGTGCCTCAAAAATTATATGAACATATTAAACACAACATAAAAGCGACACTTTTAAAGTTGGTGTCAAATAGGTGAATGAGCGCAGCGTGAGTAAGAAAATAAATACTTAACCATTTATTGGCCAAGTATAAGTGACAAAACGACGTATAGTTAATGGCTGTTCAAGATATATGTTGCGGTTAGTAAAGAATACCTAGAAAAGAGACAAATGATTTTACTATTTTCCTAATACTTTTTTTTTTGTTTAACTTTTTTCAACAAACAGTTTTAGTTAACTTTTTTCCATGATATTAAAAAGAAAATAAGAATAAAAAAAAATCTGCTAAAAGTGAATTAGAACGTGACTGCATGATATTAACATTGTTGCACTGCACTAATAAAGTTATTTTAGCTGTTGCTTTTGTTTTGGTTTGGCATCATCAAATATTTTTTACCTTAAATTTATTTGGCAACGAGCAATTAAAAACTTGATGATTTTTAAATTAAATTATTAAAGGAAATAATAAGACATTTTTCTATCATGAAACGTTTTATATTAAAACTAGCAAGATTTGAAAATTTTAAGTTTTAAACGTGCTTGTCTTCTAATTGCTTTATTTTTTTTATAAGCAAAAAATTTTTAATATTATCGTCAATAATGGCGACATATGTTTCTAAAAAATACAATCTCATCGTGATACTATTCGAATTAAATAATCGAAATTAAAAAATTTCCTAAAACTGCAGATGTTTCAATGCGGTGCTGTAGAAAATTGACTCCATTATTTATTACGTTTCCTCAGGTGACTGTGAAATGGTCAAAAAGTTTCAAACAGGCAGAATTGCCGCTTTTGGGCAAATAATGACAATCCACGAGTGATTGCTGAAAAGCTGCTGCATGCACAAAGAGTGACTCTTTGATGTCGGTGTCAACGGAACGTACCTCTTCGAAAATGTGGTCGACCAAGCCAATTAACGAAAATCGTGTTCACTATCGTGAAATGAGAAAGGATTACTTGACCTGGACGAAATATGCTTCCAACAGGTCATTATCCTGCTGCTTCAGCCAACGAAAAACTGACCCTTTTACGCGAGAAATTCAAGGCGCATGTAAGTTCACGTCATGGCGATGTTAATTGAAAACTTTTTGTTTTATTTACAATTGACATTGTGCATTTTGGTTGGACTACACTTAGTTCTTGTTAGATTTTCTTTAATTTTCTTGCTTTTTATGTGCACAGTATTTTGTATTTATATTTTTGAAGGCGATTGACCAACACTTTCTTAGCCTGCTTCAAATCACCTAAAACCAAATAACACAAAATTAATATTTAAAAATTAAACAAATCAGAAGATGATTTTCTGTAGTCCAAAAAAAAATTTATTTAGATGCTGTTCACGTGTATGAGTACAAATGCTTTGCATCTGTGCAAAAAAAAGAGAGCAAAATTAAAATTAAAGCAAATCGATTAATAATTCTGTTACTTTTGATTTGTTTTCGCATTGCCAACTTGCGACTTTTTGAAACTTTTAATTTGATAAACGAAATTAAACATTAAGGTGCTCAAGTGAAATGAAAAGCAAAGAAATTCTTTCAAGTCTACTACTTTCGTCTAGTCTGGGTGGCGTCCATGTAATTGCAACGTCGGCCAAGTGCCATTATCGTTGTTGTTGTTACCAAGACACTTCCGACACATCAGTCACGTCGTTAAAGAATGAGTTTTGCATGTTGCTAAATTTCTACATGGTACGAACCACAATAACGCCAACTAACAAAAAAAAAAAAAAAACAAACAAAAAACATTTAAGAAAAAACAAGGAACAACATCTAAAGGAACACATCTCAACAATAAAACATCATTTACTTATTCCAAATGAAAAAAACAAAAAAAATTCACACACAATGGTATAGAAAGCAGAAGCAAAAAAAAAAACTTTAGCTAACGCAAAAAATACATAAAAAAAACTCTGAACTACAAGAAATAAAATGTGATTTCAGAAAGGAAACCGACGAAAATTGCCAATACTTGCTATGAATATTAAAATTGGCAGTATGACAATGACACTGCGTGCACATAGACATTCTCTCTCTTTCTCTCTCTCTCTCTCTCGAAGTCATAATTATTATTGTTAAACACATGACAAATTGTGCAACAAAAAAGCAAAAAAGGCAATAAAATTATGTCTCATTAAGCATGTGATAAAACCATTTGCAAAATGTTATTCATCACAACGTTTAAGTTTTATTAAACGTTGCTAAGATTTAATTAATAACGTTTAATTATGCATAAAGTTGTATATTATTTTCCGTCAGTAACGAAAAACACTACTAAACTACACTACGAAATGTGTAGGTGAAGCTTATAGACCATAATAACATCAAGACGCAACGTTAGGTGAATCAATGATTGACGATTTGCAATATTCTTCTTCTATTCGCATAATTTACGTTTTAATGGGTCTACAAGTTAATAATGTCGATTTTTTTTGGTTGAAAAAGACACTTATTATAACAACAAAACGGGTTGATACTTTATTCATTATTATCTATTGTAAGCCATTACTTTTGCCTGTGTCCGCGCCAAAAAAAACCTAATCCGGTTTTGTAGTAAAGAATTAATCAATTTCTCATACCCTGTTCAAATATATTCTAGTAAGGACGTTCTAAATCGATCGAAATAAATGGTAGTCAGAAGAAAAGGGTTTGGGCTATAAGGCCAATGAGCCAAAACTTTCCAAATAGTTTTTGACCGATCAGGCAACGTTCTAATCGGGTTTCGTCTAATCGGGTTTCGTCGATTGCTCTCTTCAAACGAATCAATTGTCTTTGGTACAGGTCCCCTGTGATCGTCTGACCCAATTTCAACAACTTATATTACAAAACACCCTTCTGATCTCATCAAATACAGAGAGCATTACTGTGGCGTCGTAGATATTCGGCTTCAACGTTGATTTGACTGGTTGACCGCACTACGATGCAAAAGTGCCTTCTTTTTGAAGCATTCAAGTATCTTTTGCGACATGCAAACCCACCTTTTAACATCACCCGGCTTCAGTTCATATGAGACCCAATTTCCTTGCTTTTGAATGAATCCCAATGCTTTAAAACGTAGAGAAATTGCATGTTGTGAGACTCCTAATGATAATGCAAGTTCTTGTTGCGTTTGACAACAATCTTCATCGAGCAGTTCTTCCGATTCGTCAACTTATCTTCTGGTCTCAAAATCACTACTTTTGATTCGCGCCAACCATTGCATCAAATTTTTTGAGTTGGTGCACGTTGACCGTAAGGCTCTATAAACAATCGATAACTTTAAGCAGCCGTTTTCTTTAAATGAAAGAAGGTTATCCGACTTCCCCTAGCGTGCCCGTGACTGCTTTGCAAGTCATTTCTTCGACATTTTTTTATCGATTTTGGTTCGCGGTATTGAAAAACAAAGCACGTGAACGTGATACATATAACTGACCGTGCAAAAAACAGGGATCATTGAAAAGCAACAGGTATGGGGAACTGAAGCCATTTAAAATCAAACGGCAAATCTGGAGGAATCATAGGAATACGTGGTTTCAACACATCGCCCTTATATTTTTCTTTTAAAATTTTTGCTTCAATCACATTTTTCATGACTTTTTTGACTACTAAACGTGTCCCATTGCAAAGTCGTGGCTGGCAGATATTTCTAAGCAAAATAATTGGTACACAAACTTTCATTTGTAGGCGGTGGGGCGGCAGTCCAGATAACTCAAGCGAATTCAACATTTCGGAAGTTTTAAAATTTTGATATTTTATTATATATTAGTGAGTTTTTTTTTGTAAATATCTTCGGAACTACATAACCGATTTAAGAGATTGATATCTCGTTTTGAAAAGCATAACAATGGCTTTAAAAAATAAAATAAAAAAGAAAAAATAAATAATAAATATGTATATGTCATTGGTGGGTTTTACCACGCCCCTCCGCCCACAGACCGAAAATCAAAAATCGGACTTCACACTGTCACCCGCCTGAATATTCTGAAGATTCTCTGAAAATTTTATCAAAATCGGCCCAGCCGTTTTCGAGTCCATTTCTTACATACATACACACATCCTCTTTTATATATATAGATTAAAGTATAATGACCAATGTTCACCCTTGGCACAAACCAAATCGTTGTTGTCCAAATCGATATTATTACTTGTTTTATTAAAATCATTCATTGATTATAAAATCATCATTCGAATTAAAAGTTACAAAATTTGCAAAACAATCCATCTAAAATGCGTCATAATTTTGCTGCCAACATAATGCATGTTATCTTTTAAAAAGCAGATATTATTCCCAGACAAGGATACCAACAACAGTAAAAACGATAGTCTTAAAAGTAAAACAGTACAAACTTACAAAAAAAAGCATAAACATCCTTTTTTCTTGGCAAAAATAAAAAAAACACAAGCAAAAGAAAAACTAAGGAGTGTTTCCAATATTTAATCCTTGTCCAGTGTTGTACTTAAAGTGCACAAAATGGCACACACATATTTTAAGAGAAAACACACCCCCAGCACGAATGTGCAAACTTTTTAAAATTTACATGGATATAAATTGTTGTTGTGGTTATTATGCGACCTGCCGCCACTGTGCAACATAACATTGACAAGACAATCACAAATTGCAAGTAAACGCCGGCTTGTAAAAGTTCTAAGTCTGGCTTAGTTTAATGCAAAGTAATATTTCAAGCCATTAAATGACGGGTGTCACCTATTAGTGTCAAAATGTTATCGTAATTCTGCTTTCCTTTAATGTAGTTTACTTATGTAAAATACAAATGGGGAAAAATAGAAAATTTATTTAAATTTGTATATAATAATTATAATTTTTTGACCTTTTTTTAATATTTTTTAGTAATTAATTTCAAGCACAAGGTCATATTTAATAAAAAATTTTTTAAATAAGACCTTGTGCTTGAAATTAATTACTAAAAAAAATTATTTAAATTTGATTAACTCTATTAAAATAACATTCAAAGTAATTTATGACAGCAATTCTTCGGAATCTAACGAATCAAGCAGGTGAAATTTAATTACATAATTAGGTAATATTAGGAAATGTTCACAATATTAAAAACAAATCAAAACATATTTTAGTTTTTAAACATATATATTTAAAGGATAGCGAACACCTTTCACGGTAATTGCTTGGCCGACCTCTTTTTCGCAGAAGTACGTCCTAATGACGCCAACAGTCCATAAGACGGACCAAACAGTCACTGCTTGAGGATACATCGGCATTTAAACAATCATTCGTGGAATCTCATTTGCCGAAATGCGGCAATTCCACCTATTAACGAATCCACTGAGATAAAATTGCACCTTGTCAGTGAAAATGTAGATCTCTTCTGTCTGTTCAGCCAACCATTCAGCGTTAGCGAAGACACTTAAAATGATTACTAGGCTTCAACGCTTGAGTCAATTGAGCTTTGTAAATCGCGAACAACGAACAGTACTGTTCGTGAGTACTTTCAATTATTGGACATGACGAAAACGAATCGAGTTTAACGGCTCTTCTACTTCACTATCGCGAACAGCAGCAATATTTTCTGCAGAACAAACTGGGCGAGCATCCATAAGGGTTTTTACGCATGCTCCCATAATGCTTGATTCATAATGACCTTGTTTTTAAGAATTCAAAAATGCAAAAACTTTATTTAAATATAATTAATAATTAAATTTGAGCGTTTATTTTTTGTTTTGTTTTAACGAAAAATTAGAATTAGAAATTTATGTAAGATGTTGTATGTTGGAGATATCCAACCTTTAATATCGAATTAAAAAATAAACAAAAAACTCGTATTTATCACATAGCGAGCAAGCAAACAGATGTTTTAAGACTTAAAAAAAAGATAAAGAAATTAAAGCCTTAAAAACAAACAAAAAAAAAAACTAATGCATTTAAGAAAAGTGTGCCGTGGCAGCCACTATTTTATACAACAGAGGATAAGAATTCCATTTGTACACAAAATCATTTACAACATAAAACTGGCTGAATAAAAACAAAAATAAAAAGTTAAACTCACCTGTCGTATCCATATAAACAATTAAAATGCTAAATACAGTCGCAAAAGATAGAATACATAAAGCTATTGGCAAAAGTTGACGATAAGGTGATGGGCCCAAACGAGGATCAAATTTCTTTAGATTTTTACTTCCGCTTACTATAACTGAATCAAATGAAGCTGATGATTTATTTAGCTGTTGATGATCATGATGTGCAGGCAGATGGTGATGGTAATTATTGTGCTGGCTGTTTTTAGCAGTTAAAGTGGCGGAGGAGCAGGAATCTTTTTCAGGTGCTATTGACTTTTGACAACATGTCGACTGTTGTTGCTGCTGGTGTAATTGATGATTACTACGCCGCTGCTGATAAAGGTTAGGCTGGTGCCGCTGAGGTGATAGTCTTGTTGGTGTCGATAGTGGTGAAGAGACTGTACTGGGACACGTCGAACTAACTACACTACTCATCCCACTACTCAAACCGGCATCACTTAATGAATTATCCACTACAGAATTGTTGCTACTACTTTGACGCGGCGCATGCCGCGTACTGAATACCCCTGAATGAGAAGTTCGCGCAAAACGATGCTGTAAATGATCAGGTTCATCATACGACAACATTTCTGATGCGGTTATTGATTTCGTTGACTCTAAACATTCATCTTTGGTAGCATTTATTTGCTCACTTCTCCCACTATTGGCAGATAATCTTTGCGTTGTCTCATCACTATCTACCCCATCGTTATTTCGACTTTGTAAATTTCGGGTAGTACAGGATAAAACATGTGTACCGGCATTTGCCATTCTGTCGGGCAAAGCAATTGGATCATAGTGTAAGTCTTCCAATTTTTTCGGTATATCTGTTATGGAATACGATCTGGTAAGAGTTTTCGCACAAACTCTCCCACTCAAAGAATTGTGCCGTCTGTGTTGGGTACAGTTGGGGGCAGTATTATTAGCATTTTCGCTAAATGTTTCATCCGAACGTTGCGCTTGGTCTTTAGCTGACGTTGAATCGCTTGAAGAAAACATAATTCTAATAAATTTGAATAAATAATATTTTTCGATAAAGAATCGCTTCTTTAGTTATGAATGCTTGAATTCACTCGAATTCATTATGTTGGCGGTTTAAATTGAGGATGTTATTTTACAAACGATCTGCAAAAAGAAAAACAAAAAAAATATTGGCAACAATTATTTTTAAATTTATATTTATTTAATAATCATTGATAAAAAAATAAGAGTTCATTCACATAAAATAAAAAAAGTTGCCGCCTGTCGTTGCAGGATGTATGCTGAGGATTTTTAAACGTCATATCTTCGATGAACACAACATGCCTAATTGTTTTGCTAGAATAATAACATACACTGTAAATGCCCAACTAAAATAAAAAAAAAAAACAATATTTTGAAGAGCACTAAGAAAACATGAAAAATAATTCAAATAACCAACACCTGTCAAAAATCTAAACAAGATATGCAGAATTAGAGTAAAGGCCCAGTTAGCCGAACGTTTGTACGTGAAAAACGTACCGTACTGTAACGTACGGACGTTTGTGTAATTATAGAAACGTTAAAAACGTGTCAAACGTCAATAAAAAAATATAAATAGAATGTTGTACAACGATATTGTGATTCGCGTTTTGTTAGTGAAATTTTATTTATTTATAGTTAAAATAAGATAGATAAATTACATTTTAAGGCATACATTCGCCTGCATCAGCAAAATCAGTTTTTCGTCATCCATTTCCCAAAAAAGTTTTTCCAATTCAAAACAGAACACTTCACTTTTAATAATTTTTTAATTTTGTAAACAGAACCCTATCACCTGTTCATAAAAGAGATGGTATTTACAAATTTTCGCGTAAATTATTCTTATACACAAAATGTACCAAACTCATACTAAGTACTTTTTGAAACAAAAAATTTTATATTTTCAAAAATTCGTGTAAAAATTGAAGTTTGAAATAAACATACGTACGTATGTCCATATATATATATATTATGCGAATATAAATTTGTACGTATTTCGCAATGTATACGTAACAAAGCTTTTGACGTGCAAATTTGCAATATTTTTAAAAATATGTACTATGTTAGTGCCAAAATAACAAATTTGTATGTTTAAACTGACATGCTTAATTTATTATTCAAAATAATTAACTGTTAAATCTAATTGGATATATAATTCAATTTGAGATTTTATTTGCATTCAAGTGTATATGATTGTTTTTTAAAAAGTCATTACTATCAAAACATTACGTTTTTAGACTTTGAAAATTCGAAAAGTCTTTAATAATATACATTATCAATAAAAGTACCGGAAAGAGAATTTCGGACAGAATACAACTAAACAAAATAGTAGTCCCATCACTGCTATACAAATGTCACGTAAAAACGTTAGCAAATTATATTTTATACAGGTTCAGCCGTTCCGTCAACGTGACATTTCATTTGTATAAGCATTTGCATTGATTTCATATGTTATAAGCAAACGTTTCTTACATTACATTACATTAGGTAACGTGAACGTTCGGCTAATCGGGCCTTAATAGTGAGAAGTGCGAGAAGCAGAGAGGAAAAGAACGAACAATAGGTACGTTTACGTTTTGTTTTATACGAAAAAGTACTTGAAGAAAATAAAATATCCCAAATTTGTAAGTCAAAGAGCATTTTTGTGTTTTTCATGATAATCGATAAAACTGAATCTGAATGAATATTTCTCAGAGAGATAATTATAATTTCACAAAAAAACTACTAATAATACAAATATTAATAAAATTAAATTAAAAATTGAAGGGCATTCTAATAGAGACACGATTTTTAGGTAAATGGCCTAAATTTCAAACTGTTTTTAAAAATTATAAAAAATATAAAAATAAAAATTATTTAAAAAAAAAATAAATTATAAAAAAAAAGTTATAAAATAATAAAAATAAAAATTATAAAAATTTTAAATAAAACTAAAAACTAAAAGGCGTCGGTCGTCCTTTTGGAAAACGTGCTTTTGAAGCACATGATTTTAAAGCCTTTATGCAGCCACCTGAGTCCAACTCACTGCTGGCTTCTCTATTGCAGTGAAAACTTAAACAAAAATTATTTTTAAAAAAAATATGGTCTTTGATACAGTGGAAAAATTAAAAGAACAAGTAATTTGAAATTTTCGCTTTAGTTTTAATCACAACTTTAATTTTCTTGAGGTTTATGCTTCTTATTTTTAATATTTCATCTCAGTAGATAGAATGATAAGGCAATGTCAATTATTTTAATTAAAGTTAATTATTTAATTTAAATCATAATTTCTTTAGAGTGTTCAGATACTTATTTAAGTTGTTGTTAAACTGTTTCACGATTTGTTATCTAGTATTGTTTGGTAAGAAATATTTTCAATAAATTTGGTCATATTTATTTTACACTTCCTTTTTAATATCGAAGAGCAGGAACAGCATTGCACTAGATAAAAGTGTAAAATTTTAATCATTGTTAAGTGGCACTTTTTGCTTTTAGTTTTAGTAATATTTTTATTTAAATTAAAGCAAACCCTAACAATTCAAAAAATTGAATCTATAGAACTTATATTCATTCAAAATTTTACAAAAATTTCTGAATATGAGTTGATCTTGTGATATTCTTTTAGGAAACAAAAGTACAGACATATTAAAAAAAATAAAATCTCATCTCAGCCACCAGATAGTAGAAACAGATAAAAAATACAATATAATAGCAGACATAAAAAGGTCCGAAAATAAATGTAAAGATTAAAGAAAAAGGCCTCTTAACTAACTGAATACACTCATGTGTCGTCATTAACAGAAATAACAAAACGAAAAGAAAAGAAGTAGAAAAAGTGAAGATATAAAAAGAGTGGCAGTAGTGGCAGTTCTTTAAGTACAGACATTACCGGCACTACAAATCTTCAAAATTATACACACAAAGCGGCAGATGTTTCTTCTTATTTTTAAAATCAGCTACAACTGCACTTACTACACCTTTTCAATACAAATGGAAAAATACAAACGAAAAAATGTGCTTTAAATTTTACGAAAGAAAAAAGACGAAAAAAAATCTGTATTTAAGCATAGACAAATGTAAATATGTATGTAAATTAATTCCATTTAGAAAAAACTAATATAAATAACTCAAAATTACATTCAATTAAATAATAACACTCTTAATTTTTTGGAAAATATAAAAAAAAACTTTTGTCTTTAGTAATCAAACGAAAATAAAACAACTTTTCAAAGAATTTTAAAATCCGAACAAAAACTGCAGCAGAAAAGTTTTACGTTAGAAAGAGATAGCAAAAATAATGACTGAATTGATCATATGAATCCTAACAATAGTTGCCAAGTGTTATAAAATAAATTTTACTACAGACGTGTGACCCACTAAAAAAATTCAAGATAACTAGACCAATAATAAGGGGATGACCCCTACTCAAGCAATGCATTGTACCAGAACTAGAAAATTTCGTTATTAGGAGCAGGAAAGAGTAGTGTTTGTGGACATTCGATTTGAATTTTCCCATATTGAAAGTACCAGGAAAGACTTCCGGTGGGAGTTTATTCCACATACGAACTGCTCTGCTAAAATGTAAATTTTCCCTGTAATGCGTAGTGCGATTCACTAGCCAATCGCTCTCAAGGAAAACCGAGTCAAACGCAAAAACGTACGTGTTTCGGGAACAAGTTCCCTAATTTCGTTAGCGAACTTACCATTGTAGTAAGGATAAAACAGTGATGCGTCCATGCTCTAAAGAATCCATAGAGCCGAATTCCCTACTGTCTCCAATGAGTCTCTTGGCCGCCTCCTATACACGGTCGAGGAACTTCAAAATAAATTTTGGGGCACCGGCCCATACATGATAGTTGTATTCCATCTTTGGATGGCTATAGGTGGTATAAATAGTACGAAGATCGGAGCAAAGTATCACTTACACCGTGTTAGAAAACCGAGGCACTTGAAAGCTTCTTTAGAAACCTACAAAATATGTTTGAACATCACACTGAATTTTCATGCCAAGAATATTAAGAGCTTCTGATTCCGTAATACCTATGTCACCCATAGTAACAGGTGCAGCACCACTTCCGAACACAGATCTATGCGTAAGCATCCAACATTACGTCTTACGGGCATTAAAATCGGCCCAATTCGGAGATCGCTGCGTGATCGTGATTGAGCGTATCATTCATTGTCCGCCTTTTGAAACTCACCTCCAACTAAGTTGGTCTATTACCAAATAAATTCGAATGACAAATGGTGCTGTCATCTGCGAAAGAGTTTTGTTTGACAAAGGTCATTTAGAAAAAAAGGAAATAGGGTTGGTGAGAAAAAACAGAGCATTGCGGTACCCTTAAATTAATCTTGTACTCGTCCGATGAAAACGCATCTATAACAACTCGCATATTGCGATTACTGAGAAAACTCTTACTCTCTCCGAAAAGATGTATGGAGTTGCACCATTGTTCCGATAGCGAAGGCGCTCATCGTACAGAATTTTCTCACGCCTTAGTACATTGTATTTTTGTTTCTACGCCAGATACTGAATGCTGCCTCTCTTGATCTGACTGCATTTTTGTACGTCGGATTAAACCAAGATTTCGATCTGATTTTAATCGATATTTTTTTGAATGGAATAAAAGTTTTCATTCTAAACAAAATGATGTTTACAACCATTTCCGCTGTGGCATAGACATTATTTTCCAAGAAACATGGTTTCCATTTAAATTGCCTAAAAAAACTCGTTGAGCTTGTCCCAATGAGCCTTCTAATAAAAACATTTAAAACGCTTAGTAGCTGATTTCGAAACGTTGTGAAGTTCTGAATATGAAAAGGAGGCGGTGATAGGAAATGCCGAGAGGTACACAAACACTACTTTCATACTTTATAAATCTAGCAAGGTGATTTTAATAATGAAAAGGAAGAAAAGGAAGTTGTCTTAATTGTTTCTAATACACGAGAAAAAAATTCTAAAAATTCAGTTCGCGAATTGCTAAGAAAATCAATGACGGCTTCGTTTCCATGAACAAGCAAATAAAAATGAATTATTTCGTATTTAAACTGTAAATTACTGAATATATCATGATACTGATATAATTTTTATTTTCTCTTCACAGTTAATTACGTGCTATAACAAACTTTAACTATTTTGCTGTTTATTTTACAAGTAAAAGTACTTCGCCACACTTAAGGTTACAGCTACTGAGGCAAAAAACGTTTGTATTTTCATTAACTTTGAGTAATTAAAAAAAAGTACCATTTTTTAGTTTAGGCAAAGAATTTGTCCCAACTGTTAATTAAAAATTAGTACAAACTAAAATTTTGAAAATGATTTATTTTGAAAATTGCGAAAATTTAATTTAGTTAATTTTGCAAACATGAAACAAAAATCTAAAAGATAATTTTGATTAAACAAGTATTTTTGTTCATTATAAATTTAATGTTTTTTTTAATTAAATTATTAATGATAAGCGGAACTAATACAAAATAAATAGATTTAAAAATATAAATATTTTTTTTATTTAACTAATAACAAGGACTACAACTAAGAAAAAAAATTAAAACAGTGAAATTGGACATAAAAAAGAACACGAATTAAAAATTATGGAAAATTGGTAAGTGATGGTTGGTTGCCAAGTGCAATAAAATTATTGTATATCTAGACACAAGTATGTATGTTCGCATGGACATGATTCACGCGACCTGCTAAAAAACAACATACAAGCACACATTGTAGTATGTCCGTCCGTTCATCTGTTCAAAATTTGTCTGAATAGCAAAACAACAAATTCTTTGAATAATATGAGTGTATAAACGAGCGTATTTTCGATTTGGTTGGTTGCTATATCGATTGCTAGACAGACATACATACCAACAATTAATTCAACAAATCAGAGATGGGCGTAGTTACGGCATAAGGTTTTTTTCTTATACACATTTTTTTTGTTGAATAAAATATATTTTTATTAAATATCTCTTATTCTTTTTTACGGTCTTTTTAAATTAAATTAAATATTATATACATATATATATATATATATATATATATATATATATATATATATATATATTATTACGGTCTTTTTAAATTAAATTAAATATTATATACATATATATATATATACATATATATATATATATATATATACATATATATATATATATATATATATATATATATATATATATATACATATATATATATATATATATATATATATATATATATATATATATATATATATATATATAATATTTAATTTAATTAAAAAAGACCGTAATAATATATATATATATATATATATATATATATATATATATATATATATATATAAAAATCAAAAGTTGAGCAACAAAAGCTGAAGCGTCTAAACAGGCACTTAATGTTTGATATAAAAAAAAATATACAGATTTTTTATATAGGGTGACCGCCGAGAAGTTATACTATTTTTTTTGTTTATAATTTTAGATTAAATGAAAGAGATAAATGTTTGATTTAATGTTGCTCAAGCATTACGCCGTTTTAATTTTCAAAGATGTAACTGAAAATGTGTCTCGTCACTCATGATTTTTTCATGAAAATCGTAATTGTCATGGGCGAGCGGTAACATTCTATTGGCATATGTACGGCGTCATAAATGGTCTTGTGGAAGAAGTTCTTGTGTCAACTGAATATTATATGGAAACAAATGCAAATCCTTTTTAAAATTGTGGCCAAAGTTGTGTTTTTGAAGGCCAAACTCCTGAGCACGGCGTTGAATTGAGATTGATGGAATGTTTTGAACACTTTCTCGAGCAGCAGTATCTTGTGGTAGATGCTTGAGCCAATCACCTACGGACCCTATTTCTTTGAAATCATTCACTACACGATAAATAGTGCGTTTTGTTGGCACGTTTTTTCGCCCAAAAATTTTACGTAACTTTCTCATCGCCACAGCAATCGAAGAATGATTTTGATAAAATTTTTAAACGATTACAACACGTTGGTTTATCTAATATTTTTGCATAATAAATTTACCAAGTGTCATACGTGGTATAGGACCTAGGATATATATCGCAGAAACGTCAAATTCAACTCCATTTTGTTGCTAGTTGTTCTAATATTTTCAGAATTTATTGCTTCTGTAAACGCTATGCAACAAGTTAGTTACTATTTTATATTGGCAGTGCCTTAATGAAGCAAAATTAGATAGTTTTACTACGTGTTTATACAACCCTGCTAACTCAGCAAAGAACCCGCTTAAAAAAATTTTTTCAACTGAAATTTTGTTTATAGACATTTTGTTTTTCTAACAACTAACGCCGAAATAACAAAACGGAAAAGTGTTTTTAAGATTAGAAACAATTTAAATTTTTTTTACAATTATACAGAATAGATAAGTTATCAATATCAATAAGTTACAAATACATATTTAACTGACTAAACAAACAGTAAATATATTAAAATGTGCAACTTGCAAGAAGAAAAAGAAGCCATCCAGTTGTTAACAGAAAAATATGTGGCAAAATTAACTGATATTTGGAAACTAATATTTCATCACGATAAATGCCAGGAGAATTTACGAAAACTCGCCGATCATGCCACAAATTTCTATGAGGAATTGGTCATGGAATCCTTATCTCGTAAATCTTTCATAGAAAGTGAAATAAAGGATTTGGAAAAAGAAGCAGAAGATTTAAGACGATTGCTGAAGACCAATGTTAAATTACCCAGCTATGCCAGAAATAATGTGCCTTTACTAACTATACAATCAGATTTGGACAAAAGTTTGGAGGATCTTAGGGAACAGTTGAGGTTGCGTAAACAGGAAATATGTGAGTTATTATTAGAACAGGAAGCCCTATGTGAAGAATTGGGCGAAGCGCCACGTGCTTTACTGGCTGACCCTTTACCGACTGCCGAAGAAATTGAACATTTTCGTAAACACCTGGAAGCCCTTAGGGAAGAGAAAGTGGAGCGTATGAACAAGATTTTTACCATGAGAAGAGAAATTAAAAGCTTCTTACAGATACTAGAGTTGCAAGTTAATACCGAAAATGAGGATCGTTTGTTAAATCATCGTCAAATTAAAATGAATAAAGAAACATTCAATGGCCTTAACAATATGTATGATTTATACAGTTCGCAAGTCAAACAGTTAAAAGAAACGATACAGCCCGTGCAGAAAAAATTAAACACTTTATGGGATCGTCTGCAAACTTCTCCAAAAACAAGAAACAAATTCAATCGCTATAACGATTGTAATGAACACACTTATAATGTGCTTTATAGCGAATTGCAGGGATGTGAAACTCTAAAGAGTCAAAACATTCAAAAGTTTATCCAACAAATTCGTAGGGAGATAGAAAAATTGTGGGAAAAGACTTTAAAGTCTGATGTACAAAAAAGTCGTTTTACAAATTTTACTTCTACATGCTATACAGACGACCTACTGGTGCTGCACGAAATGGAATTGGAAGATTTAAAATTATATTATGAAACGAACAAACAAATATTTGAATTGTATAATGATCGTAATATTCTTTGGGAGTGTATGAACGCCTTGGAAGCTAAAGCTTTAGAACCAGGCAGATTTAATAATCGTGGAGGCCAGCTATTAAAGGAGGAGAAGGAAAGAAAAACGATAGCTACAAAGTTGCCAAAAATTGAGCAACAAATTACGGAATTGGTTAAAGAATATGAAGAAAGAGAACATGCACCATTTCTGGTTTACGGCGAGAATATTATTGAAGTTATGGCAGCTCAATGGGAACAAAAACGACGTGAAAAAGAAATGTTTCAGGCGGCTAGAAAAAATAGCAATAAACTAGCAGCCAGTGGAACCACAAAGCCAAATTCCACTTTAAGAACTCCCCTATCATTGAATAATGCGTCCTCCGTTAGTTCTCTACGAAAAACTCCCTCTACGATCAGTTTAGTCTTTAGTACAGCATCGTCTCAAAAGCGTAAATTAAATCCTTCCGATCGTTATACACCCCTGGCTAAACGATCTCTAATGCAGGCTTTGAATAGCCCCAGTATTTTTCAAAAACCGTCCACAAGTAAGGCCAATATTCAAAATAGTGCAAATAAAACGTCTAAGGCAGGCACCAATTTTAAATCACCTTTTAAAAAAACTAAAATCATTGCCACCACAATACGGCGGCGTAGTGGTCGACTTAGCAGCAGCTCTAAAAAGCGTCGTTCAATTCATAAGAAGCCTTCTTCAGCTAAAGCTGTACCGCAAATAGTTATAGAAAATTGTCAATCAGATGGCTATAGTACAGATTGCATTTCCGACGAGACTTATGAATCATTTCAAAAATGTATAGAACCTACCGCACGCTCATCTATGCCACAAAGTGCTTCGCACAACACTAAGTCATCGCACAACAAACGTATGCAAAAAGTTGTTGAAGATAATATGAAGTTATCCAAATTACCTAGGCCACCAGTTGCAAATCGAACTCCATCCAAACAACACATTAGCGTATCAAATCGTACTCGCACCCCTACTAACGGTTCACCAGGTTCTGGCGTTATAACCAACCGCAAATTGACTACGAAAAACTTACCCATTATTATATAAGTCTTATTCCTTTTTGTATTTTTAATTTATTGTTTTATTTTGTGTTTTATTATTTACAAAAAAAAAAAAACAAAATAGATTTTACATTGGTGTTAGTCTTTGGTAATTTGTAGTTTTTGATTTTCTTTAATATTTAAAAATTAAAACAAAATTTTTTGTGTGTGCAAGGGAAATTTATTAAAAATATTAGATTAATTAATAAATTTAATTCTCATGTTAAAAAAAAAAAAACTTAAAATTTCTTTTGTTAATTCCAAGTTTGTATTTATTTGGCTTGTAAATTGATTTATGAATTTTTCTCTGTTTGTTGTAATAACAGAGAGTGAGAGAGAGAAAGAGAGAGAGAGAGAGACATCAATAATGTTTTGCTTTTTTTTAACTTTCGCATCTTAATTTTTTGAAAGAAATGCTTTTTAATAATGTTATTGTTTTTTTTTTCTAATTAATTAATGCAACTTTTGTACTATTTAATAATAATTTTATATGTGATAGAAATTCATCGATTTAAAAATTTTGTCCAAGCAATTTTTGCATAAATAGTTTGTTTTAAAATATATATTGAAGTGAAATTATTTATTTATTTTAGTGTTTTTACATAATAAAATCGATGGAAATTTATCAATCGTTTTCAAATTCATTGATTTCCATTACATAGCTGAATGTTATTTAATAATAATTATTTTTCCCAAAAGCGTACTTAATGGAATAGTATTAAGTGTGGTTAAAAAAAATCTCTTATGAAATATAATATTCTAAAGTATTCGCATTAATAAGGACAAATAAATAATCTTCAAATTGTTTTTAATAATTCTATGAAATAAATGAAGAGTTTTTACATAATTTTGAATTTAAATATTTATTTAGTCAATTGAAGACATAATTGCCTGTAGACCTTTGAAAGTATATTATATAAAATTATTGCTTTGGTTGGAAAACAACTTGATATAATATGCAATAAGAACTCTAAGAAATATTTTTAAAGATTTTTTTAATATGTAAGAAAATAATATTTTGTTGTTTTTTTTTTAATTTAAAATATAAAAACTTATGTGCATCTTGATAAAAAAATTAAACTATTTAAAATTAATAATTTTTTTTATTTGCTCTTTTTAATATTTTATCAGCTCAATTATAAATATTCCCGGGGAAATGAGTTCCCTGGGAGTTCATTTTTCCCGGGAACGAATTCTCCTATTTTAAACACACGGAGAGAATGTTATTGCGGGAAAGGGAATATCGTATTTTCGTAGCCAGCCATTTTGCATTCGGCTGTTGTTGTTTTGACTTAAAACTTTCAACTCATTTTTATTAAAAACGAGTGTCTAGTGTAAAAATAATAATTTTAAATAAAATAAAATGTTTAGTGTAGCATTTCGAGTGGTAGCTGAAGAAAAGCAAAATTCAAAAAATGAGCATAGAATTTCAAGCAGAAAGTTGCGTGATCACGCAAATCCACTAGAGCTGCCACAAACGTTGTAAGTATAAAAAGATGTTATTATATATATTTATTTATTCTTTTTAATTTTAATTATTTCACTTTTGCAATGCAGGTTCGAAAAATATTACAGGGTAAATAAGCCGGCCTTTAAATATCTGCTAGACGAGTTAACGTCGCACACTCAGCCACGAATAATGTCGTTCGCAATATCCCCACTTGTGAAACTAGGTGTAGCTTTACGTTTCTTTGCCAAAGGTGGGTACCAAACAGGTATAGGAAAGCATTGCGATGTATCCCTAGCCCAATGCAGTTTGAGCAAGGTTTTAGCATCCATCGTCCCTCTCTCCGACGATGGACGGAGAGAGGGACGAGGGAATGGGACGAGGACGGAGACGGGGACGAGGGAATCGGACGAGGACGATGGACGGGGACGAGGGAATGGACGGGGACGATGGAGGGAGACGGGGACGATGGACGGAGACGGGGACGATGGACGGAGATAGGGACGAGGACGATGGAGGGAGACGGGGACGATGAACGGAGACGGGGACGATGGACGGAGACGGGACGATGGACGGAGACGGGGACGATGGACGGAGACGGGGACGAGGGACTGAGACAGGGACGAGGACGATGGACAGAGACGGCAGCCCCTAAACAGATTCGGTGGAGGATCTCTAATGTTTTGGGGTTGCATATCATTTTATGGATTGGGAGAGCTCGTAGCAATTGAAGGTACTTTAAATCAATCTGGGTACATCGATGTGTTGAATGACCACGCATTTCCTTCAGCAAGTACCCTATTTCCAAGTACCGACTGGATTCTTCAACAAGATAATGGTCCTTGCCACAAAGGATGGTTGGTAACGAAATTTCTAAATGAGGTAGATCAAGATGTTCTTGTATGGCCCCCTCAAAGCCCGGACCTTAACATCATTGAAAATGTTTGGGGCTTCATGAAACAGCAACGAACAATTGATAAAAATCGAAATCTGAATGACACTATTAAAGAAATAAAAAATATTTGGGCTAAAATACCTTTCTTTTATCCACACCTTGATTGAGTCTATCCCGGCCAGGTTGCAAGCAGTTATTGATGCCAAAGGAGGAGTAACAAAATATTGACTCTTTAAAATTAAAAAAAAACAATTACAAATTTATAATTCTTAATGTAAACCATATAATATGACATTGTGTAATTCGCTTTCACACCAATAAAATATGTGTAATAACTTTTGACGCCAATATGCACCAAACAAATATGTTATTTTTCTGAGAAATATTCCGTTATTTTCTTTGAATTTTTGTTCTTTTCTTCTACAAAGTCCATTTCATCCAACAACATTGGATTTCGCTTTCCCAGCTTCTTCAGGAAAAAAATTTTTTCTATATTTTTGAAAACAAAAATTATAATAATAAATATAAATATATAATAATTTTTGTTTTCAAAAATAAAAAATTTTTTTTCCTGAAGAAGCTTTCCATGGGAAAGCGAAATATCGAAAAAAAAGGAAAATATATATATATATATATATTTTCCTTTTTTTTCGATATTTCGCTTTCCCATGGAAAGCTTCTTCAGGAAAAAAAATTTTTTATTTTTGAAAACAAATATTTATTATTTATTATATATATATATATATATATATATATATATATATATATATATATATATATATATATATATATATATATATATATATATATATGCATACCGCATATTTTGGGGACACAAAAATTATGTACTTTTTTTGAGATAAATATGCAGAATTCATAGAAATCGATTTATATATCTCGATATTTTTTCACTAAATCCTCTTCAAATAGGTTTAAAGTTAATTCTAATATTTAACGCATATTTCGAGGACACTTTTCAAGCTTGCGCATATTATGAGGACATGTCCCCATACTATACGCAATATAGAAGTAAAAATTTATTGCCAGATGTTTTGTAAATTTTACAAATTTTTGTTGCCGCCGTCAATTTTTGCAGCCAGGATTGTATGTATTTGTTCAGTAATGCCAACGTGTTTTATAAAAAAAACCATAGCGATTATGAAATTTTATTATATATTTATTATATATATTTATTATTATATATAATAGTTATAGTTATTTGACCTTTTTTAATATTTTTTAATAGTTTATTATTAAGCACTAGGTCATTATTTAATAAAAAATAATGATGCCAACCAATGGTTTAGCGAAGTATTGAAAACTAATAAAAAATAAAGTTTTAAAATTTTTTATTAAATAATGACCTAGTGCTTAATAATAAACTACAAAAAATATTAAAAAAGGTCAAATAACTATAATTATTATATATAATAATAAATATATTTTATTGTGAAATATTGGTTACTTTAATTCTATAAAATGATAATTCAATGTGTACTAATCTTTTTTTTTATAAAATGGTCTTTTTAAATAAATTTTAAATATAAATAAATAATTTCCTGAAGAAGCTTTTCACAGGAAAGCGAAATATCGAAATAAATCGCTAAAATTTATTTAAAAAGACCATTTTATAAAAAAAAAGATTAGTACACATTTAATAAAAATAAAAAAGGTCGAATAAAACTGAAAATAATAAAATGATAATATTATAATATTTTTAATATATTCTGTGAAAAATGTGAATATTTTAAACGCTGTATCGTCTTATTTTTCATAACTAATTCAGCCTAATTAAAATATCGTTATTCTAAACTCAATAATTTCAATGAAATGTAGCACAAGAAAATCGATGGCTAAGAATATGAAAAAAAAACGATATATTCAACCGGTAACAAGCAATTCAATTGGTGATTTATGATAAGATAAAGTTTAAACTGATTGAATTTTCAAATTACCAAACAAATGAATGTTTTTTAAAAAAGGAGCATAGTGTAGTTTATCGCATTATTTAAGTACACGGTACAAATTACTCTAAAATTTGTTCTTAAAAATGGGTTTTTACCAACTTTTTAAAATATCTTTAATGCTATTAGTTTATGATGTTTACATTAGAAATAACTTGTGAAACGTCATTACTTTCATTGTGATAAAATAAAGGTAAATTTTCAAGTTTTGGGCAAAAAGGGATTTGTAAATACCTCTAAATACTTTCTAACACTAATATACGTATACAGTTATAACGATTGCAATAAAATAAAAGTTGCTTAAGTTTGGATTTGACTTACTTAATATATATTTAAAACAATAGAAAACATAAA
Organism: Trichopoda pennipes; assembly: GCA_030448955.1. Lineage (NCBI taxonomy): Eukaryota > Metazoa > Arthropoda > Insecta > Diptera > Tachinidae > Trichopoda > Trichopoda pennipes. The sequence goes on along the minus strand of JASKUP010000017.1, from coordinate 25,265,087 downwards.
TGATTTTTTAATGCTGAAAATAGCGAGTGGTAAAGAATTCACTTATTTTGTACATATATGGAAACATGTTGAATTACTTAAAGAAGTCGTAATTCACATTCTTCTTTCGACATTAACAAATTATATAATTGGAACCGAATGGCAGAAAAAACCAATCCTTATATTAATGGGATTTTAGTTCATATTCCATTAATTCTCTAAATTATTTCCTTGTTAATAAAAAATATTTCCATACATAAAAAACTGGCTTTATTAATATTTTATTATGCTGTAATAGATTTAAGTAAAACGTTAGCTATTATACTTTTTAAAAAAATTTCAATATCGACGCAGCGACTCTTATGTAAGCCATACACGTTGCGATCTGTTGGTAATCAAGTGAGGGTTTTGTGTACAAATTATATAACTTGCGTACAATCACACACAGAACAACTTTATTTTATAAAGAAGTCATTGAACCAAAGATATTGTCGAATATTATTGTGAATGTTTTTGTTTTTATAATATTCATTTCTGCAGTTCCACAATTCAGACATTCATTTGTAAAACTGTATAAAGGTACGCATTTCATTTGAACCTTACATTTTTTTAATATATTTAATTTTTATTAATAAATTTAAAAACAAAATTGATTTTGTGAACGCAAAAAATTTAATTAATTAGCGTAAATAATATCAATTGGTTTTTTGGGTATTTAAAAAAGTAAAAAGTTGTCAACACTATTAGATCAAATCTGCAAGCATGTTACAAACACTAATAGTAAATATGCATTGTCTGCAAAGGTTAAAATTAGGGATGATTTCTACTACGATCAGTGTTACCGTTTAGTGTTTATATTTGTTGAAATAAAGTAAATTTTTTTCTTCTTGAAAAGTCATCTTAAATGTAAAGATCTATTTTATTTATATTAAACTGAACCAAATGACATGCATATGACAATCAAATACAGTTTACTACATCGTATTATAAAACATGTACAGATGTGTATAAGCTAAAAAATAAATAAATTTTAATGGTTACATTACATTGAAAATTGGGATTTATTCTTATTTGTACAAATTTATTTATTATTATTTTTGATTTATGCGAATATTGTTCCTACGTTTTTAAAACTATTAAAAATAACAACCTTTAAACTTGCTATAAATATTTATTACATGTTTTTGAAATCTCAATAACTTACAGCACTATAGGCAACAATGGCTGTTTTTGTTATTTGCAGAAATAACAATCTTGTCAAATTAATTTTTAATATAAAGAAAAATCAAAAGCATTAAATTGTGTATTGTTAGATCTGCAGATGAAAAACATTAATGAACATGATAACATGAAAAACTCTTTGATAAAAAATTATTAAATATATTACGTTAAAAATAGTTTAAAGAAAATGCCACTAATAAGAATAAGCTCAGTTTACTGGCAGAGCTCAAAAGTAGCTAGCTATTGGATTTTAAAGCAAAAAAATTTTAAAATAACAAATTCTCATAATTCATCTGATCTCTAAAATTCCACAATTATTTATATTTATTTGACATGTTTTGCTTAAAAATCGATTTTTTCATTTTTGAACTCTGACAGTAAACTTAACTTAAACCAAGCGATATATTGCAATTTATATCCGCTGAGATTTGTCACACTAAATTTCGAATTTTTTAACAACAAATTCAAATAATTAAATTTAAGTTTGCCTACTACATTTTTTTTTTAATTAATGAAGTTTTTATAACAAAATCGTAGTCGTTACTTCAAAGTTCAGGAACATATACATATATATCAATAGTTATAATTGATTTTATACTTTGTAAGTATAGTTAAAAATTATTATTAACTTCTCATGTTTAAGACATACAAATAATTTTTTTTTAATTCGATTCGTTTAGTGTTTCCAAAAATGCATTAAAAAATCAAAGGATATAATATGTTTCAAATATATTGATAGGTATAAAACTCTGGTTACAGGTAATATTTGAAACGTGACAAATTTTAATGGGGGAAGATGTTATTGTATAAAACACAAAACTAAAAAGGTTTTTAGTTTTGTTAGAAAAGGGTTACTCAGCATTTATTGTGGTATAATATAATATTGACTTCGTTGTTATTGAGGAAATCAGAAACTTAACATAATTTTGAAAAATATATTTCTACTTTATGGCAATCGAACATAATTTTTTTCGACTTTCCATAATTTAATAAATCAAAAAAATTTATTATCAGATATAAATTTTTGAAGATTTGTTTTTTATTTTGTCAAACTTCTTTTTTCCTAGTTTTGCTTACTTTTATGAGAAGATATTTTTAACCGATCTGTCTTAAAAATTTTTTGATATAAGCCAAGTCAACAAAAGTTGAGAATTAAAGAAGCTATATCTTTCATTAACTAAAAGTGAAAATTATTTTAAAAAATAATTAAGAGGGCTGTGTTCTTATATATATATACCCTTTACAATCAGAATATAAAACAACGTTTTGTTATTCCAATTGTCTTCCCAAAAAAATTTTCACACGAAAATGCTTACCGATCACAGGAAATTGTTTTTAATATAATAAATCTCGCTCCCTAAATTGTTTTCGAGATATATGACTCTGTGCGCTCAAACTCAAAAGATATTTCACGAGTAAATGCCTACCAATACCATGAACCACTGAGCGAAATTTCAAAAGTCCAGTTATTATATTTTTTGATACATTGAACTTTTAAATAAAGTTCCTATTGGCGAAGAGTATTACATATAAAAATCGAGTATGCTTTGCCTTATCATGCATGTTTTAACAACGTTTATTGTGCAGGCAAGACCACATTAACATATGCTTTTTGATTATTATTTTTATTTTTATTCGATCTTTTTTAATTTTATTAAATATGTACTAATCTTTTAAACGGTCTTTTTAATTAAATTTTAACGATTTATTTTTTCGATATTTCGCTTTCCTATGGAAAGCTTCTTCAGGAAAATTAATTATCGAAAAAATAAATCGTTAAAATTTAATTAAAAAGACCGTTTAAAATATTAGTACATATTTAATCATACACTTTTTGTGTATGTTTCGAAAACTTATATGTTGATTTAATTACATATGTTCAAATTTTTCCTATATTATTATAAAAAAAACAATAATTTCTAAAACTAAAAGCTTCATCAAAAATGTGTTGCATTATTACAAAAATAATTTTATTCCACAGGGAAACACGCAATTTTATTTTAACTATATAATAACATAATAACTTTTTTGTAAAGTGTAGTATGGCAGCACAGTAGCAATACCTTATAAGTAAATTTGCCTTGGCAAATGCAAAAGTGTGCGTGTATTAGTGATAATTCCTGTATAAATTGCTATTGTGATGACAGCATTGTCCAATGTAAAAATGGGGTTTCCCTAAAGATGGCGATGATTTCAAGGCAAATCAATGCTATGAATGGTACATAGTTGAAAAATAGATACATAATTGAGAGATGCCAAATGTTTCAAAGATTTTAGGAGTTTAAAAAAAAAGGCACTGAAATTATTTCATCCATGAATAAATTAAAGCCACAAAATAAAATTTAATTAGTAATTATCTACTATATAAATTCGAAGTTCTATCAATAATGAAGAGTTGCTGGAATATACATAGTGTAATTTCGTTGTTAACCATTCAAATATTGATTGTCTTAAAGTTAGTTTAAATACACCAATTATATAAGTTTATTATCCATATAAAGTAATTAACATCGCAAGCAATCAATAACTAAAAGTTGTTTTCAATTGTTACTGGAAATAACGAGTAATAAAGGAAATTGATTCCTTATTTCTTTTTATTCATAATCAGTTTTAGATTACATCAACATTTTCTTGTTCAATAATATAAGTATGTATATACTAAACGAATTTTGTGTGTTTAATATTTTATTTAAAATATATGCTTCTGCATTTTCTAAACCTCAAAAGTCAACTTCGAAATAGTGAAGCGATATCTAAAATTCAGAATATTATATCGATTTTTTTATTTTTATTCTATTCCGAATACGGAATAGACACATAAGTTTTATTAACTCGGATATTGGAATTTTTATATAAAATCTTTGAAAAAAATTTTTGAAGTCTCACTAATAATATATTTAATATTTTTTTTAGCAGTTTATTATTAATTACTAGGTCATTATTTAATAAAAAATTTTTCAAAAAAACTTTATTTTTTATTGTTTTTTAATATTTCGCCAAACCATTGGTTGACATCATCAGGATAAACAAAAAGAAGAATGTATAAAAAAATATTGAAAAATAATAAAACAAAGTTTTTTTCTTTTTAAATTTTTTTATAAATAACGACATAGTGCTTAATAAAAAACTACTAAAAAATATTAAAAAGGTCAAATAACTATAATTTTTATATATTTAGTAGTAATATTTTTGTAATTTTTCTGCTTTTGTCTGATAATATTTTTAATGGAATAGTAACCTTTTATGTTCGGAGCAATTTAATGATTCCGTAAATCATTTATCGCAAACTTTAGTACTTTTTCCGAATTTACTGCAATTTTACTGAAGGGTACCAAATATGTCTTGCATTTTTACTTACTTGTTTGGAAAAAAATTGAATTATGTAATGCACTCTATATACATACATCTAAATGTGTGGGATTAGAATGCAAACTTCTTCCATATTTAAAAAAATGCCACTAAAAATACATGATATTTTTTGGTTGCACTGCAGTTAACCATAGTTAACCTCCAGAATTAATATAATAATACTTTTATAAATTTCAATATACTATGAATTTTATATAAAAATCATGGGTCGTACAATGAATAGATTTTTCATTTGGAAAATTCTATAAAATAAATAAAAAAATAAAGGTGTATGTAGTGGAAAACAACTTGTAAATTTGTTTCCTCAAAAGTTTCCTGTATGTAGTTACATACTTATATGTACATATATCCTTTTAAAATTTATTGCTGGTGTATAAATCGATTCGATTTTTAAATCTATTCGATTTTTACCAAATAACCATTTTATTATTAATTTTTTGATGCATTTTAATTAAATTCAAGAATCACACACAATCCTCTTTTTACACCTTTTCAGAAATCAGACCATAAAAATATTAGCTAAATAGAGAAATTATTACGGCTAAACACTTTTAAATTCACTCCAATTAGAGTTAACTTAAGAATTTATTGCACAAACATTGACACAAATTTCTCATTAATAACAATACATTTTTTAATGGCACGATTGTGAATAGTACGTTTTGCGGCATTAAGTTAAACACCTTTTTCAATTCAATATTTATATACATATGTATATTAGATAAAAAATTCATATTGTATTTTTATAGACTAGTATGTATATTTCCCCGACAGCGTATCCCTACCCTGATACTAAACAAAATTTGTAAAAAATTTTTTTGAAAATTATGCTAAATTAAAATATTTTGTATACACATAAATTTTTCCATCTCAGCAGTGTTTGATCAAATGTGTGTTAAAAGAGTGTTAGGTGTAATCGCAAAAAAAGTCAACATCACCAACAATTCTGTTTTCTTGCAGAAGTGTTTCTGCAAAGATATAAAAACATATATTGCAAAAAAGGCGCATTTATTAGTACAAAGTCTTTATTATGCCAATTTGTAACGGCGTCAAAAGACAAAAATAAACGTTATTTTTGACAAACTTTTAGCATAAGTATGGCAGCACAATTCCTAATGAAAATTTTTTAAAATCAATTTATATGGCATTTATTGGGTGTATATAGGGAAACGCGTATTAAATTTATATTATTTATATATAAACAAATCAATAGACGGTGCAATTGGAAAATTCTAAAAAAATGTCCCCAAAGTAACATGTCCTCAAACTATGCGGGAGGCATATAAAATTTCGAGGACTGTCCTCAAAGTATGCAAATGTCCTCAAACTATGCGATGGCTTGAAAAACTGTCCTCAAAGCATGCGGTATGCATATATATATATATATATATATATATATATATATATATATATATATATATATATATATATATATATATATATATATATATATATATATATATATATATATATATATATATATTCCTTTTTTTTCGATATTTCGCTTTCCCATGGAAAGCTTCTTCAGGAAAAAAAATTTTTTATTTTTGAAAACAAAAATTATTATATATTTATATTTATTATTATAATTTTTGTTTTCAAAAATATAGAAAAAATTTTTTTCCTGAAGAAGCTGGGAAAGCGAAATCCAATGTTGTTGGATGAAATGGACTTTGTAGAAGAAAAGAACAAAAATTCAAAGAAAATAACGGAATATTTCTCAGAAAAATAACATATTTGTTTGGTGCATATTGGCGTCAAAAGTTATTACACATATTTTATTGGTGTGAAAGCGAATTACACAATGTCATATTATATGGTTTACATTAAGAATTATAAATTTGTAATTGTTTTTTTTTAATTTTAAAGAGTCAATATTTTGTTACTCCTCCTTTGGCATCAATAACTGCTTGCAACCTGGCCGGGATAGACTCAATCAAGGTGTGGATAAAAGAAAGGTATTTTAGCCCAAATATTTTTTATTTCTTTAATAGTGTCATTCAGATTTCGATTTTTATCAATTGTTCGTTGCTGTTTCATGAAGCCCCAAACATTTTCAATGATGTTAAGGTCCGGGCTTTGAGGGGGCCATACAAGAACATCTTGATCTACCTCATTTAGAAATTTCGTTACCAACCATCCTTTGTGGCAAGGACCATTATCTTGTTGAAGAATCCAGTCGGTACTTGGAAATAGGGTACTTGCTGAAGGAAATGCGTGGTCATTCAACACATCGATGTACCCAGATTGATTTAAAGTACCTTCAATTGCTACGAGCTCTCCCAATCCATAAAATGATATGCAACCCCAAAACATTAGAGATCCTCCACCGAATCTGTTTAGGGGCTGCCGTGCTTTGCTTTTGAGAGTTGCCGGTAGATGCATGTACTTTCTGCCAAAAGACCCCTGGAACTTAAAAGAAGACTCGTCAGTCCACAGAATGTTGTGCCAGAACTCTATGGGCTTATCAATGTGATCTCGAGCAAAGGCAAGGCGTTTCGATTCGTTGTTCGGAATTATGTCGATCACTTTGCGGACTACATAGGTCTTGAATTCCATGCTCTTCAGCTTGCGACGTAAACTAGCTTCACTAACTTTCTTCCCAATTACTTCATACGAATTTTCTGCAATTCGAATAGGGCTTATTGTTGGATTTAGCATCACGGCTCTCCTTAATCTTCTTGTTTCGTGTTCGCCTATAACGGTTTTTCGTCCACTTTTCTTTTTATCTTCTAAATTCCCGCAAGTGTCCTTCTTTTTTACCAAATTGTTAACAGTTTTTCGCGAAATTCCATAAAGTTTCGAAAGTTTCAAAGCCGAATACTGAAAAAAAGGAAAGCAAAAACTCATGTTGCGAGCAGCAGCTACCAGCACTACCTTTGAAAGCCGTCCTTCTTGACATCCTGACAAATGTCATCTTGATGAATTTTTCCTAACATTTTTTTGTAAAATCATCCCTAAATTATCGATTCACGTTGTCATCACCTTCCTATTTCTAACTCTTAATTAAGTATGTGCTAATGAAATTGAATATTTTGAATAATAAAACTTTAAATCGATTCGCAAAATACAATTTTTTTAAAGTTTTTTACTAGTCAAAATTATTTTATAAACCTCGAAATTGCTGGAGAAAGAACTCGAAAATACTTTTTAAATTTTTAGGCACTTAATCACTATTTATTTATTCATTCAAATTTCTCCATGATTATATAAAAAAACTTAATTTTGAAATCCCATAATTCCATCCCTGTCGAGTAATACACAGCGTAGCCTGTTGTCTGGTGTTGTGGAATATTTTATTAATCAATATTTGCGTATCTTTGTTGTTTTAAACACTGTTATTATATGTTATGACCCTGATATAGGATTGTGTATTTTATTTATTATTAATTTTTGTTTTTATGAAATTGTTGTTTGACGCGATTGTTATTGTAGTATTTATTTTAAATTATTTATATCCCATATCCATCTTCATACGAGCACTTTTACAAATATCAATAATTAAATGTATAAAATATTTCTTCAATAAATTTGCTGCAAATAATGTTGGTGGGAAAATGATGTGAAACGTGGTTAAAATACAAACAATTTTTGTGAAGCATGTTGTGTTTGAATAAATCATGTTTGAGAGTGGTTGATTTTATATATTAAACGCGATAATTGCAATTCGAAAGTACTACAAAAAATATTATAAATTCATTTTTTTTTTACTTTTACTGATTCTGTTTTTTCATTTCAATCAATTTTCTAAAATTACTCTTCTGTTTGTTTTTCTCAGTTTAAATAATAAATAAAACATTTTGACATCAGTAATGACACAATAAATAAATTAAACAAAAAATACAAATAGAAATTAAAAAAAAAAACTTTTAATCAGATTTTCCATTGCATTATCGGTTTATGCCTTGTTATACAGCGCGCTTTAGTGTTCTTTAGTGTTCGAACGGCTCATCAGCTCTTCACTTCGTCTCTTTATGAGGCCACAAAGTCTTCAAAAGAAAAAGAAGCAAACGGAGATATTTACCCATACGTACATATATTTAGAAGTATTTCATTTAGTGTGAGTGAGCGCTAGGTCGGAAAATGCAAATTAAATAAATTCGCAAATGTTGAAAATAAAAGATTAAAAAAAGAACTCCAATTTATCTTATTATCACCTTTTTAAGTCGGCGGGTGTTATTTGTTGCAAGTGTAAATGAACGCATTTTCAAACAATGACAATACATACATCTGGTCCTCGTTTGACAATCAATTTAAAATTGTCTTTAGTTTGCTTAAGGTTTTTCACCAAAAAAACCTATAATTTTAAAACAAAAGTTTATGAAATAAATAAAATAACAAAAGATTTGTTTTTTTATTTATTTATCTGTTTGTAATTGCTGTTATGCTAGTCGTATCGTTTGCTGATTTTTTGTTTAATTTTGAAATATTTCAATTGAAATTAACGCAACTTTTGAAATTATATTATCTTGACTTAGTACTTTTGTCAGTTTCCACAAAGATTTTACTTTCCTTTTTTATATTTTGGGATGATTTTTTTTTTAAATATACACCCAATTCTTTTTTTACACGATGTTTAAATAAACCGTTTCATCAATAAGAATTAACACATATTTTTACGCAAATTTTTTGTTCTAGCACGAATCCCTAAAGAATTTTTTTAATTCTAATCAATACAGCAACAAAATACAATTGTAGGATTACCGCAACCCCCAGTTTATGCCGATTGATATGTTAGCGATGAGGTCGTAAAAAATATTTCGTGAGAATATCATGAAATATTTATTTAAAGAAATCAAGCACGAAAAATAAAATTGCTTATCAAGTTTTTTTTTATTTGGGTATGATTTCAAGTTTACCCTTAGTGAAATTTGATTTATTTTATTTAGCGGCATGAAAAAAAAATCTGAGGATATTTAAAATTAGATATGTAGATATCCTTTTGAAAGCGAATACTGAAAAGAAATTGGGAAAGTATATTTCGTTAAAAAACAAACAATAAAGCAATACTCCTTCAACTATTATTTTTTTTTGCTCACTGAAACGTTAGTTTTAACTTTTCTTTGGATGTCAACATTGTTTTCCACCGAATTACGGCCGTTAAGAGAATTATTTGAAAATAGATTGAACTAAAAATGTATCTACTGCCGCAATAGCAGAATTGTATGTAAAAATCTCTATACAAAGTTCATTATACATATGAGCAGATTGTTGTGCAAACCAAGATTGTTGGTAAGTATAAAAAGTCAACACAACATAAAGTGAGTACAACCAACCAACAATTAGGTGCTGTATATGATTAAAGTTTTAGTGAAAATTTTAAATCCACCACGTATACATAAGAATAACATTTCATTATTGTAGTTATTAAAAAAAAAACGTGTGTTAAAGTAGTAACACAGAAAGCCTTGGACTTTAAAAAAACATAAGAAGCAACGTAGGTGAAATTAAACATTTTAAAAATTCTAAATTTAGTTTGTGTGTTTTGCCACAATTTGTTAAACAAATAAATATTTTTGCTCTATAAATTAGGAAAATCAATGTTAATGAAGCAAACATTAATTTGTACGTTAATAGCAATAAGGCGCACACTACTATAAAATAATATGAGTTCAACAAGTTTACAACTTTGCTGCTTTACTTTAAAGCGGCTAAAGTATTCTTTCTTCTGCAGCTCGTTCTTTATAAAAGAAATACAAGAAAAGACTACATTTTTATAAATTTTTTTGTTTTCGAAGAAATTTTCTAAGAAATAGAAAACATACACAAACTGTGTACCAGCACCAACAAACATTATTTTTATAATGATACTGTGAGCAATAAAACAAAAACAATAAAATACCACATGTTTTAAAAAGGTTTTCGTTTAACTTGAACACGGCAGTAAAAGAAGAAAAACAAAACAAAACAATAAACATTTGTCAGATTTCAACAATCCAAACATATGTATGTGCATGCTCTCTTTAAAAAAAAAATTCTCTTCTCTTTAGACAAAACAACTCAACGGACCAAAGACGAGGATCAATGCAAACATACATACGTACATAAATAAATGCATTCACACATAAGTTCTTTAAAAAAAATATTCTCTTCTCTTTAGCCAAACAACTAGACCGACCAAAGACGAGGATCATCAGTATCACTGTAGGTAACACTAAACCAGATAAATGATTGAAAGAATTTTTCTTACACTTCTTTACCATCACTCAAGACAACTTTACTAAAGTAAGAAATAAAACACAACAAAATCAGGGGAATTGAACTGAAAGAATGTGGAATTGAGGTGGAAAAAATAAAAAAAAACAAAAATAATCAAAGCTGTGTTTAGCGGTTAATGATTGTATTGTACATATACGTTATATGCAACACAATGAATGCATGGCAAACAACACAAACAACATATGCAAGTCTCGCAAAGCAATGAAAAGAAGACTGCAGACAAAAACATGCCGACATTCAGTAAAAACGATAGACAGCCAGACGTAAAAAAAGCATTCATAAAGCGAACCAAATAAAAATAAAAATTAATTATTATACAGTAAAAAAAAACATTCAAAACAAACATTTTTATATATTTTTTTTAGCAAAAATGAAGCATCCTTTGAATTAATAAGAGCTCCACGCTAAGAAAATTTTTACCCTAAACTACCGTAAACCGTTTTTAACAATTGCAGTGACAAAAATTGCCTTTAAACGATTTAAAGGTTTTCCAAATATTAAAGCAAATCCTTCTTTCTTAATGCAAATCACTAATTTAGCAAAAATAAATTAATTAAATAAATCAATAAGAAAATGTGAGAAATTTGTGATTCTAATTATTAAACCTCTTGAAATGGAAATTTCTAGATTATGTACATGCGAAGAATAATGTGGCAAGGAAGAACAAAAAGTTCTTTATGCATGAAATAAAAAGAAAAATCAAATATTATTCTTAGACCCGCATAGTTATCTAACACAATAATTACATTTGTAATTATAAACATTTGAAGTATAAACCTATAAGAGAATATAAACTATCTTATTCTCTAATTTATAGCGTGGACTGCAGGTTTTTTGTTTCCGCTAGCATTTTTCCGATTTTGACCAATTTTTAGGGATTAAAAAAATGCATGAAGTTTCCTATCTGTTTTCTGAGTTTGTTTCCTTGTATGCTTGCTATAAACAATTCAAATTAAAATTGTTATTAATATTGTTACTTTTATAACTTTTACACCTTTTATACTACTTAGACGCTGCCTTTTTATATTTGTCCATTAGAGGTCTAGAAAAATTAAGAATCTTCTATTCCATTTGCATCACATTTCGTTGTCGTTCTGTTGTTCATTCAATGTATGTATAGGCGTCTGTATGTCTGTGTGTATTTTTGTTTTTGTTTTATGCTGATAAAGTTTCTTCCTGGAATTTATTTTAAGATAGTTGTCGTTGTCTTGTGTAGATAAGTTTTCTTAGCAAGCCACGCAGTTATTAAACAGCATATCCAGTAGTTTACTTTGTTGCTTAATTATTTTCTTTTAAAACTTAAGCAAGACACATCCGTAACAACGTATATGATTTTATTAGTAATTTATTAATTAATTAAACATTGTTTTGTAAATTTATTTTCAAAATTGATTTTATTTGAAAAAATTAAAAATTGTATTTATGTATAAATAGTTATAATATTTTGTCAATTTGTAGTTTTTATTGTTTTTGCTTGTTTTGTTTTTTGAAAAAATGTTTGATTATTTTAAATTTGTTTGTCATTTTTTGATTAATTTATTAAATTGTTTATACACTTTTTGCTTTTCCCGAAGATGCCAACCAAAGGTTTGGCGAAACATCGAGAAATAATATATAAAAAATAAAGATTAACTGAATTTTTTATAAAAAAGACCTTGTACTTAATTAATAAATTACTAATAAAATATTACACAGGTCAAATAAATATAATTATAAGGGTGTCTCAAAATTTACACAAGAAGTAATTTTGATAGAAATTGTAATTTTTTTACAGCCCCATACTGTACTTATAGGGTTATGTATGGAACAGCATATCGGATAAATGACCTCACCATTTGGCATCGATTTTTTGTTGTTCCATTCAATGAACTCTCTTCGCTGTGCGTGGTCAGTAGGCTTCAGTTCTTGAGTCAAATGAACTTTGAAGGCATCAAGATGCAAATCTTTCGTGAGAATACGCTGTAGAGAGCTTCTCGAAATGCCCAATTCTTGACCACGATGCCGAACTGATGTTCCTGGACTCTTAGCAACACTATCTCGCACTGTTTAAATGTTTTGTTGAAGGACGGCCAGACTGTTTAAGATCACTAATTGATCCAGTCTCTCTAAATTTTGTAATTAGTCTCTTTACAGTTGATGAAGTTGAATCACTATTCCGACCATACATATTTCGTACGAAAATTGCAAGCTTTTGCTGCTTTTATTATTTGCGAAATATTGTTCTTTTGTGTAACGCTTAATTTGTAATATCCTTAAACTGTTACGCTTAATTTTTTTTTTTTTTTGGTTGGCAACACCCTACTGCACAAATGGCACCAAATTCAAATGTTAAAATAATTTGAAGCGGGTTGACGCAAAATCATACCCAAATTAAAATAAATCCATTCCGTGCGTGGGCCGTTAAAAAGGAGCTAGTTTTATAGATTCTAAAGACGGTAGGAAGCAACTAATCTGCTTACTCTTATATACCCAAAACATTACCTTCAATGTTAACATTTTTAACATAAAACTGGGCAAAACTATCTGACCAAATCAATTATTTACTCTTGATTATGAAATATTTAATTTCTTTTCCATTTTGTATTCCTCTTCTCATTTTTATTTAATTAATTAAGAATTATGTCTGCTTCTACTAGTTAAAAATTTCTTCGTTTAAATCTCCTAAATATGTCGTCAAAAGCTCTGTTTTACATGGGAAAATTAAATTTAAGAGTTAAAGCAGGGAAATTTTACACTCTCGAGCAAAGAATTTTAATTGTAAAAATCAAATTAAAATTGTGAAAATTTTGAACAAATTTTCCTCTTCTTAAAAATAAACTGCTTTATATTTTGTCAAGGTGTAAAGACTTTTACTTTGTTTACGCAACACAAAAACACTCACACATTTAACAAAACAAGAGGCAAACTCATTTTAATCTGCGCGCTCAGCCATAACGATACGGAAACAACATTTTTGCTTCAAAACACGCACTACGTACGAGCAATCCTGAATGTATGCAACAGAATGTAAGTGAGTGTTGTTTTTGCCAGTAAGTAGAAGTGCGTTTTAACAATAGAAACAGGTTAACCAACAAACAACCAAATAAACAAAAAAAATGTCCTTTTTTTATCAAAACACGAGGAGTCCATATGTCATGTGGCTCGTTTTAAAACAATAAAAAAATATTTCAACGTATGGCCAAAACATTTTTAGCATTTTTTCTATTCGCTGAACTTGCACAAGAACTAAGAAAAAAAAACAAACTTTTTGCTGTAAGCGTTGTAGAGAATTTTTGAAGTAAGTTTTCTTAAGGTATTTTTGTTTTTAAAATATTTGTTTTTTTCCTTGTATTATTTATCATTCTTGTTTGTTTTTTTTTTCAATTTTGTTAAACTGAATGTAACTTATGTCCTTGTTAATGATAAACTGGTTATAATGGTTGTATACTTTAAGTGATGACGGCTGTTACTATCCCATATGTTGGCTAACTGACCGAGTGGCTGGCTGAATGAGTGAGTGAGTGAGTATAACTAACTAAAGAATGAAAATGCTTGTAGCTTGTTGTTGTCTGTTAAAGTCTGTTTGTCATGTTCGACGGTTATAGATACAAACATCATAATGACGAAGATGTTTGCTTCAATATCAAGATGCCCCCACCTGTGTGTGGTCATTTTTGAAATTGTTTATATTCAAGGTATTTTTTTGTTTTTTTCTTTTTTTTTTTTTGTTACTTTAATTTTCGTTTTAAATTTTTTAAATTTGTAAACATATTTTTCCAGTTGTATTCATTCTTTGGAAAAGAGAAAGAAAGGCGGCAATTTGAGACAGACATGTGTGAAGAATTAAATTTTAGTATTCAAATATTTATTCTTTTTTTTATTTATATATTTATATACCCTAAAACGTATACAAAAGTCAAATATTATCGCCTCTGGTCGTACTTTCTTTACTAAACTTTAGCATGTAAGGAGTTACTGTTTTTTATGTTTTTCCTGGAAAACCATTAAATATCCTTTGCAAAATACATTAAGCGGCAAAGTTTTCTTTAAGCTTCTTAAACACGCTATACTTCTTATTCCTCTCAACTGCCCTTAGTGCTTTTTTTTGTAATTTATGCAGTTAAAAGTATAAAATCCTGTATTTAAATCATGCTACAATGATTTTTAAAAATAATGTCGAAATAAAAGAATTTCTGGGTTCTTTTATTGTTGTTAGTTAAATAATCAAAGTGTTTTTATTGTTTAATTTGGTAGTCTAGTGTCTAGCAAGATTTCACTTAAAAACAGTTTTTTCTGCTTTTTATTGCATTCGGTCTGATGAATTCTTGTAACTGTCACACAAGTTGTGTAGAGAAAAAATTTAATTTTTTTTTGTAAATTCGAAACCTTAAATACTTTAGAAAATATTAAATGAAAAATACAAATATTTAAAAAACTTTTTCAAATGTGTCTCGAAAAAATTATTGTAGCAGATTTTGTAGAAATTCCACAAGGCCACAAGGCAACAAAAAAAAACTTTTTCATCCACATGACATTAACTTTTCAACACTTAAAAGTAGACGCCATATCCGCTCTAAGAATAAGTTCGAAAGTACAAAACTAAAGATAACAGGGTGGCATCATTTACGTTTTAAACCGTTTCACGAACTATGGAAACTCATGCTGTTTGTTATAACAGCAAGTATCGGGTGATTTCATAGAGGCATATAGCTTTAAGTTATCAGCTATCAAGTGATTTATATTTGGCTTGGTTTGGCATTTCATTTGCCGTTGATTCGCGTTCACAAATGAATTTTGTTTAGCCAATAAAACTGTCGCATGATAATCCTAAACTGTATGTTGCGACACCGTTAAAGCGACGTACTTCTTTTAAAAACGATGCTGGCCAGCTCGTTACAGTCATTGGTGACCAATATGGTTCCATGATTACTGACTTTTTCATTGATTAATTAAACAATCATGATTTTCACAAGCTCTGGCTTCAACAAGACGGTGTAACATGTCATACAGTTCGTGCCACAATTGATTTATTGCATGAAACGTGTGTTAACCGCATAGTTTTCAAGCCCGTGAAATGGCCTTCAACATCGTAGTATTTAACACCGCTAAAGTGTTTTTCTGTAGGGTTATCTGAAGTTACAAGTCCATTTCGTTAAGCCCGCCACGATTGACCATTTCGAGGACAAAATTTTCCGCATTATTGTCGATATACGGTCACAAATGTTGGAAAGATCTTCGAAAATAAGACCTCCAGATTACAATATTACTTTCAAGCCAGTCGTGGTGGTCATATGCCAGAAGATTGTCTTTCGAATAAAGTAAATTTCACGTCAATTGTATCTTTGTTTTATTCGATTTCAAAGTTCTATACTATAAAAATCCACCCTTCACAATATATGGCCTAATTTCTTAGACTGTTGTAGGCACAAATCAATCAAAAACTTACACGGTATGTGCCCTCTACAAAATCAAGAAAAAAAATATACAAATTTTAAATAAACGAATCTTCCTACAGTGGGCACCTCAATTTTATATACAATGTCTTCTCTTCTAAGCTGTAATAGCAGATCTTTTACACACAAAAGAAATTATTTCCCAAAAAATCTCTAGTAATAAATAAAGTTGAATATAAATTATTATTAATAAATATTTTCTAAAAAAATTATATTTTATACATTTAAATAGGAATACTCATTTATTTTTAACATTGATTTAAAAACAATGATTTAAGTCTTACAAGAATATTTTTTAACCACAAAATAGATTTATATTAAATAATTTGTATATCAACTAGACCACGAAGTTAACAATGTATACAATAGCATAAAAACTCATAGAAATGAACTGCATCTTTAAGATGACTTAAACAAACATGTTTTAAACAAAACAAAATAATAAAATTCGACAAAAACTTTTATAAAATTTAAGTATGACGAAAGAAACAAAAGAATTTATTAAGGATGGAATTTAGTTAAGAAATACATGTGCCTGTATAAACAGGTCTTAAGATAAAGTGCCAGTTTATTGTGGAAAATGGAAAAGTTTACCAAGAGCACGCAAAGCGTCTTAAACATTTATTTTGTTATTGGAAAACAGAAAAAACACAAACAGGCCGAACCTTAGGGAAGAAAAATAAAAACAAGAAACAACGAGTTGAAAATCAATTTTTTTTATATCTGCATGTGGTGTGGTCTGCACGCTTTAATTTTCTGTTGTATGAAGAAAATGAATCTCCACTACATGTTGGCTGCATGTTTGCATGCAACAATAACCACATTGGCCATAAACGTACTCAAACATAAAAAGTAAATACAAACTATTTACGATACAAATGCATTTTAAATATATTTAAATTAATGCGATTTGATAGATAGACGAGTAAGTCAGTCACAATTAAATCATCATTGAAGAAAATTTATTGAAAATACTTTTTTAGTTTTAATTTATCCAAAACTTTCAACAAATTTTGCAAAGTTAAATAAAACAATTAATTTGTTTCAACAAAATTCTTAATAATAATTTATGGTTTTGAAAAACATTACAAATAATTAAAGCTCAAAATATAGCGAACAACAGAAATTAAAGAACAGAATCTTTTTTGGAGTACAACCTAAAAAAAATCTTTAATAAAAGTATTTTTTTTTTAAATGTGGCACTACTTTACCATAGCTGCGTTTAAATTGCATCATTCTTAGATGTGTACTATTATTATTATTATTTCAAGAGATTCAAATGCAACAGATGTTTTTGTTGCAAAGAGAGAGGAAAATAATAATATTAATAATTAACTTCAGTAACAAATTACGAAATGCTCACTTTGTAGTGTTCTATAACACAAACGTGCTTTTTTGTTGTACAAAAAAAAAAATAATAATTAGAAAACACTGACCAGGAAATTTTAAAAACAAAATAGGAAAGAACCAAACAAAGCGTGTCAAATGCTTAAAAATAGATTACAACAACCAAAAATCAAAATTTCTAGACACAACAAATGACAGATGTTTAATAAAAAAAAAAAAATAAAAAAGAAAAAAAAACAAAAAACAAGTTTATGGTTAAGTACACTTAGCAAGAAAGAGAGCTATATTCTTTTAATTTTAGAATGAGTCAGATGTTTGGTTGAGTGTGATATGGGGAAATAAATAAATTAGAAAATCTCTGACGGAGGGTTCAAACACAACAATCAGGATGAAATCTTTTTTGTGCCGCTCTTCAATTCGAACAAGCAAAATGAATGCTAAATGAAGTTTTTGTTTACTTTTTTTTTGGATTTTTCAGAGGGTTGCAGACAAGGTATCATGAAAATAATAAAATGTACCTCTGTCGTGTGTAATATTTTTATCATGCACTTAGTTGTGGCGTAGAAAAAATTAAAATTAAAAAAATAAAGGTTTATAACTAAAAATTGTTCCTTCTCTAATTGGAGTAGAACCACGAACACAATCAAAAAGAGCTGAAAAGGATCCTAAAAGTAGATCCTGGAAATACTGGGTAGAAAATAAGAACTTAAAATTTCTTTTTGTGTATTAATTAAAAATAAAATATTAGTTCTTAATTTAAAATATGTAAAATTTAATAAACAAATTTATTACACCAATGTGCAGGTTAATTTTTCAAAACTATTCCATTTGCCTTTAACCTTTTTATTGCTTCTTTCCTTAATTTTCCATTTAACAATTTGAACAAATTTAAACAAGGAAAAACCAACAGTTCTCAATTATTTACACTCCAATGAATTCAAGTTGCAGAGTACAGAAGAGCGAGCACGCCTTTGAATAAGCCCCGCACCGGCAAGTAGTAAATATACCGCTCAAAAATTATTACTCTAACGCAAACAGAAAAAGCAACAGCTGCTTCTACAATTAAAACAAGAAATAAACAAACAAAAAAACTTAAACGATTGTTGTAGAAGTACTTTCATAAACATTTCAAAAATTTTAACAAACGTGTTAAAGCAAATAATATCATGATAAAAAATTGGAAAAAAAATACATGCAAACAAAAAACAAAGTATTTTAAAATGCAACAGGTAACTAACTGTGGATCTGTGATTCGTGATTCGATTAGTGAAAAAGCTTATTCAATCTGTTTCTTAATGAGGAAAAGAAATGCTTGAATATGATGACGGTCACGCTGTTATTGCGCTTTCGTAAAAATATTTACAGCTTATTTATCCGAATTCCAAGAGTAGTGGTATCGCACGTAGGTAAATTCGATGGACCACCGAAATATGGCACAATTTTTATTATTATTTTATTATAACTAGAGATACAGTTTTATATCATTTAATGTATATTTGAAATGACTGCCAACACTAGATTTGGTTAAATAAATAATTAGATTTTATCCCATCACAATATTTGAAGTAATAATAAATTAAAAATATCATGGATTTTGATATCTACATATAAAGTTATGTAATAACTAAGAAATTAAAACAAAATAATTAAATCAGTTATGCCATATTCACAAGGACAGCAAACATCGAGGTTCGTTCTCGCATTTGTGGTTAGCGACCGAATCATAATTGAAATAACATGGTTCGCCTTACAAAAATTCGAAAGCGAATCATGTAGTTTCATTTTGAACCAGTATAAAATACAGCCTGCTCTAATTTTAAAAACAAGTTATAGTTTGTTTTTCTGTATTATTAAAAAAAAAACGTAATTTATTTTTAATGGATCGATGGTTTAAGGCTCGTGTCGGTCGGATATACCTGAACCCTCATTGCTTCTTCAACTGGTTTAGCCAGGATTGTTAACGGACGAATCAAAAGCAGTAAGACGAAAATTACGGTCTATTTTACGAAATGGGGCCTTAATTTAAACATTAGTAAAACTGTGTCTGTGATGATTAAAGGTAGAAGTACATTTACAAGAACTATTGGTCATACATACCGTGCTTAATGATGGGGCGGGACATGATTAGAGTATCGGACAGAATAAGATTCCATTCCTTCCATGCAAATTTTAAATATTATCGGCACATTGGTGCGATCATAGCGAATATACTTCTCATACCAGGGTGTTTTAAAACGTAGGGTCGGTCTTAACAAGAAAATACGCTTTTTGATGTACCGACGATCATTCTAACGCCTTTTTAGTTTGAAATTTCTTCAAGTCAGATGGAAAGGCTTACGGTATCTTGATTTGATCTTGGACCATCTGATTGGGTTGATTTTGGTGGCATCAATGTGTTTATGATCGGAAATTCTTGGAAGGTATTTGTTCTGATTTTGAGACCATTAAGGTCCGGCATTATTTCTCTTCTATGAACTTATTGGCCCTTAACGATGGCAGTCTGGTTTTCGATAGTGCAAACCTACTTTTTTATCATAGAAGGATTAAAACCGTCCATAATCAATACAGTATAAAATACCTGTCAATAGTTGAAATTTTGTTTGTATTATATAAATTCTATTTTTTTTTGTTGTTCTTCTTTTTTCCTCTTTATATCTTTTAATTGTTGTTAGTTTCTAGTTTGTAAGTCTAAATCTAATTGTTTCAATTTTTTATTACTTTTTTTTGGTGATTTCTGAAAACGTTTTATATTATTATTTTTTTAAATGTTCCATATTAGAACTATAATTTCGTTTTTCGTTTTAATCGAGCAATCCTTAACATGTATTAGTACGTAAGGAATTTATTATTAATGTTGGAGCTTAAGAGTTATGTTATGTTTTTATAACGTTTTGGGAAATAAATGTCAAATCATCCAATAAAGAGTGTTGTAATGTGCGACATGTCTGAAAAACTAACATTTTTAGACGATTCTACATGAAGGTTCCTAGTATTATCGGATTAGCAGGAGGTGTGTGTGTGTGCAACTTCTAAAGCCGCTGCAGATTCTGGGGCCTGATTCTGAGAGTCGATAGCGAAATAATTGCGTATCACAATTAATTCCGATAGTTCGCAATTTTCTAATTCTATGAGTCGAAACGTAACGAATCGTTTTGTGTTTCAGTGTTGTAAAACGGAAGCAAGAACAAATTTACCCACACTGTAAATTAACATAAACAAGAAACATATGTTTCGTGAAAAATAGAAAAAAATTATATACAAAATTTTTAAAAACATATAGCAATTGATTAATGGATCCAAGTTTGTTTTGTTTTTCCTCTTCTTCGGATGAAGAAGAGTGTAATTTAACACGCATTAGAAAACAAATCCGCATAAGAAGTAATCTCTTAACATTGGCAGACTCAGAGTATTTAAAATATTATATCTTAATAAAAATGTTGATTCTTTCTTTTTTACAGATTTGTAAAGCGATTCCGACTAACGAAAGAAGCCTTCAATTATGTTCTAAATGAAATACAATTCAACAATAAACAATTTAACTTTTATTAACATGCTTCCTCTTGATTTGTTCTTAAAAAAAGAGATAAAACAAAAATACCTTATTAAAACTGCGTGTTCTTATGCTTTTGTTATTATGCGCCATTTATTAAAATATGATGCAAAAAATTTAAATCTTATTATTTATAAATCTTTTTTTATGCGATTTCTGGTTCATTTTTAAACATTATTTAGGTTTTATTATTTCTGTTTGTTTTGTTTTTTTTTGGCGCTAAACGTTTTGCGATAGCTTATTTGCTATCGAGAAAAATAGCGAAGGCTCACGTTCTATAGCTAGATAGTTATCGATTCATAGAATACGTAATTCCGATACACTTTAAGCGATATCGACTGACAGAATACCAAAAGCACTAAATTTCGATTATACGACTATAATTCCGAACGGTATCGACTCTTAGAATCAGGCCCCTGAATATTGTGAAATTATCACGAAATTCCGAAAGATTGTGTTGGAGAAATGTGAATTTTTAAGTTATAAAAAATTTGTTTCTTTTATAGGAGAAATTTTTTTTGAGAAACTGATTGACAAATTGCACATGATGTCTATTTCAAAAACAATTTTCGCATGAAGCACTTTTCATACGAAAAGTGCAATTTGCTGGCACTTTAAGATAGCACGTGTAAATAATTTTCATAAAATTATGAACAAAATATATTTTTTTATGCACTTTGAAGAAACAGAATTTCCGCGAAATATAATGTACATATATTACGTATGTAAGTCAAAACGAAACAAAAGTAGTCGTATGAACACTACGGCTTGCTATTGTAATTCAGAGAACGAACCAAGATCATGGTTCATTTGCCGTGTGAACCAAGCTTTGCAGTATCAAAATAAATATTTCAAAAACTTAATTGAACTTTTTCGGATAAGCATTACTTAATATACGTTTAAAAATTAAGAATATTTGCTTTTCAAAATTCATTTTTTCAAATTACAACTGATCTACATTCTTTCACTTACTAACTTAACATATAATAAATTTAATTAAATTTATTTCATAATATCCGGCACCAGTTTCATCAAGTTTCATTTTAAATTCGTTTAAGTATAATCAAATAACACGGGTCAGCAAAAAGTCAACCGAAAAATAAAATCCAATATTTTCTAATTTATTCAATAAAAAAGTCAACCAACCACGAGATGGCGTGCAAAAAACTCTACAGTACGTAACAAATATAATCGTAATGAAGCAAAAACCAAAAAAAAAAACAAATGTCAAATAGTATTAAAAAGACCGTAAATCGTAAAATAAAAAAAAATTTTAAAAAAATTTACGAAATTTACTTTAATAAATTTTGACAGAAAATCACAAGAAGGTGACGATAAACAACCAAACAAGAATCATCAATAAAAATGATTAAAGAGGGAATGGCGGACGATCTGCTTTAAACAGGGGGTAAATGTTGAAACAACACACCTGCCTCGTTAGCCTGCCTTTAAAAAAAAAAGAATCACAAACTTACAAAAATTTATATTGAATGAAAAAGAGAAGGGAAGAAAAAATGTTAATATTAAGTTTATATTAAACAATGAAGAATAAAAAAAAAAGAGATTTACAAATAAAAATGTAAAATTTACAAACGGTTTAATATAAAAAATATATTAATCTAAAGCTAACATCTACCGTATTCAACTGAACAAGAAGTATTTTAAACAAACTGTACACGTCATTGTTATTTGCCCTGATTAATGGATATTGGAAAACACACATAGCCATGTACACGCGCTTGTACACGAGATTTTTAGAGACTTGTCAGAATAACCCCAAACACCGCAATCTCTATTGAGGGAAAGAATTAGGACCCTCTTTAAATTTAGAGCTTAATCGAATTTATAAACTCTTTAAAAAGATTTTTTAAAGGCTTTTATCGTACTTTAGAGAACAGACAAGAGAAATAAATAACAATAAAATAGCAGCATGCATAATAAAGTGTTATACGTTGATACGCAAAAAAAGGGAACTTAATTTTGTGGTTGTAAATTTCAGTTGAACCTCTACTTAAAAACCCAAAATCCTTTAGGGGTTAAATACGAAAGAAGAAACACGAACTCAAATTAAACATAAATTAAACTCAACCTCTTTTGGTTTTTGATAAATTTTAATTATGACTAAAGACAAAAGCCAAAACTAAAGAAAAGAGAGTTGTGTGCGAAAAAAAAAACAAGAATAAAATTGCAAAATACTTTTTGGTTTTTGTCTCTCGTAAAGGTGTGTGACCTGTAAACTTCACAAAACAAAATAAAAAAAAAACAAATTATCTAAATAAATAAAAAAAGTTTGCAAAATATAAACACAGTTTCAGAGGGGCCTTAATTCATTTGGTTTAACTGATTGCGATGGGAAAGTGTTTTGAATGAGGAAAGACAGACAAAACAAAGCAGGCACGTGTATATGTTCTCAAAAAACTTATAACCTTTGGCCAGGCCACACACATTATGCATGACAAGAAAAAAATGATTATTATATTTTTGCATAAAATCATTAAATGCTGCTCCCTTTTTGTTGAAAAGCAAAAATTATTTTCACCTTCTGAATGTTTTATTTTTTTATTAAGTTTTTATTTAATTTTCATATAACCAAAAGACCATGAGCTAATTACTACACCTATTTCATAGTTTTTGTTACTTTGTTTTTATTTCAGCTTAATTATATTGACAAGAAGTAAACAAAAAGTTTTATAAAAATTGTTAAAGTTTGTTAAAAAAAAGTTTCCACACACAACAAAATTTCAGTTAAAAAAAAATTTAGTTAGTTATTCGAGGTGGTAAAAAGGGTTGTTGTTGTTGTTGCTATTTTATAATAAATATTAAAAGTATGAAAAAATTTATATGAATCAGTTTCACAAAAAATATCTTAGGTACTAAAGGACGCCACTACCAAAACGCTACGGCTAATAGTTATACATGCATATAATTGAAAAACATACTTGTAATAAGATTCCTGTCAAAATGCATTTAGAAACAATATACTGCAATCAATTCGGGTAATTATTTCTGTCTGTCGAGGGACTATTTCTAGACTTAAAAACCTGAAAGAGAGAAAGCTGAAAACAACTTACGCAAGGATAAAACAGCCGATGTCCTTATTTAACTGTTACCTGCTACAGACTAAACTGGACTAGGATGCAGTAAAAACTTAAAGCACTTAAACTTCAATAAAGAAGTTAAAACTATTGTCACAGCTGTTATTTTTTCAGCACTTTACCTTAGCTATATGTGTAATTTTTGGCACACCCTCTATTAGTTTACGAATTATTTTTATTGTTAAATATTTATTTTTCAAACTGATTAATAAGAACACATTAAAAAAATATACATGAGTGGTGTTAAATACGCCACCCATAAATGAAAATATTTAACACTTAATAATTTTGTAAACACTCAGTTATTATTGGATACATGTACGAGCACATATATACATACATACGTCTAGAAGAGACAAACATTAAACGTTAATAGATATATTTTTCATTCTATTCGTATGAATGAATAAAAAAAATTGAATAATTCTACTTTTGAGTAGACGCATTTGTGCTGCTTGCTACCTTGAGAAAATTATTGATTTTGTTTATTATCTTATCAAAAGAATGTTTATGATGTTTTAAATCAACATTAATAATGAAAACAATAAATATTAACAAAACAATTGTTATTAATGTTCTCTTTCGTTGCTGACTATTTTTCTTGCCTCTCTTGTCCCCTTGTAATTTAGAGCAGAGAAGTAATTGGATGTGTCCTAGTTTATTAGTATATACTCCTCCTATTGATAGCAAACGAAAGTATGTAGAAAACAAATAAATGATAAAAAAAAGTGTTAATGTGAAAAATGTTAAATCAATAAATTGACTCATAATATAAAATATTAAAAGGAAAAAAAATACAGTGATCACAATTATGTTTCTTTTTTTATTTGTATTTAATTAGAGCATAATACAGTACATACGAGTACACATTAAAATTCACGAGTAAGTATAAATTTTATTTATTGTATGTATATTGTCTTGCTGTGGGAACCACCTAAGTGACTACAGCTACACTGTAGCCCTTTTAGCCACTATGCATCAGTTTAGCTGTCACCTTTAAGGCACTTGTATGTGTTTACTTTTGAAACTGTCTAACCGATATTTTATGCTCATTTAATTAGCAACACTGATACCACTTAAATTAATTTTAAAAAATATTTATATGTAAGCCAATGTAGATTTTCATAGGAAAACTGATCGCTCGCCGATATAAACTAAACTCAAGTGAAGCGTGATTTGATTTACATCTGCACCGACTATATAGTCATAATCATATGGTGGTCAAACCACTTGGTTGATTGACGAATACGTATATCCCCCGGTAACTTTTAGTAGCAATTTCGAAAGCCCGAAGTAGGCCGCAACCTTCACTCCTTGCTAAAGAGTTGGAGACTTTCCAACTCCTGGTCCAGAACGCATGAAGCTCTTTTTTATCAAGAACACGACAGCATTCATACTCACTGGACCTGAACCATTCATTGTGTTAATTTGAATGATTCGACCCACAAACTCTCACGAGGGTCCGAAACCACAACCACCACGATACTCCCATATAGGGGCCAACCTCAATAACCAGTCAGAGCACATCATTGTCTAAAGAGAACAAATAGTGTACTCTGGGGCAACTGATTCCCGTGGAAATATGTGGATTGTCCAGGTGACTCCTACTAGCCTTTGAGGGGCTTGGGCTCCCTTTTACCCCGCAAGACACCAGTCTAAATGGAATAGTAGGTTCCAAAAAGACTATAATGTGCCCCCGGGGGGAAAACTCAAGTGAATAAACGATGGCGTTAAATCAATATTAGAATTGCGATTAATAAATACGCAAGTGGTGTTTAGTCCGAAGAATTTAACTTGGCATTAAGCTATCACAAATTTGTGGTGAGATTTTAAAGGGTTTTGACAATGACGGCAACAAAATGTGTTTTACATAGATAGTTCCATAGCTCTATACCTTAAGTTGGTAACCCTTTTTATACTGGAGACCATTTTGCCAGCTAATTGGGTTCTTTTTAAAATACCCCATTCTGATTACATAAGCCAATTTTGATTCGCGATGAAGCTCACTTTTTTTTTAATCGATACGTGAATAAGCTAAAATAACGTATTTGGTGTGATATTAATCGTCAAGTGTATACTGAAAGACCGTTATATCCAGAAAAACTGACAGTTTGGGGTGTTTTATGGATTGGTGAATAATTTGTCCGCACTTTTTTAAATGCCAGGTAGAACGTTACAGTCAATGATGGTCGCTATAGAGCCATGATTACTGATTTCTTTGTTCATCAATTGAACAGCCAAGGTATGCAGGAGCTGTGATTTCAACAAGATGGCACATGTCACAGTAAACTGGTTACAAGGTATATGAGATAAAAAACAGTGATCCTATTTTTCAGATACACGACTTCGTTTGGTAAATGCTAAATGCCTCTAAAACTATCAATTTTAGAAAAAAAATTATTAAACTCCTAATAAATAAGAATAAAATTTCCTATCAAATAAGACTAGTTATATTCTAAAAAAAAAAATTTAAGGATTTTAAGGATGAAAAACTAGCATTTTTTTGGAAAACCGCTGTTTTTCTCAACTTTAACCTCAATGCCGCACGTTTTAATGTTGTCAGATTTAGCTGATACTTTGCCAATCTCATTTTCTAGCTAAATGGCACATTTTAGAGGTGTGAGCCGCTGGAAAATTTAATTTTTGTAACTAACCTAATGTCACACAGTTAGTGACACAATTTATTGAAGGAAAAGTTGGGTAACCGTAAAGGACATGCGAAATGGAGATCGTGTGATTTAATGGCGCTATACTCTTTTCTGTGGGGATATGTGAAGTCGCTAACCTACGCCGATAAGCCTGAAACGATTGACCACATGGAGGTCAATATACACCTCATTATTGCCGATATACGGTCACGACTGTTAGAAAAACTGTGATTAGATTACCTCCAGACCAGCAGTGACGGTCGTATGCAAAAAGACAATCTTTCGAATAAAGAAAATTTCATGTCAATTTAAAAAAGTTTATCTTTTTAATTTAATTCTGCCCTAACTTGTACCATTTTTTTAGGTACAATATCTGTTCGTTTGGTCGTAAACGTAATAACTTTAAAGGAATTTTTTTCACACATTGTATTGTTATGGCCGCAACAACAACATATAGGAATACGAAGTTAAAAAGTACAGCGAATTCCTATTCAGACACGCTTAAAAATAAAGTTAAAAATTATTTTTGTTTTTATTCTGGTATGAAATAGATATCCATAAATTTAAAAATCAATTATTTTAATTTGTTTTCGCTTCTAAAAAGTATGAAAACAATTTTTTTTTATTTTTTTTTATACTTTATGTTTTAAAAACGATCGAAATTTATCAAAAACAACTAAAATATTAAAATATAATCTAAAGGTTGGCCCATACATAATACGACACCCTTTGCGTATGAGTTCAGCTTGCAATTGGATGCATCGAAATGGAGCAAGTTATGCTCCATAATTAAAGGAACGCAGTTAAAATACTCGCTCATCAGCAATACAAAAAAAAAATTACAAAAATATTTCTGTGCTTTTGATTTAGAGAAAGAGAGTTAAATTCGGATAGAGTTGGAGTTTATGTTTTTACTATTATTTATTCATTAATAATTTATTTTGTGAAAATGTTCAACAAACACAAAGGCATGCACAGACAGGTGAAACTTATAAACAGCAAATCAATAAATTGCTCTATTCAGTTAATTATTTATTTATTTACAACTACAATAAATATTTTTTATATGAATTTTTACGTTACGTCTGTGCGTAATCGTTGTGTTGCACAGCATTTCAAATTACTCTCTTCTTGAAACTTTATTCATTTTATTTTCTAAAATGTTCTTTGCCAGGATAGTTTTATGTGAAAAAAATTTGATAAAAAAAGCTTCCAAAGGGCAAACAGCCAATAAAATTAACAGCAAAACATATAGGCACTGCCTGTCTTTCCATATAAAACATAAATAATAAAAAAAGGTATGTTAAACGTTAGTGAAATGTTTTTTTGGACAAAATTATTGTAGCATTTAATTACTGAAGTAGCAGTTGTTTTTTGTTATTTCAGTGTTATATTTAAAAAAGTTTCCATGTTAAAGTGGAAGGCAACAAACATTGTTTAGTCCAACTACAAATGTGCTGTGGATATAAAAAGTGTGTGTAAAAAATTTTAATACAAAATACCGTTTTATAAATAAAACAGTTTTAACTTTAAGGATTATTTTTCTGTCACCTAGAATTGAACCTGAAGTGTTCTATCCACACCAAGCTTCAAAAATTTACAACGATGTCATAATCTGATTTAATTTTCGGAGAATTGTTCCGAATGCATTCGATTGCCAAAACTTTGTAAATACTTACAATATAATTTAACACCAGGATGCTTTCTTTGTTTTAGACTTATCTTTGTTTAGAAAAAAAAGGAAATGAAATATTCTTTAACTATGATTTCAGGTTTCCTTTCAATCTTTGTTGAATCTAGGACGATTGCCTTACCGCAGGTTTAAATAGGTTAGTGACAAGTAATTTCGTGATAAGATTTACATCTGCATCTGGCCGTAAGCCCTAATCAGATGGTGGTCAAACCACTGGGAATGAAAAGCAACGTCATTCACGCCCTAGGAAGCCGAGGACTAATTCTAGCAACAGGTCTTTCCAAGTTGCAATTTCAGCGGTTCGAAAGCAAACCACTACTTCTTGTTGAAGAGCTGGAGACTATCCAACTCCTGCCCAGAACACATGACTAACATGCTCCCAGTGAGCATGTTAGATCTAGATCATTCATCCGTTGGTGTGATCAAAGGCGAGATAATCCTGACCACCATAAATTAATTCATGCTGGGGCCGCAAAACCACAACCACCACGATACTTCCGAAGGCTAATAACCTCAATAATCAGTCAGAGAAACAGCTAAAAGTCTAAAGAGACAATTAGCGGAAACTCTGGGGCTTACTGATTCCCGTGGAAATAACGTGGAACTTCCAGTTGACTCCCTGCTTGCCTTCAGGGGACTAGGCTCCTTTATACCCCCAGCAGCACAGGTCTAGATAGTCAAGTATTCTATAAAGACCGGTAAATGTGCCCCCGGGGGGGAGTGACAAGTAATAATTTCACTTTCACTAATTAAATACAGTAGACGTGTAATAGACAAATATATTTGCGGAACATAAGAAATATGACAAATACGCAACTGCTTTTTTTTCTGCCAAAAATTCGTTAAGTATTACGACTCAATTTTTAAAGATGCTACTGACATAGTTCACATTTTGGTTTAAGATGAACAAACTAAAATTAAATGAGAAAAAGATTAAAATGCTAGAGAGAAATATAAATAGCGGAATAGCGTTTAAAATTAATGATGAAATTATAGCAAAAGTTGAAAGTATAAAATATATGGGATTTGTAAGCGATCGAGAAATGAAGTTTAAGCATCACATGGAACACATATGTAGGAAAATTGGTTTTTCAGGAGAATCAGGAATAAAGTGTCTACAATGACAGAGTGTATATTTACAATGCGATGATAAACCATGACTTTGAATAAGGATCGATATAATATATACATGCTGCAACGAATCATAATTGGAAACACTACAAAGGTTACAGAACAGAGCAATGGGGATTATATTAAAATGCAGCATATTTCGGTGAAATATAATTATATGGACTACGGAATACAGAAGACTTGAAGTTAAGGAAGGCGAGTACAACAATAGCGCAGAGATCTCACTTTCACAAGGGCTTGAAACTATTTGATACACTAACAAATGACATGATAACGGAGCGGACTTATATTGTATTTAAGACAAGATGTTTAGATTTTGCGAAGAACAATGGTAGAATTTATTATAGACTTTATAATTTTGAAATTTATTATTGTATAAATGTATTCTAAAGTATTATAAATACTAAGAAAATAAATATAAAACAAAAATAAAAACATTTTTATATATAATAGTTATAGTTTTTTGACCTTTTTAATATTTTTAGTAGTTAATTATAAAGCACTAGGTCAATTTAATAAAAAAATTTTTAAAAAACTTTTATTTTTTATTATTTTTTCGTTGGCATCCAACCAACGGTGTGGCGAAATATCGAAAAAATAATAAAAAATAAAAGTTTTTTAAAAAATTTTTTATTAAATTGACCTAGTGCTTTATAATTAACTATTAAAAACATTTTTTCATAATTCGATACGTCGATACACTTACACTATAAGGAAATGACTCCGATAATTTTCGACTGCAAATTTTGGAAAAAGTTTATTTATAATCACCACAACGGCAAAACTACAAAAAGATATTTATGTATTTACATAAATATGGATAAGTTGTCGATAAAAGATCGTTGATTGACAATTAATGACTTATGTATCACAGTTACGTGACTTATGTCATGCTGCAAAATTTCTCAAAACATAGCTTGAACATTAACCACAAATGCCGTAAAGTTCATCAAGGAGAACAAAATTGGTGAGAAGTCCCATTGGACATTTTTATTTGAATATTTATGAACTTTCTTACATTGCCTGTCTTGTTAAAGAGAAAACTATAATTGGATTTTACATGTTGTTTCCAGCTTAAATAAATATTAGACACTTCTACAATTAAAGCCTTAAACAAACTACATAAGGAATATGTGTTTGCTATGCCTTAGAAAATGTTTAACGAATCTAAGTCGCATTTTGGTTTTTCCAAAAATTATTCATTACTAAAAATTTTATACAAATTAGAAACATAGATTATGAACACAAACTTCTGTGACAAACTGTGTGCAATATGAATTTTAAACTTTTTGTACAACTCATGAGAGCTCGTATTTTTTACGGATTCTATGTAAAATTTCTTCATTCGGTTTTGGTTTTTCTTTTGCATTCGTATTCGTATTGTAGCAGTTAATGTTTTTGTTATTTTTGTACGAGTGAAATGAAGTAAAATAGAGAAGGTAAGTTTTTTTTGGGTTTAAGCAGGTGCCAGCCACTATAATATTTAAGCCAGTGTTGCCTATTTTTTTTTTTATTTATATAGTATTTTACATTAACAGTATAACAGATTCGGAAATAGATTGCTTGGGCTTGTTTCTTCAATGCACACACTATCATCTTAAACTCCAAAAATATAATTTGTAAGAATTTTTGATAAGAAACTACAGAATGACAGATGTTTCAAAAAATTATTTAATCCTTAATATCTAAAATACACTATGTAAAAATAAAGTTTAAGAAACAAAAACCAAATAGTATTTATAATATTCAAGTGTGCCTGTAGTAGAGACAGACTACATATTTGTCATACGATACTTTGAAAGAACGAGGCGCGTTACTTAAACAAAATGTTGTATTTCCTTTTTAATGTTTTTATTTTTTCCTTTTATTTTTTTTTTGGTTTTTGCTAAAAATTTTCCCAACAAGTGTTGAAACTAGTAACGAAAAAAAAATAACGGTTATTAAGAGGAGCGAGCATCTGTCACAAAATAAAAATTAGTTGTGTAGTTTCTTTTTAACGAAAACATCACAATTCACACTTAATAAAATGAAAATGACGTGTACAGTATTCTTCCTCTGTTGACGCCATTTCAAACATGAAATAAAGATTTAGATAACTGGGCATCAATTAAAATGACTGCTTTCAAAATACAACAAATTAAAATCTACCAACAAAGAATTTCAATGACTGATGTAATTATTCAATTGTCTTTGATTAAGTGCGCAAAACATTTATTTACTCATATTTTATTAGAATTATTAGATTTAAGTTTGTTTTCTTCTCGTACACGACTAATCACCATTCAACCAGGCCATTTTTTTGTTTTTAATAAAAAGTATTTAAATATTTTTACATCTGTTTACTATTTGCAATTTAGATAGGAGGGGATAAGACAAATAGAAAAAAAGAAAGAGAATGTTTTCATTTAAAAACGGATATTGCAATTTAAAAACCATTTAAACACTGTTTTTCAATGGGTTTTCAGTGTGGAAATGAGTTGTCATGTGAAAAATGTATTCATTCATTTATTAAGCATCCGTACAATTTACTTTCATATTTGGACAATCAATATTAAAATAATACCGACTATTTTTAGTTTGAGTGATTAGTGAAAAATAAGTATAAGTATAAACAAAAAGAAAGTATTTATTTTATTGAATCAACTATTTCTAGAATAATATAATAATTGAAAGAAAGAAGTATGTTTTTATACAAAATAAAGTAAAGATAATTAGACAACTTTCTATACGAAACTTGTTTTATTTCTTACTTGTATTTAAACAACACCAAAGAAAACAATCAAAGCAAGAATTGTCAAAAGTCAAGTGGGACTAAACACATAGAAAATTAAAGAAAGAAAACATCCCCAATAGCGACCGAAAGCTTGATTTTAAATCAAATTTTTTATAGACAACGCTAACAACACTAATTATAAAAACTCTCAATTGATGACGGATCGTTAACAGTGAATATTGTAAGTTATTAAATTTCGCAAAAATCTAAAACACTATAATTTTAATTAATTTAATTTCAAAGAATTTTAGTAAGATAATAATAATAAAAATTAAAAAAATGGACGAATTTTATGAGTCCAGTTAAATACTTTCATTTTTGCAAATATAGCATGGGATAAATTTCTTAAACATACAAATTGTATAGTAACTTATTCTTTATAACAAATATGATCACCGCGACAGAACCTTCCGATCGCGCAGAAACAAACCTCTAAAATTAAATTTAAATTTAATTTTTTTAAATTTTTAATACGACGACAATTTATTTCTCCCTCTTGTGATGAGTTCTGTGAGGGATTCTTATACTTCGGCTTCAGAGAATCATATCTATTGTTGTACTAGTAAACTAAACAATTTGAAGTTGAAATTATTTTTATAAGACGTAGAATTATTTTCCAATAGCTTTAATTTCTAAGATCGAAGGGCTTTACTGCACTGATTGTATTTGCTAAGCAAAAAATTATTGCATGCTATAGTTTGTGTAGACCGTGACAGTTTTTGGTTATTAAAAACAGCGACTTTTCAATAATTTGTTAATTACACAAATAACAAATTAAAAATCAATTCTTAAATATCTAAAAAGCAAAAGAATTAAAATCCAAAATTATTGCTTTCCTTCTATATTTTTAGATTTTAAAAAACATCAGCATTGTTTTTTATACAAACAATAAATTGCAAAACCTATGTTTTATACTTCAAAAACAAACAAACGAAAAATATAAAATTAATATTTTTTTTCAATGAATTTCACATTGATGTGGAATTATTTCTGAAGGTGGAGCAAATTAGCGGTACAATAAGTAATTCATATGTTTAAAATCAATAACAATAATAATTTAATTTATTTTTCAGAAAAACACAAGCACATTTACAACAAACAAATAAAATAATATTGTAAACATAAAAACATAAAAAATTTTACTTGGTTAAAAAAAAGAAGCTAAAAATAAAACTTAAAACCCTTAAAAAAATTATTTTTTTTAATTATTCCAATTAATTATTTGTTGATAGAGGCGCTTTGCATTTACGGTAAATAAATTATTTTTGCCATGTCGGTGTTTTTTCGCATACTCTTTGCTACGAGAGACGGAGAGACTGAGAGTTTTTTTAATTGTTATTGGTTTTATTGTTTCAAAAACATTTGCTTTTTTCTGTTTATAAATTAAATTCTTACAAAATGCTTACAACCTGATTGGAAGAATTGATTTTCAAGTTTAAATGACAAATCATTTAAAAATTCAATGGTATTGAAATTTAATTTAAAAGAAAGAAAAGACAACATTCTGACGTCATTGACTACCGAACAGTGGGTGTGATTTTATAAAAAAAAATAAAACCGTTATGTTATGTAAATAAAATGAAAGAAACAAAAATATTATATATTAAAAAATTTATTTAATTATGGTAATACTTTAAAAAATTTATTTTACGAAACAATTCTTTGAAGTCAATGCGCAATTCCTTGATGAGTAATCAACTGATTAAAGAACCTCTTCTTCCACGTTTTAGAATGAGAGGAAAAAACGAAAAGAAGTTACTAAAATTATTACTTAATTAATTAACTTTTTTTTAATTATTTACGTTTTTTTCTTATATTTTATAGCATTAAAAGAAAACATTTCTTTTTAATTCTTTTTTTAATATTTATAAGAAGGTGTGTCTACATTTTCCAATTATTTAGAAGAAAAACTTCAAACTTTGTACTACTGCCAGAATATTCCGAAAGTAACAGTTTGTGGTAAAAATATCGACTCTAAACCATATTTTCGAAATCTACATTTATTTTTATTATTGCTATTATTTTCTATATTTGCGCAAGTCCCCCATAGTGTTTTTGAATTGCAAAAAGTATGGCAGACAGTTTTACTCTTTTATCACTGGATATTGCCAGAATCTCTTAATTTAAATATAAAACATAAACCAAGAAGTTTTATTGCATATTACACATTTCATATTTCTGTTTAAAGATTTAAAGGTGAAATTTAATTTTATACAAGTTTGTTAAAATTATATTTAATCAATTCACATTTTAAAATATTAACTAATTTTTGCATAACAATGAGACAATCGTAAATTAATCAAAGTTAGTATTATTTAACTCTTATGTTACTCCACAAATAAAATTATTAATATTAAATCAATTTTTTAAATTGGTTTTTCTAAAGTTCTTATGAAAATATAATTTTTTTCAACATTTAAAAGAAATACAAATAAAATAAGAAAAAATAAAAACTACTCTCACTAGAAAACTTTGTGAAGAGTTAGTTCCTTTCATTTCCCCATATTTGTGGGGTGCAACTGCAAGCCGCAGAAAAAAAAATCTAAACTTACTTGTGGTCAAATAAGAATTCGAAGACACATAAATACCATCGTGTCTTCTGTAGGTATTCCTTTGCAATATAAAAAATAAATAAATAAAGTAAACCACAAAAAGTTGTGTCAAGGAGTAAGTAAAAACCAAATAAATTCATATAAAAATATGAAGAAAAAGCGATATAAACTTTAAACCAAAAGAACTGAAAACTCATACTCGCACAAATAGAAAAAAACTAAACATAATACACACTTTAGAAAAATAAAATAAAAAAAAATAAACTATGACTTGCTGAAAAACTAAAGCAAAAGTTTTTTTTTTGTTTTGTTTTTTTTATTTTGTTAGAAATAAAATAAAATAAAATACAATACAACAAGAAAAAGTATAACAATTGTTTGTATATTGAGTTACTTGCCAAGTAGGGAGTGTAACAAATACAACAAACTCTTTAAGATGAACATTAAGGTTGCAAAATAAAAAGACTTTTTTTTAGGTAAAATTTTAAAAAACCCTGCAGTTGCTATGAAAAGCACGTGAATTGATTTCCGTAAGGGTCAAAAAATCAATAGAAATCTTCATTTTAATAATAAAGAAAACAATAGCACAGTTCCTACAACAAAGGAATAAAATGAGCCTACAAAATGAAACAATAAATAATAATATCGTCCCAAAAATTAAATATCAAGCGTTTGACATGGCCTTGATAACATTGGGAAAGCAAAAGTGTTATTTGATCGATATAACTATTATAGCTTTATTTAATTAAAATATGTACAAGTAAAACAAATTCAAAAAAATAGTAAAATACGATGGCAAATCGTTAAGTTATAAAAGACTACCAGCATCTTCTGAAAAGTTTCAAGTTGCTAAAGGCTCTATTTTGGAGACAAACAGTCAGTTTGTTGAAGTGAAATATTTATTGAAAGAAAAAATTATGCAGTTAGACATATCAAAGGTTAGTCTGAGGAAGTCTGAAGCACATCAAGATCGATCAACATTAGAACTTGTTAGTCACTTGCCAAACATACTCAATTATTTTAATTTAACGACGAAAAATATATGGACAAGCTGAAGAAAGAGAAGATAGAAAGTCGAGAGTAGTAAAAAAATATTTTTTCTCTCGCTTGGTATTCGACTTAGTGGTCCGTTCAGCTTAATTAATAATCTCCTTATTTCAGGTTTGAAAAAATTCACTAAGTGCAGACTGAATACAAACTTTCATCTACTTCTAAGTGTTTAACAGTGGTATATCTGGTTTTTACGCACATAAAAATTGTATTCTATTTCTGAACTGTTCATAAATAATTTCGTTCACAATGTTAAAATATTGCTTAATCTTTAATGTTAGTAGAATTTCTCAAAGTGTACATTAGAATTTGAATAAAAACGTATTTGAACTTTTAACCTCATTTCAAAGGCACCATAAAATCACATTTTTTATCACATTTTTTTTGGCCACCAAACTGCAGTTCCACTTAAAATTATTCTTTAACTCCACAGGAAATGAGATGTTATTGTGATTTTAGTCTTGTATTCACATACTGCCAAAATTCAAAGAAAATAGAAAAAACAATAACAAAAATACATGTTAAAAGTACAACAAAACGCAATAATTTTCCCAACGTTTATCGCTGTTGTTTAAATGAATTACATAAAAATTATTTGCCAAATTAATGTAATTTAGAAAATGAAAGAAAAATACTTTTTTGAAGAATCAATGGAATCATTAAATTACGAGTATGAACTACGAAGGATAATAGAAAAACGAAAACAAAGAAATAAATGTAAAACGTATGAAACCACCCGCAAGCAAATATTTTTTGTTTTGGAAAAAAAATATTATTTTGTAAATTAAAATCGTTTTTGGTTTACATGGAAACACACACTCCCTGCTAATCATTCAATTCATTAGAATTAGAAAGAGGGTAGTAATTTTCAATAAAAATACCAAGTATGAGTTCTCATTTGTGTGAGAATAGTTCTTTAGTGTTGAAATTTTGCTATTGACCGTCCATCCAACATCTATTTTTCCTCGTCACCATCAGGTTGTAATTTTAGTTTAGTAGGGAATAAAGTTGTTTAGATGTCCTCTGTTCCTCTGTGTTTTATTTATCTGTTGGCAAATCTAGAATAATATTTTTACGCTCCCTCTCTCACACTCTTTTTTTATTTTCGATTGTCACTTTTCAAGTCAGTTTATTTTTACCTGTTTTACTTATTGTAAGGCAGGGTGTCTTTTTAAGCTGCAATTTTTTTTCAACCGGAAAATGCACCAAATTCAAAATTTGAGCTGCATATTATTGTTTTTCTTTTTTAACTTTTCATTCATTCATTTTTGAGAAAACCATAATAGGGAATATGTGTGGCAAGCAGGAAATATATGAATGGAAATTTTTTTTAAATACCAGCACACATTTTGGTTTCTAAGAAATAGATTTTTTTTTTAATTTCATCCTGCAAAGAACTTTTTTGTTTTTGTTATAAAATCTAAAAAGCAACATATATATTTTTTTTTACTTTTTTATACCTATTTATTTATTTATTTTTTTATTATCAAGCGAATCTATAAATTTATTTTAAAATATTGCGGGTAGAAATTCGATATACCTATAGCATGTCTAATGTCCTGATCGATGCTGAAGAAAGTTTCATATTCTAAATTTAAGTTCTTGTGACATTTCTTTATGGGATATAAGTATTTATGTTTTTTATCGTGGCCTCTTGGTTAATTTCATTCAGGTTAATACATTTCACTGTCACTTCGGAAAGGGCCAATAAGAAGTGACATACCACAAAGCCATTGTTGTAACCACGGCGATAACCATTTTAACTGTTATCGATAACGAGTATATAAAAAAGAAGCACAAACGAAAGAAGCACAAATCAACTACAAAACATAGCGGAAGTTTAAAAATAAAAACATGCAATAAATGCGTCAATTCAAATAAATGTCTTCTGCACATTGTTGTAATAGAAAATCATTCAATTAGTATCTAAAGTTTAATAACATTTCACCAATAATACGATAATTTTGAATAGCTTGTTTTATATACTTAGCTATGTCACGTTTAATTGAACTTTAAATACCTACTTTAAAGAAAGAGTATAATTTTTATTTAAAAAAATGCTCGAGTCGCGAGATATTCGTTTATATAGTTTGGAACCGCTCACGATTCAAGATAAAATCACAGTCGTTTCACGGGACTTCCAATTAATAAATTTAAAATTATCAGTTATGACTTGGCTTGAAATATAATTTCATATGTGCAGCTCTTAGCCATTTCGGAATAAAGGCAATCATGCAACTGACTTATATTAATGCTTTCCAATAGATTTTAGCCGATGACCCCGCCTCAGAAGCGAATCCGACTTAGCATACAATTCAGTTCGAATGGCGATTGCTTAGTTTTGTAGTAATTTTAATTCATTTCGTAAATGATTTTAAAATAAAATATATCATTAATTTTTTTAAAAGCTTCGTTATTAAGAAGAAATATACACACTGACATAACACAATCCTTTTATTATCACATTTAAACTATTGATTTGTGGTAAACGGAAGAACTAATAAAACAAGGTTACCGTTATGATTACACGACTTAAACAACTTACCTTTGTAAAAGCAATCCTTTTAGGAATTGGAGGATAGAAGAGAACCTTAATGTCTTTTAATCCAGATATCGTTTCATAAATGCAATTTCATACAGCGTAGACACCGATATGTTTTCACATGTTTAATACAACTCGAAATAACACCTGCTTAATATTATAGCAGGCAACTAAATTTGCAAGGAAAACCTGACCGGCTTTTCGCAAATCTTAAGAACAACTGTCGTAGTAATCGCGAAATCCTCTACACGATATTAAAAGAATAAACAGCGAATAACCGAATAACGTCTTGATACGATTTTTCTTTATATCTATTACGAACAAACAAAATCTTCGGTTACGTCGTAACGATTCAGAAATATAAGAAATAAAAGAGAATGACAGACGCAGCAGCACTTATTGTTGTTGTTGTATATTATGAATGCAGTAGTGGGATTTTTCTTTTTATGGTTTTCTTCGTTTTTCTATGAATGAATGATACCAAGAAGTAAAAGCACAACAAAAAATTAGATAGGCACACTAAACACTGTTTATTTATCCCTTCTTTTTTAAGAACAAGTACACAAAAGCAGAGAGAAAATCAAAGCAACAACAAAAAATGTGGCAAAATCTTTGAGAAATTTATATTTTTTATTTAGACTTGGGCTTTCAACAATTTGATTTTATTTATTTATCTGCAATGAATTGAATTAAAGAAAATGATTAGTTTTATTATAATTTTTGGTTTTTTATTATTAAACATTTATTTTTTGTGACCATTTTATATTGGTGGATTATTTTTCTCATTTTTTATTCTTATATTTCTTTATAATCACTCACACAAAAACATGCATACACTAAAATGGCTGGTTTAGGTTGGTTGGTTGGTTGATTTTGTTGGTTGGATGGCTTTTTCTTTTCTTTTGTTGTTGTCGTTGTACGATTAAATGAATGAAGAAGTTTTTTTAGAAAGACGGAAGACGGCAAAGAAATTAAGCAATTCAACTTAAACGAATGTGGAAAATTGTACAGAAAATTCTTTACAACTATAATATAGTCTTTTTATTTATATTCATTCCATATATGGATTTCATAAATTTGTTTATATGATCTTGTCAGATTTATAACACTACATTTTAAATTTCACATTAATCCTGATATTTCAACTCATTTTCGCATAATGCCCTTTCTATTGAATTAATTTAAAGACGACATGGACTTTCTTAACTACAGACTTATTTCTTTTTTAATAAATAACTTTAAAGGCACTTTACTCATCCATTTATAAATTATGAATAAATTTTCAGTTCTTCACTTCTTAATTCATAAATATGAATTTGGCCTTTCCGCAACACACACTTCTTTGAACAATTACTAGTTGACGAATGAAGTAGTCGGGTAACTGCTAGAAAGTGTTGTCTATATAAAAATTTTTAAGCAGTCAAATTCATAGCATCTCTTTTACAGATTTTTATTTTTCAGTAAATCATGTGAGGAGCTTCAACTTCTAACGTTTTCAGAAATATAACCATTCCAAAAAAATTTATAGCCTGAATTTTAATTAACTCAAATATTGAGATATTTTAAACATAAAATTCTGTTTTCAAAATAAGCGGTTTTTGAAGGGCATCACTGTCAATTAGAGAAGTTGTATTAAAGAAAATAGAATAACAAAATGCACGATAACAAAACGAATAGGCTTTTTAATGTTGTGATGCCACACTCATGCATTGTGCAGTAGTAATGTGGTCACAATAACATTTGATATCATAACACAAGATATTATTATTAGCATATAAGACCTAATATAGCCGATCATAGTTCTAAAGTTATAGTATATATTTTATACCAATTTACTATATGTAAACGTTTTTTAACTTGATCTCTGTTTTAAAATAGTTACTCTTTAGCGACAAATATATTTGCAATATCCTTTAGAAAAACATAATTCTAATTCTTACTATTTACAGTTTCCATAAGTTATAGTATATATTTTATACCAATTTACTATATGTAAACGTTTTTTAACTTGATCTCTGTTTTAAAATAGTTACTCTTTAGCGACAAATATATTTGCAATATCCTTTAGAAAAACATAATTCTAATTCTTACTATTTACAGTTTCCATAAAAAAATTAGGTAAAAAGCGACATATGAGCTTAATAAGAAAACTTTTTATAGAATTTTTATTTCGTTGGTCTTTGAAAATGGAACAATTTTTTCATTATAATCACCATTGAAAATCTAGTTTCAACTGTTCAGCAATGCTTGTAAAGAAAATCAATAAATATGCCTCCAATTAAGATTTATATTTGCCATTGTGAAACATTTCTTTTTTTTGCAAACACACAATAAATGTCATCACAAAATTATTGCTTATTGCAGGGGAAGTATTTATATGCGTAATATGTGCATGGAGCTTAAACGCTAACTTTTGCTAATTTGTAAATGTAAAATCGCATATATGTATGTATTTTCTAATCTTAGTGTTTGATAACTGAACACAATTTTAGTTTTGTAACTAATGAACCATCTGCCATAAATTCGCCTTGAGCTATTGCGTCCATCTTTTATAATTTCGCCTTGTAATTAAAAAAGTTGCAATTACAGTTCTGCAAAAAATCGCCTAGATTTTTTAGTTTAGGAAAAGATTTGATAAAGTTGTCAGTTTTGACATTTTGTTTTACTAACCCTTTCATAACAACTTATACTTGTATTCAT
This sequence comes from Trichopoda pennipes, assembly GCA_030448955.1. Classification (NCBI taxonomy): domain Eukaryota; kingdom Metazoa; phylum Arthropoda; class Insecta; order Diptera; family Tachinidae; genus Trichopoda; species Trichopoda pennipes. The sequence goes on along the minus strand of JASKUP010000017.1, from coordinate 25,223,786 downwards.
TAGCACATGTAAATTTAAAAGGGATATTTAAAAGTTAATAAAACAGGATATTAATTATATTTTTCTATAAAAATGGGTGTTAGAGGCTTAACCGGCTTTATAGCAAGACATGCGGAATTATATTTGACACCCTATGAATTACATGATTGCAGTCTAGTAATTGATGGAGACAATCTGGCTTGCAACTTGTACAAGGATATTTGTGGAATTAATTCTGCTTTTGGTGGTGACTACGATGATTTTTATAGAGCTGTGGTAAATTTCTTTGTAGTCCTGGCTGAATGCAACATTAAGGCATATGTGCTCATGGATGGTGGCTATGAACATCGTAAATTGCGCACTGTAGGAAAGCGCATGAGAGGAAAAATATCTGTTATCAAACGTATTAATCCTTGTGCCTCAATAACAGTCTTTCCTTTAATGTTGAAAGAAGTGTTTGTCAATGCTGTAAAGGATTGTGGCGTTCCCGTAATGCGATGTGTTTTTGAGGCTGATGATGAATTGGCCGCATTAAGTCGTAAATTAAACTGTCCCGTTTTAAGTTATGATTCCGATTTTTATATACACAATGTTAAGTATATTCCATTAATCACTTTAACGGTTAAGGCCCATACGAAACTTTGTAAAAATAATGTGCAAGAAACGAATGGCGAGGAAATTCGAAAACTAAGAAAGAATGAGGCAAAAAAAGTGGAAAAACGTACAAAAGGCAATCATATAATGGATGCTATTGTAGTTAACAATAAGGATAAATCTAAAAAAGGCAAATCATATAAATATTTAGATTGTTGTATATATCGCATAGAAAATTTAATATCAAAAGGTTCGTTAAGCAAGGAAAAATTGCCATTATTTGCCGCTATGCTAGGCAATGATTATATATCGCGATCTTCCTTTAAAAACTTTTTCCAAAATGGTATGGGGAAAATTGGCCGTAGCCGTAAAATCAATCAGCAACAACGAAGGATAAAAATTATTCTTCAGTGGTTAAAAACAGAAACTGCAGAGACTGCATTGCAAAAAGTAATGACAAGATTACAAGCGGTAAGTAGGATATGTTAAGCTAAAAAAAAATATAGGTATAATCTGAATAATCCAAATTCATTTCTATGTATAAAAAATGTAATCGACGAAAATTAGTGCCTTGTCACTGTTAGTTTGATTAAATCAGAAACAGAACAGAAGTATTTATTGAATCCTGAAGTAAGCCTAATTCATCCTCAAGCTTTACTTTTATTAAATGCTCAGACATAAAAATCTGATGCCTAGTTCCCAACGCTTTTATCTGAGCACTTTGAATTAGACTTTTTTCTTTTTCAGTTAATTTATTTTAGTCCATAAAACCGGATCAACCCGATCTGCAGATGTATTTAACAACTGATTTCATAAATTTAGACCTAAAGTAGTCTGGAAAAATTTAATAAATTTAAAACTTTTTTAAGAACTCATTTAAAATCTTCGTAATAGCAGAGAAATGAATCAACAACAAAGAAATAATTAAAAAATTTATGTATAATCAGATATAATTTCTATATTTAAAAAATTTATTTGAAGCTTAGGTTGTAGGAATCTTTGAAAATTAGTGACTTTTAGTTGATTTAAATCAGATTAAAACCACAAATTTCAAAAATGCTTCACTGCAAGTTATTAAATTTATTAGGAATATTAAAAGAATAGATTCATTTAATTATTGTGGGGAATGCATATGGCGATTTCACTACACTACCTATATAGCTCATCAGTGATTAAATGAAAATTATATTTAACCATGAGAATAAAAAACAACAAAGTCGAAAACTTAAACCAACATACACGGTGTTCATATGGATGTGATTTCCCCACAGTAAGTATTTTCTGATGATGAAAATAAAAAAATACAAAAAATTGGTTTTTGAAAAATATATTTATGAAAAAATCTAGCACTAAAAGTATTTTAATTTTATAATGTATGATACGTACTAAACGTGTTTATAATATTATGTTTGTGATTTCAGAGTCAAAGAGAATCTTTAATATCTCAAGTAGAGGCAGCCACCAGTGGTTATTCAAATGAAAAGTGCCGGTCGTATGATTTTTTTAAAAATAATTACGAAAATGTGTTGGAAGATGTCGTCGATGATGAAGAAATCTATGACAGCACGGAAGAGTTAGATAAATCTGACACTGAAGAAGAAGATGAAGAAGAGAACGATGAAGTAGAAGAAGATGGCGATGAAGAAGCTGGTGAAGAGATTGAGGAAGAAGAAAGTAAAGAGGAAAGTCAGGATAAAGAAAGTGAAAAAGACAAAAACTTCGCAATAAGTTCTAACGTAAAGAATGAAATATTAGAGGAATCTGAAGATGAGGAATTAGAAGAAGATAAGAATGATATTATTTCATCATTTCCTCAATGGTTTATAGAAAAATTATATCCAGCCAATTTGCCTCGTTTTCTTGTTGATTTAGTACATTTACGAAAATATATTAACAATCCGCAAATAGAGCATTTTCCTTATAGTGATTGCAATGCAATCGCACTACCCATATTGACACTAATTTACTCGTTACTTAATCATGTTAAAGGAAAGGAATATGTTCCGAAGGTAATGAGTGATGGCACCACACGTACCTTATTTTTCACATATCTAACACGAGCCACACGAATTACTAACATACGCTACGATCACATAGAAGTCAAGGAGAAACCTAAATATGATTTTGTGCCAGAAACACCAAATTCACTAATTCTCAAGTCAGTGTTTGAAAACAAAATGCCTGAATTAAGTCCTGATGAACTTTTTAATGAATTGGATAAACTTCCAGCGGATATTAAACTATATTTTTTAGCTATTGTATATTGGCTACAAAAGTCACAACACTGTGATATAATACACCTTCATTCTCTTATTGTGTGTCTGATTGTTTTGAGGACTATAGATTCAAAAATTCCCCCCGAAAGAGACCTTAAAGCTTTTCAAAAAAGATTTGGAAAAATTATTAAAAAGGAGCGTCAGACACGTGATAAAGAAGAGACAAATAATACAAAACGAACAATTAAGGACGAAGTTCTGGCACTACCCATTCCGGATCGTTTGAAATATATACCGAAATCCGATTGCTATTTAGTACAAAATGAACTATTAAAACATTTCCATATGCAGGATATATTTAAAAAGAAATATGATCTTTATTCTAGCACCATATTGCACGCATTTGCCGAATTTCAATCAGTCGTCTTCCAATTGCATTCGCTTAATGCTCTACTAGATTTTCCATTTTCTCCGCCCTACATGGGACAAATGTATTGTGGCGTATTTTTGTACAACCTATACGATCTGCTTAAATCTCGTCTAGATATTGAATACTATATTAAGAATTTTATTTTTAAAGATTCGCAAATGATGTTTGACTTTTATTTGTATTTGTGGCAGTGGTGTGAAAAATTTATACCCTCCTGGAAAAAGCCGAAAGACCTGAAGAACAATCTCAATTCAAGCAAAAAGATTTTAAAGAAAAAACGTCAAGAAGCTAGGAAAAATTTGACAAAAGAAAATTCTTTAATTGATCCCAATGCCGATATGCTGAGTAGTGGTGGTGAGCTTAGCGACGAATTTTTAGATTTAAATAACAAGTTTTGCACTTTTTTAAAAGTCAGATAATTTTATTTGTACAAATGCATAATACATATCATAATTATATGAATTAAAATATTTTTTTTTATTATATTTTAAATTATTTATGATTTATTTCTATATGTGCAAACCAAAGAGTGGCTAATAGCAAGTGCGATATGAATGGACTATTGGGATAAATATTTGGATTTGACTGACTGTGAAACAATAGTTCATTCTAAAGCTAATGAGGAAAATAATTGTTGAATATATTTTCAAATTGTTGCTCATATCAAACTTATAAATAACCAAACATAGTACTTTTCGATAACATCCCTAAATCAGAGTATTGATAAAATGAATACATACTTTCTCACGTTATTTTTTGTAATAGGATTTTTGCAATAATTCCCCCCAATTAAAATTGTAAATTTGTACTTGCATTTTAAGAAATTTTATAATCAATAATCATATAGATTATTGAGAATAATTCTTGACCATTTGTGAATGGAATTTTTTAAATAATTGTAATATTTGTAATAATTTATTGTAATATTTTTTAATAAATATTAATGCTTTTTTTGCATTTTAATTAATTTCATTATTAATTAAACTATTACAGTACAAAACCAAATGAACAATTTGTAGTTGGGCTCAAGTTCACGATACATTCGAAATAACTATAAACAAAATAAAAATATTTTGAGCTCAAGCTCAATTATTTTCTAGTTTTCTGTTGTGTTTATTTAAAATAATCAAAGAAAAAATTACGAAAACAGCAGGGGTTTTAAAGAGTCTAGCTGTAAAAATTGGCTACGGGTTCTTTATACTTAGCAGGGTTGGCATTATCATACTGTGTACTTAATCATAACTTATCTACTTTTTCTCTTGGTACACTGGTAACTCTGTTTGAGTTTGACATTTCCTGTGCCATAAAATAAAAAACAAAAAAAATAATAGTTCTTTGTTTTGGTACGACAGAGAACTTTCTACTTTTGTTTTTTAATAATTTGGAATATTAAAACAGTTTAAAAGGAAAAATTTACAAGCAAAACCTAAAGCTGTCCTACTGCCACCACTGAAGCATTTGAGGCAAATTCAATTAAAGTTAATAAATAAGAAAAAATATTCAGGAGAAATAAAAGCAAAAAAACATTAAGTTTTTAGTATCATTTAGAATGATGACATTGTCATAAACAATACAAAAACGACAGAATAAGTTTGGTAAATGGTTCGAGAGAAAGAGAGAGAGAGAGTGAGAGAACCAACAATTCAAAAACGGGAAAGAACAAGTTGCTCAGAAAATCAACATAAATTTTTAAGGTAAACAATTTTATTTTGTTTTTTTAGCTGTTTTTCTTACTCAAATTAATTTTATTGAATATTAGAGTGATATCATTCATTTATATCAATGTTTTGCTATCCATGTAGTTTTAATAAGTCAAGATTATTGGGCGATTGGAGGAACTTTGGTCCAGATGTTCGTTATTGTTCTCCAACAATAGCACATATTGGGCTGTTGGAATAAGCATAGTACCTCTATTGATTACCACTTTTCACATACTGGCTTACATACTTTGGTTTAACAAACATCCGGAAGATCTCTATCACCGAAATCGCAGACTATACAACTTGAGGCTACGGTCTATTGCCAACATTGATCATTTTATAAGTTTTTACACTAATGTTTCCCGTAAAATGGATAGTGTTTTTGAAGCATACTTAGGCCCGGATGGGGTTTTAGCTGGAGCGGTGGTAGGTGCTGTGGTTGGTGCCACAAGTGAACCAGATGATATACCAAAAATCAATACAACTGTTTGGATTTTGGGTAAAAGTTATAATGCCATACAAGAATTGGAATTAATACGCCGGGATATTCAGTCACGAATTTGGTGCACATATCGCCGTGGTTTTGTTCCACTGGGTGAGCCGCAGTTAACTACTGACAAGGGCTGGGGCTGCATGCTACGCTGTGGTCAAATGGTTTTGGCTCAAGCACTAATCGATTTGCATTTGGGTCGTGATTGGTTTTGGACACATGAAACAAGAGATTCAACATATTTGAAAATAGTTAATCGCTTTGAAGACTCGAGAAAAAGTTATTTTTCCATACATCAAATTGCCTTAATGGGAGATTCAGAGGATAAAAAGGTGGGTCAATGGTTTGGCCCAAATACGGTGGCACAAGTACTCAAGTAAGTAATTTTGTTTGCTGCTGGCAATTCCTCTTATTGTTTTTAATAATTTCTATTCTAATTCGATTGTAGAAAACTAGTTCGTTACGATGACTGGTGCAGTTTAATTATTCACGTAGCTATGGATAATACCATCGTTATAGATGACATAAGTAAGCATTTTGCAATTTTAAGCAAAAGTGATAATACTAAAGAACAAACATTTTTTTTTATATAATTACAGTTTCACTTTGTCAAATGGATCCTAAAAATGATGAATCTTGGAAACCATTATTACTTATACTACCGCTACGTTTAGGATTAAGTGACATAAATCCCATTTATATACCCGCTTTAAAGAAATGCTTTGAATTGGTGGGAAATTGTGGCATGATTGGTGGTCGCCCTAATCAGGCTCTATATTTTTTGGGCTATGTGGATGATGAAGTTTTATTTTTGGATCCTCATACCACACAAAGGTCGGGAACGGTGGGTCAAAAAACTACACAAGATGAAATAGACTTCGATGAAACATTTCATCAAAAATATGCTGGTAGAATACAATTCAATCAAATGGATCCTTCGTTGGCTGTGGTAAAAGAGAAAACAATTTTTGTTTTTAATGCAATTAATATATTAATATATAAATGTTTAAAACTTTTAGTGTTTCCTTTGTAAATCTCGAATATCATTTGATATTTTACTGGATGCTCTTAAAAACCAAGTGCTAACAGCCAGTACACAACCTTTGTTTGAAATTACAAAAACTCGTTCGCCGGAATGGGTGACGAGTATAACAGGTATTATGGCTTCTACTAATACCACATATCAATATCTATCTATTCCTTTAAATGACTCCATAATGAGTTTAGAAACAGATACAGATACCAATGAACATTGTTTTCATTCTTATGAAGAAGTTGCCAGTGATTTAAATATAAATACTTCAAATATTTCTTACACAACTTTATCAGATGATTCAATGAATTATAGTTCGGCACGAACTATAAGTTGTGGAGATACAGAAGGTTTTTGTTTTAAGTTTAAGAAAACTACAATAGTTTCAAAATTATTTTTTTTAATTTTACAATTTTTGTAAAATTACAATAAATTAAAGAGTTTTTTTCTCTTTTTAGATTTCGAAAATGTTAACCATTCATCAGTCGAGCCAAGGAGACGTAATTGCTGTATTAACAACGAAGGTTCCGATGATGACTTTGAATTCATTTCCTAGTTTAAAATTAAATTTATATAACTGAAATTTTTTATTTTAATTATTTTTTTTATTAAAGTGTTTATTAAAACTTTTTGTTTTTTTTTTTGTTTTTTAAATTATAATTTTCATTGCTATTGTTTTGTCATATTTTTCTTTTATAATTCTTTTGTAAAAAGTCTCTTTGAGAAAATTACTTGTTTGTTTAGTTTATGTTTTTCTTTTTTTAATTTTTTTGATAAAATAGTGAATCAAACTAAATTTATTTAAACAAAATAAATAGCAATATTAATTTGTTTAATATATTTCAATGTTGTGTAATTGAAGAGTTAAAGTATGGCTTGAATAGCTTTAAAATAATATTTAAAGTCCTTTAAATGATTGTAAAATGTACTCAAGTCCTCTGACTATTAATTTTTATTACCGTGGAGTACTGTTTTCCTTACTGAATACTTGGCTTTAAAACAAAATATAAAGATGTAAGAACAAATTGTTTTTAACTTATATTTTTTAGAATCTTCTTGAAGACTTTCTTTTTACAAATTACTTTGAAAAGTATTATATAAAAATATAATTTTAATTAAACTTGCAAATTCGGTGAATAATGGAAAAATTCAGTTTGCTTGTTTAGAGAGTGGCACGATTTTTGGGTAATTAGAACGTCATAACCCTTTTATCATCTTAAAGATTTTGAACTCACTAGAGCGTGACTAATAGTAATGATTGTTTTTTAAAAATATTTGAATTTTAATGATGAAAAACAAATGACCTTATTTTGATTTGATTTTAATTTCATAGTGAAATATCAACAAAGTGCGAATTGTCTGAGAAATATGAATAAATGTGATTTCAAAGTAATTTATCTTTTTGTTGTATTTTTTTAAAAGTAATAAAAAAAATGAACACACCTTAAATAAAGTATTTTATACCTTAACAGATAAAACTCGAATAGTGGCAACTGACCAACCAGTATTGGCTAGAGCAAAGGAAAGAAATACTAAAATCAAGCGACGCCCTAATATAAGTGACGACTAAGTACTTTATATTTATAATCCGATTTTAAAATTCAAAACTGAATAGTTAATAAATTTTTTGTAACAGGCAAATGTGTTGGTTCTGTTTGGTCACGTACCCTTCTAAATAATTTGCTTATTTTTTACACATGATTTTTATTATTCCCGCACAATTTATCAGATAAAAATTTTAACTTTAAATATTAAAAAGTTTTCATTCATTCATTCATGTGAACAAAATACAAACATATCGATCAGTCAGTAGTAACAAGACAGACATTCAGTGCTTACAATAAAATAATTTTTTTGAATAAAACAAAAAACATTGAATTTGTCAATATGTTAACCTTAAATATCTGATATTTAAGTCACATTTTTGATAAATAAATTTATACAAAATTTTATTTTAGTAAATGTTGTAAATTAATTTAATTAATGCTTTTAATAAAATTAATACTTCACAACTTTTATTAACAAAATAAAAACAAACTTTTTATGTAACAGATATTTCTGTTAAAATATTGTTGTTGCAAATGAGTGTTTATACAAACGTATGTATGTGCGTTGACCAGTGTATTGATAATTTCTATAGCGAAACAAAAAAAAAAATCATAAATAAGTACAATAAAAAAAATAAAAATCAAAAGTGCTTAATAAGGCAACACCCTCAGTAACAAAGCCAAGAACAACATGATACTAGAGTTTTGATCATGGCCTCTTAAACAATGGCTGGTTATTGTTCGATCTTAATGAGTTTAAAGAAACGATATCGAATATCATTGTTAGAAAATGGTCAACATGTTTCTATAGCAATTGATTATACAATAATGCACATTGGGAATTTGTTTTCTTAAATTTTTAAATTTATCATTTCAAAGTTTTCTATAGATACGGCACGCAGCTTGGTTTAGAGGCTGTGACTTTAAGACTACAGAAATCCTTACTTATTTAAACTATATTGGGGGTGCTGATGAGAGTCATTTTTAATTATACTTTTTATAATATTATTATAATATTTTTTTGGATATTTTATAACTTATTAGTTCTTTATTATTAAGTACTAGGTCTTTTTTTATAAATTTATTTAAAAAAAAATATATTTCAAAAAAAATAATAAAAGATAAAGTTTAAAATATTTTTTTATAAAAAAAGACCTAGTGCTTAATAATAAATAAAATATTAAGAAAGTCAAATAACTATAATTATAATATTTTATAACATTTAATATTTATTTTATATTTATTCGACCTTGAAGAGTGTAAATTTCTATTTACTTCTCAAGTTCCCAAGCATAAGATATCAGCAAAACACTAAAATACCCGAAAATTTATTTTTCCACATAATAAATTTTTGTGTAAAGGACAATCGATATTTCAAATATAATGGCAAAATATATAAACAATTAAAAGGAATACTGTTGTCATTTTTCTCTGTCCTTTATTTCTGCTGTTCGTTCGGTGTAAACGGCGAGAGCTTTCGATGTGAAGACATCATTATAAAGCCGGATCCAATTTCGCGTTTAGGTATTTCTGTTGTTAAGATATTAGTGCCATCTGACACTTTGTGCAAGACTAATCTTTCAATACCTTCGTCATTTACCATTATCTAGGTGTGTCCGTCTGAGGCTGTTTTTCTTTTGTTCGAGTTTATGATTAGTTTAAGTGGTGTAAAAATTGTGTCTGGGTTTGTGTTTACCTGTTCATTTATAATGTAACCGTTAAAAGTTTTTGTTTTGTAATATGTCTAGTCTCCGTCCTTTTTTGCTAGGATGTAGCATTCATCTATTTCTCTTGGTGTGTGTCCGTGATAATCAAGGTGTAACGCAAAGTTGGAGTCTTTTCGTTTGTATGAGCGTATGTCTTCTGTAAATCTTGGTTTTAGGGTTCGTCCAGTTTGCCCTATTGTAGTATGTTTGCAGGTACTAAGTCCGTTGGAACTTCATTTATCAGTTGTTTCTGTTGTTGTCCTGCAGTTATATCTCTACAGAATCACCTATTATTACAGACATAGTAATAGAAGAGTTACTAGATACGATGCGAGAACAAATGACACAAAAAGCGATTTACAAATATGTAGACTTATTCCCCATAACAGAAACAAGGAATGTACATGAAACCCTTGAAGCCTTAAATAACTTTCACAGACCCATGAAATTTACAATGGAATTACAAAAAGAGGGAAGATTAACATATTTGGATTTATGAATCAACGGATTGCTATGAAAAATTGACTGCTGCAGGATGTATTATAAACTTTTTTTCGAACCACTCAATATACGTGAAAATCAGTACAGCACGAAATTTCTCGAATCAAGTATTTTAAATAACCACAACAGAAAACATTAAGAAAATAAGAAACATTTTATAAAAAAACAGTTTCTTTTACAGGATGGCAATGTATACATAAATAACGCTAAGAAGGATTTTAAAAATAGGCCAGTATTAAAACAGGAAGGAACTTTGAAATCTCTGACACCTGTCCCAGGTTTTAGAGAGAACAAATATTAACGACAAAAAATAAAAATCCTCAAGATTGCCCTAAAAAACTGACTTCATTTTAAGGATGGAAATAGCTCAAATGGTTATAATAAAATATATGATGTGATTTGATTTACATCTGCACCGACTAGGTAGTCATAATCAGATGGTGGTCAAACCACTTGAATGATTTGCAAACGTCATTCACGCCCTAGGAGGCTATCCAATACGTATATCCTCCGGTCACTCCTAGTAGCAATTTCGAAAGCTCCGAAGTAGGCCGCAGCCTTCACTCCTTGCTAAAGAGTTGGAGACTTTCCAACTCCTGGTCCAGAACGCATGAAGCTTAATATAATTAAGAACACAACGGCATTCAGACTCACTGGACCTGAACCATTCATTGTGTTCATTATGAATGATCCGACCCACAAACTATCACGAGGGTCTCGAAACCTCAATAACCAGTCAGAGAACAGCTAATTGTCTCAAGAGACAAATAGTGAACTCTGCGAGCGTACTGATTCCCGTGGAAATATGTGGATTTTCCAGGTGACTCCTACTAGCCTTTGAAGGGCCTGGGCTCCCTTTACCCCGCAAGACACCAGTCTAAATGGAATAGTAGGTTCCAAAAAGACTATCATGTGCCCCCGGGGGGAATAATAAAATATATGCTGGATAAACAAAGTCGAGGTTAAGGACAGGATAGACTGCACATAAATCAGAAAGGGTAGACTTTAAAAAATAAAATCACATTAGCATCCCACTGTGCAATAAGTAAAAAGTTTTCCAATATACAAAATGCAGAAATATTCAATAAGAGAATAATTACAAAAAGAGATACATAATCGAAATTTTAGATTTTGTTTACACTCACAAGGACTGAAGGATGAGTTATAGAATATATTTGATATATATATATATATATCAAATATATATATTTATAGGAGATTGACAGCTTTACTCAAAGTAAGATTTTCAGATTAAGATTTTATAAGAGTTTTTTAGTATTTATGAAAAAAGAATATTTTTCTTTTTTGTGTAAAATATCAATGTTGTTTTGTACGATTTCAAATTGTTTTATCTTTATATATATAATTTTACTGTACGTGTGTTGTGACTGAACTCCTCCTAAACGGCTGGACCGATTTGCATAATTTTTTTTGTTTGCGTTTGGGTGGCGCCCCAGGTGGTTTAGATTCACAATTCGGTCCAATTGGTAAAAGGGGCGTGGTACCGCCCATACAAACCACAAATTAATAACTATTATTTCTGCTCCTGATAACAGTATTTAAACAGAATTTGGTATTTCGGTTGAGTGAACACATTTTAAGTTCTGCTGCAAATATAGAGTGTTATTTTTAAGTGACAAAATATATTTTTATTTAGATGGCTTTGTAATGCATTATAATTTACAGATTCTATATTTGATTGCCGAAAAATAATTGAACTGACAATGTGTCTTTTGGACGGTCTTTTTACGGTTAGACATTATTAGAGCATAAATAAACAGGCACCAGTTAAGTAGTGGCTGCTACTGGAACTCGACTTCGGAAAATGATAACAGAGTTTATTTCATCATAAATAATATAAGACATTGATTCAAGGGTAAGACATTCTGTAATTATTATTGCGTAAGATATTTACTTTTCTTTCTCCATCTCTCTTTCTCTCTCTCTCTCTCTTTACCATGCAATGATTTTCTTAGGTTATGGGCCTTAATGCCGTTAAAGTTTTTATAGAGATATTTCAAATGGAAAACTTATGCCAAAATGCTTATAGCCACCCTTTATAACAGTATGAAATTCTGGCACATTTATGCAAGATTAAACACCATGTAGGTCATCTTTCTATATTCCATAAAGAATATAAAAAAACTCTCTCTAGGAAAAGAAATTTTCTAATGAAACTTAGATTTGAATTTTACATAAAATACGCGAAAGTCTTTATTTTAATAAAAAAATTCAAAAACAATTCAATTCTAGATAACATGCTGTTATCAGAAACTTATTAAACAAAAGCTAGAAATTGAATAAATAAAAATAATGAACAACAAAATAGTTATGATTTAAATTGCTGGCAACAACGAGCTGAAATGAAACTGTTAATAAATCTGTAATAACGATTAGAATTAAAATGAATTATTATTATTTCAGATAAACGGCAGTAATTAAATTAATAGACTTATTGTACAATATGGCATTTTTATTGATTTTAAATATCCATTAGTCGCATGGTTGATTACTTTTTAGTAAACTGGAATACATAAGAAACTAAATGATTATTTTTTAATTGTTTTGCATTGTAATTTTTTCTTTCTATTTAAAAAAAATGCCTTTTTTAAAGGGTGTTTTTTATAAAGGATACTTTTCAATTGAATTAAAAAGTTTCTACTACAGAAATATTCTAAAATTATTTTTTGTGTTACAGGTTTCATTTTTGCATTATTTTTTTCTATAATAAAAATATTTTTAAATATAACAAAAATCTTGTTATAGATTATTAGGTAAAAAACCACCTTTCTTTAATAAAAAATTTTTTAAAAACTTTTATTTTTAAAAAATTTTAAAAAATAAAAGTTTTTAAAAATTTTTTTTTTAAATAGTGACCTAGCGCTTAATAATTAACTACTAAAAATTTCTTAAATTTTAATAAAATTGTATTTTTGACATACTTTTAATTTAAATGTATACTGCTATGTAGTTGTTATGCAGTTAGAGAATGCTCTTAACAAGACTGCATAAAACTGTTATAAATGAAAAAAATTAACCAAATTTTAAAAACAGTTAAAAACATCTTTTGTTTAAATTTGGGTTTACAACTGTAATGGGTGGGAATGTGTATTGTCTGCCTTGCTTTTAAATATATGATTTGTTAATACGATTAAAAATACTCAGGACTCATAAGTTAAGCTTATAATGATAAAATATGTTTAAGTTGAGCTTTTGAAATTTGTTTTTATTTCTCTTAACATTTCTTGTAGTTTGTTGTCATTAAGAGTTTGAAGTGCGAATAATGAAGTTTTTTTTTATACTCAATATGCAATGAACTGACTGATGTTGCTTAAAGTCATCAATTGTATTTAAAAAGTTCATTTCAAAAAATATACTTGAGATAATTTTACCATTCAATAAATAACACTTGTAAGGAAAAAGAAAAAACATGCACTTGGCATTCCAATTATTAATCGTTTTGACCCAATTTCCTCTCAAAGTTGAATAATCATAAAGTAAATCAACTGTTTGTCTGTAAAGCTGACCGATGATTGATATGAAACGAGTATTTGAAATGTGTGTTTGTCTTAATGTTTTATTTTTATTTAATTTAATTAAATTACTCTACCTTAATTGTGCTAGGTTCCTTTAAACGTAAGTATTTAATTTTTTTTAATTTTTTTTAATCGACCTTTTTATATCTTAAAAAAATATATGTTATTCTTTTTAACGGTCTTTTTTAATTAGTTTAACAATATATATTTTTTCTCAATATTTCGCTTTCCTTTGGGAAGCTTCTTCAGGAAAAATTAATTTTAATAACAATTGTTAGCAAATTTTTATAGTTTTTTTAAACGATCTTTTTTTATTTATCTTTAATAAATATCTTTTTTCTTTTTAACGATCTTTTTTTATATATTTTTTTCTTCTCGATATTTCGCTTTCCTTTGGAAAGCTTCTTCAGGAAAAAATTTTTATATTTGAAAACCAAAAATTATTAACATATTGAAAAAAATTTTTTCAAAACATTTGACAAAAACATATAAATTATTTCTTCATACATACATACAAAAATTTAAATTTTCAAATATTCAAACATACAAAAACAAGGAAACGGAAATAACAAATAAATAACAAATTCTCTCTTATGAAATGATTATAACAAATTATGCGTCTTTTTAATTAAGTACCTATAATTCTGAACTAAATTGTCTGTGTCTGTCTTGAAATTTATTCTCCTGACATTTGGTATATTAACAATTTCTAACATTTCTAACATATAACGTCTCTTGTAGTTTTTTTCTATATCTAATACTGGTGTTTTATCAAACTTTGGATAATGATTATAGTTCTTACAATGTGAAGATAAGGATGTCGTCTGTGTTGAAATATTCCTATATTTTTGGTCACACCTGTGACCAGCTAATCTTGTTTAAGTTTATTTTTTGTTGTCCCAATATAAACTTTGTCACAGTTCACCTGGTCATTTCCTCCACATGGTATCCTGTATACTACATCAGATATTTCCATTTTTCCTATTTTATCCTTCATACTGCTAAATAATTTATTTAATGTGTTATGTGTTTTGTGTGCAATTATATATTTATCTGTGTCGTATATTTTAGACTTTCTTAATCTTTCTGATATTCCAGGAACATAAGTTAATGATTTATAATTTCTTGGTTCTGCCATAGTATTTCCTAAATTATGCCTATGATTATCATATTGTCCAATTAATCGGTTAGTTAATTCTACTGGAAAATCATTGTCATGAAGTATATCTCTTATTGTGTCCTTATTCTTCAACTGAAATTCTCTATCACTTAAAGTCAATATTCTGTCTATGATAATTTCGCCGTGTTTATTATCACTTTTCTCGGATGTTTGGAATAAAAATTAATAATTCTTCCAGAAGATCTTGGTTTCTTATACCAATCAAACACTAACTAAGAGGGGAAATACTCTTATTATCAATATACCTAAATATGGAAGTTTTGATTCTAATTCTGTTTCAATCGTAAATTTAATATCCGGATGAAAACTATTCAATTCTGAAAAAATATCATCCACTGCATCTTCTGAAGTTATACAAAATAAATCAACAATTGTTATTAAAATTAATTTTTCCTAAAGAAGCTTTCCATAGGAAAGCGAAATATTGAGAAAAAATATATATTGTTAAATTAATTAAAAAAGACTGTTAAAAAGAAACAGAAAACAGAAATTTGTGTAAGTATTTTATGATATTCTCATAAAATATTTATTTATTTCCTTATTTTGCAGATTACATATGAATGGAAAACCCTATGTAGAAGAAAAGTGAAAAATTTTTTTTGAATAATAAATATATTTTGTTATTTTATCATAAAACTAGCGTGCCCGTGACTGCTTTGCAAGTCATTTCTTCGACATTTTGTGATCGATTTTGGTTCGCGGTATTGAAAAACAATGCACGTGAACGTGATACATATAACTGGCCGTGCATAAAACAGGGATCATTGAAAAGCAACAGGTATGGGGGAACTGAAGCCATTTAAAATCAAACGGTAAATCTGGAGGAATCATAGGAATGTGTGGTTTCAACACATCGCCCTTATATTTTTCTTTTAAAATTTTTGCTTCAATCACATTTTTCATGACTTTTTTGACTACTAAACGTGTCCCATTGCAAAGTCGTGGCTGGCAGATATTTCTAAGCAAAATAATTGGTACACCAACTTTCATTTGTAGGCGGTGGGGCGGCAGTCCAGATAACTCAAGCGAATTCAACATTTCGGAAGTTTTAAAATTTTTATATTTTATTATATATTAGTGGGTTTTTTTTTTTGTAAATATCTTCGGAACTACATAACCGATTTAAGAGATTGATATCTCGTTTTGAAAAGCATAACAATGGCTTTAAAAAATAAAATAAAAAAGAAAAAAAAAATAATAAATATGTATATGTATATGTCATTGGTGGGTTTTGCCACGCCCCTCCGCCCACAGACCGAAAATCGGACTTCACAGTGTCACCCGCCTGAATATTCTGAAGATTCTCTGAAAATTTCATCAAAATCGGCCCAGCCGTTTTTGAGTCCATTTCTTACATACATACACACATCCTCTTTTATATATATAGATATTTACGCTTAAAGAATTCTAATACAATTAACGTATTTCTAAATAATACATTTTTAATTTAAATTAAATTATTAAATTAAATTTATTGAAGAAACTTTGATTTTATAATTTTTCGTCAATTTATTTTAGTCGATTCGCGGCATTTTCGTAAGATTTAGGAAACAAACTTGTTTATAATTTTGTAAGTTAAATAAAGTTGGTGTCTTAAGTCTTTTATGTTATTAAAGTTTAAAATAAAGAAAAATAATTTGTATGAAAAATCAAATAGAAGTTTAATTTCAGTGAATTTTAATTTTATTTTTTTTAGTTTAATTTTAAGCAATTCTAAATTGTGTTCTTTTGTAGAGGCGTTAAACTCTCTTAAACAATTATTTTTCTTAAATTAAATTAAATTAATAACGCGCAATTTACAGTTAATTAAAAATTCAATTAAATAATAATTGTTGGTATCAGTTTCAATAAAATATCTGAATAATTCATAATTTTACTGTGACACAATCAATCTCATTTCATAACTGATATTTAATTAATTTCATTAAACATTCAGTTATTTTTATTTTTTTGCATAATTTATATATCATTATTTATGTATTGTATTGTTAACAGACATACTAACACTAACACACCCACATAATTAATGTAGTCTTGTATGCTACTGCTAAATACAATCACCTCAAGATATTAAAGTCAATTTGAATTATAACAAAATTCTGATGATTAAATGATTTCAGTTAATACGAATTTCAAAACACACTTTATTAAGGCGAATATTGAATAGTGGATAATTATGAGCAAAAAAACAGGATTTTGAACATGTGTATTTGTTTAATTCACTAAGTCGATGGACTGCACAGGAGTTATTTAAGTTTTTATTGTAATTTTTAATAAACATGAAGCTCATGGTAGTGTAATGAAGGCAGTTGGCATAGATGTTTTCATAATATTTTTCAGCTGCTGAATTTATAAAATATTTGGTTTTGCTTTTGAACAGTTTGACATTTTCAGAAGTTGAAAAAACAGAAACTTTTAAAAATATATTCACAACAAATCTGGTTACACAAGACAATTTACATCAGGTTGATTATTTCAAATTCTATATGCAAATTGATCGATAAAAAAAGTGATAACATTTGTATTTTTGGTGCTACTCTTCTCTTTACAAATTACTACAGGTAATAATGAATTTGAGCCTAACTTGAAGATAAAATAATTCGACTAAAATATGTTTTCACATTTCCTACAGAAATTCGCAAACAATTCGTCGGATTGTGTTCACATTTGTTCGATTGATTATGCTGGCCACAAAGCATCACAAAATGCATTTCGATATAAGCAGCCATTTTCGCAAAAGGTATCTACAATCTTAACAAGCTGCTTAATTGTACTCTTCTCCATGGTTGGAATGTTTTGAACACTAAAACAAAGAAATGTAAAATTATTTTTGACAAAAACCTTGACGTTGAGATATGACACAATATAACATCGTACATTATGGTTGGATTAGTGGCAAATTTTCATTAAATAGCTAATTAAATGAACACTTGAGTTATACTATAAACTCTGGGATGCATATAATGAATAGTGAAAAAAATGTTGCATGTTTAAAATTTAATCTTGTGTATATTGTTCACAAGACAAGTTAAGTCTGCAAGAATTACAATTTGAAAAAAAAAAAAACATTAGAGGCATGTTTACACACTGTCATTATAGTCCGCCTATTTTAAAGTAAATTATAGATTTTTTACACATATACACATGTGTATATATTTACACATGGGTATGTGTGTGTGTTTGTGCTTGTATGCCTCATAATATTGAAATCATGCTGTGCATGTAGATTTACAGCTCGATTTAATGTCTGTCAAGATGTCAAATTAAGTTCCTTCTTTTAAAATGCAAAATACATTTTAATGCGACTTTGTATGGGACAAAATGTCAGCCATAAAAGTTTTAAATTATTTTTGACATTAATTCAATTTATTTCTGTGATCTGGTTACAAGTTCATAAAAATAAAAAACAAATTCAATGTTTTCTGTTAATATTTTGTTTTTATATTTATTTTTTTATAGTTTTTCTGAGAATCAATTTTAAAATATTATCTTGACATTTATAGATATTTGCCAGCTTCAAGAACAATAAATTTAAAAATATTCACATAACTGTCGCAGTTTATACATTTAGGGTGACATTAATGACACACGAAACGAATCTTGAATAATTATTAATTAAATATGATTAGTTTGGTTTCAACATGAATAAAAATAAAGAAATAGAACATTTTTCTAAATGAATCAGTTTTTTGTCGTAATTTTTTACGGCAGGCACTTAAGTACACATTTACATGAATGTACAAAAAAATACAAATGTAATTTTACTATGATAGCGATATTTTTTTGAGACAAGGCAATTGATAAAATAGTATTTGTTAATGCATTTAAGGACACGACGATAAGTATTTTATTCCATTGATCCATTCTATAGTTTCCTAAAAAGTTTTTATAAAGGGTATTTTTTATAAAGGTATAGTACTTTTAACTGGCGACCATTTTGTCGGCTTTTATGTTTGTTCTGGCTATTTAAAACATATTTTTCATTCGCTATAATAATTCGGAATTTTGTGTCTAAAACAAATGTTTTGTGGAGAAGTCTGATAACTATTTGAAGAAAACGGCTGCTTAAAGTAATCGATTGTTAGTAGAACTTACCGTCAATATGTACCAACTCAAAAAATCTGCGATCCATGGTTTGCACGTTTAAAAAGTGCAAGTGAAGAGGCCTGGTCAGCCAAAAAAATTGGAAGGTGAGGAATTGGAAACATTACTTTATGAACATTGTTGTCAAATACAAGTAGATCTTGTATTACCATTGGGAATCATATAACAAGTCATTTTCCTATGTTTAAGAGCATTGGGATTCGTTTAAAACCCATATTAATTGAAGTCAGGAGGCGTTGAAAGGCGACTTTACATGTCCGAAATGGTGCTTGAACGCTGCAAAAAGAAGTCATGTTTGCTTCGTATTGTTACCAGTGATGAAAAATTTATATATTACGATAACTTTTGAAAATCCTTACTTAACGTGGAGTTTAAAATAGATAATTAAGACATGTTTGCCTTATAACACAGCCTTTGAAGCCAATGTTAATTTTAAATACAAAATAAATTTATATAAAAATAAAGGGTGGGCAAATATGAAGCTTGTCTATCAAATGATTAAATATCAATTGAACTGAAATCCTTTGACATTTGTTTCGTAAAGAATTGGGAAACTTGAAGCATGAAACATTAAACTCTTGAGCAAAGAACTTCACTTGTGAAAATTTACTATCAAAATGTTGAAAATTTCACTCTATTACTTCGTAAAATTCGAGCAGCTTTTTCTCGAAATCAGCCTCCTTCTAAGACCGATGTCCGGCCACCACGAGCACATTGCTGAAGTCTATTGTAACCAACAATACCCTGAGCCTTGATTGACATTATTGCAGCATTTGAAAAAAATGTATGTTACACTGCCTATCGAATACTGAATTTAATGACAGATGCTTTCCCACCAAAGAGTATCATACTTGTTATTATTGACACAAGCCACATGTTGTCCAAATTTCCGATATGTTTAACAAAGCTTTAGAATAGGGTTATAGAATAGGAGTTATTACATTCGGTGTTGCCCATTATAGCACATCGATTTATTGTTCTAAAATTATGAATTTTGTATTGTCATAGAAAGAAGTCAATTATTTTTAACGGTTTCAGTAAGAGGTTGGTGTCACTTCATTTAATCACTGTATTAGTAGTAAATAGTTGTTATTTTATTTGTTAATCTGTTATAAAAGTTAATCATAATTTATTCGTTTATTTTTATGTAAAACATTTTTTTGTTGAGGGTGGAAAATGTTAATGAATTAAAATCTGCACGCAATCATGATTGAATGCACGATAGTAAATCTAGTTAAGTTAGTTTATTTGTTATATTTTTATCGTATTTAGTTTTTATAATTTATGACAACTTGTTAATTGTGTAATAAATTAGAAACAGAACATTTATTACTAATTTAATTAGTTGTTTTGAAATTGTCTTATCGTTTAATCATAAAATACCTGCATAACATTCATATTATTGCTAAACTAAAAAAGAATTAAGACTAACAAATAAATGAATTAAATTAATATCTCTTTGTTTGGAAAGAAAAGACTTGAGATTTTAAACTTCCATTCATACTTTAGGAAAATTAAAAGGAAAATTTTATATAAAAATTTGTAATTAAAATATAAAATCCTTTTTAATTAATTTATTTAATTATTTTTATTTATTTATTTTTTTTAAATGGGTATTCATTTATTTGTTAGCCGCCAAGCAAAAATATATGAACTAAAACCTGCTTACAGAAAATGTTTAAAAATGGTTAAGGATCTGGGGAACATCTATGCACTATGCGTTAATTCCAAGCTGACGGATGTTGGAAAACGTGTTTAATCGTACGCTGAAAGAAATCAGTTGGCAAAATTTTAAGGGCAGTAAATCCGAACATCTTTAAAATGCTGTAATGTTGAAAGTTGAAGGCAATTTTATCGTCGAAATTTTTTTTGAAATTTTTACAAAAGTATTTGTAATGAAAAATTATTTTCTATTTAAAAAAATTTAAAATTTTTCCATTTTTTTAAAGTTTACAAATTTTACTCGACCTTAAAAAATTTCTATTTATTTCTAATTTGTACTCTAGGTCAATTTATTTATCAAAATAAAATTCTTATCCGCCTTATTAAATTATACTAAAAAATATTGTTTATTAAATATTTCGAGCAACGTTCGGTTATCTTCATCAGGAACTAAAAATATACAAACAATAAACAACATTTATATTTTAAAGAAAAAACAAAAATTTTTTTCTATATTTATAAAATTAAAAAATTATTGTAACATCGTCTATATAATGCACCGTATCTCTCTTATAATTTATCCTTGCATCCTCGAAAGTGTTAATAATATGTAACATTTAGATTATCGATCTCTTTTTGTAATTATTCCTCTTCTCTTGTATATTTCTGCTTTTTCTATATTTGGAGAGTGTTTACTTATTGCACATTGGGCTGCCAACGCTATTTTTGCAAGTTCTGCCATTTCTGGTATTATAATCTGACTCATGTGCAGTCAATCTTGTTCTTAACTTCGACTTTGTCGTTCCAACATATATTTATGTTTTAGTGTTTGAAAACAACATTCTTAAAGTGAAGTCAGTTTTAGTGCAATGTTAATGTTTTTTTTCTCTGGGACAGACGTTTATAGATTTGACAGTTCTTTTGTGTTTTAATACTGAAATTTTCTTTAGGTCCATAAAGTTGTATATGATGTTGATTGTCATTCCGTAAGAGCAACTATCTAGGAAAATTTTTCTTATTTCTTAACGTTTTCTTTGTGGTATTTTGCGTCACTTATTTGAAATACTCTCTTCACAAAAATTCGTGCTGCGTTTATTTTCATCTCCTGAAGCAGTTGATTTTTTATACTAATCCGTTGATATTGCCTTATGTTGTCTTGTGATTAATGAATCCAAATATGTTAAACTTATATGTGCGTAAATATTCCGGCGGGGTTTAATTTACCTTTATTTGGGTACGGTTTTCCGTCGATCCTCGTCAAATTTGCTTTGTGAACAAACCGGTTTCGACCGTTTGCCATCTTCAGTGTTCTCTTCGTACTCGGAGTACCGGTTTGTTCACAAACCAAATTTGACGAGGGTTGTCGGAAAACCGTACCCAAAAAAAAAAATACATATGTTAATCTTCCCTCTTTCTCTAATTCCATCATAAATTTTATGGGTCTGTGAATGTTATTTAAGGCTTCATTCATTCATTCTTTGTTTTTATTACTCAGAATAAGTCATCTACATATTGTAAATCACTTTTGGTTTACGTATTAATGGTTCCAGCATAATAACAGTTTATGCTGGATAGCTCATCGGTTGTTTATTGATTAAAAACTTTATTTTTTTTTTGTTTGTTTCATATTGTTTTAATTAGAATTCAGTTTATTTTGCGACAAGTTCAGCATAACGAGACAAGTGTAACAAAAAAGTTTCTTGCTTAAGTCTTTTGTTTTGAAATGATTGCACAGTATGAAAAAACTTGATATAAAATAAATAAGGAAGCTATATTCGTCCGTGGCGAATTTACCAGAGAAATTCTGTTCTCTTTTTAGCGGAACACATATTTAACTCAGCGAAGATTTTTTGGAGATGTTTTGGTACTTTTGTTGTCAATTCGTTCTTGAGATCCTTTCTCGTGCTTCCTGTTACACTTTTCTAGCAATATAAAAGCATTAAACCCAAAAAAATTAAGCAAAATAACACAACAAATTTATTTGAGGTTCTTTGACCGTTACGAAATTCTGAACTTTAATAGATTCTAGAGCTTTCTTTTCTGAATTTCCAGTTGGTGTTACAAATTTGCCATCACCAAAAAAGTTGCATGTAAACTTTAATTTTTATAGTAAGATTTTTGGTGAAATATCGATTATATAAAAAACAATATTTCGATTGTTTAATAATAAAAATTTCGGTTTTCAATACTACAAAGCAAAAAACACCCATAACCCACAGAAGAAAATACAACAATATCTAAAAAGCGTAAAGAAAATACAGACGCCCAGTTGTTTTTGACCCTTTTTCCATATCGTCGATGTAGCTAAATTTCAATAGCACGTCCTTCAAAACTATCCCTTACAGATTGGCAGTTACCAATTTCTTTTAGTTTTTCTAAAGCTTTGGCAACACTGTTTTCTAACGGGCGGACGGATCGACATCGATAAAAACTCCCTTATGGACTCAGAAAAGAATATTGTAGAAATTACAAACAGTACGACCAGCTTATAAATATCCTTTTCTATCTGTAGTGGAGGATATAAAAACGCCCTCAGTATAAATAAATGAAAATTGTTTTTACTAAACTAAATATAGAACAGCCAATAACATGCAAATTAAATACGATCTGATTGAACAACATACCAACACTGGCCGCATTACAAGCTGCTGTTAAAGAAATAATAACAATTGAAGAATTCCGTACCGGACTTGTAAATACTGAAGCGGTCTGTAGTGACCTACAACTTAATACAACTTAAAGCATTCAAAGCAAAAAATAAACTATTTTAGATTGTTTTATTACAGGTACATGCACACATGCATTCCCACCTTTATTTTCTTTTGTTTTTTACTCGTATGTTACACATTAAAGCCATTTTAGGTTCGATTTTAATTGCATTTCTATTTTTGTTACAATAAAATAAACTTTTTTTTTGTTTGTTATAATTTCAATTAATTATTTTATTTATTATTTATTAGATACTGTGATTAATAATATAAATGGTTAAATTAACAGTGATCAATACCGATAACAAAACTGTAACAAAAACGTGTTTGTAAAAAAATTGTTTTTTCAAAAGTAGCTGAATACGGCATTAACATTAACATGGACATCATTTTTGTATCGAAATGGAAAGTTAACTAATAATATCGTATTTAAACGATTTAATAATAAAAGAAAAAAACAAAAACACCCGGAAAGAAATTAGTCCTTAAATAATTTAATTTTCTGTGAAACTTAAAAAAAAGTCAAGTATTAAAAAAATAACTGCTCGTATAATGAGCAATAGGATTTTAACACAGAAAGCTTTTTTATTCGCTTAAAAAAACCCCCAGCAGCAGCAGAATTCTAGGAATTTAATAAATAAAAAGTGATCAAGTTTTTTCCACTGTTTACATTTAAATTAGTTGTGCCTTGAAAAAAGTTGAATTATAAATTAAATATGTAAAAACAATAAATAAGTGCCAGCGCCAAAATTGTGGTGTCAAGGAACAAATGTAGAACTGGAAAAAATGAAAAATATAATAATTTGCTCATAAGGCCATTTGGGTGGGAGCGGCTTAATTTAATATAAAAAAATACAAATAATTGTGGTCTTTAGCGTCGTAAAAATATACCAACTGATATACTGGTCTTTTAAAAGCATCTGTGTTTGTTAAATTTTGAAAGTTTAATTATTGCACTTAGGGAATAAGGCAGTTGTAAAAGTTTCTTGAAAATAAATGTGCGGAAAACGTAAAAACAAAATGATATGGCTGGAAAAGGAAGAAATAATAATAAAAACAATTTTGCTGAAATATATTCTGATGAACATTTTTTATTTATTATTTATCAAACAAACTTAAAAAATATAAAAGATATACAAGTTAATAATGTCGATTTCTTTGCTTGAACAGAAGTCATTTAGCGGTACACGCTGTTATAAAATGCTTTAAAACTTACAAGTGATAAGTGCAATATAAACAAAGAAAGGCCGCCATAATAAAAATTCACTGAAGCAGAGAAACGCTTGCTTGTGGGAAATGTGAAAGTGAATTCGATTTTAAGTTCTCAAAAACTTCCTGCTATGTCTGACTCGGTGTTGGGAAAGAAGGTAAACCCATCAACCGTTAGAAATTTGCTTTATACATATTTTTTTCTCGTTCGGAGTAGTATTCAGGTAATGACCGCTACTCACACAATGCATTGTACCAGAATTAGGAAATTAGGTTATGGGGAGGAGGAAAGAGGGAGTAGTGTTTGTGGAAAGTGACAGAAAAGACCTCTGGAGTGAGTTTATTCCGCATACGAAAAGTTCTGCTGAAAAATTTTCCTTGTAATGCTAGTGCAATTACCATGAATTTTCTTGCCAAGAATATAAAGAGCTTCCAATTCCGTAATACCCATATCACCCATAGTAACAGGTGCAGCCCTATTTCCGCATACAGATCTATGCGTAAGCATACAACATTAAAAGGTTATCAAACAGTTATGAAATTTATACGCTTTCTATAAGAAATTCACTTGTATGCTGTCATGCATAGACATGATTAATTATTAAGCACCATGTCACGGCCCAACTAATCTTAATTTACAATTTTGAATTGAGGATATCTGTCGTTAATATACGTGACTATATTATTAGTTAAAAATAGTATTCGATATTGTGTTAGACTGTATATAACAAACTTCTTAAACTGCCCTCTTACTTTAGCAAAATATGAAACAATAAAAGACACCAGCAAAGGCAATTAAATGACCAATTGTCTTATTCAGGGTTAAAAAGGCGTTCGATTTGTGCTTTTAACACTTATCTACAACTACGAGAATTTCTTATGGTGTACAACACCAATCAATTTTTTGCTTTGAAACGATTAGTATGACAAATTTGTTTATTTCTCTGACACCTGATTCATGTATTGTTCAGTTTTTTGTTGCTTTTGTTGCTTTTATATTACAAAAGAGTCGAATCATAAAAATCTTTGGTATACAACATTCAAATTGATAACAATAGATTGAAACAACTATTTATCAATTATTAAATACTGACATAAATATAAAAAAAAACTAATAATACATAACAAATTATTTTAATATTTAAAAATAATTAAATTAAAACGATAATTGAAATTTTGAAAAGTAAAATTATGAAAAAGAAACTCAAAATTATTTCCACTTCTACAAGGCTGCAAAGGTGTGCGAAATTAGTTAATTTTTATTGTTTTAACACAATAAAAAGATGAAGGAAACACCTCAAGGATAAATTACACGCACAAGTTCCGATACAGCAATTAAGCATTTATTTTCATTTTGGATCAGTAAAAAATTTAATAGAGAAAAAGTATCATTCTTTAATAAAAGTTAATTAGTTTTTTATATCGATATTTGTAAAAGAAATAAAAAAGATTATATCATGCCACGTGTGTGTGTGTGCTTATCTGTGTATGTGTGGTCTTAAAACCTGTCATCCGAATATAGCGGATTATTAATCAAAACATCAGATTAATGCATTTTATGTTGCTTTAAATGACCTTCACTTTTAAATAAAATAATTATTATTCTTATAACTGTAGAAGATGTATTTCTCACTAACTTTTGTTACACGATCAACTAAATCAACTTAAAGATGTGTATCAATCACTTTTTGATTTTCCATCCATGAACATTTATCAACAACAATTTCCATAGAAACTTGTTTTAATGTTCCAACACAATTTTTAATTTTGCTTTTAATCATTTGCTTCACGACAAACTTATAACTTCATTAATTCCAATTAAAATTTGTCATAATGAAATATTTCCTTTTTTCCATTTTTTTATCTGTAGAAGCAGATGTCAACGTCATCATATTTGCTATACCATGACGTTGATATTTGCTTTTAGTTGATTGTTTTAAACTCTTTAGACCTTTATGATTAATCATTGAAAAATGTTTAGGCTTCATCAGTTGTTTGCTGTAAATTTCTTATAATGTCGCATATCATTGATAGAACAATAACAAGTTAAACATTTCTTTGGAATCCTCGTTTTAAAAATTAGTGGTTGAGAAAAGTTTTTACGCGGACATTGTAGAATTATTGTTGAGTTATTAATACATTTTTAACTAAATTAAAATCCCATTAAAAATTTCTTCTAAAATCTTTTTTATAAAGGCTTCGGCTCAACATTGATAAATAATGAGTTCCTTGTTTCAAAGACAATTGTTGTATTTTGCAAATGATTTCATAGAGGAGATAGTTAGAATTCGAAATTCTAGTTAAAAAGACGATAAATAAAACTTTAATCGAATTTAGTTAAATGGTCGTTTCTCTTTGCCACGCCACTGCGATTTATATTAAACTATTTCACTACTGACAACACTTGTTCTTAAAAAAAATTTACGTTAAAAGTTTTAGTATTAATTCATATTCTTTTTGTGATTTTTTAAAATTACTCTATTTACAAGGGATTTAAAAAATTAAATATTGTTCTTAATTTTTCTTTTCATTAGGGAATGATCCCCACTCATGCATTGTACCAGAACTAGGAAATTAGGTTATGGGGAGGAGGAAAGATAGAGTAGTGTTTGTGGACATTCGACTTTCCTACATTAAAAGCGACAGGAGAGACCTCTGGAGGGAGTTTATTCAACATATGAACTGTTCTACTAAAAAACAAATTTCCCTTGTAATATGTACTGCGATTTACTGGCCAATCGACCACAAATGGATGCGCTCTCAAGGAAATTTGATTCAAAGGCAAAAACGTGCGAGTTTCGTGAACAATTACGTTAATTTCGTTAGAGCAGTTGCCATTGTAGTAACGATAAAACAATCTACATGGCGTCGATGTTCTAGGGAATCAATAGAGATGGATACTCTACCCTAACAAAAGAGCCTCTTGGCTCTTTCCTATACGCAGTCGAGCAGTGCTACTTCTCTCCTCCATTCGGAGATCGTCGCAATATCGTGATTGAGGGTACCATTTATGTCAGCCTTTTGGAATTGACATCCAACTGGTCCTGTCTATTACTTAATGAATACGAATGACAAATGGTTCTCTCATCTACAAAAGAGCAAACAGGGTTGAATGTTTGACAAAGAAGGTTGTTTAGAAAAATAAGAAACAGGGTAGAAGAAAAAATGGAGCCTTGCGGACCCCTGATTTAATCTTGAACTCGTCCGATAAAATCCCACCTATAACACCTCGCATATAGCGCGATTTCTGAAAAAAACTCGATACAAATCGGGAGAAATTATCACCGACACCAAAAGTAGCAGGTTTTGATAGAAGTGCTTCATGCCACACTCTATCAAACGCCTTAGAAAATGCAGAAATGATGTATGGAGTTACACCCCTGTGCCGCTAGGAAAGCCAGCAAGTCGCCTGTAAAGCGCCCCTACGAAAACCATACTGTCGGTCGCTAAGTACGCTGTTGGACTCCAGATAGCTGACTAAATGAAAACTAATCATACTTTCGATCACTTTAAACAGTGCAGAAAAAATTGCAATTGGGCGGTAATTAGCAATTTCAAATACTTTGGAAATTCACCAGCATGATACAACCAGCATGAAACAAAAATATATATTGTACGGATATTCCTAAATTCAGCCACTAGCTGCACAGGCTGTTGGTTATCAGTGCTTTTCGCACTGACATCACACAGTCACATTGACTTGATGTTCATCCACAGCGATAATCAAAATTGATGTTTAGAAAATTCAAACAGTAAATAATCGTTTTTCTTAGTCCGTTCACACAGACACATTTTTAGTGGTGGAAGTGACAACTTATGCAGCGTTCTTTCTTCCAGTATCTTTCTAAGAACAATTCAATACTTTTATGTAGTCTTCTTTTGGTCACAATATTATCAAAATTGCTAGAATTATCTTTATTTACGATTAAAGAGAATGGACATAACACTAAATAACATAAAATAAATACTTTTGCAAAAAAAAAAGAATAAAAAATCTTTTAGAAATGAAGTAGAATTAAATTTTACTTCCGTACGAAAGTTTAAAAAAATAAAGTGGATGGCCAATTGTTAATTTTAAATTGAAAGGAATTGTTTGTTTTGAAATAATAATTATAATTTCTCGTAAAGCCTTAAACTAACAATACTTCAGTAATTTTCAGTTGTATTATCTTTCTTTACAAATAACAATTCTTCCAATTGGCGAAAAGTTATTTTTTTCCTAATAAAAATAAACCAGTACTCAGATTTCTATAGAAGAAAATCACTCTAACAAACTGAGCTCAGCTATGCTCACAAAATGAAACTTCTTAAATTATTTGTTTACTGAGAGAACTGAGCAAAAATTGATTGCTAAAAATGTTTAATAATTTAAAAGAGATGCAAAATTCTGTTTGAGTACTCAAGAAACAAATGTAAAGTTTCTAAGAGAATAAGAACAAGAAATATTATTTAATAGTTCGATTTTTAAAATAATAAAAACGTGTGAATATAAAAAGAGTTGTTAAGTAAACGAAAATAACAACAAAAAGTTTTTTTTACTATTATGAATTAAATACCTAATTGTGCAGTGTTACATTGAATGTTTTCTGTTCATAATATAAAAATTAAGCTTTGAAAAGAAACTTTTTCAAAAGTTAGTTGTTGGCGATCACTTGCTTTAGACGGTTGTTAAAGCGCTCGCAAATTATAAAACCAAATATTTATATAAATATTTTGGGTTGAGTTGAAAAAACCTTCATGCATTTAATTAGTTATACGCGCTAACGTATACGTTCATTAAAAAAAATATTAATAAATAAAACCAGAAGTATTTTCAAGCAAATTCAAAAGCAGTCAAATAACAAATTAAATTTGTGTTTTAACTCACAATTTATTAGCAAAAAAAATATATTAAATTAAAAAATATATTAATGATCTTTTGTATTAAGTATTCCTTAATAAAATAAAGTTGGCAAATAAATAATTAAAAAAGGTGCAAGAATAACAAGATAAGAAATAAAAATCACAACAAAAAGTCAAATTGATTTGCTTTTAGAGAAAACGTGTGTGTCTCAAGTCTTTTGTCAAGGATGGCTGAAAGTGTTTTTATTTTTACGAAAATGAAGAGTGTTTAGGTTGTAGCAAAGAAAAAGAAAAGAAATAAATATAAAAGAATGGCTTTGACAAATTTTTCTTTACCCTTTGGGGCTTTGGCGCAGCCAGGATCTCCTTGGAGTGCCACAATTTCACCTTTACATCCCATACATCAGCAGTTGGCTGCGAATACAAATAATTTACTCTACTCGCCTGCAGATCATCAACAACAGGATGACAATGTATCTCCACCGTTGGGCTCAGATTTTTATAAAAACAATCCTTATGCTCCTCCTCATCAAACAGCCCAGCAAACATCTTATCAATATAATAGCAATAACAATAATAATGGTAGGCGTAAAAATACTTACTTGCCACCCATACCATCATCATCATCAGCAGCTAGAAATACACAGCAATTTCATAATCAACAACAACAGCAACAGCAACAACAACAGCAATTTCAACACCATCAACAACAGCAATTTAGCCATATTAATACCCATCATCAGCAGCAGATAACACAAAATATTAATCACAATAATAACAATAATAATAATAATAATGTTTATAAAAGTGCAATATCATCCTCCATTGCATCGGCAACAAGTTTTGCTAAAGCATCGGCATCGGCAACAGCTAATTCAAATACAAATACCCGCACCTACGGTGAGGGAACTTATACTAGATTTCCACAAACTCCCCTAATTAATAACAATAGTAACAAAAATAACGATAATAACATTAACAAAGATCATCAACAGCAACATCAATATTATAATTCTTATCATTCTACATTACAACAACAAGAACAACAAACAAAAGGTATAAATACAGGTGATGGATCTTCTGCTTCCAAGCCTTTTTCATCAGATGCTTTTCCTAAATACGGTGTTCCCAATAAAGTTGAGACACCAGCTCCTATATATGGTGCTGCTGCTGCTGCAGCAGCATCTGGTAAAAAGGCTGATAATCCAGGTTTATCCTCACCCACCGATTCTAGTTCAAACGACCCCTTTCCCGAAAGACCGCCTGGCTTTACGCGAGTACAGGCTGGTCAGGGTTCCGAGACTAGAGTACATGCAGTACTGGATTATGATCTAGAGGAGGGCGAAGAGGAGGATTACGATGATACAGCTGTTGATGATGGCGCGGCTGTTAATAAAGGTAAGCGAAAATCGGAAATTCTGGTGTTAAAATCTTTCAGTTTTAAAGATTTTTATTTGTTACTGCTGTGATTAAATGCATTAACAGTTTGAAATGAATGAAGTAAAGGAGGTTTTTTTTTGTTCAAATGCTCATCTTCAATTGTTTTCTATAAAAATAGAAACAAATCATTTTAAAAGAATTTTCGCTGACGTCAAAATTCCAAACGACGTAAGAGGGAATAGGAAATCAATTAAAAAACTTTCTTAAGCTGAATGACAATGACTAACTATGAAATAGTGACAATAGAAAGTGATTAAATGAGTTGAATAAAAAAAAAGCTCGATTCTAAATCTTTAATTATTTAACGAAAGGCAATAAATAAATTAAAAATATTTTATTTGCATTTAAACACAATTCATACATAAATAACAAAATCTTTTGTACATTTGAACATAAATTATTTTAAATAACTCGTGTTGACAAATATCGTTTGGCAATAATTTTTTTAACCACGTTGCTGTTATTGACATTTCATTTTTTATTTAAAAAAAAAAGCATTGTGTGAAATAAATGGTTTGTTGTTGTTGTTTTAATGCGACCTAAAAAAGTATTGAAGATCGCACTTTATTTATCAATACTTTACAGGGTACTTAATATCCCAGGGTTATATGTCTTAAGATAAGTACAAAAGGTGACCCTGCAAAAAATTTTAATTAGCAGCTCAAAAGAAAATATAAATTGGAATTGCAGACTATTTTTTTTAAGAAAAATGTTTAATTTATTTTAAAAGCATAAATCAACACTAAGTTCATTATGCAATAAAATCGGTATTAAAAAATGTTAATTCTATGATGTATTGTGGCTTCTTAATTACATAAGTAACCAAAAGTTCTTGTATCCATTTGTAAGGCAGGAGCAACGTTGGGATAATTAGTTTCCCAACAGACATGATTTTGGAACTGTGTTCACATGGGGCTAGTGTTCAAGATCTCAGAGGATAATATTTCTTAGACTTGGTGGATTAACATGCCTTATAAAACGGAAAAATATTCAGCGTATAAAACAAGACAGTCTCAGAGGTACAGCCCTGGATTCTACATGGTCACATTTTTAATAATTTCATTTGTAATTTGGAAAATCTTTGTTAGAATAAAAATGCCTGAGAAGGAGAATTTTTGGGTCCCAAGTCAAAGTTTTAAGTACGAAAAATAATGAAAATTATCCAATATCTTTAGCTGACCCCTTTTCTTCTAACAACAAAGTGTAATGCGTGACTGCCAAATTTTTCCTTCACAAAACGTCGTCCATGACTGACCACTTTTATACTTAATAACGTCCGTAGCTGACCACTTTTTTCCAATAAAAATAGCAAACGGGTTTATGTGAAGACAAATCCTACATTACGCTTAATATGGGCCAACAATGTGGAATTTTTTAACATAAATTGAATGTTGTTAAAAATGTTTCACTTGGGTTGTATGACAGAAGTGTGCGATAACAAAGAATGAAATTAAATTATAAGTACCAACGTAGGCCTCAGTTGCTAAAACATTAAATAGAAAAAATGTGAATCCTTTACCATAAATAATTGAATAATTCTTAGTTGTTTAGCGAAGTGTTATGCCAGCATATGAGTTGTATTTAGCGCTAACTATTTGTTGGCTTTTAAAACCTGAGTGGATTACTTAACGAAAATTCAACACTCTTACAAATTTAAAAAATCAACACTCCTGTGATTTAATTTTTAATTTGGTTTTTTTTTCATTTCTTCCGGTCTTTCAATTTTGTTGTTATTTCTCTATTTGTTATTCTAAAATCAAAGACAAGAAATTAAAAATAAAAATAAAACCAGAAAACATAAATCTAATTAATGGTCACATTGAATGTTTTACAGCTGCCATCAAAGTTTAATATTTTTCTTATGTTAGCTTAAAACTTAACATAGTTAACAATGAAAAAGTATTATTGTAAACGAATTGTCAAAATTAAATTGTTTATCATGAATAACAAATAAACTAATTTACACTTCCACTAAACTTTGAAATATTATTTTGAATCCTCTTAAGTGTTAAGGTCATTTTGTTATAAAAGATTTCATTCTTTTAATTAGAAAAAAAAATAAACTAAATAAATTTAAGATTCAATTAGTGAGAGCATTTTAATATTTAAATACAGGGCGTCCGCCGGGAACTGCCACTACTACTTTGTTTTGCCGCCATTAAGCATTAGTTTTGACAGTGCATATTTGACAGTCGTGAAGTAGATACTTGAAAAATTTGTTTTGGAAAAATATTCGATAAGCCAATGTGTTTTAATCGTTAAAACATTTTATCAAAATCAGTCATCGATTACTGTAACGATGAAAAAGTTACGTCAAATTTTTGGGAGAAATAACGGCATAATTTTCCGATTTTCATGAAAAAATCATAATGTGTGACGAGGCACATATTCATTTGAATGGATATGTGAATAAACAGATGATTCTGGGGAATGAGGAAGCCTCAAATTAATCAATAGTCACCTTTGCCTCCATTAAAAGTGACAGTCTGGTGTGCAATTTGGTCAGGAGAAATCATGGGACTTTAGTTCTTTGAAAATTAAAACGGAGTAACTGTGATAGGGAGCGATATCGTTATCTAATTGAAAACTCTTTAATGCCACACAATGATTTCGACTTGATTAACATATAGCAAAAAGAAGAGGGTGCCACATCGCATACAGCTGGAAATACAATGGAATACTGTGAGACCTCTTTCCACAACAAGTTACTTCAAGAAATCGTTCACTACAAAAATAAAAATTGACTGTCGGTGGGGCTGCTCAGCGATGAAGGCATAGTCACTGGTCGCTGTGCTGTCTTATACGGCAGTTAATTTCCGACTATCTTTCTACTTTCACCACCTGTTTCATGTCTTCTCTATCTCATTCCTAAAGAATGTAGCACGGGTCCTTGACTAAATAGGCATTGTTGCCTGAAGTGCTACTTCTCTTTAAAAAAAAAATGTTGATTGGTCTCCACGGTCGTCTGATTTGACTGCTCCAGACTTCATTTTGTGGGGATATCTAAGGAGCAAGGTTAATGCAAACAAACTAGAAACGCTTTAGCAACGCAAACAAAATATTCGTGATGAGATTAATGATATACCGCGTAAAGTGTGTGAGAATGTAATAAAAAATGTGCTAAAGAGGGCTCGCATTTGTGAGGCTGAGGCGGATATTTATCTGATATTGTATTCCATACATTAAATAAAATATTTATCAAGATCCATTCTCTTTTATTTAATCGAAAATCCTGGCGGACTCTCTGTTTTTAAATAAATACTTTGTGATTTTTCCATAAAAATAACGTGAATAATTTTAATTTGTGAGTTAGTGAAAATAAATATATTAAACTTAATAAAATTAGTTACAAAATATTTACAGAACGGTTAGTTTAAGGGGGGATTACGAAAATACTTTTCTTATATCAACGATTTTTAGTCAGGCTTAAGTTCATATTATATTCTTTAATATAGATTTCTAGCTGAGACTTTCTTGATCATAAAATCTAAGTACTTTTAGCTTAATTTAAGAGAAAACTCAATCGCTTTAAGAGAAAACCTCTCCATCCATCCAAAGCGTTCTCTTCTCTACATTTTTATTTATTTATCAATAATTTATTTAGTTTTTTTTTATTTTAGATGTTGGTAGAAAAGAAATAGTAAAAACCAAAACTTTTGTTGCCACTAGTATGTCAACCAAATACCATTAAACAGCTAAATTAAAATAATAAATTAAATATTTTTAATTTAGTTTGACATGTGACAATTTTTTAACTGGAAAGTCCCATTAATAATTTTTAATATTTTAAGAAAAGTCATCTGCTGTCTTTTTTAAAATTAACACTAAATTTTAATAATTTAAATTGACCACCCACATGGATGAAATTTTGTTTAAAAAAAATAACAGAAAAAGAGAAATTAATTCAATATATTTATTTAAATAAAAGTGTTAAAATAAAGTGTTACTTTGTGACATCATTTAAATTTGAAAAACAAACAAAAAAAAAAAAATACCAAAAATCAGCTGAATGATTTTTAAATGCTTCAAATCAATTGAGTAATAAAATTTGAAACAAATGACCGGCTTAACTTAGTAGAGTTTTATTTAAATAAACCGATTTATCTAGTTTTGGTCATGGAATATAATGTGCCAGTGTTAAAATACCAGTACCTGAGTCAGTTTATGTTGGTTTGCACTTTATTGCTTCTATTTCTTCTTCTTTTGCTGATTTTTGTTTTCAAACAAACATTTCATTTGCATGAGTTTTTGGCAAGTTTAGGTTTCTAAATAGAATTTTAATGAAAAATAGAATATTATTAAATCGATGTGTTGCTATTTGTGCATACTTATTTGAAAACAGGTTATAATTTTTTGTATACAAAAAATAAAAACAAAATAAATAAATAAATAAAAAAAATTGGTTTTCTAAATTTATTAAATAAGAGAAATAATGAGAAAGAAAAATAAAAGTGAAAGCTTTTATGCGATTGTAACTTTTCTTTCTTTCTACTTTTAATGCTGCGCTGGGTTATGAACTCCTAACCGCATTTTTTAAATTTAATTTTCCTTTTATTCTATTTGTTAAACGCATTTGCTACTGATAGAATGTTAATCAAGTTTTTGAATACTACAGCTATGTAAAAGTATTAAATGTTATTTTCGTTAAACTATATACGTAAATATCTAGTGATAGAAAAATTAAATATTTCTATATAAAACAAATAACTTTAACCCGCAAAAACGGCGAACATGGAAAGAAGAATTCGGTTTCAATCATAAATTTTGCTTGAAGAAATATTTCTTCAAATATCTTAAGTGTTTTTGCTATTAAACCAGCCTGAATAAATTTAAAATATTAAAATACATAATTATTCAATTAAACTTTGTCCGTCAATTAATCCAGTAAATTTTAAAAATATTTTTGTTCAACTTCTGACTTGACTTTAAGTATCCAACGTCTGCTATGTTTATGTAATGAAAAGATTATTTTGTTTGTTTTTTAATGTTGTTTCAATTAAATTTATATTTTATTTTGTCACAAATACCGGCATTGCATTTTTATCACTAACAAGTTTGAGTCAACAAATAAAAAATATTTTTAAAAAAATTCATAAAAATATTTGCATAAATAAAATTAGTTTAAGTCTTTGATTTCATGCGCCGTGCTTATTAAATGTTACAAATCGAATTAAACGATACGGACCGTTTTAAACTACAAGATTTTTGTTTTTAAATTATGATACCAATAGCAGCTTGACGTTTGCATGAGTTTTAATATTAAAGTTGTTAAACAATCAAGGAAATATAATTAAAATAAAATGGAATCAAAAATATCTTTCAAGAAAAAATTTTAGTTTGTGACTTTTTTTTAATTTTCATTTTATGACTTTCAATTTCAATTTAAAAAATTTTCCATAAAAATTTATTATGCTGTTATTTATAAAAGGTACGAATAAGATGGTGACAAAATCTACACAAAAAACGACTACTGCTCCCTGGCATCTATAAAATTAAAAATTTTAATTAAAATCGTGACCAAAAAATTCATACATTCCAAATTGTACTCGCATAGAACAATTACAATTAAATGTGTCGTAAAATTAATTCAAATAATTAACCCACTTGTGCATAAGATAACTTTAAAGGAACGTTAATGTCACGAGTTATCGAAATATTAAGAAAACATACTGACATTAATTGCGTAATCACTTCTGGGGTGAATGTCTGTTGTCATAAAAATAAGCGATTTGTTAAAATTATTTATCCACATGTTTATTTGTGAGATATTAAAAAGGTTAAATGTAATTTAAATATTATTATAATTTATATAATAGTTATAGTATTTTGACCTTTTTAATATTTTTTATTTTTTAGTACTAAAAAATATAATTATAATTTTTTAGTTATAATTTTTGGTATTTCTCCCTGAATAACGAAAAAGCAGAAAGTTTGATTCAATGGAACGTGCTGGAACTGAGGATCATTGGGGTGAAAGTCACTTGCAAAATACTTATGGACAGAACATAATAGAAAGTGTTGGTACTAAAGAAAACGTACTCATTAAGTCGAAACGGTATGCGAATCTATTTCTTTTAGCATTTTTGCTTAACAGCCACCAAAAATCCAAAGGATTTCTTCAATCTTCGTCATTAACGAGTTATGCAAGAGGAATGACTGTTGGGTGCTATATACCTACCACGACAAATCTGTCTAAATAGTCCAGGAATGGGGGCTGTAGGCATAATAAATCAGTTTAGTTACCGGCTATTATTTGCAAACTTGAGATCGTAAGTGAAGATGGCTAATTTTTTGTAGTTTACTGGTCATATCGGTTGTAAAAGGATGGCTAATTAAGCAAAAACTTTAGTAAAATTACTCCAGCTGTTCAAGTTTTTTAACATTTAATTATATGGCACACTTCCAAAATGGTCTTAGGTCTCTGCAGGGTGTCCGCCGGGAATGAGGTAACGTATGTGTGATTATACAGGTTGTCCGCCGGGACCTTGTTTGTTTATAATTTTTCATTGAATGAAAGAGAATGGATCTTATGTTGATAAATGTTTTATTAATTGTCGGCAATTATATGCGAAATACAATATCAGATAAATGTCCGCCTCAGTTAGCTTCACAAAAGCGAGCCGTTTTGCGTACATTTTTCATTAAATTCTCACACATTTCATCCGGTATTTAATGAATTAAGTAATCGCGAATATTTTCTTTGAGTTGCTCAAGCATTTCTGGTTTGCTTGCATAAACCTTGCTTTTCAGATATCCTCACAAAAAGAAGTACGGAGCAGTCAAATCAAGCGACCGTGGAGACGAATCAACATCATCACATCTTAAAATAAGTTCTGGAAACGGGTCTCGCAGTAATTCAATTGTAAAGCTGGCTGTATACGATGTGGCACCGTCTTGTTGGTACCACATGTTAATCAAGCCCAAAGCATGCAGTTCTGGCGTTAAAAAGTTTTCAATCATATCACGATATCGCTCCTTATTCACAGTTACCGTTACGCCGTTTTCATTTTCAAAAAAGTAAGGTCCAATAATTTCTGTTGACCAAATTGCACACCAGACTGTTACTTTTAATGGTTCCAAAGTGACTGTTGAATAATTTGAGGGTTTCCCATTTCCCAGAACCGACTATTCTCTTTATTCACACAATTATTCAAATGAAAATGTGCCTCGTCACACATTATGATTTTTGCATGAAAATCGGGCTTGTCATGGGTGAGCTGTAACATTCTATTGGCATATGTACGGCGACATAAATGGTCTTGTGGAAGAAGCTCTTGTGTCAACTGAATCTTATATGGAAACAAATGCAAATCCTTATGCAAAATTGTGACCAAAGCTGTTCTTCGAAGTCTAAGCTCCTGAGCACAGCGTAGAATTGAGGTTGATTGATTGTTATGAACACTTTCTTAAGCAGCAGCAATGCTTTCAGCCGATCTTACGTTGTTGTCCATGCTTGGCCCTATCACCTACAGATCCTCTTTCTTCGTAATCATTCACTACACCATAAATAGTGCATTTTGTTGGCACGTTGTTTCTCCCAAAAATTTCACGTAACTGTCTCATTTTTACAGTAATCGATGATTGATTTTTTATAAAATGTTTTAACGATTAAAACATGTTGGTTTATCGAATATTCGTCCATAACAAATTTGCCACGTGTTTACTTCACGACGGCCAAATATCAACTCTCAAGACTGATGTTTACCAAAATGGAGACAAAAATAATTAGTATAAATTCCCGGCGGACACCCTGTACGGCAAGGAGTTTGAATATTTTAAAAATTGTCAATTTTTCAATAAATAAATATTTTAAAATATATTTTTGTTGTTGTAAATACTTTGCCTGCAAACAGAAAATAAAAAGAGAATTTAAAAACACTTGGAAACCAAAGGCACGAACAGGTTAAATATTAAAAAATATAAATAAAAAATTAAATAAATGCAAAAAAAATTTAAATCAGATTTAAGATAATTAAATAAAAATTGCTTTAGAATTGAATAATTTACTTTTTTTAATCTGTTTTGTTCTCTAATTCAATTCGTAATCTCGTGCTTAGAAGTATTAATGAAATGCAAAATAAACGTTTAATGAGTCTATTTTTTCCCATTATTTAAAAAAAAATAATTTTTATATTAAATATCCAAAAAATAGGCAGGAAACATTTGATTAAACGTGACACTAATCAGAAGTTTCATTTCAGCGAATTTAAAGCTTTTTATTTCGCAACGTTTTAGGAATAATTAAGAATATTTTAAGTTAAATTTTATGACCACACATTTACACACTACAATGCAAATTTAATTTGTTCAAATTTGTAAAGATTTGTGTCTTGTTTGCTATGTTATTATGCTGTATTATATTTTTTTAATTTATTAAAAAACGTTCCATATGGGATCACTTTAACACAGATATTGAAATAATTGACTAAATATCATTTGAAATAAAAGCAGTCTTGGAATCAAATTAATATATCAAAATCAGTTAGGACTGGTTTGCCCATCTTAAATTGTCCCTGTTCCATTGCATCGCCTAAATCTTATTAATTGTTGGAAGGAAAAAAAACCTAATTAAGAAAGAGAGAGAGAGAGAGAAAGCTAATAGTTTATTATTGATTTAATTGTATTTTCTCCACAGAAATATTTTATTTATATTTAAGCTTTTAAAAATAGTTTGATGAGCTCAATTTTTCGTTAATTTAGCTAAACAACAAACAATAATTGGGAATGTGCATTTGAATAAATTTGATGTTAATTTATTGAAGTAATGAATGATGAGCACCGATGTGTTATGAATAATTTAAATCAATTCAGCCTCCACAAAGCGACTTAAAGCGATATTTACTTTACTGTTAGCAGAGCAAACAAAGCCGTGTTGTAAATTGTGGTTATGATTTGGAACTAAAACTGCTTTGCAATTTGAAAAAAAAAAAATACATTCGTGCGATAAATAAATAAAAATGTGATATATTCTCATAAAATATTTATTATTCAAAAATTTATAAATTAATTAAAATGACTCCAATAAATAAATTTTTTATTTCCATTGCAGATGTATGTTGCGTTTTCGTAAAAATAATTTCCAAATACTTTTCTATTTTCTTTATTTTATGTATGAACGGCTTCCAATGGAAACCTTATGTAGAAAAGTGAAAATGAAAATGCAGTTTCTTACTCGTTACTGTGTTTTTGTAAAAAATTTTTAGAGTTTTTGGAGCGTTGTCTGAATATAATTCTTATTTAATCAATTTGGCTTGAGATATAAGACTCCTGAGTTTTCTATACAAAATTGGGATAAAATACTGGGATAAGTTTTGTGAAATGGCCGTATGGACATGCTTTCCCTACAGTAATAGATTCAAATTTTTGAATAATAAATATTTCATTAGATTAAAAATGATTAAAAAATC
This sequence comes from Trichopoda pennipes, assembly GCA_030448955.1. NCBI lineage: Eukaryota > Metazoa > Arthropoda > Insecta > Diptera > Tachinidae > Trichopoda > Trichopoda pennipes. The sequence goes on along the minus strand of JASKUP010000017.1, from coordinate 25,183,502 downwards.
GATTACCATTAGCGTAGATTAACTTAAAAATGTTTCTGAATAGTGTTTTAAAAATGTTTATTTTTAAAAAATTAAAAATTTGCATTTCAACAATTTAAATTTAATCCGCAATAAATTTGCGCAAATTATGTTAAGAAACAAAACAACAAAATATTGTTTAGGAATTTTTTTCCTCAGGTGGGACAGTGGCCCTCTTGTAACTGATTCTAAAAAACTGCAAGAAATATCAATTGGACTCCCATACAAAGGATTTCATTTTTTTATTAAATTTAAATTTAAAAATTTGTCTGCCATTTTAGTGTTCCTACTTTTTATTTAAAACTGCAGGTTTTACACTTTACTCTTATCAGATAATGAGGGCAAATACTAGGTAAAAAATTATTTCTTTATGAGGACAATTGTTACGTTCTAATCCTTCAGATTGGCAAACATTCAACTGAACAAAGTAAGGTAACATCTGCATTCTTGGGGCATGAAAGCCAAAAAACCAACTCATTCTTGTTCTATTTATTTGCTTCATTATCCATCTGAGGTATTTTAGTTACCCTACGGTCTACTGGGTGTCCCAAGAGTTTCATTCTTCCTCATTTGGGCACAAGCCCCCCTAAAAGGATTTGGTCGTTCCGATTGCTTATTTGAACGACGAATGAAAAAATTAAACAAGCACAGACACATTTATTATGGCTTTCAAATTCACAAGCACAAATGGGAAAATAAACGTTGATCCGTTTCTATGAATCAAAATAACTCATTAATATGGATACGTAGATGACATTATAGGTATCCTCGACCAAGACAACGCCGAACAAATTGACTGAATTGACTGTTTAATATTTGACATCCACTTACTATTTGAATTCCTTTTACTTCAGAAAGGAACAACAAAGAACTCAACACAATTTACACCATAGCTAAAAATAACGGCTACAAGTCCGCTACTATCAATAAACTTTTTCGGCAATCCAACACTAAAAACAGAAATAAAGAAGACAAAGAGACAACCGATGCACCGATGCAACACGACGGCACACTTTTATTTACAAAGGACCAGAAATATACAGACTAATTAACCTTTTCCACAAAGAAGGAATACTCACAGCTCTCTCTGAGAAAAATCTCAGGACAGCGACAGAAATTTAGTTCCAGTGGAATATACAGACTTACTTGCGAACACTAAAAACAAGATTTATACAACACATACCCTGATATAAAAGGAAAAGAGAAGACGTCAACTTTGCATTACACTTTAATACTCACGGGCACACACCAAGGGGAATAGATGAATGTATGGCATTACTAGATCCTAGCAAAAAATGACGAATACTGATATTATAAATGACGAATATCACTGACATTATAAATGATCGGGTAAACACGAATTCAGACAATATTTTCACATCACTAATACTAGTTATACATTCCATTCAAACAAACGGAAAACGTCCTCAGACGGCCACACATACCTAAATAATAATAAAAGAACGTGAACCCTGACTCACCAGTATAAATTGGATCACAGCTTGAAAATGATGTCTTCACATCGAAAGCGCTTGCCGTTTACACCTAACGAACAACAGCCAGAAAGGGCGGAGGGAAACAACAGCAGTAAAATTCTTGTTAAGATCTATCTAGGAGAGAGTGAAGAGACTGCTCGGTAACTGGATAGGATCGACTTCAATGAAACTTATTCTAATAAAACAGGAGAAAAAGTTCACAAATTTAAAACCCATCTAGTTCACCATCTGAGTTATCGTCTCCAGCATTTAAATTATTTATTTCATTTAACTTTTTTCTCTTCAATGTTCTTTGAAAAATTATTTTACTCGTAAACCTAATGCTTGACAGGTTTTTAAAGATCTCTGAAATAGAAAATAGAAAACCCCACAAGCACTATCCTAATAGAATGGACGAATGGTTGTTTAATTAAAAGTTTATATCAGTAAAGAAATTTATAATACCGCGATAGAGAAGCTCCAAACCCGATACTAATTTTATTGATTTTTTTACTGATTTTGATTTTGCAGTAACTTCCTCAACTGATGGAACGAAAGACTTCATATTGTAGATAGCCTTATAAGCTGGTGAAGCACTGTAGACTTAAGATGCTTTGCTTCAAATAAAGATTTTTTTCAAAGTCTAGGTGGAAATCCACATCTGGATTTTTTTAATTAACCCTCGCATATTAAGATCAAGTACAATTCATACATCAAATTCATAGACTCAAAATCTAGACAATGAATTTTTAAAATCCCAACGACATTAATAGTTTTGTACTAAAATAAAAAATACTTTAAACGCACACATTTACACATCTGTGTGTATGTGTGTATAAGTGTTTTGTTGTTAAATTTTTGTTTTATTATTTAACTTTTTCACTGACTTTATTATTTATTTATTTAAACTAGATTTTAAAATATTCTAACAACAACAACAACAACAATTTTTCTTTGTTTATGCATGTTTTTGTGAGACTTTTAATCTGTAGAAAAACAAATTTAAATAAAAAACTAAACTCATTTTATAGATAGATCTATTGTATGTTTGAATATCTGTTCATAGAACACGTACTAAGATTAAAATTGAAATTTTCAAATGGAAAATGAAAGGTCTCGATTACCTTGAATTGGTATCTGCAGATACAAACAGCTAAACACAACAATAAATATTGGTTCGTATGGATACAACTATGAACAGATTTTAACAAAAAAGATACATGCACACATGTCTGATTAAAGTAAAATATCAACAAAAAATAACACACTATACAAATTACCACAAACAACAACAACGACCAACGGCAACAAAACTAACAGCATAATAAAATAAAAATTTAAGGCAGCATCAGTTAATTATGACGTTTTATTTTAATTGTTAAAATTTTAGACGTCATTTTCGAGTTTTATTGTATTGGAGTTTGTCAGAAAAAACTGCTTAAGCTTTTGTTTTATATTTTATTTGATTAATTTAGTGGGGAAACTGAGTAAATCCTTGACCTATAGAATAAAAGAGCAAAACAAATTTTGTTGAAGAAAACTTTTGTGCCCTTTTTAGCTGTAAGTGTTATTCTAGTTTTATTGCAAGCAGCTGCCATTTATTCTGAAAGAGAAAAAAGGAAAGCAAAAGACTCAAAAATACAGAGCTTTTAATTTTTACAGTTTTTTAAACAGTGAAATTTTTATATTTTTTTCTAAACATAATTTGGGGTAAAAACCCCTCATGCTCTATAAGAGCAGTAGTGAAATTGCAATATGGATATGCTTTCGCAACATCAATACATTTCAATTGTTTAACAATAAATATTTTCACGAATATTATTAAATAAGTAATTTATAATTATGTAGAAATGATTGAAAATAAACAATGTTTTTTGTTGTTTTGAAATGTTTTGTGGTGTTTGTATGGAAGTGTCTTTCAGTCTTGCTATCTATGCTATGTTGATTTTATGAAAAATTCTCATAGAATCAGTTTGGCTTTGGATATAAGACTCTTAGGTTTTTCTATACAATATTGGGATAAAATTCACTGATGAGCTATTTGAGCAATAGTGAAATTGCAATATGGATGTGCTCTCCCCCATTACAATATATTTCAAATATTTTTATTTTTATTTGAATAAATGTTTTATTAGAATATCATAAGATGTTTATTTTTTAATAAAAATTGTTGTAATAAATATTTCGTGAGAATATCATGAAATATTTATTTAAAGGAATCAAGCACGAAATAAAATTGCTAATATTATTAAATATTTATTTTTGAAGGAATCTAGCACCATTGACCTATATATTTACTTTAAATTACTTTCTGTAAATACATTCTGCAGGCAATAACAGCATTTTAGAAGAAATTTTAATTCTATAAATAAAAATACCCAACAAACAAAGCAATAACGCTTAAAATATAAGGGGACTAATGTACAGGGTGTCCGCCGGGTAGATAGGTACTACTTTGTTTTGTCGCCATTTTGGTAAACATTAGTCTTGACGGGTCATATTTGGCAGTCGTGAAGTAGACACGTGGCAAATTTATTATGGAAAAATATTCGATAAAAAAACGTGGTTTAATCTTTAAAACATTTTATCAAAATCAATCACCGCTTACTGTGACGATGAGAAAGTTACGTGAAAGTTTTGGCAGAAACAACGTGTCAACAAAACGCACTGTTTATCATGTAATCAATGATTTCGAAGAAAGAGGGTCGGTAGGTGATACAAGATCGACTGAAAAAATTACTGCTGCTCGAGAAAGTGTTCAAAACAATCAATCAACCTCAATTCGAGTCCGTGCTCAGGATAATAGTCTTCACAGAACAACTTTGGCCACAATTTTGCACAAGGATTTGAATTTGTTTCCACATAAGATTCAGTTGTCTCAAGAGCTTCTTCCACAAGATCATTTACGCCGCCGTATATATGCCAATAGGATGTTACAGCTCGTTCATGAAAACCCTGATTTTCATGAAAAAATCAAAATGAATGATGAGACACATTTTCATTTGTATGGATATGTCAATAAACAGAATAGTCGGTTCTGGGGAATAGGAAACCCTTAAATTGTTCAACAGTCATCTTTGCATCTAAATATTATAAGCAACAGTCTGGTGTGCAATTTGGTCAGGAGGAATCATTGGACTCATAGTTCTTTAAAAATGAAAAGGCGTAACGGTAACTTTGAAGGGGAAGCGATATCGTGATATGATTTGCTTTGCATGCTTTGCTCTTGATTAACATGTGGTACCAACAAGACGGTGACGGTGCCACATCGCATACAGCCAGGATTACATGTTATCTCAAGAAATGGTGATGTTGATCGGCTAAATTTCTTGTATCATAATCAACTTACAGCGTTCGAAAATACTGCTTAAATAATTCCAATTGAATAACAATTTAAGAATTATTATTATATTTGCAACTGTTGTATGATGTAATTTAGTCGGCCTTAAAAAATATTGTTTTTTGATTGTTTTATTTCTTTTTAAGATTTAAGATTTATTTCAATTAAAAATTTTTTATATCCTCTTTAAAGTCATTCCAAGTTTCAGTCATATTTTGATTACAAAATATCATTTTTTTTTTTGAATGATCAAAAAGAAAAAATATTAAAAACACGTTAAACAGTAAAGAAACTCAGACATGTTTTAACTTACTCTACTTTACGATGTAAAGTAAGGAAAGGGCTTGTCTTGCATAAATAATATGCAACTGGGCTTAAAAGAGAAAGTTGTTTTCGTAAACCACATAAATAAATGCACAATGACCAATATTCAATCTCGATGGAATGATTCCATAAATTAATCCTGCATAACAACTGACGAGAAAAAAAAATTCACACGCAACAGCACAACAACGTTGTCCATACGAACACCATTACACTCAACATATGGAGCAGCTGGAACAAACCAAAAAAAAAGGTTTCACAATTCATTGCAGGGGAAAAATATTTAAAAATGCAAAATTGTTTTTAATATTTTCCTCTTTTAAATTTCAGGCATGAGGCTTTTGAAAAACAAAAAAAAACCAAATTTTTTTTAGCAATAATCGTGCACAAATGGGCAAAAACGTATTTATAGTGTCATGTTAAATGGATAAAACTGATGAAGGCAACTAAGTACACGATTTTATGAACGATGATGCATCTCAAGTAGTTTTTACATATTATATGAGTTGTAAAAATTATAAAAATAAAAATAGATTTTTTTGTTTTATATTGCAGTGCCCTATATAAAAGAAGAACGCATGGATGGCATTAACATTCATTTACTGTAACAAAAACTTCAAAGTTTTCAATCATTTTAATACAAGTAGTATGCATGTCGCCTTGAGATCTATAAATGTAATTTAATTGTATTTTTATTAATAATATTTTTAAATTTGGAAGATAAAAATTGATTTAAGAAAAAAAAATGTATATAAATTATTGGCTAAAACTCAATTTGCTATTATTACATATTACATCGTTGGCATTATTTAGAATTCACTACTTACTGTGTTATTAAAAACAAAAAATTAATTAAAAAAATTTAATTGTAATTTATTGACTTTTTTTTAAGCATAAAATATTTATATAAAAAATTGTTTAAAATATTTTATTTTTAATTTCAATATTTCACCACACTTTTAAGCAGAAATAAAAATGCATACTTTTTGTTTTTATATTTTTTTTAGTAGTTAATTAAAAAGCACTAGGTCAATATTAATAAAAATTTTTTTAAAAAACTTTTATTTTTTATTAAAAAAAAATAATAAAAAATAAAAGTTTTTTAAAAAATTTTTTATTAAAATTGACCTAGTGCTTTCTAGTAACTTATAAAAATATTAAAAAGGTCAAAAAACTATAACTATTATTTTGTTTTTATATTTTTAAATTATTTTTTTAGGTGTAAAATTTTTTAAATTTATTTTTTAAAATTTAAAAAGCCGCAATTTTTTCTGCACTTTCATTTCATGTCCTTCAGGATGCCAAAAAGGCGAAATATTGAAAATAAAAGTCAAACTTAAATTTTTTTTAAGATTTCTTTATAAATTAAGCCTAATACCAGTTCTTAATTAGTTATCCGCATATATCTCGAGTTAGACATAATTTACAAACAAATTTCCAAACAGAGGAAGATTAAATACAATCCTTTGTTTTTTGAAAATAAAAATAAAATTTACAAATAAAAAACAATGCTTTTATACAGGACGTCTGCCGGGAAAAGTATGTTTATAATTTTTGATTAAATGAAAGAGAAGGGATAAATATTTTATTTAATGTATGCAATTATGTATGGAATACAATAGCGGATAAATGTCCAATGATTCCTCTCGACCAAATTGCACACCAGACTGTAATTTAGATACTGGGTTGTCATGGAAAAGCTGTAACATCCTATTGGCATATAAACGGCAGCGTGAATGATCTTGTGGAAAAAGCTCTTGTGTCAACTGAATCTTATGTGGCCACAGTTATGGCCTGAGCACGGCCTCGAATTGAGGTTTATTGATTGTTTTGAACACTTTCTTGAGCAGCTGTAATGTGTTCAGCCTATCTTGCAGGACTTTATAGTCCGGCCTATCATCTACAGACCCTCTTTCTTCGAATTCATTCACTATACGATAAATAGTGCAGTTTTGTTGGCACGCTGTTTCTTCCAAATATTTCACGTAACTTTCTCATCATCACAGTAAGCGATGATTGATTTTGACGGTGAACACCCTGTGTTTAAGTTATGAATTATAAAATAAACTTAAGAGTTATAAATAAAATTGAAAAAGCCGAAGACAAACTCAAATATCTTCTAAACTCTGGGTGATGTTGTAACAAATGTGAGCATAACATTTCTTCATATTTATGGCAAAGTTTGATATCGTTCAAATTTCTTAAATCAGATAACATTTAAGCAAAATTTATACTACTGTACTTTCTTTTGTGCTTAGGTTATAAGGATACTGAGATATGATTTGAAAGGGAAGGTCGTCAGCATTTAAAGATGGCCGTAGTTTCATATAAGTACTTTTAAACTAATAAATTTTTCACCCTTTAGTATCCAAATAAAAATATTTTGTAGAAATTCAATATAATATTCTTAAGAGAAGAGTACGTCAGCATTAAATATAGAAAACATCTTGTTCTCAAAGGCACGCACGTGCTCATCAATTTAATGAAATTTAAACGAATTAATTTTGTGATAAAATTTTAATGTTTTTAACCAAAATCAATATTGTGTAACACTAATAAAATTCGATGCAAACATTTTATTATGCCGTTAATTAATTTATACGTTGTGTACTTTATTATCGAAGTTTCATTTCGAAAATGGATATCGTTGCTATTGAAAAAAAAAACATGTTTAATATATTTCGAAGTTTAACTTGAATCAGGCTTTACAAGTAAATTAAATGTAAAAACATGACTAGACGGCAAGGTTTCGAAAAATCCATAAAATTTATTGATACGTGTCAGCTATTACAAAGAATCCTTAATGGTTTTAGGTAGTAAAACTGCTCAAGCAAATAACGTAAAATCCAACATTCAAGTCGATGTTGAAATAAAAAAAGTATTTCACACACTGAATAAATTTATGCTGGAGACACCATGTACAATATACCTATGTATGTACCTATGTATGTATGTATTTTACATACGTAAATTGAATTATGTACATGATAGTGGCGTTTTTATAACGACATTCAAAACAACAGGCGTTTATGTCGTCAGCAATCTTTATATTGGCAACATGTTAATAAGTAAAAATAACAATGAAAAATTAAAACAGTTACTCAAGTGACAGCAGATATAATCAAAGAAATAAACAAACAAACAAACAAAATAAACTAACGCCTTCAGAACCACTTTACTCAAATATAAAATCACAGTGGAAAAATTAAATTTTTTTGTTTATTCTAACTTATCACTAGACTTCGTTTAGGTTCAAGATTGCCTTTGATATTAAGAGGTAAAAAATAATCAAATAACATTAATTTCGTTACCGAAATCCATACGCAAATCTTAACTTTAATCGTTCTTCTCTTTTTAAATCATAGCATGTGCTAAATCATAGCAATTTAGACACGATTGCAATTTTATTTCTATTCTTTCATATATTTTTGTTTTTGCTTCACAACTAATTGAATGCTATTCCGGTATTATTGTTTATTATTGTTGTTATGCAGTAAGCATGAATGCGCGAGATATTTTGCGCTTTGGTGCAACTATTAAGCGAACTTGTTCCTCTTAAATAAATTTCAATTATTAGTTAAATTTGTTTTATTGATTAATATTAACAACTGTGATATAATTTCGAAATGTTTTGAGTAAAAATATTATTTTTTAATTTATGATTTTTTGAAATGCTTAAGAAATTTCTAAGTAATTTTCATGTGAAGCAGGACTTATTTTACAGAGATGCAAATACTTCATAATTGCATCGCTTCAATTCTTGATTTCTGTCACTAACTTTTTTCAGTTAGGATAAAGTTCGTTATTATAAGGTATTATTTATTATGAAATGAAAAATGGAAAACTTAAAACTGGTGATATTTTTTTGCAGTAAAACTATTACTAACGAAAGTTTAATGGAAAGAAATTCTTGTTATTTCATAGAAAAATTAGGACTAGGGAAATTTTTTTCATAATTCATGACACGATATGTTTTTATGGAAAACTTATGACCAATGAGCTTTTTTTAAGCAAAACTATGATGAAATTCTTTTAAAGAAAAAATGATTACAAAATTTTTTATAGAAAAATTACAACTGATGAAAATTTTCTATGGAAAAATTTTAACTGATGAACATTTTCTATAGAAAAATTATAACTGATAAAAATTTTGTATAGAAAAATTATAACTGATGAAAATTTTCTATAGAAAAATTTTCCATCAAAAAGTTGTAACATAAAAATTTTTTATCGAAAAATTGAAGATAACTTTATATGGAAAAATTATGACTTTTAAAAATTTTTTGTAGAATAATTATGAAAATATTTGACAGAATTTTGCGACTGATGAATTTTTTTTAAAGCAAAATTACGACATGAAAATTATCTATCGAAGAATTATGACTGATGAAAATTTTCTATGGAAACAATATGACTATTGAAAATGAAATTATTAAATTACTGATAAAAATATTTGATAGGATTTTGTGACTGTAGAATTTTTTTATAGTACAATTATTACATGGAAATTGTTTGTAACTAATGAAAAGTTTCTATCGAAAAATTATGATTGATGATAAATTTCTATGGAAAAATTATGACTATTAAAAATTATCTGTAGAATAATAATGACAGAATTTTGCGACTGATGGAAATTTTTTAAAGTAAAATTACGATATGTAAATTATCTATCGAAGGATTATGACCGATGAAAATTTTCTATAGAAAAATTATAACTGATGAAAATTTTCTATAGAAAAATTATAACTGATGAAAATTTTCTATAGAAAAATTATAACTGATGAAAATTTTCTATAGAAAAATTGTAACTGATGAAAATTTTTTATAGAAAAATTATAATTGATGAAAGTTTTGTCTAGAAAAATTATAACTGATGAAAATTTTCTATAGAAAAATTATAACTGATGAAAATTTTCTATAGAAAAATTACAACTGATGAAAAATTTCCATCGAAATTTTTTATCGAAAAATTATAATTGATGAACATTTTCTATAGAAAAATTATAACTGATGAAAATTTTGTATAGAAAAATTATAACTGAATCAAAATTTTCTATAGAAAATTTATAACTGATGAAAATTTTTTAAAGAAAAATTATAACTGATGAAAATTTTCTATAGAAAAATTAAAATTGATGAAAATTTTCTATAGAAAAATTATAACTGATGAAAATTTTCTATAGAAAAATTATAACATGAACATTTTCCATAGAAAAATTATAACTGATGAAAATTTTCTATAGAAAAATTATAACATGAACATTTTCCATAGAAAAATTATAACTGATGAATATATTCTATAGAAAAATTATAACTGATGAAAATTTTCTATAGAAAAGTTATAACTGACGAAAATATTCTACAGAAAAATTATAACTGATGAAAATTTTCTATAGAAAAATTGTAACTGATGAAAAATTTCTATCGAAATTTAATAAAATAAAAATTTTTATCGAAAAATTATAATTCATGATAACTTTATATGGAAAAATTATGACTATTAAAAATATAATTATGACATGAAAATATGAGACAGAATTTTGGGACTGACGAAAATTTTTTAAAGCAAAATTATGATATGAAAATTGTTTGTAACTGATGATAAATCTAAGGAAAAATTAAGACTATTAAAAATTTTCTGTAGAATAATTATGACATGTAAATATGTGACAGAATTTTGCGACTGATGAAAACTTTTTAAAGTAAAATCACGACATGAAAATTATCTATGGAAAAATATTGACTTTAAAAAAGTTTTTGTATTTTGTAAAAAAATTAGAACTGAGGAAAATATTTGATGGGATTTTAGAGAAATATTATGACTGATGAAAATTTTTCCATAGAATAACTCAGTAACAGTAAAATACTATCTGAGTTTTGTAGATAAAAACAATTGTACAATTTAAATAAGAATAAACATTTTTAATAAAGTAAAAAATATATATTTTTCTTCGTCCTACTGTGAATTTAATATAGCAAAGATTTTGTATGTGATAAACAAGTACGGCAGCACTATCTGTTGTTATACAGAAGTTGCTTAAGTTGTTTTAACTTTTTCTAACTGATTTACAAATAAGATCTGAATGCTTGATTTGTTCGGTTTGACTGACTTTGATTTAATGTTGTTACAAGTGGCATAAATTGCTTAATCATGTGTCTTCAAATTCAGTAAGTGAGATTCGTTAGTTTCATGTGGCGTGTATATACAATTATAAATAAAAATATGTGATGCTGCAATACAATTATTCTAACCAGATATTTGATTTTTTTTTTCAAATATGATTTTTTTTGCAAAAGATGTAAAATGATTTTGAGAAATAATTTATAATCACTTGCAATTATATTTCTATTATTTTTTTGTTTTTTTGTTTATACTAAAAGATGAATTAGAAAATCTTGTTAGTGCACCTAATTTTTTCTAGGTTTTTAGGAAAGGAAATTTTATTCGCTTAAAGCCAAAAGCATCAATGCAAGCGTTTTAGTAATAAATGATTGTGGTTTATATCCTGTAAATTATTTTTATAATAAATCCTACTTATCGATTAATCGGTTCCTAATATTTACAAAATATTTTACATTTCACCAGCATATTTAATATTGATTGATTGATTGATTTGATATAACAATTTTCTTTCTATTAAACTAAGTATATAAAATTTTATTTTGTAGATGGTTCCCCTAAGACTCCTATGAGTGTTACACCCATACAAGGACCTATTTACCTCAAAAATGGTACAGTACCTGTGGTGCCATTGTTTCACTATCCCAGCTTTAATAATGGTTCATTTCTGCAAATACCTGTAAGTAGAAATTACAAGAATAAACAAAAATGAAACAAATAAATATAAAAATAAAAATTAAGTGTGTAAATGCATTTTGAGTTTTATAATATTTTACCACTCATTTACAACATTAATAAAAAAAACATGTGCTTGGGAGTTTGAAATATTAAATATGAATAATAACTACTCGTACATCATTCTTTGAAAAACATAGAATTTACTTTAGTTCATTAACAAAAATAGCAAATAAAAAATGTTTAGCTGACGACCATTTTAATAAAAAAACCTTAATGAAATCTTTAACAAAAAAATCATTTATATCTCAGAAAGAGGGTGAGACAACATGGTGTTGAAAAAGCTAGCAAAGATCGTAAAGATTTTTAAGCAACTTGGGTTTTTGATGTCAAGTTTCATAAGACCATTGCTTTGTGTGCAATGCTGTTAGGGTTCTAAAAGGCTGATCATGAATGATGCGCTCCATCACGATCTCGCAACAATTTCAGAATGGGGTCGTGCGAATAGAGTAGATTTTACTGCTCGTAAAAAGCAATGTTGCATGCTTGCACATAGATCTGTGTTCGGTAATAGTGCGGCATCTGTTACTATGCGTGATATAAGTATTATGAAATCGGAAGTTCTTGATGTTCTTGGCAGGAAAATTTAGTGTCATGTTCGATGGACTAAACACATTTTGCAGGCTTCTAAAGAAGCTTTCAGGTGCCTCGGTTTTCTAAAACAGTGTATAAGATACTTTACTCCATCCGATCTCCGTACTATTTATACCATCTGTACCCGTCCAAAGATGGAATTAAACGCTCTAAAGTTTATTTTGGATTTGCTGTACTGCATACAGGAGACGGCCAAGAGGCTCATTGGCGGCAGTAGGGTGTACAACTCTATTGATTCTCTGGAGCATCGACGTAATGTGGATTGTATTTCACTATTTTATCGTTACTACAATGGTAATTGCTCTAACGAAATTAGGGAACTTGTTCTCGAAACTCGCACGTTTTTGCGTTTAACTTGATTTTCGTTGAAAAGCACATCTGTTTGTGGTTTAATAGGCCAGTGAATCGGATTACGCATTACAGGGATAATTTTTTTAGCAGAACAGTCCGTATGTGGAATTAAATGTCTATAAACACTACTCGCTCTTTCCTCTTCCCCATAACCTGATTTTCTAGTTCTGGCACAATGCTTTGCATGTGTAGGAGTCATCCCCTGAGTTCTGGTCCGAATTATATATCATCGGTCTCATGTAGAAAAGCCCTAAATCACACTTTTTTCGAAATTGATGTTTTTTTGTGATTCCAATGCATTTAACGCAAATACACCAAAAATTTACTACAAATAATTAATAAAAAGCCCTAACTTATTTCTAAAAAAATATATATTTTTAAAGCCCTATCTCGCCAAATTATGTGACGTTGCATCGAGTTTTCTTAAATTATCAAGGTAAATATTTTTTTTGTTTGTAGAGAACTGAAATAAGAATTTAATAACTGTTGTTGGAATTGATTTTTGTGAACCACTCCATCAAAAGAACAGTTTTCTTTTAATTGTGCGGATCAGTATATTTTGCTTTATATGTTTAGTTATTTATTTACATATTCATTTATTTATTAACAGTAAATAAATTTACAAATTAATAATTATAATTATAGGAACTGGCTACAGTGGCCTCGTCAGCTTAGCGCAAACGCATTTCTTCTGACCCACGCAGTCAATTGCTTATTTTTAAACAAAAATTTGAACAGACTGCGAATATTCCGTCGTATGTTCTTTTCGACATTAGGATTAAAGGAAAAGATGGTGCGAAGTTGGATTAGAAAAAGTGAGAAATATGGCACACAGCTGAGTCCACAGACAAGGAAAAGTTTGCACATACAAAAGAAGCGACGTTCCATAAGGGGTCAATGCAGTCACATAAAACGTGATTTTTTAGAAAATTGGTTAACAAGGTTACCAAAGATAGAATCTCATTATTGTAGACGCGATTCAACAAAACTGTTCTTCGAAACTGTTTTTTCTTCATACAAACAAATATATGAGTTTTACCTAAGTGAGTGTGAAACAAACGTGGAAAACAAAGATAATATTTTTAAGCAATGACAATATTTTCTAGTAATTTTAATCATGAATTTTCCTTAATATAATTTGTTTTGATCGCTACAGAAAAAAGCCCTAAGTTACATTTATGCTCTGAAATGATACTACAAAAAGCCCTATCTCTATTTAGTTTTTTATATATTTACAATAAAAAAAGTTTTGAAAACCAAATTCTTCCTTCATTTTAATAATAATCTACATTTAAAAAAACGTTAATTTTTTGTCAACTACAGTTTAAAATGTGTTTTTACCTTTTCTTATAAAGTTTCAAATATGCGAGTTAGGTCCTTTCTACATGAGACCAACGATATATATATAATTTAAAACTGAATGCTTGAGAAGATATAGATATTATGTTTGACGAAGTTCAGAAACATTAAATAGTTTTCAATGGAGAAACCTGCATTAGAGTAGCCAAATGAATCACTCTAAGAAACAAATACACAATTTAAAGTGAAAACGAAAAACTTGGTTCCACGGTTCAGTAACTTTTTACAAAAAAATCCAGTGGTATGTATAGGGTATTGGGCGGGTCAGCCCTTGCCCTTGCCTGGACAATGTTATTTTTACTTTAGACGAAATCAGTAGGCACTTTCCTTCGCCATTTAGATTTCACCCGTATTAGTGATACAATTGCATTCATCATGAACTCAAAAATATAAAATATCGAAGATGCATCGGCCGGGAATCGAACCCGGGCCGCCCGCGTGGCAGGCGAGCATTCTACCACTGAACCACCGATGCCTGTTAAGATCCTCTCAGTTTTAAGCTAAAAAATATTAATTAAAAACAAATAAATTTAAATAAAAGCCAGACTTCATTCCCAAATTTGACAATGATTTTTATAGAAATATCTACAACTAAAAATAGTAAATATTTTTTAAAAAAATTAGTCTTGCAAAAACGATGTTGACCTTCATTTAGTTAAAAAAAAAACAGAAACAAAATATTTCCGCAAATGTTTCATTAAACGTAATTCAAAGTATAGAATCAGAAACCACAAAAACTTAGTTTTTAAGCCATCTGTTTATGTTGTTGCTATTTTGGAGTGTTAAGCCAAATATTTTTAGGGATTAGAAAATGAAAAGCAATGCGATAAGTTAATAAAATGTGTTAAACAAAATAATAAATATTTTTGTATGTCAATTTTAGACTGAAAGTTGTTAAAATTCCAACAGCCTTTTGAATAAAACAATTGATTAAATCATAGAAGAAACATTGTAAGCTAATCCCACTTAGAAGAATGGCAAGCTTTTGCTATTAATTCTTATACAGGGTTTGCTATTCCTCAGAACCGAATATTCTGTTTTTCACATATCCATTCAAATGAAAATGTGCCTCCTCAGTCATCATGATTTTTTTGTGAAAATCGAAGTGGTTATGGGTGAGCTGTAACATCCTATTGGTATATTTACGGCTGCGTAAATGGTCTTATGGAAAAGGCTCTTGCGTCAACTAAATCTTATATTATTTGCATTTGCAAATCCTTGTGCAAAATTGTAGCCAAAGTTATTCTTTAAAGACCAATCTCCTGAGCACGGCATCGGACTGAGGTTGATGGATTGTTTTGAACACTTTCTTGAAAAGCAGTATAGTCTTCAGCCGATCTAGCAGTACGTTATGTTCCATGCTTGGGCTTATCACCGTTTTTCTTTAAAACCATTCACTACACGATAAACAGTGCATTTTATTGGCATGTTGTTTCTCCCAAAAATTTCACGTATTTTTCTCATCATCACAGTAATCGGGTATTTTTTTGTAATAAATTTGCCACGTGTCTACTTCACCACTGCCAAATATGAACTGTCAAGACTAATGTTTACCAAAATGGCGGCAATACATAGTAGTATACCTTCCCGGTGGACATCTGTATTATTTTTATGCGTGGAATAGAGTTTTCTCGCGTGTGCGAGTCTGTTTCAAAATATTTAATGAAACATTTCAAGTCATCATTGGCTAAACTTCGCCAGTGTTTTGAATTATTTTTTCTTTAAAAAATCATATTCGTAGATTAGCTGACGGTAAAAGGCTTGTCAAAAATTAACCTAGTAACTGATATATTAATTAGAAGTTACGGGTTAGGTATACAGATGGACAGGTTGACGGATGGACAGGTTGACGGATGGACAGGCAACAGTTAAAAATTGTAGTAATTCATTTAATCGTAATGATGGTTTATATCACAATTATTTTTTTTTTAATTATTCATGTATTTTCATCGACAGACTCCTTTTATAATTTGAAAAACTGCCCTTTTTTATTCCAGGGGAATTCAAAATTCAGAGGCACACACACTAAACTCATTGGGCGCCTCGAAGACATTTTTGTTCTTCAAATGAAATTTAGATTATTGATAAAAAGCATTTTTGCAATTGCAGGTAATAAATCTAAAAAAATATGAAAAAAAAGCCGAATTGCATCGGCCGGGAATCGAACCCGGGCCGCCCGCGTGGCAGGCGAGCATTCTACCACTGAACCACCGATGCTTCTTGGAGTCGTGTATATTTTTATACTATTTCTCTTTAAAAGAAATTAATTAATTAAATAAATTAATTAATAAAAAAATATAAAAACACAAATGAATAAAAATAAAGGGAAATAGAAAAGGACTAACAGGAATTTTCACTGTTACTTCAGAACTAAATGCAGAAGGGTATTATAATCACATATTATTTTAAAAATAGTTCACATCAAAAACACAAAATATTTCAAAATTTTAAGTAACTGATGATCTTTCACACAATTTTTTGCCTTTCTTTTTCAGTCGTTTAATCATCTCGTGACATTTATGAAGGTTTCATGGTTTTTTATAATGATGTTAACCTAGATTTTGCATTAAGGAAAAAAAAACAAATAATAACAAAAATAATATTTTTCAACTAAATTTTTTGTGTAAATCTTAAAAGGCCTTTAGAAAAGCTGTCTGTTGATGTTGGGTTTGAACGATTACACTTGCAAGATTTATAAAACCACTGCAGCAGTTTTAAGCTGCATAATGCCAATTTGACAATTGTCTTGTTTTACATATGCATGAGTTTTTTAATAGATCGTTAAACAGATGTATAACGTAAAATACGTGATATAATTATCTCGATGTTCTTTTAATTTTTTTATTTTTTAATTTTTTTTTTTTTGCCTTTTGTTGAATTAAATTGTTTTAAAAGATGGCAGAGTTTTGACTTTCAATATTTATAGACTATATTTGATATTTTAAAAACAGCAGTTGCCAATGTGTTTATTTGCCAATATTTCATAATTTATAAATTATATGCGTTTTACATGCCAGTTGAAAGCACTGTAAAATCTAGCCTAAGGCATGTAATCTTCATTACTTAGCTTCAGTGTTTTTAGATTTGGGAACTTAAACCAAAGCGTGGGACTAGAAATTCTTTCTAGTGAATGGAAAATTATATGGGGAAAATTTAAATGCTTTACAGACTTCGCGAATTTCTGTTTACATTACTTTTAACATTATCGCCACCTGTTTTGATTTCAATTGATTAATTATTTTATCTAAACATTTTTCAGTACGACAACAAAAGCATGGCTTGAGCTAAAAGAGTATAAATAGAAAAAGTCTTGCAAACATAATTGAAGTAATAAAGTTTCAGTCATTATACATGACCTTAGATTCGGCAGATTAAGGTTGTTATTTCTAGAAAGAAAATAATTAATTAATTTAGTTGTTTCGCCTTTGCCGTTAAAAACAATGAATTTATAATTTTTTGCTTCAAAAAATTTTTTGTAATAAATGATTAAACGATTTTTCAATAATGAAAGCATATAATCAAAAACTAAATGAGAATTATTACCGACTTCTAAAATTTTTAAATAATAGATTATTTTTTGGGGTATTTTAGGTGATAAAATAAACTGGTGTATGACCGATTATTTTTATTAGGTTCAAAATAGAAGAGTAAACAGCTTCGTTTTTGTTATTATTTTCAATTTTTATTGAGAGTATTTGATATTAAGGAAAATAAATTTTAAAAAAAATTTCAATTGCATCGGCCGGGAATCGAACCCGGGTCGCCCGCGTGGCAGGCGAGCATTCTACCACTGAACCACCGATGCTTGCATAACGGTATTTTTTTATTAGGCTGAATAGACATAAGTTTAGTATATAAGCTAGAGAATAAGTTAAATAAAATCAGAATCATATTGACAGGCAATTGTTTTTCTTTGATTCCAAAATCGGCGTGAAAACGCTGGCAAAAAGCGGCAGGAGTGCTAAGATAATACTCAACCCCTTTTTCTACAAAATATAAAATAAAAACAATAAGGTTCACAACTAAACTCACTACACGGTGTCTCTACATACACTTAAGGTTTACCATCACTCCAAATATGGTAGTCTTGCATATTAGTGTAGTTATTTAAATGAAAGTAAGCGTAATCGCCAAACAAAATTCGCTTACGAAATCGAGATCGGATATATCCAACAGAGCCATGATTATTAAAATAAATTTACACGATTTGGAAACGTTGTTAAGGCGTCAGTAACCGCCAGGTAAAAAAAGTTTACCAACTTAAATTTCTATACCTCTATAATGTTTTTGCGCTGGTGACATTTTTACAAAACTGATACAATATTAACAGCACAAAAACAAATTAAAAATGAATGCTTGATAACCTATCCAACATGTAGATAGCAGAGCGACCAGCACTAGCAAACGACTTTGACATTTCGTATTTTGATTGTGGTTAGACTACTTTAGAGATGTGCTCAATGTGATAAGTTAATAACAACATAAATAATTATTAACAACCAAATTGTAGCGAACGCATTAATGTTTTTAATTTAAGAATATTATTTTAAAATAAAAATTTTATTAATTTTTATTTTTCTTCTGGTTGCGTAATGTGTCTTGGAATACCATTTTTAGAAAATGTAAACGCCAAACTTTGAAAATTTGAAAATTTATACTGTATGAGTATGGAGGTTTAAAATAATTGTACCTGATGCCTATATATCAATATCCTTTAATTCTTATCCGCCTTTTGTAATTTGTAGTTAGAGTAGAGAGAAGTGTCTGTGTGAAGACGTTTTAATATTTAAATTAGCGGCGCTCCGCAGCAACTCATTTTCTTTAGAGAACTTTTGTAAATGAAAGTAAAAAATAATATTAATTGTTTTTCTTGTTTTTATTAGATTTGGTGGACTGCTCTTTCAGTGGCATTGGGCTTAGATGTGCGTGGAGACTTGATAAAGGGTGTACCCTGTATAAAACGTCACCATCAGCTGTTTTGTCCTACAGCTGGCAATAGTTATCCCATGTAAGTTAATTAATTACCACTTTTAAGCTACTAAAATAACAATGCCTGTCCTATAGTAACAATGTTATATATTCGGTATGCAAGTTAATAATGTCGATGTGAACTACATTTGGCATACCTATCAAATATAGTGTGTGTCAATCCGACTAAATATGGTGTTATGCAAGGCAAACATTTGTTCTTAAAGTTCAATATTGAATACACGCCAAAGTGAATACACACAAATTTTTAAACGCTACAAAAGATATTTTGCGGGGAACTCTGATATCTTTCTTGCATTTGAAGAAAACGGTTGTTGAAATCATCGAGTGTTAGTGGAATCTTATGGTCAACGTGTGATTAGATTTACATCCGCGCCTGGCCATGAAGCCTTAATCAGATGGTGGACCAAACCACTGCATAATTTGGAACGTCATACTCGTCCTAGGAAGCCGAATCTATAATTCTATGCAACAGAACTTTCTAGTTGCAACTTCGATGATTCCAGAGCAGGGCTGCAAATCATCACTCCTTGCTTAAGAGTTGGAGACTATCCAGAACACATGTCTAGCATGCTCACTGAATCTGGCAACATTTCACCAGGTAGGTGTTATTAAAGGTGAAATGAACCCGGCCACCATAGAACCATAGACTGATATGGGGCCGCGAAACCACAACCACCACGATACTCCCATATAGGGGCCAACCTGAATAATCAGTCAGAGAACACTAAAATGTCTAAAGAGACAAATAACGAACTCTGCGGCTTACTGATTCCCGTTGAAATAAAGTGGAGTTTCCAGTTGTTCCCCTACTGACTTCAGGGGACTTGCACAGGTCTACTTAGTAGCTCTCCACTAAGACCATATATGTGCCCCCGGGGGGTTATATGCACCAGCTCAAAAAGCTTGTGAACATTCAAAACAGGGGATTTCGACAAAGAAGGCAAGAAAAGGCCGGGTTATCAGAAAAAGTTTGAGAATGAGAAATCGGAAGCATTACTCGACGAAGGTTATTGTCAAACGCGAGAAGAATTTGTATTATCATTGGATGTCACACAATAAGCGATTTCCCTAAAGAAATTGGGGCCCATATAAATTAAAGTAGAAAGACTTTGAAAGGCGATTTCGAATGTGGGATATTATGCTTAAATGCTAAAAGGAGTCATTTTTGCATCGTGCTAAAAAAAGGCCGTATTACGATATAAGCAACCGCAAAAAGGCATATTTAAAGCCCAACCAACCAGTCGAACCAACGCCGAAACCGATCATCCATGACGCCAAGGTAATGTGGTGACATCAGAAGGGTGTTTTGTATTATGAGCTGTTGAAATGGGGTCGGATTATTACAGGAAATCTTACCGAAAACAATTGATTCGTTTGAAAAGCAATCAATGTTGGAAGACCAGTCCAAAACTATTTGTATAACAGCAGATGGGAAGTTTTGGCTTACCCGCGTTATATCTATAAATGTATCTATATGCTATCATAAAGATAGGAAAAATGTAGTGCCCACCAATGGGAAATGTTTTGAATAATGAATCAATTTATTTTGTCATTATATCAAATGCATTTTTCAAGCAAACAAAGCGACATTATTAACTTGTACACCTATTATCGGTGTTATTTAAAATTTCTCAAAAGATATAAAATAAGTTAAAGCATTTTTCTTTATGTTTTTGCAACAAAGTTTTTATTGTTGTTGTTTTTATGATTTCTTTAAAATTGTTTCTTGATTTTATGATTAAAAAAGCTTGCAAGTTATCTTATCTTGCAGTAAGACGTGATATCAACAGTTAACAAATA
Source organism: Trichopoda pennipes (assembly GCA_030448955.1). NCBI lineage: Eukaryota > Metazoa > Arthropoda > Insecta > Diptera > Tachinidae > Trichopoda > Trichopoda pennipes. The sequence goes on along the minus strand of JASKUP010000017.1, from coordinate 25,162,393 downwards.
CAAAGGGAAAAAGCTTAAAATTACTTTCCTGCCATACAATTTCGATTCATTTATTTTGTTAGAAATAAAAAACGTTTAAATCATTCATACTGAATATCAATTAACAATTTAAAAAATTCAATACTGACCTACATATTCATTCAAAACTCATAAAAATTCTTGTATTTATTAAACATTTTTTTGTAAATATTGTATCTAAGCAAAATTAATTTATCAAAATATACAGAAATTGATACCAGTTCTTAACAGGGAAAGTATTTCAGCGGCTCTTGAACTTCTTGTTTTTACTTAAAATACTTCAAAGCAAAAAACCTGTCAATTACGTTAATAATTTTATTTAAAATCTTAATTTGCATTTCGAATATTTTAACTGACGACAGGTTTGTCTTCTTTTTTTTTTTGTTTTTGTTAAATTCATAATACAAGTTATTAACTAAACAATAACAACAACATTCTAGATATTAAAAACGAATGAACAAAATGTGTTGTAATATTTAAAAAAGAGGCCGGTTTACGATGAATAATTAATAACGGAAATATATTTAAGAATTTATGGTGTTTTCCATTGCTTTTAAAATTTAAAGAAACAGTTGAATCGGCCATTCGAGGCCCGGGTAGCTCAGTCGGTAGAGCATTGGACTTTTAATCCAAGGGTCCAGGGTTCAAGTCCCTGCTCGGGCGTTTATAATTTTTATTTGCAACTTTAACGCCGGAATTTTATGGTTACATTGGGTTGAAAAGGTTCATATTTCATTAAATAAAAAATTATTAAGAAACAAGAGTCAACTTTGTTGTTTCATGTGACCCCGAACTCTCGCTATAATAATATAATATGCTTGCAGATCGAAAATCTCAAAAATATTAAACTGGAATGGATGCGGATGCCTTAAACAGATGGTAATATATCTAAAACAATTGATTTTAAACGAATGCGAATTGTTAAAAATTTAATAGAAAATATCTTTATTTAAAACTTAAATTAATTTTTGCTTAACTTTGATAATTATGCTGATTTTTGCTTTAAAAAGTATTTATAACATAAATAATATAACTAAATGAGAATTACAATTCTCATGCTAAATGAATTATTATCAGACTAAAAATAAAATCAATTCATGGGCCCGGGTAGCTCAGTCGGTAGAGCATTGGACTTTTAATCCAAGGGTCCAGGGTTCAAGTCCCTGCTCGGGCGTTTATAATTTTTATTTGCAACTTTAACGCCGGAATTTTATGGTTACATTGGGTTGAAAAGGTTCATATTTCATTAAATAAAAAATTATTAAGAAACAAGAGTCAACTTTGTTGTTTCATGTGACCCCGAACTCTCGCTATAATAATATAATATGCTTGCAGATCGAAAATCTCAAAAATATTAAACTGGAATGGATGCGGATGCCTTAAACAGATGGTAATATATCTAAAACAATTGATTTTAAACGAATGCGAATTGTTAAAAATTTAATAGAAAATATCTTTATTTAAAACTTAAATTAATTTTTGCTTAACTTTGATAATTATGCTGATTTTTGCTTTAAAAAGTATTTATAACATAAATAATATAACTAAATGAGAATTACAATTCTCATGCTAAATGAATTATTATCAGACTAAAAATAAAATCAATTCATGGGCCCGGGTAGCTCAGTCGGTAGAGCATTGGACTTTTAATCCAAGGGTCCAGGGTTCAAGTCCCTGCTCGGGCGATGGAGATATTTCTTTAAATCCTTTTTTACAAAGGAAAATAAATTTTAATAAATCCGCAAAAATTGCAAAATAAAAATCAAACCAAAAACATTTTACATAAACAACCTTATTGAAAAATCTTGTAATGAAAAAAAAAAATGGAATTTGAACATAATCTTAACTATGAACGATAAAATCCTATACTTCGTTTATGTTCATTATGCACAATATTAACAACAATTAACTATATCCTTCAAAGAACTCGAAAATTATCTTTATAATTTTTATACTCTTTGCCGTAATTATAAAATTGAAACATTTATTTTGCAAGAAGATAGTGGTGATTAACCAAATTAGAACAGAAGAATATTTTCTAATCTGTTTTATTATGTTTTGCACTCACTCCCCTTACACCAATGAAGTCAATTGGATCGAATAACACAATTTTAATTAAAGAGTCCAGGATTAAAGTCCCACTATAACAAAGGGGTTATCAATTATCATCTAAGTACAAACTTTTAGAGTGATCGTTAAGACATTTAAAAATATTGAGAAGTAAAAAGTATGCACTTCAAAATTGCATCGGCCGGGAATCGAACCCGGGCCGCCCGCGTGGCAGGCGAGCATTCTACCACTGAACCACCGATGCTTATATAACGGTAAATTTATTTGCGTATAATTACATAAATATTAAATGATCTAATCAATAAGTAGCTGAGTCCTACTTAAATTGAGACGCTTACATGCAAATTTTTATGTCCCTTGTTGCCTTGTTTACCAATGTCAAGTAAAACCGAAAGCGTATCTATTATAAGATGATATCTCTTAAAGATCGTGGTAATATCGTTTTCAGAATTTTAAGTCATTATAGACATAAGCGGTTTGCGCTAATTAGCTGTTTAAAGGAGTTACTATTCGCTTAGTTAGGAATTTGTTAAAAGAAATTGCAGGGGCAAATTGTGAGTGATACACTATCACTTATTCTACGAAGTAGTTGGATTCTTAGAATATATTTTAATCCCGATTTTTTAGATCGGTGCTTTTGGTACTGTAATTAAAAAATAAAATAAGATAAAAAGGATATGTGCATCGGCCGGGAATCGAACCCGGGCCGCCCGCGTGGCAGGCGAGCATTCTACCACTGAACCACCGATGCTTGTATAACGGTATTTTTATATGTACACAGATTTATTGAAAATGGATTGGGTGAAAAGTTTTTTAAGAACTGCAGCATTTGTCAGCATCTCTCAATTAATAAAAACAAAGTTTTCAAAACCTTTTTAGATTATATGTATACTTAAAGCTGCGAATTGTGAGATAAGCTAAATCTGCTGAAGAGTCATCTGTGACTTTTATAAAACTCATGTGCTTCATTCGCTAGCAACTGTATAAATTGAAAACTCTATAAAATAAAAATTTGGTGCAACCTTTTTTTTTTTAAATAAAATTAAAACACATTGACAATTCGAATTAATTGCCATGGAAATAAACAGATTTAAAATAAGTGGGCGTAGTGTAGTGTGACATTATAAATTTAAGACGACTTGACTGAATGAATTGCAAAATACATAGCTTAGTTTAAGAATGCTAAAATGTAAATTAAGATCAACATCTATTTTTATTAAAAACTTCTTCATTCTGTTGCAAATTGAATTCCAATCGTTGCTAAGTCAGGTTTAAGATTAAGTTTTTTTTTTAATATTTTTTAATACGAAATAAAAACTGCTAAATGTTGAACTGATCAATATTATAGCTCTGAATGAGTTGATGAGTTGATTTATTATTAATAAAATTAATTTGTTGCGAATTCAACCGAAATAAGTTGTGACGGGAAACTTTATTAACTCACATAAATAAGTGTTTTATGTCTGTTATTGTTTACAATTGATATTAATTTAAATTACAGAGATAAAATTGAACGATTTATAGACGATAACAAAGCCTTGATGAGACGTATGTATGGCGATTTTGAAATGAAGATGAATGATGGTGGTGCTCGTCAACAAACGAAAAAACGCAAAAGAAGATTCATAGATGAACCGGACATTTTTTTACCACCGGGTGTTTTACCCACATTTGTGCCCGACGATAAGGTTGAGTCACATTCTGAAGAACAGGGCGAAACCTACTTTGGCAAGTTACGCAAGAAGCGACAAGCCAAACAGGGCAATCGTAATGCTAAGCAAAATGTACAGGGTTCATCAACGGGAAGGTAATAAATAATATTGTATAAAAAATTGATTGATTTATTTGACATTTTTTATTTTTCCCGATAACAGATTAGATGCTTGTGAGTCGAAAATTGAAATAGTAACGCCATATTGGGCCTCAAATTCGGCTGGCAAAATAAGAGCCATTGTTAACACTCAGCACTTTGAGCAGGCAATACATCAGGAAATATGCTCGTAAGTCGAATGTAGTAAATACACTGGCATTTTTGTGTTATATGTACCTAGCGAAGTCTATACCAATTCAATGTTGGGGTGGTCTATTTGTCGCCTTGAGTTATTTTATAATTGTCGGTAGTTTCAGTTAACTAAATCAGTTTAGTGCCAGTTCGATTCAGCGTAGTTTAGTTTTTGTTGTTGCAAACAAAAACTATGCGGCTATCACGGTCCTAGAGATAGAATGTGAATAAGCTAGATTTTTAATGACGAAGTTATTCGTAATTAAAATTTAAAGTTCATTAAAATATTCTTAAAATATTTGAAAAGGACTTGAATGATTTTTCATACGTTATGTTTTGACGTTCTGCATGAAAAAACGTAAATTTCGAATTGTTATTAAAAATCTTTATTCAAATTTGGTCTTGCAAAATGTTTATTTTGGATAAGAACCTGAAAAGCTGCAGAATCGCATTATGATGTTTTTCAATTTTAAAAAAGTATTGAGAAAGAAGTTGTTTTCGTTTTAAACTTAAAATGGTTTTTTTTTTTTTTTTTTTTTTTAAAGAGAGGTAGCACTTCAGGCCGAGGTCAAGTACCGAGCTACATAATTTTTTTAGGAAAGGGATAGAGAAGAGAGATGAAACAGGTGGTGAAAGTAGAAGGATAGTCGGAAATTGACTGCCGTTATATAAAGACAGCACAGCTATCAGTGACTATGCCTTCATCGCTGAGCAGCCCCACCGACAGTCAAAACCAAAGTCTTCTTTGGGAATCGAACCCACAACTCCCAGACTGCCAAAGCTAGTACACTACCTACTAGCCTATAGGGTTTTACTAACTTTAAAGGCTATATTGATGCCTCGTAACGGTATAGAAAGGACTAAACAAACATGGCTTTCTAAGACAATAATATAAAATAAAGTTGAATAAATTTTAATGTTCTGTCTAAAAAGAAATATATTCATGCTCAGCTTTTATTTGCTATCGCTTACTCTTCTCTATCTTATAATTGTTCAATTTAAGATTTGAACACTTAGTGTTGGTCAATTTTGTTTTGAAAGTTCAAAAAATTAATTTGCCAGGGATTTATCTCTTCCAGTTAAGTATCTTAATTATTAAAATTTTTTCTAACTTAGAGGAAGAAAAGGAAATTTGTATAATTTCCTAAATAAATTTGTTATGAAATATTTTTTAAAAATTTCGTTTTTTATACAGAAAAGCTCAAACCTCACGTTGTCAAGGTGAATGTGGCTGTGAGCAAAAATACAAATGGCATCGTTTATTATCCTACGATCCAGATAATGACTGTAAAGGAATTTTCATGGATTGGTTTTTGTTTCCATCATGCTGTGTATGCAGATGCAATCCTTAAAATAAAGAGCCGGAAATCAAAACGACTAATTAATATAAATTTAAATCTTAGTGACATTTGAATAGACTTTAAATAAATAGAGTTTAAGAAATTTGTATTAAAAAAAATATATTTAAACTTAAACAAGTGCTATTTTTTTCAAATTCTCAATTGTTTTCGTAAGTAAGTTTTTTAGTTTTTTAAGATTTCATTTTTGCACATTCAACTTTGATGGCGTCCTGCTAAAAAGTGGCTTTTAATCGAAAAGAAAATAAATTTAAGTTAAAAAAAAAAATAAAATAGCACAAGAAGTAATGTATTTTAGTTAATAAATAAAAATTTAACTATTAAAAAAAATTTCCAAATAAAATTATTATTATTTTTATTCTTATTCGACCTTTTTTATTTGAATTAAATATGTATTAATCTTTGAAACGGTCTTTTTAATTAAATTTTAACGATTTATTTTTTTAATATTTCGCTTTCCTATGGAAAGCTTATTAAGGAAAATTAATTTTTAATATTTTTAATTTTTTTTCCTAAAGAAGCTTTCCATAGGAAAGCGAAGTATTGAAAAAATAAATCGTTGAAATTCAATTAAAAAGACCGTTTAAAAGATTAATACATATTTAATTCAAACAAAATTATAAAACAATTTTATAAAAATTATTCTTTAAAATTTGTTTAGACTATCCTACAATTGCCTTAATTGTGTTGTTGTTTTTCTCAATCAAAAATATATAAAGTTAAGCTGATGAATGTATTTTATATTATAAGAATTGTATAACTATATAGTAAATACTTTAGTAGTTATAAAAACTTTTTCCGAAATAAAAACTCATTAAATTTTCAACTGATCGATCACATAAAAGTATAACAAGTGTTATTCATTTTTAGCCTAATTAGACTTTTGAATTAAACTTTTTATACCATATGAATAAGTTACATGATTGGCTTTGTGTGGTCAGTGCCCGGGTAGCTCAGTCGGTAGAGCATTGGACTTTTAATCCAAGGGTCCAGGGTTCAAGTCCCTGCTCGGGCGGTAATTAGTTTTTTTTTACTTATTTCTTTCTTTAAAAAGGAAAATAAATATTAATAAATCCAAATAACTTTTAATATGTGAAGCAGACTTAGAGGTCTCTTTTAGCTATTGCAATAAAATGATCTTTTTTTAGCTATTGAAACAAAATGATTTAAATGAAACAAAGTCTGTGGGAAGACTTAATTTTCCTTGATGTTCAAGGTAATTTGCCAAAAATATGGAAATCGCTGTTTTAAAATTGAAACATTTAGTATGCCCGCCCATTTTACTTTCCATTAATGAAGAAGATTTATATTTCTTCTACTTTTGATCGTCTTTCTTTGAATTAGAAATAAACCAAATTGGTTAAATATCGGAAAAAAATTGGTACTGCATCGGCCGGGAATCGAACCCGGGCCGCCCGCGTGGCAGGCGAGCATTCTACCACTGAACCACCGATGCTTGATTCCCCCTTGATAATTTTGATTGTTATACAATTTCCTTTTTTTCGTTCGAACCAGTGTTCAGGGAATGATACCTACTCATGCAATGCGTTGTACCAGAACTAGAAAATTAGGTTATGGGGAGGAGAATATACGGAGTAGTGTTTGTGGACATTTGATTTGAATTTTCACACATTAAAAGTGGCAGGAAATACCTCTGGAAGAAGTTTTTTTTCACATACGAACTGTTTTGCTAAAAAATGAATTTTGCCTGTAATGCGTAATGCGATTCACTTGCCAGTCGATCACAAAAGGATGCGCTCTCAATGAAAATCGAGTCAAACACAAAAACGTGCAAGTTTTGGAAACCAGTTACCTAATTTCGTTAGAATTCTTACACTTATGCCGAAAATACTAATATTTTAGTTTCACTAAGACTAGACATCATAGTTTACCTTACAAAATAGCAGAGTAGAGAAGTGTTCACTCACTGTTCATACATGTGTGAATATGTAAATTTCATTTTTTAGCCGCTTCTTCTCCTACATGTGTGAGAGACTACAAAATATTTTGTGTTTTATCATTTGTGAAGGCAACGATTTATTTTTTTTTCTATTCATAAGTGAAAAAATGAGAAACACACAAGTGTTCATTTTTGAATATTTACAATTTTGATAATTTTTCAGAATTGAAAAGATCGTAAAAATATGTGAGTTAAGCATTCGCGTACATAAACGAACTTATTTGGTAATGTGCAATTGTCGACGTATGTAGAAACAAAATGTTTTTTTTATTTCTTTTAGAATATATTGCAAAATTGTATTTTGAGTTAATATGTACCCATGTGTTTTTACGGTAAACTGCGATCGTAGGTAGAAAATTTTTTCACGTTCATTTTTGAGAAATTTTCAACGTTCGTATATGAAAATATACATTTATGAAAAAGAACATTAATGAGAAGAAGCTAATTTATCATTCATTACATATGAGTAAGACTAATAATTCCTGTTGTTCGCATTCATGTATGAACAATAGCAGAACATTTTTTGTTGTTCGTTTATGAGTGTGAAAAATAAATATAAAATTTTAGATTTCTCATTTATAAAAAATATCATGAATGTTGATTTTTGAATGTTCATAAATGAAAAATTCTGAACCCTACAATATAGGATGGCAATAATTTATTTTAACCTGCACTTTATGTAAGCTATAATTTGTTCAATTTTGAAACTTTCAAACGCATCTGACAAAGTCCGGCGCAAGCATCGGTGGTTCAGTGGTAGAATGCTCGCCTGCCACGCGGGCGGCCCGGGTTCGATTCCCGGCCGATGCAACACATTTTTTTGAACTACTAGTTCGCATTGTCTTCTAGGTGTTGCTTTAGGCCAATCGCGCTGTAGCAACGAAACAGATTCTGATTAAATTGATATGATGGATAATGGTTATACATCAACTGTATTTATTATAGCAGCGGTAAGAAATATCTGTAGTTAATGGTTTTTCGACTATATAATATAAAACATGTTTGATACTTTTTTTGTGGCATTACTCAAATGGGTGCAGTATTTTGAAAGTTGTAAAAAGGTAACATTTTTGTTGACACTTTCGTCAACACATGATTTTTCCGCACTTATTTTATTAATTTATGTTATATTTTGCCTATTAAACATAATTGTTTATTAAAGCTTAAAATTCTTTTCTCACACTTATTAATTTGCTTACTAAGCAGTTATATATTATTAAGGTATATATAATCATTTTTCCACAATTATTATTAATATTAATTCATGTTAAGTAATTTTATTATTCGTGCTAGATTCCTTTAAATAAATATTTCATGATATTCTCACGAAATATTTATTACAAAAATTTTTATTAAAAAATAAACATTTTATGATATTCTCATAAAACATTTATTTCAATAAAAATAAAAAATATTTGAAATGTATTACTGCGGGGGAGAGCACATCCATATTGCAATTTCACTTTCGCTCACAAAGCCATTAGTGAATTTTACCCCAATATTGTATAGAAAACCTAAAAGTCTTATATCTAAAGCCAAACTGATTCCATGAGAATTCTTCCATAAAATCAACATAGCATAGACAGCAAGACTCAAAAACACTTCTATACAAACACAGCAAAACATTTCAAAACAACAAAAAAACATTGTTTATTTTCAATCATTTCTACATAAGGGTTGCCATTGGAAACCATTCATATGTAATTTGAAAATTCAGAAAATAAAAAATATTTGTAAATAATTTTACAAAATTTCTAAGAAAGCAACGGGCACATGCAATGGAAATAAGTAATTTATTCATCGGAATCATTTTCAATCTAAGTAATTTTATTATTCGTGCTAGATTCCTTTTTTTTAATAAAAATTTTTGTAATAAATATTTCGTGAGAATATCATGAAATATTTATTTAAAGGAATCTAGCACGAATAATAAAATTACTTAGATTGAAAATGATTCCGATAAATAAATTACTTATTAATTCATGTTATTGTTTATTAAAAGTTATGTCATTTTTCCCACACTTTTTTGTCCATTATCACTTATTATTGCTTTTATTATTGGTTGGATTATTCAGCTATTTTTGATGTTTTAAGGTATTTAAGGAAAGGAAATTGTGCAGAAAAAGACAGAATAAAATTGGCCATCAACCAAAGATCATCTTCAACTTGATATTATTATAAGGAGTCACGGTTCATGTACCGGCGACTCAACTCATCTTTAATAAATCAAACCTTACAAGAGTCACGGTTTAAGCGCCGGCGGGGCGGCTCAGTATTAACAACTTTTTTGTACCTCGTTTCTCTGACGTAAGAAAAAACTTTCTCATACGAAATCAGTATTGTTTTTAAAAGGGCAGGCAGTCTTATCCATCCTGTACAAAACGAGTTAAAGAAATTATAATGTTAAGAAATTTTCACTTAAGTTACACAAACGAGGCATCGACTTAAATGAATGTATGTATTATAAATATAAAATATATATTTTTAAATAACAAACATATTTTTTTTGTTTTTATAAATTGAGTTTTTCACATAACAAATATATTCGGGACTGTATTCGTTTCTTATGTGAATAAATTTGTTCATATGTATATCAAAAAAAATTTGCTATTGCGCGCCCGAGCAGGGACTTGAACCCTGGACCCTTGGATTAAAAGTCCAATGCTCTACCGACTGAGCTACCCGGGCATATAGTTCGTGGTTGCCTAAAATCGTAATTGACAATTAGTTTAACATAGGATATATTTATAAAAATTATTTAAAATACTTTTAGGTGGTGGTCTTTACTAAATAGTAGAATCACTTTATTGAAAGCTTTGTGTACTAAAATATAATAAATATATAAAACTAATAAAGTTTTGCTAAAACATACTTTAAGGCATAAAAAAAGTACAAGATTTTATGGAAAGCACGCAATATTTTTTAGTTATTGAGATAGAAATGTGTATAAAAATTTATTAAAAATCTATGTGAAAAAAAGCAGAATTATTTGTTTCCGCCCGGGATCGAACCGGGGGCCTTCCGCGTGTTAGGCGGATGTGATAACCACTACACCACGGAAACTCATGTCTTAGTTGGCTTTTATAATCGAAAACAACATTATGGAATGAATTTTTTAGCATATCACAACGGTTTTTGGTATCCTGGTTAATAGAAATTAAATTGTTTGATGTTTAGTCCTGCAAAAGATTTGAATGAATTTATAATGATTTCAAGGTGTTTTGATTTTATAAAATAATCACGAATCTGTACGATCCTTATTTGTTCACTAACGAATGAAGATTGCATTTCTATTTCTGCCTTGTTTTGTTCCAGGAACAATAATAAATAAATTGGAGAATAGGCAGCTGAGAGAGTGGCGAAAATAAAAGTAAGAGAGAAAGAAAGAGAGTAATTTTTAAAATTATTGCGTTGATTCTTTTAATTACACAAAGAGTTTAATGGCCGGGGCACATAGAATCCGTCATCCGTCATACGTTGTATTTTTCAACTGACAAGTAAGTTGAAATACAGTGAACTCGCAGAAACGTGAACACCCAGTAACATGACTATCCAAAAACATGAACATTTTTTTCTTACGTTGACTACTCTAAAACGTGAACAAAGGCTGAAGGCTCTAAAACGTGAACTTTTTATCGAACGGTAAAATTCAATTTTTTAAGCTTATTTAACATTTTGGGATTCCCCGCAGAATATCCCGTAGTTTGTTTGTTGTAAACAGCTTCTGTTGCAGGATAAGTAGTTTTGGTATTACCGCGGCGGTTCTACTGGAACCATCTCTCTGTGCTGACTATGCATAAAAATAATATAAACAAGTGATCTCTAAAAATATTTTTATTAAAAATATGTCTAATAAAAAACCAAAAGTATTAACTCTTCAAGAAAATTCCGATATTTTAGAGCTTTTGTGGAAAGGTTCCTGTAACTGGTTTGACGAAAAAGTATAATGTCGTCAAATCGGCGATTTGTTCAATAAAAAACAAAAAAGATGCAATTTAAAAATGTGTTAATACATTTTCGGGTCCTGGAAAACAGAAAACACTGCATTCTTCGGAGTTTCCAAAAATGGAAAGATCTCTGTACTAATTTAGAAATTAGTATCTTAGAAACCCTTTTGCAACCAATAGTAGCATAGTACATATATTAAAATATGGCAGGAACTTACAAAAAGTAGAATCACCATGTCTCATAGGTGAAAAATAACGTACTTTATTTTAAAAGATAAAAAGAGACTAAAATATGTTGTAGAAAAAATACAATCTAAAACGTGAACAAAATCGAAAACGTAAACACCCTCGGTAAAAATTAGTTCACGTTTTTGCGAGATCACTGTACACGTTTTCTTATCAGCGTTGTCACAATCAATACGTCTTCGTTAACGCAAAGTATGAAAGTTGGCCAACTTTTAACTTTTGACGTACGCTGAGTACTTTGACATTTTTAATTTGCTTCTTCTTCCTGTTTTTTTTCTTCTTTTTTATTTTCGCTCTAGAGCAGCAAAATATTTTTTAAATAAATAAAAAATAGTAATTTTTTAGCAGTTAATTATTATAATAATAAAAAATAAAGTTTTTTAAATATTTTTTATTAAATAATGACCTAGTTTATATACAATAATTATAGTTATTTGATCTTTTTATTATTTTTTAGCAGTTAATTATTAAGCACTAGGCCATTATTTAATAAAAAATATTTAAAAAACTTTATTTTTTATTATTATAATAATAATATAATTATAACTATAATTATTGTATATAAATAGTAATAATTGTTCAAACTAATTGAACATATACTTATTGAACATAAGTATACTTAACATAGATTCTTTATTTTTAAGACTAATGATCGAATTGATGAAAATAAGTATGTAACCCTTATTACTTTTTTATGGAAATGAATTTTAAAACAAATTAAGCTCTCTTGCAATCTAGTCATGAATTGATTTTTTTTTCTGTTATTTAATTTTATTTTAATACAGACAATACCAAATGAACTGTGAAAATAGTCTTAAGTTTGTTTATTCTTTCTAAGTACCTAGAGTATATACTTTATAATAATTAATTAAATGAATTTTTTATACATACTTTTATTTAAAGTTAAACTTTTTATATTTTTAATTTAAAATTTCACAAAAACTTTCCCACTAGTATAATACATATAAAAATAATACATTTAAAAGTATTTAAATAGGATTTAAGGAAATGTATTTCATTAGCTCATCTCTCTCTTTGGAATGCGTCTTTCGATGCGTTATTGGACAATATTCGGCCATGCTTTTGCAGTGGGGCAGAAATTTCTTTGCGCCACAATCCATTAATTATAGAATCACCTTCGTATTGATCCACATAGTCAGGCGAACAATAGGTACCATCATTCATTTTCAAGAAATTATGCAAAAGTACTGCGGCCTTTACTACTTTCTCTGCGGATGGTTGGTGCATTTGCAAAGGCGATAAGAAAATTTTCCAGCGAGCTACTAAGATTCCAAAAGCATTTTCAATAACACGTCGAGCTCGTGATAAGCGTTTATTGAATATTTCTCGTTCAATTGGCAGATTTGCACCTAAAATCAAAAAGTCTTCAAATAAGCGCTATAAATTTTTCTGTACACAAACCTGGATATGGTGTCATTAAACATCTTTTCAAAGGCAAAGCTGCATCTCCAACCATGAAATAAGGGAATTTCAAATTCGTTCCTGGCAAAAAGTTGTCTTCAAGTAAATCCAATTGCCCATTAAAAAGCTTCTGCCCAAAGCCCGAATTAGACAACACACCTCCATCACTTTGAGAGCCATATGCACCAATATCGACTGCTGTGAAAGTGTAATTGGTGTCGCAAGCTGCCAAAAGTACTATGGAGTAGGTGCCCTTGTAATTAAAAAATTGGGAGCCGGAATTTGGTGGACATGTCAATGTAATGTGTTTGCCATCAATTGCTCCTACGCAGTTTGGAAAATTCCACATAGCGTTAAAATCATTCGTAATGCGTTTCCACTCGTGTTTTTTAGGTACCGACAAATACACAAACCCAAGCGTGTCCCAAAGCACATCGCATGTTTCTGGTACAATTTTTCTTACTGTCGTACGCCCCATCTTAAACGCTGATGAAAATAATTGATTATTGCCTCCATGAGCGAAATAACTTTAAAAATGCCAAAAATTGTTGATTAAAAAGAATAGAAATATATATAAAAATATTGCTTACACCAGCGTAAGAAAAAGTCTACACTTTGCAGGTATTGTATTCCAACAGACCTTGGAGTTCTTAGTAAGATCTTCTTTCACCAAGTTAAAAAGCAAATCGAACACTTCCTTATCCATTCTCACAGTTTTTTTAAATTGTTCTGGATCACTTTCAAACATTTTCTCAAAATTCACTGCAAAAAATCCATTAATATCTCGGTCTTGATAAAGCGGCCTGACCCAAAATCTTCTGCCTTTGTTAATTACGTCAAGGCACTCCCGAGCTTTATAAATTAAAATCACCATTAATAAAAAGTCTAAGATGTCGTCTAACTCCATTTCAAATGTGCACTTTAATAAAACTTTGCTGCAAAAAATATTAAATAAGAAAAACAAAAAAACAGCTGATTTCTTATCCGTCAAAAAAGTACTCATTGTGCCAACCTAATCCGTCGTTACTTTGACTTCAGTTGAATACGTCAAAGTATAACGCATGATAAATTCTATGTGCCCCGGCCTTTACGAACGTGTGGCTTCATTATTACCAATAATGTTTTGATATGCTTCTTCTATTATTTCTGTTTTATAATAATTAATAGCAAAAGTGCTCTAAAAGTTTTCCTATTGGGATTAAAATAAAAACGAAATCAAACATTCATTCACCTATCCCGAGCACCACCACTTTTCATTAATTTTTTTCCCAATTTTATATTTCAGCTTCAGCATCAATATTAAACTTCTTCAAAACCAAAGTTTTAATGACGGGAACAACGAAATCAAACCAAAAGTAGATCAATACAAAATGAAAACTGATAACAAAAATATAAAACTTAAGAAGAATTTTAAAAGAAATAAATATATGCCGGCTGTAGAACAGCCAGCCATGGCTAAATAAACGAAAATAGTCAGTCATCTTCAATAAATCAGCTTTTAGCACAATCTACTACATGCACAGACACGACAACTGTAACACGAAATTGACAAAAAAAGTCATTTCCAGTAGTTTGAATTATAAACAAAGTCGTCATTAAGTTTTATTCCTGTTACTTCTTCGTTTTTGCTTTTTAATAATATAAAAAAGGAAAAAAAGGAAAAAAAAGCAAAAATAATAAGAAATTGACAAAATCTGAAATGGCAGGAAAATGATAATGACACGCGCCAAAATCAACAATATGACTTCAACGCACATAAATATTATTTCTTACATAAAAGACAATGTACGTGGGTGATGGGGGGTAAAATGGCAAAGATTTCAAAGTTTAATCATCTTTAAGCAATTTATTATTGATAAATCCCTCTCATCCTTCTCATTACACTGTTTGAGAGCGAGAGAGAGAGAGAGAGAGACAATGGAAAATTAAAAAAAAAAAAGGAAATTTTTATTTTTCAAAATTTGGTACTGATAACATAACGATGCTTTAATGGGCTTCAATAAATCGTGGTAGTTATTTCAACTTTGTGTGATTGTGTGTGGTTAAGCAATTTGTATTGAATTAAGTTTTTCTTGCTGGTTATTGGTTAAAGTTCACAATTTAGTGGCACTTATTTGATTATAGAGATTTGTAAAATTTAATAGTGCCATTTCTAATGTGTTATCGTTTAATTTTCTAAGTGTCCACCAAACAAATACACACCCGACAATTTATCCTTTACAAGTTTTAGGGAGATGACTTAATTCACTTTACAAAATTGCATGGCTGTTAAAGGAAGAGTATTTAAGTTTAAGTGCTTGCAACTCTTCTAATTGCTACTGCTGGTTTTGTTGTTATTTTTGTTGATATTTTTCAACAAATAATAATGACAGTATAAGGATTTGTTTATTTCTACACATTGTGTGAACTGTCAAAGAATTAAATCATTTTTAATATCTAATTGTAAAAATACTAGAACATTTCAACCGTCAAATAACAAAAATAATAAATTGATAAGACAATTCGAAAAAAAAACAGAGAAAAGAGAGCCAGAAAGGATTTAAAGAATTACAACCTGAAAAAGAAAAACAAAAAATACAGATATTCAATTTGATATCTCAATCGAGATTTGATGAAAATAAGCTTAATTCGTGATCACCTACTAATTTCACAAAAAATCGATTTTTATATGAAAATTTTTAAATGGTATGGCTTTACGTCATCCTGCGCAAATTTGGTTCTGTTTTCTATGTGCTATAGAGTATAGAGAAAATAAAACACTGAAGATGGCACTTAGGCGAAACCGGTCTGTTTACAAAACAAATTTGACGCGGTATGACGTAAAATCATATCAAATATTTTCATCTTTTTTATCCTAAAATCAAATAAAGAAGAACTTTAAATTGATTGATTTACGATTTAATCCCTAGTGACTACTTCCTATTTCCAAACGTGAAGAAGTGGCTCTGTGGAAAAGCCTATTTTAAGGACCTCAAAAAATCCAAATTTTTTTGGAAGGGATAGAAAAACTGAAGAATCGTTGAACTAAGTGTATTGAGTTAAAAGGAGATTATGTTGAAAAGTAAAAAGTCACGGACTTATTGATCCGCCCTCCTATATAACATTTTTCTAAGGTTTGTGGCATAATGAATTTTAATTTGCAAAGCCTTTGAGTTGAGGTCTTGAGCTAATCTGAACTTTTTTCAAATAATTATAGTGTAAATGAATAAAGCTCGCCTGCAAAACCAACTATTTGAAGAATTAATTCTTTATAAATCATGGAGAAAAGCATAATTAAAGCAGCAACGCTTTTAATGTTTGGTTTTGTTTTATATATTTTTCCTCTTATCAGTCCAACCGACTAGACTACTGGTCAGTGTTGAAAAAAATAACATTTCGTGTTGCATGCTTGGAATAAGAGGAGAAAAGAAAATATGTTAAAGAAAAAAAAAATACCAAAGTGTCAAAGCCAAATGCTGTATTGTGGGGTTGGCGCTGCAGACCATTGTCCACATTTTGCTAAATTGTAACTGTTTGAATGTTTGCCTCGTTTTCGTTGGCAAGGAAAATGGGAGTAATAAAATAAAACCGATAATAATTTCAACTTGTGCAAGTGACCAAAAATGATAAAAAGTGCATTTTTATTTTCTTTGAGAAAAGGAAACAACAAAATTGTGCTAAAATAATATCCTTATTTATGGCTGATTATTTCATCAGCTTTATTAAATAAAATTGTATTAAAAACTTTTTCAATCTTTAAAAAAGTTCTAGTTTTGCAGAATATTTTAAAGCAAAACATACAATATATAATTTTATTAATTTAATAATTTAATTTAATAATAATTTAGAATAAGAATCTGTTTTTAGGGCTGATAAAATTTTGTTCTAGAAAAATTATCCCCGAAGATATTTTTATTATAGAAAAATCGTGACTGATGAAAATTTTTTTATCGAAAGATTATGATTGATAACAATGTTTTATAGAAAAATTATGATTGAAATTTATTTTAAATTATTACATTTTTACCTTTTATAAACGTTTTGTTGCGAGTTCTTTATTGCAAAAAAAATAACACCAGTTTTTAGAGTTTTAATTACAAGTTTATTTACTTTTAACTACACAAAGTTTACACTACAGAATAATTTACTTAAGATACACGTCTTTACTTCACGCGGTTTATTTTTACACTAACTAATTATCCACTCAGATGCTGCCCTTTTATATTTGTCCCTTAGAAGTCTAGAAAAATTAAGAATCATCTACTCCTTTTGTATCACATTTGTATTTTTGTTTTTATGCTGATAAAGTTTCTTCTTGGGATTTATTTTAAAATATTTGTTGTTGTCTTGTGTAGATAGGTTTTCTCAGAAAACCACGCATTTCAAATTGTTATTGTTTGGGTGTATAAAATTTCTAACTAGAAATTTGTTGTTGTCTTGCATGCCACGCAGTTAGTAAACAGCAAATTGTCAAATTGTTGTTGTTCGCGTGTATAAAATTTCTAAGCAGTTTTTAACTAGAAATTTTGTTGTTGTGCATAAGTTTTCTTAGCAAGTCACGTCAGTTAGTAACCAGTAGCTTTCTTTTAAAACTTAAGCAAGACACATCCGTAATAATATGAAATATTTTTACAAAAAAATTATGACAGATACAAATTTTCTATAGAGAAATTATGCCTCAGAGAAACATTGTACTATGACTGATGAAAGTTTCTACAGAAAAATTATGACATGATATTTTTACAGAAAATTTTATAACATATGAAAATTTGCTATAGAAAACTGATGACTGATGAACATTTTTTTATGGAAAGATTATGAATGATGAAAATTATTTATAGAAAAGTGATGATCGAAAAAATTTTTCCTAGAAAAATTATGATATGAAATATTTTTACAAAGAATTAGATAAACAAAAAAATATTTTCTACAGAGAAATCATGATTAATGTAACCTTTTTTTATGACACCTTAGATTTTTATAGAAGCATTGGATTATGACTGATACAAGTTTTCTACAGAAAAATTATGACGTGAAATATTTTAACAGAAATTTTATCACTGAAATTATATGACTAATTACAGCTGAACGACGAAAATTTCTTTAAAAATTATGTTGTCATATTTTTATATAGATAAATTGTGACTGATGAAATTTTTTAAAATTTTTTTACGAACTTTTGCGTGTTTTGAAAATTGCTTTCCTTTCAAAAGGGCAAAGGAACTTAAATATCCGTAAAAAATAAATAATTTTTTCAAAGCGTGGGATTTTTAAAACACAAGAGTTGCACTCAAACCATTATTTTCCTTCTAACTAAGATTTTCCCCCTAAAAAGCCTGCTAACATAAAATCCTAAATTTTGTAAACGAGTTTGCAAGATTTTTAAAATTTTAAAAATACTTTTTTAATGCAACGAATTGTGTCAAACATGTTAAGAAACTGTCGTGCTTGTATCTGAATTCAAAATAATCCTTCTGTATGTGTAAAGTAGAAAAAGGTAACAAAATCAATGATAAGCCTAAAATATACATTTTATCGTGAAAAAATTCTGGTAGATATTCTTTATGTCTGATAAAAATGACATCATTTATCACATAACATATTTATCCTTTGGAATTAAAGAAATTTATTATGCCAAGCCTTTTTTTATATTTAGAGAAAAATCTTAAATAAACATCCTCACACCTTTGCTGGCAAAGCAAACACGCCATATTTTGCTGCAACAACCCCAAAAGATTTCCGTTCGCTGTATAAACAGGGCTTAAATAAACACAATAATAAACCCCTTTTTTATACTGTCAAAATACAGTCAAGTACATTTTTAATAAGGTTTAATTCAAATTGAACAATTTAATCGTTTTGATGAAAGAAATCCATTAACGGGGTTGAACTTAATGGCAAAAATTTATTTTATGTTGGTAAAGAAATTGTGTTGCACACTGGTGTCATTGAAATTTAATATCCTTCAGCAAGTGAATGTAAAATGGTTGTTAATGTTGTTGTAAAAGAAAAAACTTGCAGTTGAAAGTAATAAAAAATATAAAATGAAATAATAATTTTAACATTAAAAATGCTTAACTAATGAAGGTGTAAGATATTGAGCATTGCTGACAAGGCTAGGTCAAATAGTGGTATTTGTTAAACTCTAATAATATATCAGTTAAACAGTAGCAAATATGAGTTAGTGCTAAAGTGGATTTATATACACAGAGTTATGTACTATGTTTGCGCCATCCTTTAATTTAAAATTTTATGTCATTATTATTACTTTTGTCGAAATTAGCTTATCTATGGGAACACCCTTTTCTTTTTAATTTTATTTTGTATACTTTTTAGGAGACCACATGCTTGAATATCACATCTCTCTCTCTCACCTTGTTTTACATTCTGTTATAGCGAAACTAGAGCTGCATACTCTGCTCGCCTTTTAGGTTTCTGCTGTAAGTGGTAAGTGTTAAGGCCACATACAAGAAAATAATCCCTTTATTAGGGCAACCTCTAACGAAGAGCAAACAAGATAAGTGCTCACGAACTCGTTTATATTAATAATTCCAATTTTAAAATTAAAGCCTTAACGATGTCAGCTTTTCGATTCAAAGTAAAGGGCACTAGAAAAGGGATCCATTAGTCTCCGTACTTTTTACTAACATTTCAGTCTTGGTGTATTTAAAATATTAATGTCTCTTTTGGCAGTTTTCAAATATTTTGTTTCGAGTTAACAAGTGATAAAATTTTAAGTTTGAGAGTTAAAATATTGAACACGCCTTGGAAAAAAAAATTTGTTTTTGTTAAAAAGAAAATAAACAAATTTTGGATTAACAGTGTTTAGCTTTGATAACAGCTGTGCTTGATTAAAAATTCCTATAAAAAATGTTCATCAGAAAATGTTTCAACTTTGAAGAGGAAAATATTAAATTGGAATGAGAATTATATTTTTTTGTTATTTATTCTAAGAGAAGTGAGTGTTAATAAGAGAAGGGTTGCTTTTTACAGCCAGTATTTGTTTGATTTAAAGAGTTTATCTTTCCTTTTTATTTGATTTATTTGAATTGAATTTGTATTTTTTTTAACTTAAAAAAAGAACAAACAAAAATAAATTAATAAAATGAATTTTTTCAAAAACTTTTTAATTTAGAGAAAATAATAATGAATAAAAGTCGTTGAAATTCGACGTAGTCTACTTGATAATTTCTGATTAATAACGTTGTAATAAACAAGAAGGAATTGTCTTACTGAATTCGTGAAACATATTCCACATTAAAAATAAAAATGTTTCTTTTTTATTAAAAATTGTTTAGTAGCCCAAAAACTCCATTAATTATGAGGATTAGAAAAAATCTTCTGCTTCACATCAAAAAAAAAAAATTAATATTTTTAACTTCTGTAACTAAATATTGTTCGAACTGTTTTAAAATTATAGTCTATAGTATAGTCTTAATCTGCCTTGAGTTTAGGTTTATTTGAATTTCTTAATTTATTAAGAAATAAACTTTTTAACAAAACACCATTTTCTGCTGGATCGGTGTAAATAATTGTAAATAATTTTTCTTCCTCCATGAGTTTTTCAATAATATAATCCGTTTGTTAATAAATGTAAAATTTTAAAAATTTTACAACAAATCGGTTCTATTAAGAACTTCAGAAATGTTTAAATATACACAAAAGGATAAATTTAGCAATAAAATATAGTTTTATTAAAAATCCTTCTTCTAGTTCTAAAACAAACATGATCATAATTTTAAAATATTGCAACGACACGTTCTCGCGTTATGCTTGGATAGAGCTCGCGGCGTCCAGGGTTCGTTAAAAAAAAAAAAAAAAACGTTTACTTGACTAATAACACAAGAGAACACTTTTGTTTTACTAATAATTTTTTATTATAACCCACTCTTAAACTAAGTTAAAATTATCTACAGCACTACTGAGCACCCCAACGACGATCCACCGCTTCGTGGCCCTCAAGAGTTCTCTCCGCCGACTAGCCTACTGCTTCTCACACTGGAGCGAATAAGATTCTGGTCCAGTCTGAGCAGAACAGTTTGCCTGTCCACCAATTTTTGACTTGTTGCGGTTGTCACGAATAAGATTCTGAGACAATCTTTCCACGTCGAAATTGGTGTTAGCCTTTTGACGATCTTGTCTGTCTTGTTCAGCTAGGGCGAATAAAATTCTGGCCTTGCTGAACAAAGCGCAGCCTTGCTCTGACCTCCGTCACCTGGGCGAATAAAATTGTGGCCAGGTAAAGCAGCGACAGAACTTTTTTGGCCGTAAACCTTAGCTATCCTCAATTAGTTCAAAGTCGAATAAAATTCTGGCTTTAATTAAGTGAGCTGAACCTATTCGCAAGACTATTTTAATTAAGTTGAATAAAATTCTAACTCACTTAAAAGAAGTCTTGCTCGGTTGCTTGCCCGTGGCCAACCCTTCAAATACTAAATTATATCGCTTTTATATGTCCCAGCCAGGCACACCTACAGACCCATACCACTAAAGGACAGCTGCTTGCGACTATCTAGGGTTGTGTTTAATGGTATGTTTTTCTTACGGATCATCAAGTTAATAGGTGGCGCTTCTTAACAGCTATTATAATTTCAAATATTTCATTGACAAAAAATAAATGTAATTATAAAATATAAATATGAATTGTAAAATATGAATAGTGTATAATAATAATGTTCAGTTTTTAAAAAATTATGAAACTCATTAAGCAATAAATATTCAGAAATGTCAAAAATGTAAAAATTTATGGTTCAGTAAAAAAATTTTAAAAAATCTGAAAAATATTTAGAGTTTAATTGCTTGTGATTTAATTGCTATGTGATTAAAAAACAAGCCTGCCGACTTTTGGTCGTCACAGTATCAAAAAGCACCTAAAAAAGAATGGCTTTTTCCATATGAAGAGTCGGAAAAATAATTTTATGTTGAGACAGAAATGAAGGAAGGCCTTGTATACTTCGAGATATTGACAGTATTTTTATGTTTGACAGATCTTAAGGCATAGAAGTCATTTCAAAACTTTTTAAAAGAAAATAACTTTAATAGATAAAGTAAATTTCGGAATTATAATTTATTATATCTAAAATATATATAGCATGATCGAAAACTTCAATAATTCCAAAAAAGCACCCTAAGAAAATTTTGAATATTTAAAAGACAAGAGAGATGTTCAAAAAATTTGATAATATGAGAGTTACAATTATGAAACACTCGCAGATGGCAAAGAAACTTAAAATTTCATAAAATATTTAACGTAATGAATTAAAAATAAAAGAATTTAAAATCAAAGAAATTGTGATTGTAACGTATAACACAAGTCTCACCATTGCGTCAGATTCCCTTTCCATAATTAAAAAAATAAAGAAATAAAAGAAAAGAAGATTAAAATTATAACTTTTACGTTATCAAATAACTGAGGAAAAAATTCGAAAAAACGACAAAAAATTCAATGTGCACCAAAAAGTGTGTCGAAGTAATTTTGTTTTTAAATTTCATTATGGGATGCGACACTTTTTTCCTTCCTTCTTCACTTTATAACAAAATAGAACAACACAAAACAACATGTGTCCAATTGTGGCAGTGTCTCGATGGATTGGATGTATTAAGTGTTGATATTGTACATTTGTAAATAGTTTTGTTGAAAAAGGGCAGCAGAATCATTCCTGGCAAAGGACTATAATTTAAATACACTTTTGCTACTTGAAAGAAAATGGATTTACAAATTGAAAAATAAAGACACGTGACTAGACGTAGTTTGGGGAATGTGCAGCAGTTTTTCAAAAGTATCAAATAGTATTTGCTTTTAACAAGAGCGTAAATTAGATTCAACATTGCAACCTGTACTTTTGTTTTCGTAAATATTTATATTTAATGTGCAAAATAGAGTAAATATTCATTTCTAGAAGAAACTTTGCAGCCAAAAAAAAAAACAACGAAAAATTAAGTCTTTTTTGATTTGTGTATAAATTTGGTATTTTATGTAAATTAAATTAAGGACGATCAAACCAAAATGCATGATGTTAATTTTAATTAAAACAAGTTTCCAGAGAATTATCTTAATATTTTTTTATCATGATAGAAAGCTCTATAAAAATACAATATATCGGCCAAAAGCTTGCCATGGTTCGGATCCGATGGTCCATCCATATTTTCAATAATTGAGGTTCAATTTCGTTAATGTGGCAAATTATATTATCCTTTAGCTCCTGAATTGTTCTTTGCTCATTAACGTAGTTTTTTCTTTCTTGTAAATATCCCCAAAGTAGGAAGTCCAACGGTGTTAAAGCACAGCTAACATTTTTAAGACATGAGATAGCATAACTATTGATTTCCTCACACAAAAAATAATTTTTTTATTGGTTCTATGGCAAGTAGCACAATCCTGTTGAAATCACATATCGCCCACATCCACATCTACAGTTTCTGGCCACAATAAGGCCGCTATTATTTCGTGATAACGAATACCATTCATTAACTGCATTGCCGAATTCATATTCGATGAAGTTCGCCCCGATAACGCCATCAGCCCATAACTTACACCAAACAGTCACTCTTCGTGGATGTATCAGTTTTTTGATAACCGCTTGAGAATTATCATTTTCCCAAATGCATCTATTCCGCCTGTTAACGAATTCACTGAGGTGAAAGTGATCCTCGTAGCTGAAGATTTTTTTTTGTAAAGTCACCATTCAACAATTATTCGCTGTATTGACGATGCTTGAAATGGTCAGCAGAATTCAGCTCTTGCATACGGAAAATAAAATAAAATAATTTCGCTCATGTATTGAAGTTTGTCATTAAACAGCTTTTAGTAGGGTGTTGCGGCATTTGCTAAAAATTATTTAACTGATTAAGAATTTTGTTTACAGGTTTTCGTTTCCTTTTTAAAGAATCTTTTTCGCAAAGCATATCTGAAAATTATTAATGCGATTAATTTGTTTGAGGAAGGTGACTATAATACTGATTACGTGATAAGATTTACATCTCCAGCTGGCAGTGAGCCTTAATCAGATGGTGGTCATGCCACTGTAAGTGGAAAGCCACTCACGCCCTAGGAGGCCGAAGCCTAATTCTAACAACAGGTCCTTCCTAGGAGCAATTTCGATGATTCCAGAGCAGGGCTGCAAACCACCACTCCTTGCTGAATAGCTGGAGACTATCCAACTCCTGTCTAGAACTGTCTAGCACGCTCACTGGGTCTAGGATAATTCCACCAGGTAGGTGTTATTAAAAGTGAAATGATCCTGACCACCATATAAAACAGACCTGTTATGGGGCCGCGAAACCACAATCACCACGATACTCCCGAAGGGCCAACCTCAATAATCAGTCAGAGAAATAACTAAATGCCTAAAGAGATAAATAGCGGAAACTCTGCGGGCTACTGATTCCCGTGGAAATAACGTGGAGCTTCCAGTTGTACCCCTGCTGACTTCAGGGGACTGGGCTCCCTTATACCCCCAGTTGCACAGGTCTAGATAGTCAACGTTCTACAAAGACGATAAATGTGCCCCGGGGGGGGGGGGACTATAATACTGATGTCAATTACTTCTCTCATTCATTCGCCAAACAAACCCAAACCATTTACTAAATATAACACACTGGACTGCAAGGATTCTTACAAAGATCATTGAAAATGAACATGAAATTATTAAGAACTTAAAGAAAGAAATTTTTTTCTCTTAAATGAGATGGTTAAAAGCAATTCTTCGAATAATTTGCTGCCTTAAAAATTTGGTTTCAAGGAATAAAAGAACTAGATATTTAGACCCAATTAAAAAAATATGGCCACTAGGCGAATGCAATTATTTTAAACTTTTTAAAAGGTAAAAAATTGCTTGATAAATTATTTCGAAGTAAGAAACTTCGTTTATTCATTCTTGCAGAAAAGCTTTAAAATAGTCTGGCTATCATTGGATCTAATAGAAAATTTTTAATTGGAATCAAACACTTAAAAAAGGGGTTTCCTTTAATTTAAAATTAATTATACACACTCTCTGGAGGTTCCAAAAGTGAAAATAACACATTATGTGGGGAATCCTTTAAATTTGAATATCTTTGATATTTTCTATACAAGTTAATACTGGATAACATTTGAGATAACCAACACATTTGGTTTGTGTCAATAATAATAAATATGGAATTTTGGAGGGTAAATATTAATCATTATAATTCTATATTCGAAAGATTTGAAAGTGTTAACAAGCATTTGAAATGCACTATTATTATTTTTTTTTTTGCTTTGCTGTCAATTTGATAGTTGGTAAACTTACGTAAATTTAAAAATGAATTAATTTCAATGATTTTGTAAATGACATTAATTCAGAAAACTTTTAGGCTGATAGTTGATTCAAAGAATCAAAAAACTTGGTCTTAATTACTATCAGATAGTCCAACAGTTTAGTAAATACCGTGTCACTAATGTTAACCAGCAGATACTTAACATGAACAGTTTTGTATTTTCAGTACGAGTCTAAGCAATTGTTTGTTATCGCATGAGTTAAAAAAGAAATAAAAATTTAACTCCTTAATAAAAAAATTACCAAATTAAATGTAAGAAATAACAATAACAACAACAACAAACACAAGAGTAATTGTAAAATAAAGTACTTAAACTTGACTTACGTTGACTAACACGATGGCAGGCCAACGTTGTGCCTGACTAAATATTTTTTACTTTTGGCTGAACATGGCAGAAAACAGATGTCATTGTCTTAAGCTTGTACTTTTACCTCTGACTGAAGCTACAGTCGTTAAATAACTTAACCACTGAAGACAATGCCACTTTAAGCAGCATCCTTTGCCTTGTCTTGTTCACTTAGTAGCAGTTGGAATATAACGAGTACTAAAACAAAACACTCGTACTCGTACTAAAATAGTAAAATGTATTTTACAAATTGGCTTGAATAGCCATTTGTTAACCATTAGAAAAATAGCAGCAGATGAAAATAAAATTTGACGTTTTTCTAAAAGAAATTGAAGTGCTGCATTACGAGAAAAATATCTTACACACACACAAACACACACCCCAAATGCTATTGTAAAGAAATTACTACAAAATGACATTTAATTTATTTTCATTATTTTTTTCTGCTGTTGTATTTTATTCTTTTATTATTTTATTCTTTTACTGTTTTTAGTTTATTTTACTGAATTGCCAACAAAAATCTGGAATTAAGTAAAAAGAAACACAAAATAAATATTTTTTGTTGGCTATTTTTTTGCGGCGTCAACCTTTAACTTTTGTTTTGATGTCAACAATGCCAAAGTCGCCGTTATCGTCATCAGCTTAAACAAACAATTTTGTCACTGTAAAGGAATTCTTGAAAGAAAACTGTTATTTATGATAATTTTAGTTATATGATTAATTTTAATTTGTTTAAATTAAATAAAAATCTAAAACAATATTCGGATTTAATAGCAATAACGAAAATTAACGTTTAATTTTATTTGTTAAATTTTCTATAAAAAAAATTATATGATTGTAATTTTGTATTAAGCTGATAAATTAGTTGATAGACAGATTTTAAGAAATTAAAAATTAACTTAAAAGATATGATGATGGAATGAAGTGAATAAATAGCCTTAGTTTATTTGTAACTCTTCATACGGCATAAATCTCTAGGTCTCATAAAAACAACAGCTTTTATTGTTGTAAAATTAAGCTTTTAGTGCACTTAGCTTTTTTAAAAGAAACAAAAGCTAAAAATTTTAATGTAATGAATAAAATAAAAAAATATACTAAAACACAACAGGCTAAGGTCATTAACTGTCGTTGCTATATTTCAAGGATATGAATTTAAAATCATGAGGAAGTAAGCAAATTAAATTCAAGATCAAATTTTGAAGCCAATATGCGACATATTTTTTGTGTATAAAATCCTGTTTTTTTTTATACTTATATTTTAGTGTCTAAAAAATTATTGAAAAAAAGTTAATTTTTAAATTTATTAGTCGAATGATTTCTTTCTTAATTTTTTAAATAAGAAAAAATATACAATTTTTTTGTTAAGCTTTCTAGAAAATTATAAAGAAATTCAGAACTTTATGGATCACTACAGCATCAGTATCTATAATCTCCCTAAGATTGAGTGATCACGTTATAAACATCTTATACTTCATCAAGTAATTTTATTCTGTTTTTGTTGTTAGCAACCAAATTTAAGCAAGATATTTTCTTTAACGACTTTGGAGTCGTTAAGCTAAAGAAACACTCTAAGCTTTCCTTCCCCAAGTGAGCGTGCAAATATTATATACATCTATTGGAGAGGTGGAAGTTTCAACTAAAAAAAAAATGTTTCCAATTCCTCCTCTTAACGTTCTTCCTGGCAATTTGTTCGCAAATGGCGAATGCTTTCAATGTGAATACGTCAACCTCAGGCAACGTTGTATCACGTACGGGTGAGTCAGTACTTCTAGGTCCAGGCATTTATCCCATAATCATCATATCTACTAAGTAGTCTGAACGTCAGCCATCTGACGTTTTATGTGGGGATTAATTTTAATATTTTCGTCTTTTGGAATTGAAAACAGTAGTTCATTCACTGGCGGAACAAATCCATACAATTTAATACCAAAAAATATGTGTTTAACTCACCGGCTGAAATGTGTGGAGTTATAATTTAGGTAATGAACAGCAACCATAATCAGGATACTGAAAATGGTCCACACCCTTTTTTAAGAAACCACACTATCCTTTAAGCAATAAATAAATTGAAACGATCGTATACTCAGCGTTAGGAGCTGTATAGAAAGAGAGATTGAGAGAATAGAGAAATAAAAATCATTGTATTGTTTGTGAAAAATTTTACTGAGAAGGATAATTTCAGCCATAAATTTAAACTAAGGAGCTCTGGCAATTATGAATTCTAAAGTTTTGTGATTTTTCCAAATAAATAAGAATAATAAAAAACCTTGTTAATATTTTAACTGTCAGTATTTTTAAACATTATTTAAATATTTTGTTTTCAAATTTGAAAATATTTATTTTTTATTTTTCTCTTCACATTTGTATCCTTTGGCTGCAATAATTTACATTTTCATTTGTTATATCAAAACGAGTATTACAAAAATCCAAAGCATATCTTTTCTTATACTTGTAAGGATTGCACCAACACAAAAACAAACAAAAAAAAAACAAAAGAAATCTAAGCGAAATCTAAAAAATACAATGATGATGTCATTCTTAAGGATAACAAATCCTTGTATACGTTTGTTGTATTTATTTTAATATTTTAATATTTCCAACAGTATGAATTCATGAATGTGTAGCTGCAACTCACAAAAAATACCTCGAGTACATTCATGTGGGAAGAAGCTGTTATTTCATTTATTTACTTGTTGTTTTTATTTTTTTTTTTTGTATTTTTATTAAATATTTTTATTTACTTCGAGCATAACATTTTTGTTATTTTTCTGTCCCACTTTTTGGTTATTTTTTCGTGTCTATTTTTTTCTTAAGTTGGAAAAAAAATCAAATAATTGAAGCACCAACATTGTCTCAGTTTCAATTTTTTATGAGATTTTTTTGAAGGAAAGTGCCATTCGGTTACGTTCTGTTTCCGTTTCCTTTAAGGTAAATTAAAGTAAAAATAAAAAAAAAAAATATTGCTGCAAGTAAATATTATTGTGGCAGGGATAAAACTTCTCATAAACAGGAATTTTCATGTTTCAACTTGTAATTTCGGTAGATTTTGTTTGTTTTAAAATGAACAATGTCTTAAGCAATGAATTATTCCACAGATGAAATACGTAACATTGTGTTTATTTTAATCACAAAATAAATATTACAGGAAATTAGATTTTATTTTAATTAAAATATTTTAAATTAATTTTGCCAGTCACTTGGGGTCGTCTTTTAATAATTTTAATGAAAATTATTTTCTACAATTTCCATTCTCGCGCTTGAAAATTATTTATTATTTTTAGCATTTCGAGCTAACGCTAATGAACGTTAGTTTTATAAGCTATTCATTATCTGAAGAATAAAAATGATCGAAGTAGCATTTTAGGCTTTGTTTCTCCATTTACCAAAGGAAAAACTAAATCCATAATGTTTTTGCTATTGTTGTTCTATTAAAAACAGCAACAATAATTTAGAAAAACTAATAAAATTGGTGACGAGACGTCGTTAGGTTACAAGAGGTTTTAAAAATAATTGTGCAGGTGAGCACATATTTATTTTACTCTTCTGTCACTCCATACTCAAAAAACTAATTGATGCCTTGTAGCCATGCGTGATAAGATTTACGTCGGTACCTAGCGTGTGTATGCCATAACTTGACGGTGGTCAAACCACTTGATCGATATGTTGCGTGCGCCGCACCCGAGGAAGCCGAAGACTAATTTCTAATAATACGTTATTCCCAGTTGCAATTTCGGAGGTTTCGAAGCAGGGTCGCCACCCACCTTGCTGAAGAACTGGAAACTTTCTAACTCCTGCTCCAGAGCACATGACAAGTATGCTCACTGGATCCGGATCATTCACCCTTTGTTCTCAGTAAAGGTGAGATGATCCTGGCCCCTAAATGAAAATACATGAGGGCCGCGAAACCACAACCACTACCATACTCCCGAAGGGCCTACCTCAACAATCAGACAGAGAGCAGCTTAAAAGTTAAAGAACCAATTAGCTGAACTCTGGGGCTTACTGATTCCAGTGGAAATAACGTGGAGCTTCCAGTTGCCTTCCTGCGAGCCTTCAGGGGACTGGGCTCCCGTTTTCCCTAGTTGATACATATAATGACGGCGGATTTCCATCAAAACATACCAATGTGCCCCCGGGGGGCCTTGTAGCCATATCCGTCTTAGTGTTTCTGTTGAAAATTATTTCTCCAATCTCTTGTTTACTAATCAGGTCCTTCAATCATCATGTGAACCATGACCGCCACACTTGCTGTTGCTGTTGTGTTGTTATTTTCCTATCAGGCTCCGCCAAGGTCTTGATCATAAATTTCTTGCTTAACTAAACTAATGCTGCCCTCAGCTTAACGATCTCAGCTGTTGTTCTAACATACATAGGTGCCTCTACTTACTCATCTAAGGCATCTGTCTATGCACAAAAGTTCTTTTAATTTTTTTTATCAACATTCCGTGAAACCACTATATTTCATTTATTTGCTTTTTGGCAACTCATCCAGCGCAGATTGTTTGTTGGGATTTCAACTCATATTTTATGCATATGAGTTCTGTCTTACAAACAAGCAAAAGCCTCTACTAATTCAACTCAACATATGAAGGTTAACTTTCCAATTTGTTTCAGTTACTTGCACAACACTTTCGGAGTGATGGAAGTAACAATTTACTCAGTTCTACTTAAAGCATGTTCAGGGATAACAAAAACATTAGTTGGCTTTGTGTTACGATTATGTAAAGTCTTAGTTTGGCAACACTTTAAATTTAAACGATGAAAATGATTCATATTTCACGTCACTTTACCCTGGTGCAAATTGTGATAAAGTCCCATAACGACAGGAAAATCTCTTAAAAAGAGATAAGATAAGTTCTACAGATTGTTTCGTATTATTCGTTAATTTATGCAATCGATTTTTATTTTTTATAAATTTTGGCATTGGGAGCTTGAAGCGGCTTAAATTAAAAATAAAATTGATATTAAAGGCTTTTTATAAAATGTCTGTAGTTTTGAAAATTAAATATTACATTTCATCGATACCTTCAATTTGCCACATACTTTGTAGCCCGTAATTTTGGTGGGATGAATGTTTACAATTGGTGTCACTTTAAGACAAATTAGCTTTTTACGTAAACAAATTAATCAAAAAGTGGCTGTTACAAGTAATTGATTTGTTTTAATCAAGTACGTGCCACAACTAAAAAACAAACAAAAACATATATTATTTTGATAGAAGCAGGTGCAGGTGCAGCACAGTGGGGAAATTAAACAAAAAATGCATTCTAAATGGCTCAAGTGCGTAGTTACAACCAGAGAATGTTATAATTTAGATAACGAACAGCTGCCGTATCCAGGATACTGAAATATAAACAATGAATAAATTGGAAAACCATGCACTCAGTGTTTGGAGCTGTAAAGAAAAAGAGAAAAAGAGTGAGATAGAGAAAGGGAGGGGTAGGGACTTAATAGAGAAATAAAAATCATTGCATTGTTTATGGAAAATTTCAAAAAGATGGATAATTTCAACCTTAAATTAAAAAAACAGCAACTCTGTCAATTCTAAATTGTAAAGTTTTGTGAACTTTTCAAATAAAAAAAAAAAAATAATAAAGAAAATCTTTCTTTCAATTTAACTGTCACAAAACAAATAACTCTGTAGATTCAAATATTTTGTTTTCAAATTTGAAAACATTTATTTTTATTTCTCTCTTCACATTTGTTACGATTGCAGTACAAAAACAAGTAGAACACCCTGGGCATGTGAGTATTTAAAACCGTTTTTGAATTCCATACATTTTGAAAATATTAAATGCTGCTGATAGTTCTTATCAAGCTCTAAAGGAAATTTGACAAATTTAGGATTTTAAAATTAAAAATGTAGTCTAGTCTGCTTCTAGCGGAGAGAAAAACCCTTCCAATTTTTCTAAAATTAATTTTGTTCTTTCTAGAGTTAGGAAATCTCTTTAAGGTAAAGAGTTATAAGAAAGTAAATTGAAGCATTTAAAAATGGCTGTATTATTTGCAAGTAATTAAAATAGTTTAAACAAAATTTTAAAATATTTATACTGCTTTGAGGGCTATTTTTAGGCAAAATATTATTTTATTTAATTTTATTTTTTTTATTCTATTTTTAATTTAATTATTTAATTTATTTTTATTTAATTCTCGGCCCAATTAGCTTAAGCCAAACTTTGTCTTATTGATCAAACGAAATCTTGGATAAAAAGCCCTAACATATCGTTTTTTACTGTATAATTGGGTTTCCTCCCCATCTTATTTTTAAGTTACAATCATCTTCGGCAGTTTAACTGAAGAAACTGTTTTCCAAACTAATGCATCTAATTCTGTCATATCATTTATAAACTTCGGAATTATTTTATTATTTTAATCAAATAACTCTTATGGCAGCATTAAGAGATAGACGCGAACTGGCCATTTAGAAGCTTTGAAATTATTTTTTTCTTAGTCACCCACTGTGCACAGGTGAGGAGGTGGAGGAAATAAAAAACTACAAATCAATTGCTAAGTTATGACTTTAGTTAGCAGCAGGATGTTTTATAAATAATTTACTAAACAAATAATTTCAAATAAAAACACACACATTGTAACAGATAAAAAAGAAATAAACGAAAAGTTTAAAAGGAAATTTTGAAAAAATTACATCAATATATCAATTATCTATGTAATTTAAAAAATCAATAAATTATTACAGTGTTTGTTGATGAGCACAGAGATATTTTTTTGCCATTGGAAAGAAATAAAATTATCAAAACAAGTTGTACAATAAATTTGTTGGCAGTAGTGAAGCCACCGAAATTTCTAATAAAATACTCCGCCTATAATTTAATTAGTAGTTACAATTGGAAAATTACTACAGGGTGTACCCGTAGTATACCATATACTACTTTGTTTAGTAAATGAAAGAGAAAGGATCTTATATTAATAAATGTTTTATTTAATGTCGGCAATTATGTGTAGAATACAATATTTGATAAGTGTCCGCCTCTGTTAGCCTCAGAGCACATCATGAATCGCGAATATTTTCTTTAAGCTGCTCAAGTGCTTGCACAAACTTTGCTTTTCAGATACCCCCACAAAAAGAAGCCCACAGCAGTCAAATAAGGCGACCGTGGAGGCCAATCAACATCACCATTTCTTGCAATAATTTCTTGTATAAAGAGATATCGCTGTAATTTCATTATAATCCTGGGTGTATGCGATGTGGCAATGTCTTATTGATACCACATGTTAATCAAACCCAAAGTATGCAGTTGTGGGGTTAAAAAGCTTTCAATCATATTACAATATCGCTTTCCATTCACAGTTTTTTCAAAGAAGTAAGGTTTAATGATTCCTCCTGACCAAATTGCACACTAGACTGTTACTTTTAATGGATGCAATGGTAACTGTTTAATAATTTGAGGGTTTCGCATTCCTATTCTGTTTATTCACAGTTGCCACGAGCGAGCTGTAACTGACCAAATTGCACACCAGACTGTCACTTTTAATGAATGCAAATGTAACTGTTGAATAATTTGAGGGCTTCTCATTCCTCAGCACCGACTTTACTCTTTATTCACATATCCATTCAAATGAAAATGTGCATCGTCACTCAATATGATTTTTTCATGAAAATCGGGGTTGTCAGGGACAAGGTGTCACATCCTATTGGCCTATGTACGGCGGCGTAAATGGTCTTTTGGAAGAAGCTCTTGTGTTAACTGAATCTTATATGGAAGCAAATGCAAATCCTTGTGCCAAATTGTGGCCAAAGTTGTTCTTTGAAGACCAAGCTCCTAAGCACGTCGTTGAATTGAGGTTGGTGGATTCTTTTGAACATTTTATTGATCAGCATCCGATTTTACAGTAAGTTGTAGCCCATGTTTGGGCCTATCCCCTACAGATACTCTTTCTTCGAATTCATTCAGTACACGATTTTGCATTTTGCATTTTGTTGGTACGTTGTTTCTCCCAAAAATTTTACGTAACTTTCTCATCGTCATATTGAAGGTTAATTTTGATAAAATGTTTTAACGATTAAAACAGGTTGGTTTATCAAATATTTTTCCATAATAAATTTGCCAAATATGAACTGTTAAGGCACTCATTCATCTCGGCGAAATTAGAATGAGTGGTTACCAAAATGGCGGCAAAACAAAGTAGTATACCTTCCCGGCGGACACCCTGTATTTTGAGATGCTTAAATCTATTTATGGTTTTTGCTTTCCTTTGAAATTTACTGCAAAATTTTGTAATTTTATGTGACAATATTTGCATCTGAATAAAAGCTATTGAAGGCTTAAAATTCATTTTAATCAATTTCTGCCACAAATCCGCACAAGCAGCTTTACTCAGTGTAATATTGTTGTGGCAAAATTTTTTATTTTTATTCCCTTGGCAGGTTCTGTGAAAAATACACAAATAGAATTATGGTTGCAGAATAATTTGTGTTCTTCAACTAAATACTCATGAATTAAATTACTCGCAGGCAAAAAAATAATAATAATTTGCCATCCTTTGCCATTGTTATTTATATTTGTAATTTGTGTGAAAAATATTATTACAAAAAATTTTAGTTAGAAAGTGAATTCGAAAAAGATTTTCTCACATATTTCACGATAACATTAATGGCATAACGTAAAGCCAATTGATTATTAACTATGCTAATTTCCCATTAGCAACCTAGAAATTCTAAAAATTACGGGAGTTTTCGCGATTTAGTCTATCTCGAAAAGTGTTAGCGAAACTTGGAGTCTGGGTTTCGGAAAGCCGCTGAGATTTTCCGATTTCCTAAGTTACTTCAGCTAGTAGCCAGCCTTTTTAATAATCCAATAAAACAAAAGTATATCTCCCGAAAATGTTTCCGCCCGGGATCGAACCGGGGGCCTTCCGCGTGTTAGGCGGATGTGATAACCACTACACCACGGAAACATCTATTTGTCTTAAATTTTTATATGAATTTAAATTTGAATCTCTATTATTATTATTTATTTTTTAAATTCAAAATCCATTATGCCCAACACACACTCATGAATAAATTGCATGAAAAATATGCAGCAAATCTATAAACGACATCACAATGCAATCAAAACTCAATCATTTTACAACGAAAACTTGTCCCAGTGTTAAATCCTTAAATATTCCATTCATTTAACGGCAATTGTTCTCATGTCATTTGTATTCGATGGGCAGAAAGAACTTTTAAATGAAATCAAACTAAATTCGTTACAGTTAATCAGATTCATGTGACTGAGTGAGTGAATGATTTGAAAGAGTAATTGTTTGAATAAAAGGAATAAAGTTTTTTTTTTGTTGTTTTCAATTTATTATTTGCATATTTTATATGCATGATTTGTTAAAATTGTAAAGAAATATAAAAATCAAATCAAAAGTGCAAACGTCATTGTCTAGTGGGCAAGAAACTAATAACAAAAGACCAGACAGCCAGGCCATGGTAATTGAGTCAACATAAATGATTCAAGAGGATATTACCTTTCAACATCTGTTATATTAAAAATTAGAAAAAATATAAAATATTTATTTGCAATATACGTACTATTTTTAAAAGGTGCCTCTTAAATGTATTATTTTCAATTAAATAAAAAAATAATAAAAAATAAAGTTTTAAAATTTTTTATTAAATAATAAATTAATTTATTATAAATGAATATTTTTTTTATAAAAATTTTTATAACTCTCATTTATTTTATATTTAAATTACACAAACCGATCATTGTTAGCGTCAAACGCTTGTTTGGTTGTTTGACAAACTGAATGAAAACAACACATTTTTTAACAAAATCATCTTTAGTGAGGCACAGGATTACTTACTCATTTCTTAGTTTCCGACTTGCCCACCTTAAGAGATAAATAAGAAAGTTATTCTTTCAAATGATGATTATTAATACAGTTTTTAACTTAAAGCACTAAATCAATGAATACTGGCTTTTTTTAAAGTCAGGTAAGGTATCTTGTTGTTGTTGGGTCAAAATTTCTAATACATAACTCAACTTTCTTTATCTTTTAAGGACTCCTCTAGAAAAATGCCAATGGAACTACCTACCATTTCGGTTTTGTATAAAAACATACTTTAAACTGAAGCAAATTTTGTTGTTGTAATATAAAGCTATCTTCTCAAAAGCATAAAAAACCAAAGAACAAATATGTGTAGAAACACATATTTCACTTTAACACATCATATAGTTTGAAATATTTCCTTTCATCCCATTTAAACATGCGAAAACAGATTTAATTTTTCAATTGTGCAGTCAGTGCTTTATTTCAAAAGACAAGAGAATATATTTCTTTCTGATTTGAGTAAAAATTCATTACGAATTCTGTTTGCATTTTGTTACTAAAAGAATTTTAGTTTTTATTACTTGAAAAATAATTCCATAAATTTTCTAAAACACTGCCAATGTTTGTTTAAACTGGATAAATCTGTGACTGATTTGTTTTTTGATTTTTGTAACATTACAAAATACAATCACACATGCACCCGAATTTCTAATGAGAGATTGAGCGTACAAATATTTCTGGATAGAAGTTGTTCTTTGTGTGATGTAGAATAATCAGTGTGTTATACATTGGAGTAAAATCAAAATTGCCATTTGAATTAGGGATTTTCGTACATCAAATTATTTAAGATGTAAAAATAAAATATTCTGAGAAAATTAAATATTCTTCGTAATTTTATTTGCTTTACTGAGAGAAAGAGAGAGAGGGCGAAATTAATTTTTAAGTTTTAGTTAAATTTTCATTGAAAAGTGGATTTTTATTCACCTTATAGATGATCACATCTTATCCTTATTTTCTCGAAATTGTTATTATTTACGACGATAAGGCCATTATAAATTTTTAATTAAGTTTGTATTGAAAAAGATTTTTAGCAAAACATAAAGGCGATCACATATTAAACTTATTTTCTAGAAACTTATTATTTACAAACATAAAGTTTTTAAATTTTAAAAATTTCATTTTAAATTATAAAATATAATTTTAATTTTAATTTTACTATTAATTTTATATAAAGTCGAACTTTTTTATTAAAAACTAGCGTGCCCGTGACTGCTTTGCAAGTCATTTCTTCGACATTTTTTGATCGATTTTGGTTCGCGGTATTGAAAAACAAAGCACGTGAACGTGATACATATAACTGAAAGTGCAAAAAACAGGGATCATTGAAAAGCAACAGGTATGGGGAACTGAAGCCATTTAAAATCAAACGGCAAATCTGGAGGAATCATAGGAATGCGTGGTTTCAACACATCGCCCTTATATTTTTCTTTTAAAATTTTTGCTTCAATCACATTTTTCATGACTTTTTTGACTACTAACATATGTCATTGCATCTGCCAAGTGTGCATACAACGCCATCTACTGGCAATATAGCATTTACAATCATGTTTTTTTATGGGTTCTTGAGTTAAGATAGCGTTGTAAAAAAAATGTATGTGAAAATGAATTTTCTTCATAATTTTTTTTTTTGGGAAATTTTCCAAAAATTTTCTTGTGTATTCTTCTTATTTGGCCGGAGACCTGTCCGAATTGGTGCTAATCACAGAAATCGGTCCAGGCATTCTCGAGTTATAAGCGTAGTAACTAACATCACTTTCTTTTATATATATAGATGATTGTTTTCGAAGAAAAGTTTTAATTAAAATTTCTCATAAAAGTCGATTTTTTCCATAATTTCCATAAAAATAAAATATTTGACTCAAACCTTTTCTATTGATGCCACCAATTTCCTGCTTAAAACCGAAATATTTTTCATGTATAAACGTTTTAAACACACTATATTTTCAAAGTAATAACACATATTGTTCTTACAAAATTAGGAAACCAAATAGAGAAACTCCTTCTCCTTATGATAGAGTGAGCAGTGATAAGAAATATGCAATGGAGAAAGAATTCATTTGGAATAAATTACCATCAGTATCAATGTCAAAATTTGTAAGTTGTTTAGTCATAAACACTAGTGCTTCTATCTTTGTTCATAGATTCGATGAATTTCAACATGTTAATACTCTGCTGATAAGTGCACAGCGGACACTCCGTAGTAGTGGATTAAATGTAGACCAATTGAAAGAGAATGGATCTTATATTGATAAATGTTTTTTTAATGTCGGCAATTATATGTGGAATACAATATTAGATAAATGGCCGCCTCATTCACCACGAATATTTTGTTTGAGTTGCTCAGGCATTTCTGGTTTGTTGGCAAAATCCTTGCTCTTCAGCTATCCCCACAAAAAGAAGTCCGAAGCAGTAAAATCAGGCGACCGTGGAGGCCAATCAATATCACCATTTTTTGCAATAACTTGTTGTGGAAAAAGGTCTCGCAGTAATTCCATTGTAATCGTGGCTGTTTGCGATGTTGCATCGTGTTGTTGATACCACATGTTAGTCAAGCTCAAAGCATGCAGTTGTGGGGTTAAAAAGTTTTCAATCATATTACGATATCGCTCCCCACGCACAGTTTATTTAAAGATGTAAAGTTCAATCATTTCTCCTAACCAAATTGCACACAGACTATTACTTTTAATGGATGCAAATGTAAGTGTTGAATAATTTGAGGGATTTCCATTCCCCAGCACCTACTTTACTCTTTACTCACATATCCATTCAAATGAAAATGTGCCTCATCACTCAATGTGATTTTTTCATGAAAACCGGGATTGTTATGGGCGAATTGTAACATTTATTGGCATATACGGCAGCGTAAATAGTCTTGTGGAAGAAGCTCTTATGTCAACTGAATCTTATATGGAAACAAATACAAATCCTTGCACAAAATTGTGGCCAAAGTTGTTCTTTGAAGACCAAGCTTCTGAGCGAGACGTCGAATTGAGGTAGATGGATTGTTTTAAATACCAGCAGTTATATTTTCAGCCGGTCTTGTAGTACGTTTTGTTCCATGCCTATCACCTAACGACCATATTTCTTCGAAATCATTGACTACACGATAAATAGTGCGTTTTGTTGGCACGTTGTTTCTTCCAAAAATTTTACGTAATTTTCTCATCGTCACAGTAATCGATGAATGATTTTGATAAAATGTTTTAACGATTAAAACACGTTTGTTGGTTTATCGAATATTTTTCCTTAATAAATTTGCCACTGCCAAATATGAACTATTAAGACTAATGTTAACCAAAATGGCGTTAAAACAAAGCAGCAATAGTATTCCCGTCGGACACCCTGTATTTAAATCATTTTTGAAAAATGTTCATTAAAATTATTTTATATGATTCGTATTAAATTGGAATTTTTTTGATTATTTTTGCACCAGCGTGCACTGGAATTAGAAATTGCAATTTCATTCTCTTTTAAGTGACAATAATTTCCTTAATGGTTTGAAAATGAAAAATAAAAGTTGTACAATTAAAAAGAAAAATACTTTACTATAAGAATAAACTTTGTTAAACTGGAAACTTAAATACAGCAAAAAAAAAGAAAACAAAATAAAAATTAAAGTCATTAAAAGAGAATGAATAACTTTGAATAAGTTTCAAAAGATCCAATTCCATTACACAAATTAATATTTTTTACATCTTAACTGTCGTCCATGTCAAGCTTGTTAAATAGAAGATTTCTTTTTCGAACAGCCAACTTTTATATGCATGAGAGTTAACTTAAACTTAAAGAAATTCTTAAAAGTCCTGCGTTGATGGGAAGTGCCTTAAGACAGTTAATTGTTCCATTTCTGTTAGACTGTAAATCGTAAAAGCAGCTGTCGGGCATACATAATGATGATAGAGAATGATGTTGTTATAAAGAGAACTATGAAGCCTTGAACATACCCAACGATTGGCCAATAAAATATAATATCTTCTTATTAAGGAATTTCAATTATTCATAAAAATTTGCAATAAATTTGAACTAAAATTCTGGCTATTAAATGTTAAGTGAGTAAAATAAATACATTTTCGACAAATATTCCAAGCACGTTGTAAGCAAATGTTTCAAGATTATAAAGCAAGATGACCTCAGAGTCGGCAAACTGATATGTGTAGTTTTTATATTTTTAACATAAAGAATATTATGGAAGAGAGAGAGAGAGAAAAAGGGAGAGAAAGTAATAAATAAAACTTAAATGAAATATTTTATAATAACAAAATTAACCTAAAAACGTCTTTAGCTGAAAAAGAAAATAGAATTTGAATTATGTTTTTGCTCTAGACCAAGAAGAGCTGTTTAAGCTTTTCGATCGATTAAGATTTAAGGCAGCCTGCTTTTGACCAGCTATGAAACAGGTCTTTTTGTAAACTGTACTTAGTTAATTTAATACTTCGTCTTTCTTTGAGGAAATTAATATGTCACATAAAATTTATCGGTCTTTATAGAATACTTGACTATCTAGACCTGTGCTGCTGGGGGTATAAGGGAGTCCAGTCCCCTGAAGATAGCAGGGGTCAACTAGAAGCTCCACGTTATTTCCACGGGAAGCAGTAGCTCGCAGAGTTTCCGCTATTTGTCGCTTTAGGCATTTAGCTGTTTCTCTGACTGATTATGGAGGTTGGCTCTTCGGAAGTATCGTGGTGGTTGTGGTTTTGCGGCCCCATGCAGGTCTGTTTTTATGGTGGCCAGGATCATCTCGCCTTTAATGACACCCACTGGTGAATGATCCAGATCCAGTGAGCATTTTAGCCATGTGTTCTGGACAGGAGTTGGATAGTCTCTAGCTCTTCAGCAAGGAGTAGTGGTTTGCAGCCCTGCTCTGGAACCGCTGAAATTGCAACTAGGAAAGACCTGTTGCTAGAATTAGTCTTCGGCTTTCTAGGACGTGAATGACGTTGCTTTTCATGGCCAGGTGCAGATGTAAATCTTATCACGAAATGTCACATAAACTGCTAGTGCCAAGTCTACATTCGATTACTATATACCCTACGGATGATTAATGTTCCTCATTGACAAGAAATATAAATTTCTTACAACAAAATAAATGGTTTTGGTCCTATAAGGCAGAGCCGATGTTAAATTGAATAAAATAAGTTTGCTACTGTGTCTGTACTGTAGCTTTCTTCTAGCTAATTTTAAAGACCCTGCCGTATAACTTAAGCTGAAATTAAACAATTTTCTTTTTTGGAATCATTTTTGAATAGTTTGATTCCTTTAATAAATATTTTAAGAGAATATTAATATTCAAAGGAAATATAATAAAGGGGAGTACATATCCATATGGCCATTTCACTACTACTAATAGAGATCATCAGCGGATTTTACTCCAAATTTTGTATAGAAAATTCAAGTGTGTTATATCGTAAGTCAAATTGATTAAATGAGAGTTCTCATTTAAACAACACAGCGAAAAACAAAATTCAAAAATCCTTCTATACAAAACCACAGCAAACATTATGAAATTGTTAAATTAGCAAGTTTACATTGAAACATCTGTTCAGCGGTTCATTACGCAAGAAAATAGGTGGCGGAGTCGAAGCCAGTGGGTATTGGTAGAGCTTTGAAACCCGGAGCTATGTGCTCAAATCGCATATGCTCATTTTTGATTTGGTTGAGAGTTATCTTGACCATGCCCATACGATTAAAAATGGGCGGAATAAGTAAGAGAATATTATTTAATAGCTCTCCATTCGAAAATTCCAGAAAAAAATAAATGAATGATAGGGGTTGGTTCCTTGAATTTAAGTTGCTTTTGCTAATTTTACTAGATTAGAGCACTCCATACACTTGTGTCATCATGCAATATTTTGATTGATTAAAAACGATATCCAATTAAGGGTTAATAACATTATGCACCCAACTATTTTACAGCGCCACATTTTTAATCTTTTATTAGTAGGAAGCAACAAAGGAAAAACTCGCTGTCCTCTTAAAAACTTTATGCTAAAAAATTCATAGGTATGTGATGTAACGTTGTAACTTTGTTTCATTTAACCAGTCAGCAAATTCAACTTTGCCGCACGTTAGAATAAGCCAAAAACAAAACAAGCAAAAACGCAAAAATAACTTTTTAAACATTCGCTGAACAATACGTGGAAGCGCAGAAATTGATTGCGTAAATTTGCAAACTTTGAACTTGAAGATATGAAAGCAAACTAAAGAAAAAGTATGAACTGAACAGGGGGGAGTATGAAGGCCAAGAAGGAATCAGCAAAAATTTGTTACAACAATGAAACTTTGCAAACAAAAACCGATAGAAACTTTACTCTTCTTTAGCACACTTCTGGTTGATGATGGCGGCAGAGCTGCCGTTAAGATTAAAAACCATAGTGTCACGCATATGCTTTAAATTCACACAGTCACCCACACATACATATGCACATTAAGAAATTTATATAACTGGTTGGTTACCAGTTTTGTGTATTTGAAAGAAATTTATTAACTACTAGATGTGGGTTTTTTTTTGTTACAACCACAACAACAACAACACAATTTCGATCAGATATAAATTCTTTTAAAAATACATTTTATAGTTACACATTGATTGCATTGGATGGATAAACAAGCAATCATTTGTGCGAATATTTACAAAATGCTACTGGTAATTGAGAAATTTTTAATCCAAAATGTTTTTTTTTCTCTCTTTTTGTAATTAACAGAGCGACCCCAACTGAGATTTTTATTATTGAATGAAATGTATGCGAATTTTAAAGTACGAGGATGATTGTATTTGTTGGATACAAAGTTTGTGAAACACAAAATGAGTATTTTATAGCTGCAAAAAAAAACACGCACATCTGCTGTAACCTTGATGTTTTAAAAATGAGTTCATGTTGATTATCATAATTTAAGATTCGCTTGAAAGACTTTTAACTAAAAGTTGTGTTGTAGTTTTTTTTGTTTAAATTGATTGGCTGAGAGCACCTTTAATATTAAGAAAAGAATTTAGGAAATTTTACAAAAAACCTAAAAAGTTAGAGAATGTGAGTATATGGGCGATTCCATGAATATGTCAAGCACTTATAAAAAATTAAAACTCCTGAAGTTCCTCCTACAATAAGTAGATGGGGGAGAGATATAAAGGATATTTTTAATCGTTTATCTAGCAAACAAATTCAGTTATTTTAAATATTTCAACTTAATCTTTGAACACAATTTTGCACATTTGTTTCCATATAAGATCCAGTTGTCACAAGAGCTTCTTCCACAAGACCACTTACTCCGCCCTACATATGTCAATAAAATGTTACAGCTTGCCCATAACAACTCCGATTTTCATAGAAAAATCATTTGTGACGAGGCCCATTTTGATTTGAATTGATATGTGAATAAATAGAATAGTCGGTTGTGGGGAATGGGAAACCATCAAATTATTCAACTGTCACCTTTGAATCAATTAGAAGACAGAATGGTGTGCAATTTGGTCATGAGTTAGCATTGGACTTTTTTATCTTTGAAAACGATATAACGGTAACTGTGAATGGGGAGCGATATCGTAATATGATTGAAAACTTTTAAACATCACAATCGTATGCTTTGGACTTGATTAACATGTGGTATCAACAAGACCGTGCAATATCGCGTACAGCCAGGATTACAACGGAATTACTGAGAGACCTCTTTCCACAACGAGTTATTTATAGAAATGGTGATGTTGGTTGGCCTCCACGGTCGCCTGTTTTGACTGCTACGGACTTCTTTTGTGTGGGGATATTTGAAAAGCAAGGTTTATGCAAACAAACCAGGAATGCTTAAGCAACCCAAAAAAATTATTCCTGATGAAATTAAGGAAACACAGAGTGAAATATGCGAGAATGTAATGAAAAATGTGCTGAATAGGACTCGCATTTGTCAGGCTAACAGAGGCCGACATTTCTCTGATATTGTATTCCATACATAATTGCCGACATTAAATAAAACATTTATCAATAGAAGATCCCGGCAGACACCCTGTGTAACCACACATATGTTACCTCATTCTTAACCTTTAGCGGAGATAATGAAAAATTTCAATATTTTTTATTCTTATACACGCAGTTTCGTTAGTTTCTGCGGTATATTTTCTTTTAATTCTTTTAGCAGCTTTTTACTCGATAGCATTGCTTTTTAAAAATATGTTTCTTTTTAAGTTCTTCTTCATATAATATTTTGTCAATAAAAATGATTTCGGTAAAATTCGTTGTACATGGCTCATTTAATATAACTGATCTTTCTGTAAATGTTTCTTGTGTGGCTGTCTGGTTTGTATTGAAAGAAGAAACTTTGTTTCATTTGGTGTTGCTGCGTGTGTATGTAACAGTTGAGCTTTAGTAGCAATATTAAAAAATCGGGTTTTAAAAGCAATTTTTTTCAAAAATATATTTATTAAAATTGCAAATAAAAATATTGCGAGAAACACTATAAAACACCCCAACGCACTTAGTTATGCACCTTAAAATTTCATTGAACATGTTCTTAGAAAACCTCTATTTAAATCTAGTTATTTATTCAGTTGTATTAATAATTTCTAAATGATTTTATTCATCTCTTTTATTTTCGCACAAACATTCAAACTCTTAATAATAGTGATGATGCGTCATGCATTCGACTATTCAAAACACTGCCAATGATTTGTTAATTTATTTATTTATTTTTTTAAGTTCATCTTAATCTCTTGTAAAAATATTTCGTTACTTTTGTTCAAATTTATCATCTTTATAAATATTATTTTTTTATTGTTTAATTTTTACTGGTGGTTGAATTCTTTATTTTTCATTCATTCATTCATTATTTGATACGGTCACATACATCCGCTCTTAAATTGTTGGCGCCACGTGCCCCTAAATAAACTTTCTATGTTTTGTTTTTTTTTGTGCGAGAACTGTTGATGATGTTGTTTGTTTAACCGGTATCTTGGCAGTAAACAATTGTGCAGGTTGGGTGGTGTTGTTTTGATTAAATATTAAGAATTGATTTTTGTGGGTGGCAGGCAGGACTTTTATTTGCATTGTTTTTATGATCACAAGGACCTGAAGAGTAAGCGTGAATTGTTTATGTTGTTTGTTTGTTTGTTTATTTGTTTGCCTGCTTGTTTAATGTGGTTTTATTTTTTTTAATTAATTTATGTAGTTAAATACACATGTGTGACAGAATAAAGACAAAAC
The DNA here is from genome assembly GCA_030448955.1 of Trichopoda pennipes. Taxonomy (NCBI): domain Eukaryota; kingdom Metazoa; phylum Arthropoda; class Insecta; order Diptera; family Tachinidae; genus Trichopoda; species Trichopoda pennipes. The sequence goes on along the minus strand of JASKUP010000017.1, from coordinate 25,117,720 downwards.
ATATTTATCAATAATATTAATGGCAAAGTATGAAAACATTCAGTTAAAAATATTTTAAATGTTAAGAGATGATCTTTAATTGCCAATTTTGTTTTTGTTCAGAATATTTAATAATCATTTAATTTTCTTTGTGAAGTTAAATAAATGAAATTAAGATAGGTTGTTGAAAAATTTGTTATTTTATTAGACCAATTTATTGAAATTTCTTGAAATATAAAACAGAAACACCAAAAAAATATGTATGTTCTAAGAAAACTCAGTATGCAGTCGCTTACCACAGCCTACAGATGAGATAAGCTTAAGTATATATACAAGTTATTAATGTCGATTGTTTTGCTTAAAAAATGGATTATTGTATTAACAAAATGATTTATTCAAATATTGTCCATCGTTAGCCACTGCTTTTTCCCACCTTTCTGGTAGCATATGGATTCAGTACCAGAAGAACTGCTCCGGTTGGAGGTAAAGAATGAATCAAGCCAGTTTCTGATACCCCGTTTTGATGTGAAGCGTATTCCGGTAAGGGTGTTCTGCATCGATCGAAACAACTAGTAGTCAAAGCTTTACATCTAACATATTCCAAATAGTTTTAACCGGTCGCCATAATGGAAGATTATGGCTTTTGATTGAACATTCTGATCGTTTTTCGTTGATTGTTCTTTGCAAACAAATCATTTGTCTTCGGTGCTAGTGCCATGTAATCTTTTGAGTCGGTTTCATCATACAAAACACCCTTATGATCCTACTTAATGCATAGCATTACGTTGGCGTCATAGATATTCAGCCTTCACGGTTTGGTTGGTTGGTTTTACATAAGACTTTTTGCGCTGGGGGTTATCTTAATGTGTGCAATGTAGTTTTTATCAGCAGTTACAATACCATGCCAATATTATTCCTTTTAAAAGCGTTCAAGCACCATTTCGCACATGCAAATTCTCCTTGCAACGTCTCTGGGCTTCAATTTATATGGGACCCGTACTCCTTGCTTGTAAATGAATCCGAATGCTTTTAGACGCAGGAAAATGACTTTTTGTATGATTCCCAATAACATTGCAACTTCTTCTGGCGTTTCACAATAATCTTCTCATAACCTTTCTTCAAATACAAGGGGATTTTTAGACTTCCGGGCAAAACTCCTTGATAGGCACAAATTTCGACATTATTATAGCGATTGTACAAAATGTATTTTTAAACTTTAGCCTTTATGGAATACTGAATTAAAATGGCGGATGTTAACCCTCCAAAATTCCATAATTTTTACTATTAACATAAACCACATGTGATCGACATCATTAACTTGTGTATTGAATATTTAACAATAAATATAATCCTCTTATTATCCTAGCGCAAATAGAAAAAAAAAAATTGGAAAAAATAAATAAAACCAGCCGTAAGGTCTCTCGAACTGCTGTTGATATTACGAGGATTAAATTTTTTTCACTATTTTAAAATCAGTCTCGTATGACATTCAGTTATTTAAACACTTTAAGAAATAACCCGATACATGGAAGTAATAAAATAACTTTAAACTGGCGAATTTTAATTAATTCAATAGGAAGGAATCATATGAAGAAAACGAGTAACGAGATAAAAAAATAAAAGAGACACCGAAAAGTGAGCATTTTAAAACAAATTAAATCAAAATTATTTAAATATTTTTTCGCTTTATTAATGAAGCGTGCAGGTGTTCAACATCGGTGTTTAGCTACCAAAGCAGCGTTAGATTTAAAGGCTGGGTAAATGCGTGTCATGTGGTGACACTTTAAATAAATACATAAACAGCAATTGACTATTGTTTTAAATAAATAGCACGTACAGTAATTGTGGAAAAATGAGGTATTTGAACAATGTCATTGATATTGGGATACTTGATTTTGGCCTTCAAAAAGTGTACTGCATTGAAATTGTCGATGGAACGTCTCCGTGGTGTAGTGGTTATCACATCCGCCTAACACGCGGAAGGCCCCCGGTTCGATCCCGGGCGGAAACAAAATTCACTTTTTTCTTTTAGTAAGAATATTTTTCATATAAAGAACACGTGCCGCAAAAAAGTCTTCAGAACTGTGCTTGTTTTACATAAAAGAAAAGCAAGCAAAACCCGATTAAAATTTAGTTCAAGACGTTATTTTATCGCATCAAAAAAATAACCAACAAAAATTTATGCTAATTGATTTTGATATGTGTATATTCCACTAGAAATAAATAATTCGTTGAATATTGGCAAAGGATTCGTTGTGTCTGTTTGTTATTTAATAAAAAGTACGAATTATTTCTATTCCCAAAATTGACAGCATTTCTGCCACTGAATAATTTTTCTTTTTTAAGATATTTACCATTTTAAAAAATGTTAACAGAATATCATAGAAAAGAGGATTGAATATCAACAAATGTGTTTTCTTCATTAAGCGGCATAATGTGCCAAAGAAAAAAAGAAAGAATGAAAGCCATTAGGCCACTCTTAACTTTTTAAGAAACAATTGATAAATGATAACTGAGCGAATTCGATACAATATTTATGGTTTTATTTCTTCAGTTAAAATTCGATTTAGTCAATCCCAAAGAATTTATTTAATTCACTCCTTTAAGGTTGTTTTCTTTAGCCACCATATCCTACGACAAGAAATGTGTATCGACTGTCAACTTATAAAAAAACAAAAAAAAAGAACTAAAAATGTATGTCTGATGGTCGTTTAGAGATTTATGAACAACATCTTTTAAGCTGTCATTTCTTTATGAGAGTTTCTTTGTCAATCTGTTGAAAATATGACAGGCGAACTTACTTCGGGCGTCAATCATATGCAGAAGAGGAACAAAAAACCCCTTTTAAATGATTGAAATTGAATACGAGTCAGTATAAATGATTTCTTTTAAAGATGTTTTGCCTTTTTGCAAAGCTAAAGTGGAAGATGTGGAAGCTGATAATAGATTTGAAATGCTTGTATAGCAAACGCCCACCCAAATAAGTTTAGGTTAATGCTTATTTGAAACGAAATATATTTTATTCTTTGTTGCCAAATTGATCAATTTTATGAGTTGTAAACAATAATATTTATTAATTTTTTTCTTAATGCTTTTTCCCGCTCAAATTCTTGAGTGAAGTGCATTGTTCCCTTTGTAAAGAAACAAACTGATTGAACTCTAAAAATTCTAAAAACTCTAGCAATCGCAGCTAGGATTTGTTTGAAAAAGAAAGACTTGGTTTATGTGGTCCAGGAATATTCCAAATTATTTTCCTAATAAATAGTTTTATATAAAATTTTAAAAACATGCACGGGTCTAAAGGGGCGGACTTTTACATTTGGTAAAATTATATTTCAATAGTAGTGAAGAAGTCCCCTTTTGATATTTTAAAAACAGGAAGATTAGGAAAATAATAAATTTTTTAGAATTAGAAAACAATAAATTATACTTTTATTTTGATCCTCAGATCTTTTTTCTTTTGCAGTTGAAAGCTGTGGTTAGCATTGTTTTTCTGGTGATGTCTAAGGTCATCAATTCATTCATTTTATTTCCAACAATCTGTTAAGTTCTTTATTAAATTTAAATAATATAAATAAGTACAGAGTGTCCGCTCTATAATAATTATAATTCTCACACTTTTTATTAATTTCATCACGAATATTTTGCTTGATTTGCTCAAGCATTTCCGGTTTGTTGGCATAACCTTCCTTTTCAGATATCCCTACGAAAAGAATTCCCAAGCAGTCAAATCAGGCGGCCGTTGAGACTAATCAACATCAACATTTCTTGAAATAACTTGTTATTGAAAGAGATCTCGCAGTAATTCCATTATCATCCTGGCTGTATGCCATGTGGCACAGTTTTGTTGATACCACATGTTAATCAAGTCCAATGCATGCAATTTTGGTATTAAAAAGCTTTAAATCATATAACGATATCGCTCCCCAGTCACAGTTACCGTTACGGTGGTTTCATTTTAAAAGAAGTAAGATCCAATGATTGCTCCTGAGCAAATTGCACACCAGACTGTCACTTTTAATGGAGGCAAAGGTGACTGTTGAATAATCTAATTTTTTCATGAAAATCGGGGTTATCATGGACGGGCTGTAACATTCTATTGACATATGTACGGCGGCGTAAATTGTCTTGTGAAAGAAGCTTTTGTGTCTACTGAATCTTATATTGGAAACAAATGCAAATCCTTGTGCCGACTTGGGGCGAAAGTTGTTCTTTGAAGACCAAGCTCGTGAGCACGGCCTCGAATTGAGGTTGATGGATTATTTGGTACACTTTCTTAAGCAGCAGTAATGTTTTCAGTCGATCTTTCAGTACGTTGTGGTTCATGCTTGACCCTATCACCTCACCTAAAAACCCTCTTTCCTCGAAATCATTCACTATACGATAAATAGTGCGTTGTGTTTGCACATTGCGATAAAGGCATAGTCACTGGTCGGTGTGCTGTCTTATATACGGCGGTTAATTTCCTTCTACTTTCACCACATGTTTCATCTATTCTCTACCCCTTTCCTAAAGAATGTAGCACGGTACTTGACTAAATAGGCATTGTTGCCTGAAGTGCTACTTCTCTTTTGCAAAAAAAAAAAACGTTGTTTCTTCCAAAAATTTCACGTAACTTTCTCATCATCGTCATAGTAATCGATTAGTGATTTTTGATAAAATGTTTTAACGATTAAAATACGTTTCTTTATCGAATATTTTTCCATAATATTTTTGCCACACATCTACTTCACGACTACCAAATAGAAACTGTTAAGACTAATGTCCACCAAAATGGCGGAAAACCAAGTAGTATACTTTCCCAAGGGACAGCCTATAAATTGCATAAATGTAATTAAAAAATTTATTTAAAAAATAAACCCAATCACTCTATAATACTTATGATTCAATCGAGGTTCAGACCAGTCGCCTAACGCATATTGAGAGGATGCGATACCCTTGAAATTTAGATTACAACTCGGGTTTACCTGTATTTTAGAATTTGAAAATACAATATTCATATCAACTGTTTCATGTAATTAAAAAGTATAAATTAAAATAATTCTGTAACGTTAGCACTTCACTTTTTAAAAAGGGGTCTACTGTAATTTAAAGCAAAATGTGAAACTATTTTTTGAAATTAATTATCTTTTAGTTGTGTCATTAAGTGCAAAAAGTCAACTATTTTTCTAATAAAATTATGTACGCAAAAGTGTAAATTCAATTATAATTTATTTTATACTTTTTTATTTGCCGGATTTTCAAATTTAAATATTATATCTGCAAAATTTAAAACCTAAAATAAAGATGGACTGAACCACACGTTTCCGTGGTGTAGTGGTTATCACATCCGCCTAACACGCGGAAGGCCCCCGGTTCGATCCCGGGCGGAAACATGACCCTTTTTTCTCTTTTTTTTTAAATATGTAAATTTATAAAAGAGATTTCCAAATAGAGCATAATTAATTCTCATACAAATAATTACTTTGAAATTAACATACCATTGTTGTGTGCTAAATCATAAAATTGTACAATAAGTTTTAGAAATACGTAATTGATTTTTATGTAATCACTGTAATTTCTTTTATGTAAATTTAATGTCGTTTGCGGAAATTCCCTCTTTCATTTGCTTTTAAAGGTATCTGTAATTTACATACAAGAATGTGCAGGATAACCATTGCTGTTATTAATTACGTAGATTTAACATGTTCTCGGTATTATATTTCAACAGTATTGTATGACTATGGTGTCAAGATTAATTAGCGAGCATTAAGCTAAGGCTTTCTTTCAAAAGTTAACTCGAAATAAATTTATTTAAAAATTTTTTTTGTAATATAAAAATAGCTATAAAATATATTAAGGAAGCTCATAACCAATTGTATATTTTACATTTCATAATATATAAATATAGTAGTTATGTATACGCGTTTGTAAGTTTTTGTTGTTAAAATCTCAAAAATATAAAATTTTTAAAAATAAAACCGATAAAATTATACAAAAAACCAACAAAATAAATATCTGTTATTCTTTTTAACGGTCTTTTTTCATTAATTTAATAATATATATTTTTTTTAATATTTCGCTTTCCTATATATGGAAAAAAAATGTATATTGTTAAAATAATGAAAAAAGACCGTTAAAAAGAATAACAGATATTTATTTAAGATATAAAAAGGTCGATTAAGAAAATAAAAAAAATAATCAAATAATAATATAAGAAAAAATTTTAGAAAAAACCAACCGAAAATAAAAATTAAAATATTAGTTATAAAAAGTTGAAAGTGGCTTCTTTACGCAAATAACTTAAATTCACTCAAACAACATAAAATTAACATTTAAGGGATTACAGTGGTTACATAAAAATCAACTATATATTTCTAAAATTTATTATTAATTTATTAATTATTATCAACGAAGCTAATAAATTTATTTGCATGAAAAGATTGCGTCGGGAACTCTAAACAAATTGTTCTTAATTATGGTCTATATGGTTTTAAATTTATATAAAAAGAAAGAAAAGGATATTTATGATGTTTCCGCCCGGGATCGAACCGGGGGCCTTCCGCGTGTTAGGCGGATGTGATAACCACTACACCACGGAAACGTGTGGTTCAGTCCATCTTTATTTTAGGTTTTAAATTTTGCAGATATAATATTTAAATTTGAAAAATCGCGAAATTAAAAAGTACAAAATAAATTATATTTAATTTACATACTTTTGCCAGGAACATAGTTTTTTAAGTAGATAAAATTTACACTTGATAATTAACTTTTAGATAAATCCGAGGAATGCTGACGATTGCTGTAGTATTCCGGAAACTGATTTTTATACTGCAGGTATCTTAATTTTACAATTCTCTTTGCATTTAAAGGCAATTAATTGCTAACAAATTTAATTCACAGCTGCAAACTGTTTGTTTAATAACACTTTTTATGCGGATCTAAACAATGCAAATGATTTTGTTAATTGTTTTTCTGTACACTTTAAAGGGAACAATATCTAAATTATTTGTTTAATAATTTCATTATATTTTTAGAAGTAAAACAATAAGGTGACGCATTAAATAGCCAAGTACCATGAAAAGGGTAATTTATGGATGTTGTTGTGGTAGTCAACAAGGAGGATAACATATCAAAAATTAATTTACAACTAATTTCTAAATGATAAGAAAAGAATAAAGAAGAAAAGCACATTGAACACAAGATACAAGAATAAAAGTTTGAGAGTTCATTTTATAGAAATTTCTTAATGTTGTCATTTTAATTTAAAACCGCCCAATTTAATTACGTCATTGAATAGATATTAAATTTATGTGCTAAACTTTTATTTTCTATAAAAACAATAACAAGAAACGACAAAGATGACAAAAAAACAAAAAAAAAAAAAAAAACAAAACCAAAAATAGCAAAAATGTCGTCATAAATATTTTTCACATATTTTTCTACTGATTTTGGAATTTTGCCAAATTTTATTGTTATTACAAATCATGATTCATATTTTTCATTTTATGGAATTTGGTTTTTATTTTATTGCATTCACACAGGAAGTTTTTGCAAAACAAAACAAAACAAAAGATGAATTTAGTTTCTATTTCAAAGTGGGCGTTTGGCTGAAACGTTTCTGAGATGGGAGAGAAATACCAGAATTTGTGAATGATTCTCTGACTGTTTCTGTACGTGGCTTTGCAATGACATTGGTTTCATAATTTTTAGATTTTATTTGAATATTACAGAGTATTTAAGGTATCAATAAGTGGAATATTTATGTGAAATAAAATCGATTTTCTTTAACACACATATCACCAATCGACACATTTTTTTTATAATTTAGATGCAATCAAATCTTTATTTATTCTTATAAAATCAAATACTTGTAATCTAGATTTCATTAGAACTGTTTTATTTAGATATATATAGATATATATATCTAAATACGTACGCAAAAGTGTAGATATATCTTCTTTAAGTTAGGCTTAAGTTCATTGTTATACATATGCTTAAATGTATCCTAAGAACCCATTAACAAAGCAGTTATTGGAAATGTAGGTAGAAGGGAATAAGAAAAAATACATTGCACCCCAATTTAACAGTTACCAATTTTTATTTACATATATTTGATTTATTTCCCACGAATATTATTTCTACGAAAATAAGATTGGCAACACTTAAAAAAACTAAGGCAAACACTAATTATTGTTGTTGTCCATTAAAAGTGTTTAACTGCATATGTGAGGTAACTAAGGCTGAATAAATTATTACTTGCACCACTAAAAAGTGTGGTGTATGTGTTTAAAAATAATAAGAAAAAAAACTAACTAATACATTTTGAGCAGTTATGCTGGCTACTTTAGTACAGGTGATTGCTTATTTATTAAACTAACTAACTTCGATTACCCCAAACACACCTTAAGTATGGCGAAAAATAATTACTGTTGGGTAACCTCGTTGGCCGAGCCCATGAAAAGGTATATAAATCAAAACAGCAATTTAAATCTTCCGCAGTCTAGTCAAGAGAAAGTACAAAAGTTGTTATGTTTAAGATGAGCTGGTGAAGAGTTGCTTCAGGCCACTACAAACAAAAAAAATGAAATCGTGGCCTAAGTCTTTAATAGGCCTGTAGTAGCGTTTGTTAATGAAATAAGAGTCAGGTGTTGCCGAATTTACAGAGTATTTTAGTGTGCAAACGACCCAGATGGTAAAAATTTAGAGCTACAGAGTAGGAAACACAAATTGATAACAAAAAGCAAAATAAAAATTAAAATGCCGGTTATTGCCAACAAAAGAATTTTTGATTATGAAAAAAACTACAACAAAAACAAAACTCTTTTAAGACGATTTAAAGGAAAACACTTATTATATATTCAATATGTTGGAAGGTGCTGTGATAATCTTTTTCTGGTCATGTTCATTTTCTTTTGACATCTACATCATAACTTTTGCTTTCACTCTATGGGACTGTCCACGTCCACTGCTTGAATTCCGCTCACTTTCTTTAACAAATTTGAAGGGCTCATTTATTATTTTTTGTTGAAATAAACAAATTTATGTTCACTTTTGGTTGCTATTTTTTTTTTCATCGATTGAGAATTGTAATAAAGCAAACAACATGTATAGGATAGCTTAATTTTCAATATTGCTTTATTCCTACTTTTATTTTTCTTTTAAAATTATGTCAAATACGATTCTACTATTAACTCAGATATAATTTAAAGATTAAACTTAAAACTATTAAAAGTTATTCACAACATTTTAGTGATATTTGGAAAAATAATACGTAACAAATTTCGTATTGTTACTTGTGTTTAGTACACAATCTTACAAACAGACATGCAATTTTGCCACCATTTAATGAATTATCTTTTACTCGTTCGTATTATTTCTTTAAATAAGATTATGTATTAAATAAATTAATTGGAAAGTACAAACGCATATTAAAAATAGTACAAGAGAGCAATAAAAATTTTAATATTAAATGTAAACAATTCCAATAACCATTTAATTTTATGAACATCCCACCAAAAACAAAAAAGAAGGGAATGAAAAGTTTACATTTTAATTTATAGTAGATTACTTTAATTCACAGACCATTAAAAGAATATATATATCATATATTTTCGCCCCTAGATAATTTATATTTTTTCTTTTTTAAACCATTATCTTGTTAATAATGTTTTATAATGTTTAACACAAGGCAGAATAAAAGCATTTTTTAAATGCTTTGTTGTATGTTAAAAAAAATTGTATGTGATTGACTTAGACTGCTGTTCTGGATGTCATAACAATTATCGTGCCTTAGTTGTCATTATAGTATAACCAGTGCTATTATGAACTATATTTTGTAAGCCAAAGAATTATAATTTTTATCGTTTCCTAAAAAATTCAATCAACTCTTATGATTATTTAAATTCCATTAAACCGAAATCTCTCGAAAATTTGGAAAAAAAATGTTTTTGTAATTAGTTTATAAAAGGCGACGTTTTAAAAAAAAGCACTTTTTGAAAAAGTACCTTTTGAAAAAGTACCTTTTGAAAAAGTACCTTTTCAAAAAGTAATATTTTTTAAAAGGCTTTGAGAAAAAATCAGCTTTTAAAAGCAAAATTGTTCATAAAAATTGTTTTCAATAGCTTTCTTCAAATTAGAACATATTTTAGAAACATTTTTCCCCTGGTATTTTATATCTCAAAAGCTATTTTTTAAAAATATTTTGTTGAAACAGGACTTTATTTCTAATAGAAATAAAAATTATTTTAGTTCTCTGCCGCACATTCGTACATAAACATTTTTATTAGAGCTTGTAGAACAATCTAAATATTGTGAATAAAAATCTAAAACATGACTGCAAATTGCATTGAACAAATGTTTCAATAATAATGCACACTTACACCTACATACACACTTTGTGAGATAAAACTATTACGAGATCTAATCGCATTATTATTGTTGTGGAACTATCTATATCTAGGGAGCTGAAAAGAATTGTGCCCGCATTTTATTGCTGGGTCGAACTTGACACTATACATGCATGCACACATATAAAAATTATAACAAAAACATGTTACCAACACACTCCCATGTCCACAGTATTTTGAAAAGGCCATAATTTTCGTAACAATTAGAACAGCTTTTGTTTATACGCAAGCGCATCATCCTGTTGGCATTAAGACAATTATTTATTCCTTGGCCACATTCAATTTTCGTTGTAAAAAAAAACTACCAGCACCAACAATTAGCCGCATAAACTATTGCGCCTTGTTGCTGTTGCCGCCTGTTGTCGTCATCAACTTTACATTCATAATACACTTTCCTACTTTTGTTGTTTCTATTTTATTTGCAAAGTTTTCTCATACAGCTGATAGTGTGAGTGGGCTAGTAAATGCCCAGCAAACAAAATAAGAAGGCTTCTTTAACTTTTTTTTTTATTATTACATATTTATTTGCTATCCATCTTACAATAATAAGCAAATGTGTCAAGTTAGCAAAAATAACATGTTTGACTGCTTTCAATTGAAAACAAAAATTTAAGTTACATATGAAAATAATATTTACATATATAGAGTTAAATTAAATAATTAATATTATAAACATTATAAATTTTTATTTCTTATTATATTCTCATTTCATTACGAACGTTAGTCAATCTTAAACGTAAGGGAGATCAAGGATATGATTTCGTTTAAGCCTTTTAACTTCGTCAGTCTCATCTAAAAGCGTAATTGCTAGTACGTTTGTATGATTACTAAGCCTTTATAAATAATTGCAGCTGAATCTTCTAATTTCGGATTTAAAAAGAAGGTATTTTCTGGTCGTTGTGAAGAGCTTTGTTTGTTACATAAAAAGGAGCATTCGTTATAGACCGCAAAGCTTTGGATTGAAATCTTTGCAATATTTCTATATTGGAATTACTACCAGTGCCCCATAACTCTACGCCATAAGTCCATATAGGTTTTAAAATAGTTTTGTAAAGCAGGACCTTATTCTGCAAAGAAAGTTTAGATTTACGGCCCAGAAGCCAGTACATTTGCTTAAATTTGATGTCAAGTTGTTTTCTTTTCGTGCTAATATGTGCTTTCCATGTGAGTCTTCTGTCTAAATGTAACCCCAAGTATTTGACAATGATCACACTAGGGATTAAAGTGCCATTGAGAAACACAGCTGGCCATTTTTTCCTTCTTGTTGTAAAAGTGATGTGACTTGACTTTTGGGTGCTTCTTTAACTTGAGTTGAAAATAAAAAAGTTTGATTTCATAAAAAATATTCCAAAAATATATTAAAAATAGAACAGAAAAATAAATCATTAATTAAAAAAATAAATAAAAATTATCGCTGTTATCGTCACTGAAAAACCGCTGAATGATAACACTTATTTATTCATTTGCATTTTATAATCTATTACATTAGTTATGTGTTATATTTATATAAGTTCTAAAAACAACGCCCCATTTTTTGTATATAACTGCTTTGTACTTAAATTAGTATTCTAGAAAAAACCTGTCGTAGGTTATCTGGCGTGGCACTTGTGAATATTCCTCAAATTTGTGAAATTAAGAATATTAATTCTAGGGTTTATTCATAATCCAAGTGAACCACCATCAGCAACGCACGTCTTTTAACTGTTGCTTAGATTGGAAACAATCCTTTTCTTTAAAAACAAATATTATTTAATTAATTTTGTATTATTCATATATAATTGTCATCATCATCATCAAAATTATTAAAAATTAATAATAATGTAAAATTATTGTAAAATTAACAACAAAATTTGGAAATGCGTTTATGGGGCTCCAGACTATGTTTTGTTTATTAAATAGTACCTTTTCTGTAAATCACAAAATTTTAACTGTTTATGTCGCAAGCAAAATATTGCCTTACAGCATTCATCGCTTCTCAAATCGTTATTTCAAGCGTCGCTATTAAATCACGAAATTTTTTTGCGTATGCAATCTTCGCTTTGACGAACAAAAATGCAAACCTTAAGAACGGCGTAAGACGCATCGAAATTGTATAACACTGTGAGGTCATAAGAAAAAATCATTCTAGAAACTTAGAAAGAATTCTACAATGAATTCTCGTTATTTGCAAGCCAATGTTATATGTTCGCTGGGTATAGGAAGTACATACCTTTAAGTTGTATGAAACAGTGGGAAAAGACCTGCTACCCGATAAAATTGAACACTATTATAGAAGACAAACAAATATGGTACTTTTAAGACTGATTTAAAATAAATTTCATACATCACATCTAGTAATAAAATTAAAACATCGCTAAATACGAAAGGGATTTAAGCACGATTTGATGAATTCTGCGGTTTTTGAAGAAGCTATATTTGCTTACTAACACATTTTTAAAAGACACCATTTTTAAAAAAGAAAAATTTGATTTTAATTTATAACTGAAACTATTTTTGAGTTTTCCAGATACAAATTTCGTTCTGGTTTATAAAACTATATTTTTTTTTACAAAATCTTAATAATTTAGTTTGGAAAGCAGTGATCTTTGCTTATTTAATAATTCTCGTTATATTTTTGTTTTTACTTTTTAATATTAAAATTTTTTCTTCTAATTTTGCATGGTATTTGTAGAGTAAAAGTCATTTTCGTTGGCTTTACCATACAAAAAAAAAAAAAAAATTACCAATCTTAATTTACACATCTTTATTACATTATTTTATTTTTAAACTGTTAGCTCAACTTCTTTTAAGCTGATATCCGCAGTATTTAAGTTACTGCAGAGTTTGTGTTTGCAAAAAGAATGTATTTTGTGTAAATTTATTAGGAAATATTTATTTTTTCTATTCCACTGTTCATGTGGTACTAAAATTATAGCAGTATAAAACACATGGGCGGGGAACCTGTAAACAACCTAACGGGCAAATAGATTTTTGTACATTATTTATCACTTTTAATTTTAAAAATATTTTCTATTTTTAACAAATTTTTAAGAACTTTTTTGAAACCACTTAATGGTATCAAATTGTTTTACTCAATCTCAACATCACAATTTCTTGAAATAACACGTTGTGGAAAGAGGTCTCGCAGTAATTTCATTGCGATATGGCACCGTCTTGTTCATAATACATGTTAATCAAGCCCAAACCATGAACTTGTGGCGTTAAAAAGTTTTCAATCATAACACATTATCGCTCTTCTGTCACAGTTTTTGTTACGCCGTTTTCATTTTCAAAGAAATCAGGTCCAATAATTCCTTCTGACTAAATTGCACATCAGACTGTCACTTTTAATGGATACACAGGTGGCTGTTGAATAATTTGAGTGTTTCCCATTCCCCAGAACCGACTATTCTGTTTATGCACATAACCATTCAATTGAAAATGTGCCGTCTGACTCATTATGATTTTTTCATGAAAATCGGGGTTGTCATAGGTAAGCAGTAACATTCTATTGGCATATGAACGACGGCTTAAATGGTCTTGTGGAAGAAGCTCTGAATTATATTGTCCAAATTGTGCCCAAAGTTGTCCTTCGAAAACCAAGCTCCTGAGCACGGCGTCGAATTGAGGTTGATGAACTGTTTTGAACATTTTCTTGAGCAGCAGTAATGTTTTCAGCCGATCTTACAGTTCGTTGTAGTCCATGCTTGGGACTATCACCTACAATAAATAGTGCATTTTGTTGACTTGTTATTTCTCCGAAAAATTCCACGTAACTCTCTCATCGTCACAGTTATCGATGATTGATTTTGATAAAATGTTTTAACGATTATCGAATATTTTTCCCATAGTAAATTTGCCACGTGTCTACTTCACGACTGCCAAATATGAACTCTCAAGACAAATGTTTACCAAAATGGCGGCAAAACAAATTAGTATACCTTCCCGGCAGACACTCTGTATAGAAGGTACTTTTGCTTTAAATAAGTTTTAAGTTTTAGATACGATTTATGCGTTGTCAATATTTATGTTACCGGTATTCCTAAAATGTTGCATTAATCCAGGCTAAATAATCTGTCATCGCATTTGTTGTATATCTGGACCATTATGTGATAGTTTTTATTTTTAAGGCTTTCGCCGTTGCTAAGCCGAAATAATGTCCAGCATTAAATGATCGTACGAGTTTATAAAACAAGAGAAATCAATGGTTCAAAAAGGAGAATGGGTAACTGCAAAAAGGATACAATATTCTTGTAGGCTCTTTTTAAAATGATAGTGATGCAAAATTATACAAAACCATTTAATCCACAAATATAAAAGGTTTTCCATCTCTGGTGTTGTAGTTAAGAATCGGTATATGAAAATTATCTGTCTTTATGTAAGTGTGTGCGTTGTATTGTTTTGTAGTTTTCTGCAGCATCATTCCATTCAGAATTCCTAGTAGTAATCAAGTGTCAACACAATAGTGTTGGGTCGAGTATAAAGGGGGGTCAATATGAGGCGACAAATAAAACTCGGTTGGTTGCCTACATTGCGTTTTTGCTTTTGATTTTTATTGTTGTTCAATTCAAGAGATAGTAATTCGAGAGCAAGTGAAAGTGTTTCTTTTTTCGAAATTTTTTTTGTGTTGAGAATGTAAATTGTTTGTGTAAGAATGTTTTTGTATCTATGTGTGTGTGTTTGTGTGTGGTTTTTATTTTTTGTTAGAATGTGTGTGTTTAGGAGGATATTTTTCTTGCTGCTTGGATTTTAACATTTTGTTATTGTTTTTTATTCTGCTATTGTTGTGTTCATCTTGCCATATATGTAGATGACTGCTGTTTTTTTTTTGGCTATAAATACAATTGTTACCAAAGGATATTGTGTTAAAATCTCAACTGTGTTATCCTAGATAAGTACCACACATAGTTAAAAACGGTCGCGTCCCAATATCGTGCTTTGTGTAGAGTATATTTTAACTGAAATAAAAATTATTTTAATAGTCTTCTTAATACTGTTTGGTCATTTGCGAAGTCAAGATTATTTTCGGAAGAGTTAAACAATTTTAAATAAAAAACCGAAATAAAGTTTTCAAATGTAAGTGCGTTCATTGAAAGTAAAATAAAAATGTTTTGAGATAAACAAGAGAAATGGGAAAAACGCCTTTTAATGTTATTAAAATTATTGTCAAATATTTATACGAATTAATAAATTGATATTTGAAATTGATAAATTGATATTTGAAAAAGACATTTGCCAACGTCTAAATATTTCAATTGTCTTTTCGGAAGTTGATACAAAATTGTTTAAAATTTGTTTTTAATAATTTTTATTTTTTTTTTAATTATGAACCCTGTGATTTAAGAGTAAATGTATACAAAATTTGTGATAAGAAAAATTGTTTTCAATTAACGTAAAGAACAGTTGAATTAATTCATTATGAAGAAGGATTTTTTTTGAAGGAATATTTATTTATTTGAAAGTTAACATGATTTATTTTGTGTTAGAAGCAGTTGACGATATGATTTAAAGTGTTTAAAAAATGTAATCATTAAAGTCTATGTGTATTCATTAACATGAAAACATGATTTTAACCGCTTTTTCAGATTAATTATTTATTTTGTAGAGCTTGGATTAAAATAATTTAGTACTTTTCACATATTTTATGCGGTAATTGTTTTCGAAAATTTATTCTTAGCACAATATGCAGTGCATATTGTTAACTGACTCATCAGTCTCAGTTAATAAGAAAATGAGGAAGAAGGTTAAAGAATGATATATGAGGGTTTGTGCTATGCCCACGAAAAGTAACAATTAAAAAACTAACAAATTTTATTTTGTTAAGCTTTTGCTTTCAAAAATACTCATTATAGTCATGCTAACAGTAGAAGAAAATTATCTAAATAGCGTTAAAACTGACTGCTCATGCAATAAGCAAAGAAAAGCAATTAAACTGCAAGCCCCACATATTTGTGATGGCATGTGATTGTAATTCATTCGATGTAAACATCTAAAAATTGTTAGTGTGTGTTTTCAACAGTGAGTGCAGTTTCGACTCTGTAGAAGTTAAAGAATAAAGAGCGTAGAAAAATTAAATAAAATAAAAACAATTCATAAAAAAGGAAAATAACTACTCACGAAGGTTCACTCACGTGACATGTGCTTATCACGAAAGCGATGGCCATCTCTAACAATTTGTGAAATGGAAAAAGTATGAAGAATTATTTTATTTTTTCAAACACATTTTTTTTATGAAAAATTGCACACACACACACACATATATATATAATTTAAATTTCTTCTTATAAAAATAATGTTATTCACAATATGGAATACAAAATGAGGACTAGAAATCTATTTACATATTAGCATTTTCCTTATGCTCCATTGACACTTTGCATATATTGATATTGGATGAAATATTGGCTTTATCCCAACTTACGCACAGAAGCTCATGTTGCAAACTCATATTGTCTCCACTATGTCTTTAATGACACAAGTGTAAAAGTGGATTACAAAAGAGCTGATGTTTTTCCACAAGATTTGTAGCAAATATGTTTGTTCTTGTCGTCATAAAACTTTAATAACTTTTAGAATTCTATGTTAAACACAAAACACACACACAAAAGATTTATTGTAATTTTTTACAAGAACAAGATTTGAAAAACGGATAGCAGAAAATACAAATAAGACTAAGTATCATGATAAAAAAATAATATTTAAAGAATAAAAAGGTTTTTGGAAATTAATGGAAATAGTTTAGTATCTTTTTTGGCACGATTTTCTATTCGAGAGAAATTTAAAGAAATTTATTTTTAATTTCCAAAATCTTACACAGACTTTAGGATTTTTATATCAGAATACATTCTTACCCAGATGAAAAGAAATTAAAACAAATTATTTTTTGTTAATTTATTAAATGCTATTAAATGCTGGAGTTGTGAGGGGAATATAAATAAAAAAGGAACACAATTTTGTGGTGTTCCAAAAGCCACAGGAGCGAAATATTTGTTGAAGAAAACTTTAATTCATTTTATGAAACAAACTTTTTTCCCACTGATAAAAGTAAAAGCAAAAGTATTTTCAAAAAAATTAGGCTCTAACATAATGTAACGTACTATCTGGGGTATTAAGTATTAAATCAACATTATTCGCAGCTATCGAAACTATCATCTATTTTAGCAACCAATTTAGGTCAGTAGAATATAAGAAAGATCTCATTATCAACCGAAAACACAAAATTCATGGGTTTCCGAATGCTTCTTTCTTTGCGCTCCTTTTAATTCAAAATGTTAAGATCTTACCTTAGTTTTAAATCATCTTCTTCCGCCGCAAATTATTTAAGAAAAAGTAAAATTTTAAATAAATTACAAGTGAGAGAGTGAAATATTAAAATAATTTTCATACCAAATTTGTTAAAATATAAATTGAATTATACTTTCATAGATATTTTAAAGTCATATGTGTTATATGAGGATACCTTTTAAGAAGAGAGCAATCTGTAGTCGGTTAAAAAATGTTTATTAAAAAATCAAACTTGAACAAGCCGATATGTTATTCCTGAAAAGAGTTTCAGTAAAATTTAATCTGATCTGATGCTCTAACACACATGTGCTCATTGATTTTTATTCGTTTGCTTTGAGTTTCTGAAAATCTCATCTTCTCGAATTTATAGCACATTCTTATTTCCTTAAAGCTTCTTCAAAAAATGGCGGTATAATTTAAAAGTGGTTACATGACTGGTTCCTGAGTAATAGGGTGCCCCCTTTCTTTCGCTTTTATTTTATATCAAGAATTTCTGTTACTGTTTTAATACTATATCGCCGAAGTTTTACCTGCAAGAAAACACATCATAGGACTCATCTGCGAATAACTATGAAAAGGTATAAATAACTTTAAAATACATAATGAGTTATACTGATATCATAAATAAATATGATATCTTAAAATTACAATTTTCCACATTCATTTGTAAGCCTCAAGGGGGCTTCTAAACGAACACTCAATTTTATTTTACGCATTTCATTTATAAAATGAAAGTCAATTGTTTTTTTTTTTGTTTGATTATGATATTCGACATGAAGTTGGCTATCAGGTTTACGTTTGCACTTAATCACAAAGTTTATTACTTTAGCATAGGGGATTATGGTATTTAAGAATAAGGATGAATGCCGATAATTCTGCACAACAAAAAAATATTTTTTTAATGTTTCCTACACTAAGTTAGTCAATTTCTACTAATTTTGGGGTGATAAAAACGAAAATTACAATGAAAATTTTTTATTAGCTCTGGTTTTTGATGAGAGTGAAGAAAATGAATTTTTAAGAACATGTTGCATGCATGTTGGTGGTAAGCTTGAAGAAGCTCTTCAACCAATGCTGTGAAGTTATCATCTCTTTTCTTACCTAAAAACCCATGTACAACTCCCTTAAAGGCTTCCCAGGCTCTTTTTTCATTTCCTGTTAAAATCATGTCAAAAACAGGATCATTTACGATTTCACGGATTTGGGGCCCAATAAAGATGCCTTCCTTGACTTTTGCATTACTTAACCTGGAAAACTTTGCTCTCAAGTACTTAAAAGCTTGTCCTTCCTGGTCCATGGCCTTGACAAAGTTTTTCATTAGTCTCAACTTAATATGTAATGGGTGAAGGAGAACATCCTTAGGATCTACAAGAGGCTCGTAAACAACATTTTTCTCATTAGGGTTTAGGTCTCGTGTAGGCCAGTTCACTTTTTTATAGTAAGATTTTCTATCCCGACTGTCCCACAGACACAAAAAGCAACAGTACTTGGTGAACCCTAATAGCATTCCTAGGAGTATAGCAATGACGTTCAGATCACCACAGATTTGCCACTTGTGTTGTTCATATTTGATTGATTGATTGGAGAAGTGTTTTCATATTTTTATAAGTTTCCCTCATGTGAACTGCATGACCTATAGGAATAGAAGGTAGCTGATTTTCATTATGCAAAAGTACACCTTTTAAGCTCAGTTTTGAAGAGTCTATAAACAGTCTCCATTCAGATGAAGTGTGATCCAAATTCAAGCAGTTCATCAAACCATTAACATCAGAACAAACTACAAACTAATAATAATAATTTCATTGAAGTTGGAATGATAATAAAATTATCCGAACTATGTTAACCAATGAAACTGCTTCAATGATTAAAAGCACTGGAATAATTGTTATAAATATTTATAACCAAAACAAAAATTAATTACTCCTGGTAGCAAGACATGTAATTTCGGTATTGAAGTTATGAAAAAACAAATGATTTCTCTAGTTTAAATTTTTTTCCCCCAAATTAACAAGTGCTGAGAAGATAGTTCCGGTTAACATAAATATTAACTGGGTGTTACACAGTTTAGTTTTTCATAAAAATAAGAAAGTTGCTGTCTTTAACTGAAGTTATTTTATATTTTATTTATTTATTTTTGTTGTTGTTTATTACAAAATGTACACGCAAACACATTGTAATTGATGCCATTTTTAATTATGTCACCGTGTTATTTTGTAATATTTCACCAAAAATTTTGCCCAAAGCAGCGTAATTACATTATCACTTAAAAAAATAAATAAAAAAGTAAAAGAAATGAATTAAAACAATATATACATATATATATATATATATATATATATATATATATATATATATATATATATATATATATATAAGACGTATATAACCAGCATAACAACAATTTATAACTATGTATTACGAAATTTTAAGGCATTTTTATCCAAAACCGAAAAAAAAAATTCAAAAGCTTATAAAAGAAGCAAAAATATTTAATGTGCACTTAATAATGATTATAAACTGATTTTTTTTTCATTTTCATTATTTGCAGTCATTTTTTGCTCTGTGGTCACGAATCAAGAAATCAAAAACTAAAGAAAAAAAAAATAACAAGAAGACGTTTGTTGAACCAGCAGCAGCTGAAACTTCTCTGAAAACAAAAAACAAAAAACAATATTCTGCTAAAGTAACAGCAATAAAAATCAATACTTAAATAAAACAGTAAACGAAAGTGAAACTTAAATAAAAATTTATTTTTATTACCGAATTGGTACAAAACCAAAAACAAAAGCAAAAGCAGCTAAAATTCGTTAAGCCGGAAACGTAAAAAATGCATTTCAATAAACTTGGTAGCAGTGACAACAACAACATGAACCTTTTAACTTCATCATCAGCAACACATTTGAGTGCATCTGCATTGACTGCTTCATCGTCATCGTTATCGTCATCTTCATATTCATCAGCGACAAAAACAAAAAAAGCAATACATGGCCTGAATATGGGTCTTTGGTGGCTCCTTTTTGTGGCTGCTATTTTAATCGCCCAACAACAACCTTGTGAATGTCGTTATTTGCCGACAAGGTCGCATGGCGATGATTTGGATAAATTGCGTGAATTAATGTTGCAGGTAAGTTATAATGGGGTTCCTTATATGCTGCAGTATGGCTAAATGCTAAAGTCGAAGTAGTTAAACACAACAAGGGTGCAAAATAATAAAAAAAAATAATCAAAATAAAAGGGAATTCCGTTAAACAGGTGATCACCATTCAATGTTCAACTACAGTTGTTTATTTTAGTTCGTTTTTGTTGTCGTTTTTCAAAATATTTGTGATTTAAATTTAGTTAGAAATAATTGAAAAAGTTTATTTCTCCGTCCTTTAAAAGTTATTTTTTAAAAATCTGTTAAATTATTTAAATTAAAATTTAAAATATTAAAATATTTTTAAAAAAATTATGTCCTTGTAAAATGATATGTTGTTAATTATAGCTAAACTTTGAAATGGCATCTTTCGAGAACTTGTTCTTTAACAGCCGTAAATAACAAAAGTACTTTTTTTTAACAAAGTAAATCTTTTTTAGAATATCCCTTAAATCTTAAATTTTTAGAAAGTTGTTATTTTAAAAATCTTCAAAATAGAAGAAGCTTGTGCTTGTGTAGGAAGAGGGCTACGCTAGCATTAAAAATTTGCTGGCACCATTTCTTTAAGTACGACAGCCTAACGATTTATCTACTTGAAAATCTATTGTGTAACACTATAAAGTTTAACAACATTTAAAAAAAAATGTTCTGGTTATTTGTACTCTGAAACGTAAACAATTTTTTTGTTGAAAAGTACTTTTTAAAAAGGAAAAGCTAATTAGAAAAATTATTTTTAGCAAAATCCTTTTATGTATAGGTTTTTAAAAGATTTTTTTTCTAGAAGTACTTTTTCTGAAAGTGGCTTTCTTAAATGTACTTTTTTAAAACACCATAAATTCCCATAAAAATAAGAATAAGAAAAAAAATATTGACTAAAGCCTCCAAAACAAGTCATAAATTACACCAAAATAAACATGTTAAAATACGCCTTGCAACACTCCTTGCAAGATTCGAGTAAAAATTAAGTGGTTTTTTCTTTTGTTGCCAACAAAAACAAAAAAAAAAAACAATCGATATTAAATTTCAATTAAAGAAACCATCAAAATATTTATGATCACACATGCCAAAGTAAACTTTGGTAGGCAGGTGAATGTGTAGGCTTGCGTGGAGCCTTTCAATCACGTTAAAGGGACAGCAAAATGATGTTAAAGATGATTCGAGGAGATTTAATCGTTTCAGTGTTTTTTTTTAAATATGGTTGTTGACTTTAATATATTTTTTTCTTTCTTCTTCATTTTTTTTTTGGATTTTATTTTTCTGAACGCAAATTGATTCATAAGAATTGATGGCAAAAAAGAAACAAATAAAAAAATTATAAAACTTAAATGTTAATTTTTTTTTTTAATTTAATGATGCAGTTCTAAAATTGTTTATAATTTTGTATTTGGCTGCAAGTTGCTTTCATGCTCGCGTTCATGAATTTTTTGTTTCTTGTGCTGCTTGTCATACAGACGACAGACTAAAGACAGTTACAGCAGCAGCATGAGCAAATTCGATTGTACTTTTCATATAACATTCCTGATCTTCTTCTGCAAATATTCAAGTATTTCGAATGGAATTTATTTATTTTTGTGGCGATTTTTGCGATTTCTTTTAATAGCGAAACCAAAAATGCAGTTTTTCTTGTTCAACATGCAACAATTTTATTGCTGCTGATGATGAGCATTTTAATTTGGCCTACAAATGCTTCGCCAGAGTGTTGAATTTTTTTTCCTTCAATTCATCTTTATGTATGAATTTTGTGTTTAGCTTTTTCAACATTTTATTTATTGTGGCGATTACTTAACCAAACGGATTTAATTTAAAAAAAAGAAACATCCAACAAAATTAAATCTGTGCTTTTAAGCCTAATAATAAAGTGAACGTCTGATTGGTTGTTGCGAAATGTGACATTAATTATTTAGAAAAAAAAAATTGTGTGATCAACATTTTGGTTGACAAACTATTTTTGCGGCAATTTATTTTTTTGGTGCCATCCGTAAAATGCAAATTCTGCCATTAATGGCGATATAAATTGTGCAGTGAAAACGTCCTTGTTGCTTTGTTTAGTAAACAAAGTGAATGTTCATGTTAAAAAGTATTCAGTTGCAAACAACTTTTGGAAATCTAAATATTGTGCGTACAATATGTATTGAAGAACACGACTGTCATCTGAATGACGTGATAAGGTTTACATTTGCACCTGGCCGTGGGCCTTAATCAGATGGTGGACCATTGCCACTGTGGATGAAATGTAGCGTCATCCTCGCCCTAGAAAGCCTTCAGATATGTATATCCTCCAGTCACTCCTAGTTGCAACTTCGAAAGCCCAAAGTAGGCCGCAGCCTGTCATCTGAATGTTTGCAAAAATATGTTTTTTTTATTAAATCATTGAACAAAATTTTTTATGTTATAAATCTTTTTTCTAGAATTATTTTGAAAAGTTTTTAAATGTATTTGGTTTTGCCGCAGGCGTTTAGTGGAAAAAGGAAAGTAAATCTGTAAACTTCAATTTGATTTTTGCTTTTGAATTTCACCATTTAGTTCTTAAGGGGAAAGCCAAACTGAACTCAAAAAACTCATACAAAAAAGGGCAAAAATGCAATTTATTTTTTTTTTTGATAAAAAGTATCTCTTCTCTTAATATTTATATAAAAAGTAGTGTTATGATATTAAGAAAAAAATATTAAGCAATTAAAATTTTGTGGATTAATTTAATCCAGTTCTGTTAAATCCAAAAAGCTGTTAAAGATGCTTTTAATCGAAAGCAATACTCCCTTTTGAATTTTACACGCCAGCACCTACTTAAAGTTAAGACTTGCAAAGAAGTACGACAATAAATTTATAAAATTAAACAAAGGTCAAGTTTATGACCTGGATTTTTGCCAAGAAATAAAAATTACTTTTAACATTAAAAAATTGTTAAATCGCACATAAAAAATAACATTTGAAACAGCGTTTGTTTCAATTATATAACAAATATTGAAGTGTTAAACAAAAAATAATACAAATAAGAAAGAGATATAGTGAGAAAAAGAAAGAGGGAGAGTAAAGCGAATAACAATAGTTTTTTTTGAAATAAATTAGGTCATGAATTAAAACCACAAAATCCAATTGCTTTTGCTAACTTTGCAATTAAAAAACACAAAGAAAATACTCCCAGATGAGAAAGCTTCAAGTTAATTAATTAGGCATCCAGTTAAGCTGTAATTAAAAATTATAATTATTATTACACATAGTTGTGCTAGTTATAGAGACTGCACAAACATTAATTAATATGAGTTTTATTATAATCGTTATTGCCTAGTTGCTGGTGGAGGCTTATGAACCTCATTAAACGTAACGACCCTACCACAGCTTAATGTTGCAAGTTATAAAATCTACAAAAACCAATTGCTTAAAAAACCATAACAGTACAAAGAAACAAACAACTAAAAAAAAAAACAAATCATTATTTAAATCCAAGGTGTAATAGTAAACATTTGTACGATAGATAGTCAAATAGATTTTAACGGGTCTTAACTACATAAGCAGCCATGTCTACGAGTATTATACTCCGAAGGTTCGCTTAAGTAGCATTCATTAATTACTTTTTGTAATCATGTGGCGCTAAAATAGTTTAAGGGTTTTAGCAAACATTTAACATTGTAAATTATTTAAATAAAACATCGAAAAAATTCCCATTAAAGTTGTCAAATATTTTCAAGTTTTCTTTTCAAGTGTTAAAAAGAATTATAATTTAACAAGTATAATTTTTATTACCAATCATTTTCTTCTATAACATGACCATGTTATTTGAAATGCTAGTCGTCTATATCATGTTATATCTGCATGTCATTTTGGAAAACTATTTTTGAAAAATAATTGAAATGATTTTTAAATTCTTTTTAATGGATCTTTTTCAGTATTATAATAAATTAATCAGTCTTAGTTAGGCTTAAGTTCATATATACATATTTCAATTAATTTTTTTTTAACAAACTTTTGTTAGCTTTCAAAGAACTAAAGAAAATTTAAACTTTAGCAGAATATATTAGCAATATTATATGGATCACTACATCCGCTACCAGCATTCTTTGCTAAGCTATTTAACCCACTAATTTGTAAATAAAAATAACAAGAAATATTTGAGCCAATCAATATTAATAAATCTAAAAATTTATTTATTGTTCCCTTTATTAACCGTCACATATTTTTATTTTTGCTTTAGTTACAAATGCCACTCGTTTTTTATTTTTTCAAACTAAACTTTTTTGTTGATATTTTTTCGCTTTCACAAACAGTAAAATATAAGCGAATTTGAGACAAAAAAGGAATGTTATGCAATTGTCCTGCGAGAAATTAAAAGTTGATTTTTTGAGCCACTCTGTGGAATATTTTTCATTACCCTTTAGAGGGGCCTTAGTAAAAATCTGCAAGAAATAAATTTCCACAAAGAAACCATGTCCAACCTAATATTTGGACGCATAATTTTCGATAGAGTTACTTATTTAGATTTACCTTTGAATTGTTAACGATAAAGATAAGTATAGGAATCTTTATTTCCATTGTGAATTAATTTTGCCTTAGTACTTAACGTAAGAAAGTGGAGAGTTGCCCACATGTTTTCAATGATAAAGAAAAGATTTCCGTTTTTGAAATAAAGTTCGTATCATCGCTCGAATCATACACGAGTTTTTCTCCTAAATCAAGAAATTAAACTGAAAATTTATTGTATAATTTTATTAAGTATTTTATATCATTAAATTGTTTATATCAAGAGCATGTAAACACGGCGGCACAGGTTCCAGTTTACCTAGTTAAACAACAGCCCTAAATTGTTAAAACCGTATTTTCAAAAATTGTCAGTAAACGAGCATCTTTTCTAGTGTTAAATGGAAAATTTTGCTGTTATGTTTGTGGTGAATTTTTAAACGATTTTTAGAAAAAATCACTTTTTTAAAATATAAAAGTCCTTTTAAGGGATAAAAGGCGAAACGAAAAAACAAACAAAAAAAAAATTACCGTAGGGTGACTGCTTTCGAATATGCTTTCAAGTGTTCTTTATTATCATACTCTGCATACTTTTGATTTTCAAGCAGAAATTTAGAAGGAGAAATATTAGAAAACCAAAATTGTAATTAGTACCCGAAATCTTATATAATTAATTCTTAATTTTGAACCGCTAAAATTGAAATCGAACTTGGCATTCAGTGATTTAACAACGTCTACAATTAATGTTGGCTCATTTTATACATAAAAAACAATTTGTAAAAATATTTTGTAATAAAATGTTTTTCATTTAATTTCTGATCTTGTTAACATTTTTTATTGTGTATTCGAAATAGAGCAAATTTAAATTAACTTAAATATGATTAATGATTCTTTTGAAATGCCAGACAACACAATTTACCACAATGTTGTGTAATCCTGTTAGAGGAAAAGAAGAAGAAAAAACCACACAAAACAGCGTGATATTCAGTTTTATTTTCTCTAACAACTTAACATCACATGGACAAAAGTGTTTGTGAAATAAAAATTGAAAAATAAAATCAAAGTGAATTTTAATTAAAATTCTTTAGATAAATAAACTCATCATCTACTTCAATTTGATTAAAACGATTTCAAAACAGGCAGACATACAACTAATAAAACATAAATGTTTCGTAGTTAAAACTTAATTAAGGTTGGCAATAATTTGTTCAAACAGATTATTTTTTTTTCTACTTCATAGCAAATTAAAATATTTCAATAAAGTATACAAATTTTTATTATAATAAATATTTATAATAAATATTTCGTTATAAACAATGCGGGACACTGCCAAACATTATGAACAAAAATTTGACAGTTTTCAATTGATTTCTATCAATCATTTTGATTTAGTTTTCAAAAATTATATATTTTTTTATACGAAATATTTATAAAGATTTAATTATAAATGATCGCCACAGTGCCACTTATAAACAGCGGTCAGCCAAAGTATCACTTGAACTGTTTGTGGTGGTGCATTGAATTTAAGAGAGATAAGAAAAATAATAATTTCTTAAATGCTTTAAAACATTTGTTAACATAAAACATTTACGCTGCTTTCATGAAGTGTTCAAAAATTATTGGCCTTTGACTTGCGATAATTTCCTGCTCACAAGTTGTTGTTTGTAGTTAGATTTGTTTTCTTGTAAATATTTATTTAAGCTTTTAACCCAAACTGCTAAAATAGACAAAGTACCTCCTAAAAATATAATAAAATTTTTTACTCGTAATATAAGCTGACATTTTAACAGCTTAAAATAAAATTAATTCTTTTTTGGTTTTTTTGGCTAAATTTTTTGTTAACAGCACAAGTGAAAGGTAAATCATTTGGTGCATAGAGGCAGAAGCATTAATGAATGAATTCATTTAAAGCAAAATCATTTATCTTTAAGTTAAACAAAATATTTCTTAATATTTCCAGCTTCTAGTTTTATTTTTTTTTTTCTTATTTAACAAGAAACAATTATTTTAATTCTCTGCCTTTTTATTTTTTTTTTTTTGGTTGTAAATAATAAACGTAAAAACGTAATGCTGCTACAATTTGATTTAAAACGCTACTAAGTACTTTAACTCTACACTTTGCAAGTCAAGTAAAATGTAAATAAAAAGTAAAATAAAATTTTTATATTTTGATGAATCTGTATAAAACACAACAACAACAACAACATAAACACAATGTTTGCTTTATTTTTTCATGAATGAATATGCGAATTTTATTCATACAAACTTAAAAACGCCTTAAAATTAACCAACAACCTGTCTAAATATTGTTTTGTTGTTGTCATTGTTGTTAAATAATTTAATTCTCATTAAGATGGCGAAAAGAAGAAGGAAACCAAAAATAAAAAAAATGTTCAATTTAGAAAACAGAATAAAAACTTTAAGTTGCGTTTATTAATGGCTGTGGATTAAAGCTGATGAGCGCATGAAGAAATTGTAATCGCCGCTTAACTGATTAGAGTTTGTTTTTTTGTTGTTGTTTTTTATTTTGATACCATTAGAAGATTGTCTAGCTAATTATATAAGCCAGCAAGTACAATACAAAGATACAAAAAAAAATGTTGCTAAATTCAGAGTTTAGGAAATCTTTAAGTAGCGTTGCGTGCATAATTTTGAAGACACTTGTTAAAAAGTGCTGAATGTATAATGAAATGGAAATTATTTATTAAGAGTTTCATTAAGAAATAAATAAATAATAAATAAATTCAAGCATTAGGTCTTTATATAACAATTTAAAAAAAATGTGTTTTTATTTTCAAAAAATCACCACACCATTGGGTGGCATCTTCAGCAAAAGTAATAAATATAAATAATTTAATAAGTCAATTAATAAATAAAAAGTTGTTAACGAACAAATTCTAATAAATTATTTTGTTTATACACTCTTTTTTTCTTGAAGATGCCACTCAATGGTGTGGTAAAATTTAGAAAATAAAAATAAAATTTATTTAATTTTTATAAAATCTTATGATTATGGTTTGAAAAATTATTTATTATTTAATTATTATTTTTATTCGACCTTTTTTATTTTTTAATTAAATATGAATTAATCTTTTTAACGGGTTTTTTAATCAAATTTTAACAATATATTTTTTCAATATTAAAAAAAATATTAAAAATTAATTTCCTGAAAGAGCTTTCCAGAGAAAAGCGAAATATTGAAAAAATATATTGTTAAAATTTAAATAAAAAGACCGTTAAAAAGATTAATACATATTTAATTAAAAAATTATTTATAAAATATTAAAAAGGGCCCATTAACAGCAATGACTATTTGTTTATAAAAAAAGCGAAGTTTCGTGACAACAGCATAACAAATTAATTACAGATAATAATTACAAATTGAAGTATTTTTATAAAAAAATGCTGTCACTTTTCTCCCTTATTAAACTAGCACATTAATTTTTGTTTTATTCTTCTATGGTACGTTTATATAATTATGAATTTTATAATTCTTCTATTTCTTACTCGGTGACTCTGGCCGTAGTTGAGCTCAAGGTAACTTGCTTTTTTAATACGCGTGTCTTCAGATACGCACGCTAGCATTCACGCTATATAACTGTGTTACAGTATCACTATCAGATGTTATACCAACCATGCCCTCTCAACTGGCTTAACCATGGCTGCCATAGTCACGTTGTGGCTTTTCACGCAAACTCAAAAAATATTTTTTGTTCGCTTGTACAAACGCCAAGATCATATCTGTTACTCTAATTGCATCTTTTGTTGTAACAGATACGTAAAGAGGGCTGAAATATTACCAAAGTCGTAACAATATAATTTTTAACAAAAATTTTTACTTAGAAAAGTAAAAGGTACCTTTTTGGAATAAGGTACCTATTTTGTAAAAAGTACTGTGCAATAAAGAAAATTTTTATATTAGGTAAAATAACATTCCATTGAAAAGATAATTTTTCGAAGTAGAGAATGTTTTTTTTTTGAGAAAAACCATAAAGTACTTTCTTGACTATTTCGACAAAGATACGTGTTAAAATAAGGTGTGCGTGAAAAAATAGATACATTTCTTAAATAAAATTTTTTGACCCAAAATTGCCTCTTAAAACACTTAAAAAAACATATTTTTTTGTAAAGCAGTTTCTTCTTCAAAAAATACAAAAGTACAGTTTTCCTTAATGGAGCTTTTTTCATTTTGTAAAAACAGTTATTTTATTCCTTGACATAAAAATATTGCTTTTCCAAAAAACCATTTATGATGTTCAAAAATACCAGAATTAAATAAAGTCCCAATGTTCGACAAAGTATTTGGTCAAATTATGTTTTTTATTTTTTCTAATTACACCGCGGCTTGATAATGATGTTTTCACATCAAAACAGCCAGATAAGACGGAAAATGACAATAGTATTTGGTTAAACGTTAAAACTGCAGGCATCTTGGTTTAAATTCGAAATATTTGCTTGTGACAGTTTCTTTCTGATCGTAAGTTTCTATATACACTGTAGTCAGCACTTTAATTTTAGATCCAAAATATAATTTTAAGAGCTGTTTTTTATTTTTCGAAAAAACTACTCTCGCATAATAAGTTAAGCAAATAATATAATGCAACAGTGTTAGCAACTTGTTAGTTTCCATTACCCTGCTCGACAAAATTGTGGTCAAACGCATAGCGGTTTTCTATTTGGTAATTTTTATTTATGTGGAATTAAACGCTTTCAAAATTATTTAAATAAAAGTCGGTGATGTTGTCAGCATACAAATCTTCACCATTCAGCCAAGTTTAAATCATTTTCTTGCATACAATTTGTATTATTAACATAATTATTAACCAAGAGACAACAAAATTAGCTGCAGCAAGAAGTTGTTATTGTGGTTAAAGTGGAATTAATTGTAACTGAATACGCTCAGATGCAGACGATACGTTAAGCTGCAAACAGAAAAATGTCTAAGTATTTAAAAGCCAATCACTGAATAACTGGGGTTTCTTTTACAAAACAAAACAAAACAAAACTGTGAGAGGTTTGCAACATGTTGATGAAACTCACATCTGCTAAGCCCCCCGCTCATAAAATATATGTTGAAAATATAAAGAAAAATTAACATTAACTCCCATATTAACACAATATATGTTATTCGTAACGAAAATAGTTTGCATCACTTGGGAAAATATTATAAAACTAAGCAAAGAAAGAAAATTTGCAATTATAATAATAATAATAATTTTGTAACTTATTAACACATTAATTCTATATGTTATATTCCTATTAACTTAAAATTGTTAATAAGGTTTTAATTAATTTCTATGATTGCAGATTTTAGAATCCAGCAACGAAGATGTTGGCATCCAACAACGACCAGCAAATGAGGCGAATGGCAATACTTTAGCGGCTGCTGCTGCGGCAGCTCAACGTGCCAATTGGCTAAATAAATTAGGCGGCGGTATGGATAGTATGGATGTACCCAGGAAATACAATGCTCCCCGCAGTGTCTATGACAATGGACGTTACTATTAGATATAAAACAATAAAAAGTAAAAGGAATCATGAAAACAAATCAAAGCCAGCCTAAAAGTTTTAAATAAAATGGCAAAAATTATTAAAGGAAAATTAAAAAAAAAATTTCTTTTGTTATTTTAAAAAATTTAAGCAAATAATTTCTAAAAAAAAAATTATACCACCAAAATTTGTTTTTTAAAAAAATTGTTGAAAAAAACGAAATCTCAATAACTGACCTTTAATTTTTGTTAAGTTAATTTTTTATATGAAAGGCTGTTTACTCGAAAGTTCCTAAAATCGTATTAAAAATTATAATCGAATCTACGCAAAAATATTGTCAATGTCTATTATTCTTTAACTTAGCCAAAATATATATTAAATATTTTAATGTTTTTTCTAAATATTTTTGTTTTCTTTTGTTTTAAAATATTTACCAAAATTTAGTTAAGCTTCTTAATTTGAAACAGTAGAAATTTATGAAAATAATCCAACATTTAAATAATAAAAAGAAAATGTTGTTAAATGTTTAAATATGTGTGTGGAACATGTTTCTCAAAGTTGTTTTTAAACTTAAAAATACTTGTAACCTGATAACAATAATTTTAATGTAGCATACAAATATCTATTTAATTAATATAACTAAAATCTATTATACACAGAAACGAAAAAAATTTATTTAACAAACGACAGCTCTGTTATGGTTTAACTTGTCTGTAATAATAAAAATATTATGTAATGTATGTGAAAATAAAGAATGATATGCAATTTTAGAATTTCTGTTTAATTTAAAGTATAAAAATATAAATTTTGATTTATTCTAAAATTTAAAAATTTAGGAATTATTTTTTTGATTTAGGCGTTAAACAAAAAGGATGTGTAGTTTGTTAAGCCAAGTTTAATTTATATTATAACGGTGGCTTAGAATTATATTAAATTATTCATAACGAATTCTAAAGTATGCTGGCATATTGCTGTACTATTATATTGCACGCATGATGTTTTTAGACTTTTCTTATACACACACATAAATTAAAAAATAGAACAAGTTGTTAGAAAAACTCTAGAATCCTGTTTGTATTTGTATTTTAAAAGGCGCTACAACATAATTTAGCATGTGGTCTTTTAATTTCTATACGCAGGGGGCTTTTATATGCCACTTGGTTATTATTTGCCTGATTTAGAAAAGGGGCGAGATGTTATACGGAAAAAAGATGTTAAAATTGTTTAATAATTACAATAATCCTTTCAAATTATGGCTATAAAAAATAAAAAAGCTGGAGCAAATCGACCTCTTAGATCGTAGTAAATGTAACGTTTTAAACACCAGTAATTCAACAAAAACAGTAACAGTAATAATAGTACATTAGAGTGGTATATATGAGCACTGTTGAACTGTAAATTGTGTGCTACATCATTATCTAATTATTTGCTGCGAAAAATTTAAACATAATTTAAGAATACTTTTTCGACCCAAAAAGGCACATCTAGTGAATCTAATTAGTTAGATTCCACTTGCAATATTTTTCCTATTATTTAGTAAATTTTAGTATATGGTATAACTATGTATATATGGTATAGTATGGTATAACTATTACAATAATAACAAATATGGTATTTCGAGGCGTAAACATCTCTTCTTTATCATTCATTATTGGATAGGCATCACTGTAAATTAAAAATTTTGTGCCTAAAAAAAAGATGTTTGCAAAATTAAGGAATTGGAAGGATTACTCGGCGAAGATTATTGTCAAACGCAAGAAGAACTTCCATTATCACACAACAAGTCATTTTTCCACGTTTAAAAACGTTGGGATTCATTCAAAAGCAAAACAATTTGGTGCCCTAAACATTTAGGCCGAGAGATATTCAATGGCGATTTTGCATATCGGAAATGATGCTAGAACGCTAAAAAATGCAGTCCTTTCTGTGTATTGGCAATGAGAAATGGATACATTACGATAACTGCAAGTGCAAAAATTCACATGCAAAGCCCGGCCAATCAGAAAAATTAACGAAGAATCCGAATATCCAGGAAGCCAAAGTAATGCTCTGTATTTGGTGGGATCACAAGAGTCTTCGGTATGTATTAGCTGTTGAATTTAGGTCAAACGATCATAGGAAACCTGTACCGAAGACGATTGATTGGTGTGAAGACAACAATCAACGAAAAACGACCAAAATATTTGACCAGATACGAGGCCATAATTTTCCATCATGACAAAACGCTCGGACACATATCAAGACCGGTTAAAAACTATTTGGAAAATAGTAGATGGGAAGTTTTGACTTAGCCACCTCATAGCCAAGACCTTGGCCCTTCTGACTGCCATTTGTTTCGATCGATATAGAGAGCTCTTACTAGAATATGCTTCACTTCATAATTTGGCTTGATTCAATCTTTACCTCAAAACCGAAGCAGTTCTTTTGACGTAAAACCCATACGCTTTGTTATCCTAATAAATGTATATTATATTCGGATAATTTTATTTGAATTGGAAAATTTTACTTCCACAGCTTAGATGGATATAACACATATAACGGAACGATTCCATATCCACTCTTGCTTAAGCCATTTCCTATAGAAAACACGATATTTTTTTTAGTAAAAAAATTTCAGAAGTATGAAAAAAATTTATGTTAGGAAAAATTCTGTGCAGATGGTGCATTAGATTTGACATTTCCGAATACTAAAATAAGTGCTGAAAAGTACACAATTTTGCTATAAACAATTTCAACGGAAATCGTCGCAATACTTTGATTTTCCAGAAGGTAGTACTGCGTTCGGCAGACCAACTAAATGCAACTAAATGATGGATGTCATGGTCAAAAAAATCTGTGTGGACAGAAGTTAATAATAATGGTGTTAACTTCTCCTCTATATAACGTCTTTCCTGCCTGTTTGTTCGCAAATGGCGAGCGCTTTCGATGTGAATACACCATTTTCAAGTCACGTTCTGTTACGCACATAGAGATTAAAGATGATTCAATTCAGCTTTGACTGGAGTTAAAAACATCAATTTTTTTTAAAATTAAATTGTATTCTAGTGTGGGACAATAGGATTATGGGCCTTTGACAAGGGCCATCCATCACAATCCTTCGTAAACTGCTACACAGTGAGTAAATCAAGATTAATGCATAATAGTGTAAATCACCTGCAATTAAATAAGTTCCTCTGCTGCAAGTGTATACGAATTTTTTCCCACTTATCGCTCTAAATCCATTACTGGCGATGTTATCTCTGTTGTTGTTATTGCAGTTATTTTCGCTTTTTCAAATAAACCCAATTACATAAAAAGCGCTCTTTTATTCTGAACATAAAAAATAGTTTTTTCTTCACTATTTAATAAGAAGGCAAATTTAATGAGAAAACAACTTTTAACACCTGGAGCTTTTGGATTTTTACGAATATTTTGTGGCATCAAACGTTCAGAGAACAACAAACCCCAGGTTTTAAAGTGTCTGTGTGTGTGTGGTCAGTTAGTGAAACAAATGTTTCGTTAAACAATGTTTTAAAAGTAACATTTTTACGATTTCATATTCACTTGCTATTGCTTCTTATGGTGGTTGGACGAACGAATGAATGAATGAATGAATGCATGGATGGCTGGAGAGATGGAGAGATGTATTAATGGCTCTTGCTTGCTGGCTGGTTGAATGGATGGTAAATTTATGTGGAGATGAGATGAACGAAAGTATTTAATGGTGTGCGGTTTAACAAGTTAAACTGCAGCATTTCGAATGTTGAACACAAAGATTGAAGATGATTTAGTTTATTTTTACTTTTCTACTGTTGCATAATGCCTGCTGTAATTTATTTTATGAATTTTTCCTTTTTTTTTTTTGAAGTCACATTTTTTGACAAATGGATGTGAGATTTTCACTCTTCTTTTTCTTTTCAATTTTCAATTATAGGAATAAAATTGGCAACATATTTTGTAAAGTTTTAGTTTTTTACTTAAGATGCGATTCAATGTGTCTTGGATAAATTAGAGATATTTTGTGCTTTTGAAATTAGGTTTGTTGCAGTTGTAAATGATGTAACACACCATAATCGAGCAGTACAATATGTCTTAGTTTAAGTGACTTAAAATATTTACAGAGATGCCAGCAATTTTTCAAAAAGTTTTTCTAGATTTTTTAATATCCTCGATTCAGTGTCGCCAAAACTTTTAAATGAATACAAGTAAATGCTGTTAAAAGATTAAGGCAAGCTCTAGTTGTAGTTACCCTATAGGGAATGTTAATATATTTGAAATACATTCATAAGTAATAAAAAACCTTCCAACAATAAAAACTTGCAATTTATGCAACTGTGCGATTATTAACAGCAACTAAGTTGAGTAAAAGTTTGTTTGGAATTTTTTTAAACTTTTCGTTTTTTTTTTCTTTGGCTCTGTGGAATACATTTTAAAAAATGCTGACTTATTTAACCTTGTCCTCGTCTAATGTTGGGTAGCTGTACTTATGTTAAGGGCTAATAAAATTCTTTTAAATAAATACATTCTTTACTAATTAATAAATAAAAAAACGCAACTAAATTATAATAAAAAATTGTCCACACTATTTTCACATAAATTAGTAGTTTAATTAGGTGACATTTACAGAGTGATCTAACTAAAACAGATAAATAGGAAAAAGTACGAATAATGATATAGCGATTCAGTGTTTTATGGCTTCTAAGGGTCTCTGTTGCTGTTCTTATTGTTCTCTGTCTTTTCTGGCTGTTGTTTGTTCGACGTAAACGGCGAGCGCTTTCGATGTGAAGACATCATTTTTAAGCCGTGATCCAATTCGTACTGGTGAATCAGTGTGCGCATTTAGGTACTTCTGTTGTTAAAATAGTATCTACTCATTTCGGCAGAATGCCTGCCACCTTATGCAAGACACTTTATGCATGGTTACTTTTCAATATCTCTGTCGTTTATTATTATCTGTATACGTGTATCCGTCTAAGCGTGTTCTCCGTTTGTTCGTGTGTATGAGTAGTTTTAGTGTTTGAGTTCGTGTTTACCTGTTCGTTTACCATTATAAATTGTTAAAAGTTTTTGTTTTCTAGATTTCCATGTTTTCAAGAATTTTTCTTTTCTTCGTCCTTTTTTAATAGGATGTAGCAATGTCATACAGTCATATATTTCCCCTGGTGCGTGTTCGTGAGTGTCAAGTTGTAATGCAAAGTTGGAGCTTCTATTTTCAGTTTTTATGTGAGTATGTGTTCTGTATATCTAGTTTTTCCAGGTTAAGTATTCGTCCAGTTTGCCCTCTATATACTCCGCTGGAACTAAATATGTCAGTTGTTTCTCCCGTTGTTCTGAGATTATGTCTCAGAGTATTGCCACTTTTTAATGCTGTGAGTATTTCTTCTTTGTGAAAAAGGTTAGTTAGTCTGTATATTTCTGGTTCTGTATATGTAAAGGTGTGCGTCGTGCTATATCGTTGTCTCTTTGTCTTCTTAATTCCTGTTTTTAGTGTTGTATTGTCTAAGAAGTCTATCGATGAAAGTGGGCTTGTAGCCGTTATTGATAACTATGGTGTGAATTGTGTCGAATTCTTTGTTGTGCTTATCTGGAGTATCTTAAGTCTGTGTATCATACGTCGAAATGCTGCTACTTTATGTTGGGTACGATGGATGGTAGTATCCGTCGTAATTGGTTTCCTATAGATGTCAAATATTAAACAATCCGTTCCTCGTGTTATAGTGATGTCAAGATAGTGTGAATTTCTGTCTTGTTCTTTTTCCATTGTGCATGTTATGTTATTATAGATTGTGTTTAAGTCTGCTGGAATTTGTTCGGCGTTGGCTGGTTCTTGAATGGATATAAAGTCATCTACGTATCTATAGTTTGTATTTTTCCATTAGTGTTTTTATGTGTTTTAGTGTTTTTTTAGGTGTAGTGATTCGAGATGTTCCCTGAAAATGTCCATAAAGATTGTGGAAGTTAAGTGTTTTTTGATAAGGTCTTGTGTATTACGTATATACCCTAGTAAAGAGTATTTAATCCATCAAACATTAATCGGCTAACCAATGGGCTTTGGTATAATTAATTCTCTGCGTAACTTAAAGTAAATTAGTTTCCAATACACTGTACCTTATTCGCTATAGTTTTGTACATAATTCACAGGATAAATAACAAAAGAGAATATCCATGGCGAATTATATTTAGCCGGCATCATAATGGTGTAAGATATTGCCTTATCCTGTTATGTTTTTTACATACCAATAAACTTCGGCTTTTACTCTTTTAATTTTTCTTTGTAAAATACAGATTTTGTGTTACAAAAAAATTAAAAATGAATCAATGATTCAAAAAAGTGTTTTCAAAATTTTTGAGTTGTACACAGGAAGAGAACTCATTATAAAATATTATTTTGTTTGGTAATTTTGGGTACATGTTCGGTTTTTTATGCAATAAAGTAATAAAACTAACAACGTACGAAAAAAACGTAATAGCATGCTATAAACGTAAGGAAAATAGAAGCGTTTGTTTCTCTTTCTTTTCACTATTCTTCTGCTAATGTTGCCAAATTCCTTTTTTGAAACTATGACTGACAGGCTGGTTTAATTTTTTTTTTATTTTGCAAGAATGGTTAAAGGGATGGCATAATAAATTAACAAATATTAAAGAGAGGTGAGGCAAAAATTTTTGTTAACAGAATATCCAGAATATTATTCTTATTCAAAATATGAATTTAACAATATAAATTGAGAAAGAGTTAAGAAATCGAATAAACTCTATTAGGCATCAACGATTACTGAACCATTTCATTTCTAAGATATGATATGCCGACACTTACTGTAACAAATATTTGTGTGTAAAATAATTTTTAAATATTAAAAAAATAAACAATTTTGGGGTTTTAAAATAATTAATTATTTGAAATAATTCAATAATTCAAAAATAATGGTTTAATAATAGATTAAATGTGAACCCCCAGAATCGTTTAAAACAATAAACCTGCTTAATTTTGAACATGCCTGCTATCAGTAAGGATAAGTAAAAATGTTGAATATTCACTTTCATAAATCAATGGAAAAGAAGTGTTCACAAGTACAAAATAATGATGGATTGCCAACAGCGGTTTATAGAAATTACATAACACTGAAAAAACGTTACCGAAAGTCTTGAAATTGTTTTATTATTTTATTTTTGCTTTAATGTTTAGCATATAAATTTTAATATTTATTACCTTAAAATAAATTCAATGTGGTTATACTCATTGTTATGCTTTTATTTAAGAAAACCCAGGTAAATCATTTCATTTGAAAGTGATGAGATAATAATGTCATCGAACATTGAATATATTTTGTATCTTTTAACTTTCATAACAAAAAGAAATCATTTTGAAGATGTTTAAATTTTAAATATCAAGTGCTTGAATGTATGAATTTTAATTTTTTTACGTTTGAAAAATGAACAAATTTTTAAAGTTAAAGCAAAAAAAATTATTTTAAATAAATATAAAATTGTGATATTAAAATTGAAGTTGTATTTTACTCATCCTATGAAAACGATTACAATCACAACAAATTACAATACTTGTATGTGTATACTTTCTTCTGCGATTTTATTAAATGAATGCGAGTAGTACTCCAAGTCTACTTACAGTCGATTAAGACAGCAGATTAAGACTTATCTTTCATTTTAGTGTTTTAATTTTTTGCTTGAAGTATTTAATTGTTATTTCATCTTCTTCTGCTTTTGCTTCTTTTAATCAAGTGATCTTAAAGTATTTAAATAATATCTGCTGTCTTGGTTAGGGGATTATTTGTGAGTGCTATTTTGCTTCCAGTTGCTTTTTTCGTATGAAATTAATGTTTTATTACAAAATAATTTTTCAAATCCAAAATCGCAAAACATATTTCTGTATTAACACAAATAAAAACTAGGCAAAATATAAAACTACCATCAATTGAAAAATAAATACATTAAAATACAATGGCTTGTTAATAAATGTTTTCGGCTTTAACATTTAAATAATGGAAAAATGAAAGTAACGTATTCAAAATGCTGGCTCTACTAATAAAAATGAACATGATGTAAAAAAGGAGAATGTGTTGAGGCTAAAAGTCGTCATACTAATTCTACGAATATTTTTTTCACCGTTTGCTTTTTTAAACTAGGAAAACTTTTGTTTTCCTATTCAAATAATTTATAATCAATAACAAGTTTGTATTAAAATGTTTTATTTTTAATGAATTATTAAATTTATTTTTGTATGAAAAATTTGTTTAAGAACAATCATGATGTACTACAGGATGAGTTTGGCATGGTAACATAAATATAATAGATAATAGAGTAACATATTTTCAAAGAAAATGTTGTTACCGTAAATCAAATCATAACAGATTTTGCAAGATTGCTTTTGTGTCCCAAAAAGAATTCCTACAATAGCATATTCCCACTTTTCTGTGGTTATTACTGACATCTTTTATAAACTTATTTAATGATATAAAAACAACTTCCAAAATCAAAAATAATATTAAAGTCGCTTAAAAAGGCTGTGTTCAAAATTATTTAACATTTAAATTTAAAAGTTTGTGCTCAGTAGTTAGGGTGACGACTAGTATTTCCTAACTGGGATTAAATTTACATGAAATCATCGATTAAACGAAAAAGAACACTAATAAAAATTGGCGCCACCCAACATAAAATTTTAATTTTTTGTGCGGACGGAATATTAATTAATTTTCTTTTAATGTGAAGATAGTTAAAGAAACGTCCAGAGAACAAAATTCATAAAGTTTAAATAAAATGTTGCTGCTGACTATGTTGCTCATCCATAACAAGCCGTCTGTATAAATATTATAGCAGTGCATGTTTATGTTCGCGCTAGTGCGACTAATTTGACATAGTAGATAAAAATCCGAAATTTTAGAATTTCTCTATTTTTATCTCGGACCAGCATTTAGAGGATGACCCTACATATGCAATGCATTGTGCCACAGCTAGGAAATAGAGGGAGTAGTGTTTATGGACATTCAAATTGAACTTTCTTGCATTGAAAGTGACAGGAAAGAACTCTGGAGGGAGTTTATTTCACATACGGACTGTTCTGCTAAAAAACAAATTTTCCCTGTAATGCGTAGTGTGATTCATTGGAAAATCAACCACAAACGAATGCGATCTTAAGGAAAATCGAGTTAAACGCCAAAACGTGCGAGCAACGAAAACAAGTTCCCTAATTTCGTTAAAGCATTGTAGTAACGATAAAACAGTGAAATACATTCTACATCGCGTCGATGCTCTAGAGAATAAATAGAGTTGTATACCCTACTGTCCCCATTGAGACTCATGGCCGTCTCTTGTATGCAGTAGAGCATCTCCAAAATAAACTTTAAAGCGCCAGCTCATACATGAAAGTTTAATTCCATCTTTAGACGCATACAGATGATATAAATAGTAGGGAGATCGAATCTAGTGAAGTATCTTTTACACTGTTTTAGAAAACAGAGCCACTTTAGAAAGCTCCTCTAGAAACTGGAAAAATGTATTTAGTCCATTGAACATCACAATGAATTTGCATGCCATTCATATTTACACGACCCTATTCCTAGATTGTTGCAAGATCATGATTGAGCGTATCATGTCTGTTCCGCCTTTCTGAACTCACCTCCAAGTGGTTCGGTCTATTACTATGCTGTCTTCTGCGAAAGAGTATGTAGGGTTGAAGGTTTGACAAAGAAAGTCATTTAGAAAAGTAAGAAATAGGGTAGAAAAAAGAAAGGAGGTTGAGCAGAAGCTTTTTTATTGCATGCTGGAGAGATTTTTGTCCTGTAGTCTATATCAGCTTCGGGCAAGCATTAACAATTATGGCAATTGTTAAATATAAATACGCTCATATCGAAAAGAACACTGAAGATGGCAAACAGCCGAAACCGGTTTGTTCACAAACCAAATTTGACGAGGGTCGACGGAAAACCGTACCCAAATAAAACTCATATCATATCCCTCTTTGTTTCGAATTTTATGAAAGAATTTTTGTTTTTTCTCGAAGTAATAATAGCAGAATTTACTAACCCTATTCTTTGGGAATGAATTTAGTGATCAAAACTATCTACCATTCTTATATGCCATCATAAAAATTAGATAAACTAGACACACTCATATAACATTTTCATGACAATAAAATACAAAATAAGGAGAAAAACTTAATCTTTCATTAATTTTGAGAGACCTTTTATTTTTCCATGGATTATTATTTTTGATACAATTTCAGAAAACAAAACAAACAAACAAAAAAAAAATAATACGCAACCACTCAAAGAGTTAAAAGTGAGTGGCGACAAATGTCAAATATCTGTTGATGAGCTTATATTGGTAACAACGAATCAGTGATACTCTAATTTGTTATTGAAATTCAAGTAATTTCAAAGGTTGAAGAAAATAAATAAATTAAAAAAAACTATGCTTAAAGGAAAATCTTTCATCGCCTGCTATTGCTAAAATAATGTATACTAGAGATGCTAATTTTGTCTAAGTGAAATGTCAGAAGTTCTTTCTTTCCTTTCTCAACTAAAAAAAATACTAAACTTTTTTGTGCTTGTTGTTTATTCTTTCGTTGTGTCGATTAAAAATTTTGTTAATTCACGGAGAATATTTTAAATTACGAGATGCTAGTGAAGTAATCGAAAATTACTTCGAAAGATAAAAATTATCCGTAGCGTTTTAGAACTTATTTTTAGATTATATTTATAAATTTTTTAATTCATATTGTATATCGAGTGTTTTATATAGAGGTATACAATTTTAAATTGGAAATAGTTTTTTTAACTGGCAGTAATTTTGATAGCTGTCAATTGTGTTATGTTTAACTTGGTTTGGCATTTCGACATAAATAGACTGACGCCTGAGCAACGCTTCCAAATTGTGAAAATTGGGGCCAAAACACGACTGCCGTTGATCTTGATTTTCATAAGGGAATTTTTTTTAACGATAAAGCTCACGTTCGTTTTTATGAAATCGTCAAAAAACTAAACTGTGGTATTTGGAGTGATGAAAAACTGAATGTTTGATATAGTTTATGGGCTGGTGGAATCATTGGTTCTTACTTTTTTAAAGCTGATGCTTGTCAGAACATTACAGTTAAAGATGACCGCTATATAGCCATGATTATTATCTTTTACGTTCATCAAAGTTGTGGTTCAACAAGATAGTGCAGCATGTCACACAGGTCGTGCCAAAATTGACAATTTTTGGTAACCGCGTAGTTTTTCGTTTCGGACCCTTGAATTGGCCGTGGTGGGGACATATGAAATCACTAGTCCGCGTCGATAAATGGAAAAAGTCATTGAAATTTTGATCTACAAATAAGACTACATCTGAACCAGAGGTGACAGTCACATGTCAAAATCATATTTAAATTAAATAACGCAAGAGAATTATTTTCGGAATAAAGTAAATTTCATGGCAATTTTAGGTATATTCCATTTACTCTTATTTGGGTACGGTTTGGTTTGTGAACAAACCAGTTTCGGCTGTTTGCCATCTTGAGTGTTCTTTTCGTACTAGTACTCTAGTACGAAAAAACACGAAAATGGCAGAGAAAGTACTAGTACGAAAAGAACACTGAAGATGGCAAACGGCCGAAACCGGTTTGTTCACAAACCAAATTTGACGAGGGTCGACGGAAAACCGTACCCAAATAAGAGTAAATCTAGCGCCGTCGGAAAATCTAAGCACATATATTCCATTTGTTGTATTTCATTTTAAAGTTGCATACCTCTGCAAAAGCACGCTTTAGATGGCCGTTTGTATATGGCTTTCCAAAAATTCTTTCTTTTCCCTTTTGTTTTTTAAATGTATAACTGCAATGTTTATTCCTTTAGTAAACGTTCAATTATTCAGCTCTAATATTGCAAAATAATTATACACAGCACTTTAACATATGCAAGTTACATACAAATTATACTTCAACATCATCACGCATAGTTGTTGTTCTCATTACTTAGTGTAGGCGCCTTTTTAGCTGTGTCTTCTGGTGCTTTTTAATTGCTTTTATTTCGTGATTGTTTATTTTACTTCATGGAATTTTACTGTAGCATGTTGTTTTTGTTTTGTGTTCAAAAGATTTCCTAGAAACTTCTAAACTTTTAAACAGACACAATAGGTCATTTCATTTACTTCCCTAGATAATATTTTCTTTTATAACTTAATTATTTTCTTTTATAACTTAAACTATAAGCATCTCCATAACACTATTTCATTTTTGCAATACTTAATTTGATTTAAAGACGCTACTACCTACTAAAAAAAATTTATATAAATGCAGCCATATGATTTTAGAATGTGTCTTTTATATCATTGTTTACTGCTCATATGCAAGAAAACAAATATTCTTTTTGCCTAAATTCTCTTAAAGTGCTCACTATTGTGTATATGTGTTTC
The DNA here is from genome assembly GCA_030448955.1 of Trichopoda pennipes. NCBI lineage: Eukaryota > Metazoa > Arthropoda > Insecta > Diptera > Tachinidae > Trichopoda > Trichopoda pennipes. The sequence goes on along the minus strand of JASKUP010000017.1, from coordinate 25,074,628 downwards.
GCCCACTGTTACGTTTCATATACTAAAGCGAATATAAAATATTAACTAAAAATAGTACAAATCTTAAGAGGAAAAAACCTGTCACCATCATCGTCAACAGAATAACGTCATACTGCTCATGCGTTATTTATAATTTATATTTAGTATCTGAAATGCGTTACGATAACAATAATTTACTTTTTTTTTAACAACACAAAGTCAGCTTTTATTAAAACCAAATGACTTAATTGTGCTGTTAAGTATATTGGCAACGATGGCTATGAAGTTGACATAAACTATCCTATCTAGGATAGTAATTTTACGAATTTCAATTCGATGAAATTAAAAATCATTTAACTGGCTGTCACAACTGGAAGTTTGTTAGAAAGTTTTTATTCTGCTGTTGTTTCCGGTATCGATATTTATTTCTCTGTATTTTTAATTATACCGGTTGCAGTTTATTTAGTTTTGTTTAACAAACATTGATTTATAATAACATTTTTAAAAGGTTTTATTTATTATCAAATAAAGTAAAATTTTTAAGATCGTTAACTTATAACTTTACTTACTTATTAGTAATCTTTTAATTTACTTAATAATTGTAGACATTCCGAAAAAAAGATAAAATTAATAAAAGCAGTTTTGTAAATTTTTAATTTAGTTGCAAATATTTTCAAGTGCATCTGCAGGTTTATGAAAAGGAGTTTGCATGTTTAAAAAAATGCGGAAAAATTGAAAATTATCTTTTTTTTTTATTTTGCGATCAATTACATAATTCTATTTAAACAGGTATAATAAAGGTATACAAATTGCAAGGACTGCACATTATTGTTAATGCAGTGTTTACATTTTAATTATCTGTTCAAAGCCAATAACATAAATTAGTTTTATTACAACAACGACTGTCAGTCTGCCCGTTTGATATATGACGATATCTCTTTAAACAATAAATACAGCAAAAGTTGTATTAATACGCCCGCTATAACGGCAAAAACATAAAATAGTGTCCCAGTAGAAACCTGGCTTTAAATTAGACGGCTTCATCTTGTGAAAAGTTGTAGGAAGGTACTATAATTTACAGAGAATTAGACTCCCAATTAAAGGGCTTTTGGGCTTTTTCTTGTTCTTAGATTTTATTTTATTTCGCATTCGAATAAATACGGCCCGCTATCATTGGCGAGATAATAAAATCATTAAAACAGTAGCAAGTCATTGATATTTTTGCAACACTTCAAATTATTAAACATTTACCTGCCACCAGAAATATTACAACACCAAATTCAAGCAAACAGTTTTAAGTCTTTAACACAGTTGGCTAAATTGTATGAACGTAATAAACTTCAACGACAGCCAGCATCTTGACAAGAAATTCATATGCACATGCAACAAAATGTATAAAATTATTTCAAGTCCAGTCTTTGTGGTGCGTTTGCTTCTTTTTGTTGTTGTTGCTGTTGTTTTACTCTTTGGATGCATTTAATGATTGTTGGTAATTTTGCTCCGATTATGGGTTTCAAAATGAAAAAGACATTGAAACTGTTGGTTAAAGTTTAAATATCCACATATGGTAAGGTTATAATGTGTGTGTGTGTGTGCGTGTATTTTTAAACCATCATTTAAAGACAGTATGCAATTATTTTGTGTAACTTAAGGGGACGATTCCAGTGACTTAAAGGAATGATATGATGAAATAAAGTTTAGTTTTATTTTGTAATATTTTTTATTGAAATTTTTAGTTAACAAGGAAAATATGTATTTGGAAAACTAAAAATTGTTTGCAAAATGTTGTATTACTGTCAATTACATAGTGTAAAGAAAATGATAAGCTGTGATAACCTAACTTCTATTTATTGTATTTTAGAATTTTTAATTAATTACAATTTTCCATAATAATTTACTTTTTTTTTTCAAGTGAGTTTCTGTGTTTTTTTCAGTATAAAATATTTTTTTACGAAAACAAACGAAACGATTTGCAAACGTTTCATGCCGACATAAACTTTTTAAAAGTTTTCAATTGGCTTTTTGTTCAACTACTTGCTTTGATATACTAATGCCATCAATGGAATCAATGCAATAAGAAATAAATGTTTCTTTTAGAGTGCATTTTCTATTTTACCGACTAAATTGCTCAGCAAAAGTTTACGACACGTTTTAAACGTTTTTTCTCCAAACGTTTGAATTGTGTTCTAATTTTCTTTTGTCTTCCAATTAACAGTTTGAATTCATGAGCTAAAAGATTATTATTATGTGTTTGTTCGTCTCTCGCAAACGAGGTGCCATAATGCAACCACCAGGTCGCATTTAGCCAAGGTGGATGCTTTGCATACATTGTCTAGAAGGTATGGGGTTGTTTTGAGGCATAGATTTAAGGTCTTCATTTCCAGGAACTTGCACACATCGCGTGCACTTCCAAGTACCACAGCCTTCTGTGCAGTCCACATGTGTATCGTGATAAAGATTAGCTTCTCTGCAACAGTACACAGCCGGCTAGTGACGAGTCCATTGGTTGAGATGGCCACTGGTACGACTTGCACAGTTTCGAGTCGCCACATGTCTTGTTACTCTACGGAGGGTGTCTGGTAGTTGCGATACTTCTCAGCGACTGAGGCGACTACATTACGATCTAGTGGCACAGCAATGCGTGATAAGATTTACGACTGTACCTAGAGCTGTGTAAGCCATAACTAGACGGTGGATGATACCTCTGTGGATGAAATGTAGCGTCATCCTAGCCTTAGTTAGCCTTCAGATACGTATATCCTCCAATCACTTCTGGTTGCAACTTCAAGAGCTCGGAGCAGGCCGCTGTTACTCTCTCCTTGCTGAAGAGTTGTAGACTATCCTACTCTCGCTCCAGGACACATAAAGCTTAAGAAAATTTAATAACACAACCGCAATCATGCTCACTGGATCTGGATCCAATCATTATGTTCATTGTGAATGATACGACCCGCACAACTCAAACGAGGGCCACGAAACCACAACTAAAATGCTAAAGAACCAAATAGCTGAAGTCTGGGGCTTACTGACTCCCGTGGAAATAACATGGAACTTCCAGTTGACTCCCTGCTAGCTTTCAGAGGAATAGGCTACCATTTTTCTTCTTCTCAGTGACTGAAGCGATTACATTCCGATCCAGCGGCACAGCAATATCTACTATTAGTGCCGTGTGCACCACCTTGTCCCAAAAGACAATGTCCGGCCTATTACACTCAACGGCTCTGTTAGAGTGAACCGCAAGGCTCCACAGCAGCTTACTCTCTGGTTCTGGCTCTGGGTTGCACAAATCCTGCCGTCTTGGCAAGAGCCTGGTGAACTACCTTGGCCATATCGTTGTATCTGGTCAGATAGTCCGTTTGCGCCAGGAACGGACAGCCTCCCTTAACATGCTGTATTCACTCGTTTGGATTCCGACATAGCCGACAGCGGTCTACGACACTTGCATTACACATTACGTGCCTTTGGTAGTTTTGGGTGGGAACAGCTTCGTCTTAGATGGAAATTTCTTCTGTCTCAGCAAATAGTCCACTTGTGGTATGCCATTCGACAAACGACGTTTTATCAACCACATCTTGGGCGAGGGCGGCAAAAAGCGGCCATGGATTGCTTTCTCATGCTATCTGCCGGTCTATCTTCTTTTGTTACTGTCGGGTGTTGTATGTCCGCGGAAGGTTCAGTGGGTAGAGCCCCACGTCAGCCATGCACATTGCTCGAGTTTAGACTGCAGACTGTTTATCTGTTATTATTATTAAAAGAATTAGCTTAAAATTAAAATTCAAAGCTAATTAAAATTAGGAGCAATAGCAACTAAGGCCTTTTGCTTATAAATAAATGATGTTAACTAAGTGTACGACAAGGTTAAGGTAAGATATATGAACATGCAGAGGATTTTATCTTTTTTAACAATCAAACGGAGTGATAGAGATTAATAGATTTAAGTAATTTATAATGTCGATATTCTTATTTAAAAACGGGTCTTCGTTTTTGCATATATTATCTTTGTATGGAGAAGAAAGGAATAATGTATTAGGTCGGTGGGGTGGGTCATAAGCTAAAATAATACAAAACCAAAACGTACAATTTTTAATTCTTCTGTCTGTTCTGAACAGAAAAGTTTGCTTTCGTTTTGTTTACTCTTTCCATAACTTGTTGAAAAGTGAGGTTTCAATTATTAAATGATTCGTTTACCCTATTGAAGGTTTAATGATAAAATGATTCTTTGCCTTTATGAACGTAATAATGAAGTTTATTGCCTTCATAATGATGTTCATCAACTTCACGAAATATTGTCAATATTTTGCACATTTTCAATGTGATTAAATAAATGCAAGTGGATTTTTAAAATATTTTGTGGGTTTTCTGGCCACATACACGCACACATAAAGCATTCATAATACGTTTATGTAAATGTTAGTATGTGTGTGTGTGTGTATAAGCCTTAATTGCAAATGACTTGGTTTAGTTTTTTTTTAATATTTGTGCCCCCTTCTTGTTAAGATGATTATTATTGTTGCTGATGTTGCTTGCCTGAGATTGCTTTTCTGGTCTTTCCATTGGCTGTCTGTCTGTCTGTCTACTTACCTTTTTGTTTGTATATCTTGTGCCAAAATTGGCTTAACATAACATTTGTTTATTGCGTTTTATGGCATTATGTTGCGTCTTGTGAAGAAAAAAACACAAATTTTAATGTTGCTTAATATTGCATAATATTTTTTTAAAATGTTTTTTCTTCTTCGTATTCATGTCATGTTTGTTAACCACGAAATTAAAATTTTGCGTAAAGTCCCCTTTCAAAGAATGGCAATAATATTCTTAATGCAGGTGACTGTTAAGAGGCCAAAGCTTCCCTTTGCTTTTGGATTTCGTTACATTTTTAATGGTTTTCTTAAGGAAATTAGGTCAAAGTAAAAGGAGTTAACTTTAGTACTTGGGTTTTCACATTTTTATTGAAATGTTCTTTGAAGAGCATGAGTATGTACTCTTTGCTTATTATAATGTATAATATATTAGAGATTGATATTTCTTTATTCTTAAGCAATAATACGGCTGCCTAACAAATGTAAAATACATAGAAACTTGTAACCCACATTACCAATTTCCAAACAAGTTCCTGTTTGCATGCCTGTCGTCTTTAAAAAACACATAAAATAATCCTTAATAAATTGACAAAAAAAAAGTAAAAGTTTTACTACAAAGAAAACACAAAAAAAGCAGTTGAAGACAATGAATGCGTAACTAGCAGGAAGCTAAACGAGGACCTGCAAAAATTAAAAAAAAAAATAAATCACTTAAATTGCGTGAGACACTTGTCACATGACGATCTACTGATACAAATCTTTAACTAATTGGATGATGGTCGGTCTTTCTTTCTTTCTTTAAGTTTTATTTCAGGGAAACGTACGAGCATTTGTTTTATGGACAACATTTTTGTGAGAAAACTTTGTAACGGATTTTCTTGGACAAAGGCCCCTCATTGTGCGTCATACATGTGATGCCTTTTTGATAAAGGCCACACATTGAGCGCCATAGATGTGATGGACCTCTTCGTAATTTAGTGGAGATGGCACGCTGGTCGAGGCACGGCATTAGCTCGCCGGAAATGGGTGAGTTCCCTCCACTAGATCCTGTCTACACTTAATTTACTCGTGCCATATATTTTTTTTTTTTAGAGAAACGTTTAACATCCTGCGCCAGGCTAAATCACCGCAAACAAATGCCACTGATCTTCTCGTTTTACAGGAGACGGGGTGTTGTTAGTCTCCTCAGGTTGCCCACCCCTAGTATAGCATATTTCAGCTATCCTTGGCTCCTGGTCACCTGGAACGAAATTTCTAGGAACCCCTAATCAAAGAGAAAAAAAAAGCTTACCAAATCCTCGTCTGTTCACATCATTAACCCTGTGATCTCACTCTATCTTCATCATCAAAAATGATTATTCAAAAATTAATAGTATTTAAATATAAAAAAAAAAACTTTAATTTATTACAATTCATTTCTTGTTTTTTTTCTTTTTTTTTTTTTTCTTATATATATATTTAAGGACAATTAGTTTCATATATTTTGAGGTTACAAGAGGGTTGCGTTGAATATATATGCATATATATATATATATGTATATATCTTGTTACATTTGATTAATCAATATAATCTAGTCGCTATTATTTCTTGTTTTATATTCATTCATTCTTTTAAATTTGTCTTATTAATTTTAAAGTTAAATTTCATTAATAATTATAATAATAATGATAATGTTATATTAAATATATGTATGCATGTGTATGAATATTTAATTATGCGGCTGTATATTTATATACGGTTTTCTTTTGTATGTTTATACTATAAATTATTTAAAGCTATAATGCTATCATAATAGATTTTCTTTTTTTTTGTATTGAAATTAATCTTAATGGTTTTTCATTTTCGGTTATTAAATTTTTTTTTAATTCAAATAGAAAATGCCATAACATTTTTAACACGAAAAAAAAAGGAACTTTCTTTAAATTAAAACTAAACTTTCTTGAGGCAGAAAAAACATATAAAAAAATAGAAAATTTTAGGGAAATAAACTGCAATTGAGCAAAGAGCAAAAATTGTTAAGTTTTTCTTTTTAAAGTTTAAGCATTTCTTTTGCGACATTTTTAGTTTTAAAGGTTTTTTTTTTTGTTTTATGTTTTTCAGGGGTTAGCTTTATCTCATATTTTCTAAAAAAAAAATTAATAATAGATGGTCTTTAATTCTGTTGTTACGACTTTAAAATAATTTCTTTAAGTTTACACATGTTAATGGAAATTATTTGCATTACTTCATAATTCAAAAATATATCAAAATTTAAGCTACAATAATAAAAAAATGTTTAATGGTAGTGTAATTAGATATTTGCTTATTTTTGTCGCTGTTTTTTTTTTTTTGTAATTAGAATTTTGATTATTTTCTTTTTTTTTTTTTTAAATTTCTTTGTATTTATAATTGGCTGACCTCTAATGTTGCTTTTTGCGTTTTAGTTGCTTTATATTTGAATTTGATTCACAGAGATGAATTTCTTTCTTTGATTAAACTTAATATTTCAAATTCCGTTTTACCAAATCTTTTAAAAATTGTATTTTTATTGAAATTAATTACAAAAACCATTCGTACCTTGACCAAGCTCCAGTATGGCTGCAAAAGGATCCTTTTCCTCGCATTCCACGCTATTTTTGACAGCAGCTCCAACGGTTAGACCTAAACCAAAGCCATTTCCACTTAGATTAGTCACCATATAGTTGTGTTGAAAATTATGTTGATGGTTGTGATGTTGCTGAAGATCAGCAGCTTCCTGTTGTTCGGGGTCCTTGACTTAAAACGGTAGCGTTGTTGTGTTATATTAATTGCTTATTGCTGCTGTTGGAAATTTGAGTCAGGAAACGTGTTATTGGTGCCATCTTTTAGACTTGTTACAAAAGGATTATTGCTCATAAATATATCCATATCAGTTTTAAGGCCTGCTGCAGCATTAAAATTATTGTTGTTTTGCTGTTGGTCGTGTTGGAGAAGGGCCTCTGTATCCAGTTGTTACACGAGCTAAAATATCCTTTGAATGTCCAGCATGTCTTTCCTTCTCGGCGACCAAGTACAGACTGACTGAAAAACAAACCCGCTTTAAAAATTACGATCCACCACGCTGTTACCCGCCATTTTTCGCGCAGAAAAATCTAGAAGCTTTTCTTTTTTTTTTTTTCTTCTTCTATACCAGTATGCCATATCTAAAAAAAAATTCACTGGGGTTGCCATATCTCCACTCAAATTCCGTACGCGACGTTTACACACCTCAGCCAAACGCAGGGATGTATTTACACATACCAGTATCCAGTTTCGCCGCCGCAACAATAATAAAAAAATGTTCTTGGACGTGGCCGTCACAACTTCAAACTTTAACAACTTGTCTGTTTGTTTGTTTGTTTGTTTGCCTAAAGAAAAACGTCCTTTTTAGCCAAAAGAAAAACAAAAACCATAAATTAAATAAAAATATGTAACATATTTTCATTTTACATTTTTGTATTCTTGTACCAGGAAGCGTGTACATTTTCAAAATGAATTCAAATAGTGGATGTCAAGCAAATGCAAAGTAAGTTTGTAGGTATTGATTTAAAACGTTGCATATGCAACAATATATTGTTTTTTTTTTCATTTCGGACCAGCACTCACGAGATGACACATTGCATATGTAATGTATTGTGCCAGAACTAGGAAACCGGGTTATGGAGAGGAGGAAAGACGGATTAGTGTTTGTTGACATTTAATTTGAACTTTCCTACATTGAAAGTGACAGGAAAGACTTCTGGAGGGTGTTTATTGCCCATACGGACTGTTCTGCTAAAAAACGAATTCTCTCGTAATGCGTAGTGCGATTCACTGGCCAATCAACCACAAATGGATGCGCTCTCAACGAAAATCGAGTTAAACGCAAAAACGTGCAAGTAGCGGGAGCAAGTTCTCTAATTTCATTAGAGTAACGATAAAAAATTGAAATACAACTCATATTGCATCGATACTCCTGAGAATCAGTTGAATTGAATATCCTACTGTGCCCAATGAGCCTCTTCGCTCTCTCCTGTACACGGACGAACAATTCGAAAATAGACTTTGGGTGGCCGGCCCATACATGAGAGTTGTATTCCATCGTAGGTGGTATAAATAGTACGAAGATCAGTGGAGTGAAGTATCTCTTACTCGGTTTTAGAAAACTGAGTCACTTGGAAGCTTCTTTAGAAATCTGAAAAATGTGTTTAGTCCATCGAACATCACACTGAATTTTCATGCCAAAAACATCAAGAGCCGACTACATAGTACACATATCACCAATAGTAACAGATGCAGCACCATATCCAAACACATATCTGAGCATAAGCATGCAACATTGTATCTTAGTGTTGCCATAAACAATTAATTCATTGTGGGAATCCTAAATCAAGCATTTTTATTTAATTAAATGACAAGGATCAAATATTTGTGATCATACCTTTCGTTAAAGCACTAGTCTTCGCTAAAGGTAGGACAGTAGTCTTTTGTAGGATTTATTTTTTTTTTGTATAAAGTAGTTAAAGGCGAGGACGTATGTGGGAATCCAAAAATCGACTGTAAATTAATGTGTTTTATTAAAATTGTTAAATGTAGTTTCGTTGATGTCGAATAAATTATGTGGACCTTTTTATTTTCTGTTCAGCTATCTGTGAAAATTGTTTTTGAAGGTGAGCTTCTCCAACTTTGTTTCCTAACATCTTTTCCGCAGGCGTGGGAAAATTTATTATTTCCTCTTGTTTAAAAACTGTAGATTTATTTCTCTTGTTTAAAGACTTTGAGGTCGGTCTTAAAAAAATAAATAAAAAACTTCGCACTTCAAGGGTTAAGTGACAAGGCCTTGAGTTATTTACATGAAGGACCGGGTTATATGATATGCTGTTTCATTTTAAAGCTCCCAATACACCATATAACTTTGTAATCATACTCTATTCTGCAGGCATGTCATTATAATTATTTTACAGAAGATTTTTTATACTTGATTTATGAATAGATTTGTCTGGGGAGAGCGAAGTAGGAAACAATTTTGTTTAGACCATCAGGAAGCTTATAGAAACTAGAATATAGAAATTAAATTGAAATTGCTTTGGGACCCGATATATTTGATTTGCAAGTACAACGATTTTATTTATTACGATTGTTACTGTGTAGCAGGCTCTTCTTTACCCCGGCCTGCTGAGTTATATAAAGTGATCGATTATTCTATTGCATATGATACGCAAGAGTGTGAAAGATTGTTTTTCAAATATGTACTCAAGTTCAATTCACATATATATGCATGTGTGTATGCTGGAGGCCAAAAATAATTACATGTTTTTTAGTATAATTTTACGCTCACTTTAATTAGTGGCATATAAAAGTCATTGCAAACACATTAAAAGATTTGAAGAGAGCCATTCAAATCAACAATATTGGCCTGAAAGAGCACTATTCATTTGAGATATGGATTTCTATCAATAAAATGCTTATTTTTACAAACACTGCAATTGTGGGTGAAACGAGGGGACGTTTCATTTTAGTAAAGAAACAAAAAATTAAACTCATTAAAAACACAAAACAAAAACGTAAACACGATTTTTATGCAATTTTTTTTATTGGAATTGTAAACGAAATCAGTGATTGTCCATCACAATTACCATCAGCACATTTAAATATTTCAATGTTAAAAAAAACCTGGCAGATGGCTACGAAGGTGATGGAGAATGTGTTAGTGATACTTAAGGTAAAAGATGTGCAAAAAGATGCAAAAATATTTGGTCAAATTTATTTGGGAGTGCCATTGAAATATTTCCTAAACAAACATAAGAAAGGAAGTTTTTGTTTTTTGTTTTTATAGCATATCTTCATTCAAATATCATATGTTGCAACAAATAATCAAATATTTCATGATTTTTTAATCAATTGGCCCATTGATGCGGAAAACGTGTCTTTGTGTCTTTTATTAGCTACGAAGATTTAATTACAACTTTGTTTGCAGCTTTAATATTTTTCGCCAAGTTTCATGTCATAATAATTGACAACAATAAACACCTTTCTGGCGGAAAACGTGATAAAATTTATCTGCAATATTTGTGTAAAAATGACAAATGATGAAATAAATTGCTTTTTGAGAAATTGTTTGTATCCATTAAAAATTATTTGCATAAATTTTGCAATTTGGGAAAAATCTAAAACGCACATATTTTATAGTCACTGTTTGTGTTTTCAGTTCATAACATTAATTGTCTTTTTGCTTCGATTAAAGTGTTGTATGTCATATTAATTATATGATGCAACAATAAGAATTCTATCGCTCCAATGTTTATATTGACTATTGAGAAATCAAAGAAGAGAATTGTTATGTCTGATCATGTGCTTAATTATGCTTATTTGTTTGTTATAACGGTGAGTTTTAGTTTTTGGACACACACTATGAATTACACTAGGCAACAAAAAATGCATGGATATTAATTAAAATTCATAAGGATATTTTGTTTTTTTTTATATCTATAAAGGGAAGTGCCGTGCTACATTCTTTAGGAAAGGGATAGAGAATAAATGGTGAAGTAGAAGGATAGTCGGAAATTAACTGCAGTATATAAGACAGCACAGCTACCACTGACTATGCCTTCATCACTCAGCAGCCCCACCGACAGTCAATTTTAATTCTTGTAGTGAATAAAACCAAGGTCTTCGTTGGGAATCGAACCCACAACCCCCATACTTACAAGCTAGTACACTACAGGAGCACCTGTCCTACGGTCCTGCCCCTCTTGTGACCTGGTTGTTCACAACCCATAATTGTGGAAGTCTCTTACAAAACTATAAATCTATAAAACCGTAAATTTATGAATCGTAAAAACATTATGAATCATAAGAGTATACTTAAAGATATTAGAAATTTATTTCCTTCAAGAAATAAATAAATTCATAAATTTTGAATCACTGAATTTAAAAATAAATTAAATTTTTTTGTTATAAAAATTGTAGCATAAATTTTATCCTGGTTCCTTTTTTGTGCATGCGATCGTTTTATTGGCGATTTAAATATTTCTTAGAACAATTGTATGCATTTGTTCAATTCTCTTTTAAGGTTGCAGAGAGTTCTATCGTGGACTTAAACGATTAAAATCTTGATAAACCCGTTATGCTGAAGTGTTGCTTTCAATTTAATATTCAATATTAAAGTTGTTTGCGTGCTTCACAAATAAGCAGAAGCACTTTTCTTAATGCCTCTGAGCAACTAAATAAGAACAAAATAAGTGGAAATAATTGCCTACTAAATTCAAACTTTAACATTTTGACTACCCACTTGCTCTTCTGTCGCCTAAAAATAAAATTTTTCAGCAACTAGTTTTATGAAAAATCTCAGCGTATAAATTGGCTTTTACTCAAGGTTTTTGACAATTTAATTTTGTTATGTAAAAAAATTTTTGATTCGATGCCACTTCTAATTAACTAAAGGTCGCATTCATTAAAAAAGAAACAATTTTTGTTTGGATTATTATGAGAGTCCTCAAAATCGAAGACGGTTTTACTTCGAATAATTTCGCAAATTTTGTACAATTTTCACAAAAACTACCTAATTTCCAAACTAAACATTTTATCTACATTTTCCCAAACGCATTTCGAGAGAAGAGTTCTTAATCTGCTTAATTGCTGTTGTCATTTAATTTTTAATATTTTCTATTATTATGAAACTGACACATTTTGATTGAAATAAAGAATTCATAGTGGAGTGAGCTAAAATTGTAGAACAAGTAATCGTTGTGGCTATTCATTGTATAAATATTGAACATGTTATTTTTAATTCTTTAATTCTTTGTGTTACAACGCTAAACTATTTTGTATTTCTTGATCAAATATTTTCTATTTTGATTTGTTATATTTTTTTAGAAAAATCTCAAATGAAATTTATAATTCAAATCGGAAACATGATTCAAGTTCAGATCATTGGAATACAACAACCATTATTTAATAATGATTTACTTACTTTTGCTTAAATCGCTGCAGATGCTTTTAATCTGAACTTTCGATGTACAAATAAGTGAATAAATAAATGTATTTGAACAGTTTATTTTTTTATTTGATACGACTTGATATATGATCCGATTCATTATTTTCAATTTTTCTGCTCCAATAATTAACATTTAAATCTTATTTTTCTTTTAATTTATGGTGTTATTTTAAACACTTATAACTAAATAGTCTCATTTATTTATTGAAAGACAGAAAAAATGTTTGTTGTTATTGAAATTGAATATAAAACATTTTTTAGTGATAAATAATTTTATTTATATTTTTGTTCAGTTAAAAAATAAAACTATTAAATATTTTTTAGTAGTTAATTATAAAGCACTAGGTCAATTTAATAAAAAATTTTTAAAAAACTTTCATTTTTTATTATTTTTTCGATATTTCGCCACACCGTTGGTTGGCATCATCAGGAAAACAAAAATAATGAAATATCGAAAAAATAATAAAAAATAAAAGTTTTTTAAAAATTTTTTATTAAATTGACCTAGTGCTTTATAATTAACTACTAAAAAATATTAAAAAGGTCAAAAAACTATAACTATTATATACTATTAAATATTTTTAGTTTAGTTTAGGCATTTCCACCAAGAAGTTTGTCTTCCAAAACAAAATAAAACAAATGAACTAGATTAATATGTGTTGTATTACAAAGAGTAGAGTCCGATAATTATGAAAGAAAAATGAAATCTGGCAAATGTCCACCACAACCATGCTGACAGATGTCGATCCTTTCATCATTGTTGGCAAAATGGTGGTCTTATTTCATAAATCATATCATGGAAATCAATTTCATTGGTTCGATAGACTCTGTCCTTAACATAGCCCCACAAAAATAATCCAGTACTGTTAAATCACACGAGCTGGCTGGCCACTTAACTGCTGATTGTCGTGAAATTATGCGATCGGGGAATTTGGTTTGCAAGAAATTGATCGTTTCATTAGCTGTGTGATATGTGGCATCGTCCTGCTGAAACCACATGTCAGTGATATCTGCGCCATCAATAATAGGCCAAAATTTAGTTTTTAGCATCTCGCGATAGTGTGACCCATTTATCGTTACCGTATATCCAGCTTCATCTTTGAAAAAGCGGCCCAATCACGCCCCCAGACCACATAGCGCACCATACAGCGACACGTTGAGTATGCAAAGGCTTCTCATAAATCACTCTAGACTTTTCAGAAGCCCAAATGCGACAATTGCTTGTTGGCATAAGTGAAAAAATGTTTTTTTTTCACAAAAACCAGCCGGTTGTTCCTTAATGAATTTAGCGAATCTATGGCGATGTGAATGCTTACTTGGCTTTAATTTCTGCACCAGTTGAACCTTGTAAGGCTTCAAAGTAAAATCTTTACGCAAACTTCTTCATGTGGTGGTTTTGGAGAACCCCAATTGCTAAGAACGTTGAGAAATTGACAAAAGTGGATCTGCTTCAACATTATGGCTCACGGCTGTAATATTTTCAGTTGAACGACCCGCTCGAACATGCCTTGGTATTCGCGTATTTTGTATCGAGCCTTTAAAGACAACTTCTTAAGAGCCGTCTCAAAAGGACGATTATGTTGTCCGAAAATATAACGAATTTTACAAAATGTAACTTTAATAGAAACGCTATTTTCATAGTGGATTTTAATTATTTTAATGCGTTTTTTGTGCGAAATTGTTAATTCAATTTCTACTACGAATACATCACAAAATTAAATCTCAAAATTATCATGTTCAAAAACAAACTTCTGGTTAAAAAAGCCGATACATATATTTTATATTTATGTCAAATTCGTGAAAAATTTACAAATTATTTATAAATCAGAAATTTATTATTTTTCTTAAAATAAAATACTTTCTAATATCCTTTGAAATTTCATTACAAACGAAAGCCTTAACCGACTATTGTTTTAATTTTACATGTAAACATCAATAGAGATTTATAGATTTTAAAAATTCGAATATTATTTTATCAATAAAATTTCCTTTGTTTTGTTGCATAGTGCTATTGGTTTCAATAGATAATTTCAGACACTAATTAGCAATTATCGATGTGTGTTCAACATAAATTATTAACTACAAAATAAACAAAAAAAAGTAATCGACAGCATACAAATATGCAATAGATAGCTGATCCCCAAAAATTTAATAACACCAAGGAGCACACAGTAACACACAAGTCAACTAAACCTTTTTGCCAAAAATACAAAAAAGCAAAAAAAAAGCAAAAGAAATTCAAGGAAGAACTACAAATTACCTTGAGTATCATAATGAAGTTAAAGCAAACAAAGTTTATACAAAAGTTACTCTTATACTTAAGTATGTATGTGTGTATGAGTAAGTGTAATAAACATACACACACAGCTATAAGGACAGTTATGAAAATTCAAAGAGCAAAGATAATTTTAAGCACACAATCTCCATTCTTCCTCAGTCTACATTAAATGAAAACAAAAGTTAACCACGTTAATTTAATGCGATCCACAGGTAACTTGTATATTATTATGTCAAGCTATGAGAGAGAGAGAGAGAGAGAGAGAGAGTATTTAGAAAAATGCTGGTTTCAATTTAAAGTTTAAATGAGCGTATTTTTCTTTTAGTTGGTCTTTAAAAGAGATGCCAGAGATGCTTTTAATTTTTGTGAAAAATAACTAGAAAACAAACTATTTCAACTTTTCATCTCAAAAGAAATTTCAAACGGTCATGTTTTTACGCCCTCCTTTACTTTACTTTAATTAATAATATTAAGAAAATTATTTTGATTTTTTATAAATATCGTCGAAATGGAGAATTGATTTTCCAAACGGGCCTTCTAAAATAATAGTTTTTTAGGCAAAATGTCTAAAAATTTACATAATAAAACTTTTTAATTCACTGTTAAAATTAATGTATTACTTTGCTTTAAATTTTTTTTTAGCCGGCACTAAACTCCTCCAGAGACAAAATGACAGATAGTGTGATTCGTTTTACATCCGCACCTGGCTATGTAGCCTTAATCAGATGGTGGACAAACCACTATACATAATCTGGAACGTCATGCTCGTCCTAGATAGCCGAAGGCATAATTCTAAGCAACAGAACCACCTAGTTGCAACTTTAATGATTCCAGGACAGGGCTGCAAACCATCACACCTTGCTAAAGAGTTGGAGACTTTCCAACTACTGTCCAGAACACATGTCTAGCATGCTCACTGGACTGGATCATTCACTTTGCGTGTCTTTATCAGTGAGATGAATCTCCTTTTTTGCTTTATAATATTTCAATAATTTCTTATATTTTTTATAGTACTAATGGCTCCCGCCATCTGCCATCTTTATTTTAAATTAAGAAAAAATTTACAGCTAAGACAGGGATGCCAAAGTTAGTACAATTGTGTACCTTTTCGACCGTAAAAAGTACTATAAAAGGTTTAGATTATTTTGAAAAAATGTATGGATAGCATACAAGCATTGTTACTCGACATCTCTTTTAACTTTGATATTTATTTTATAAATCTTTTCAATTTTATTTAATTTTCACCCTTTGTGCTATCATGTTCTTGTAAATGTTTTTTCTCCTTTATTTTCTTTACCATCTGTGTGTTTTTTGACATGAAAGTATTTCAACAATTCTGTAGTACGATTTCTACGTTGAAAATTATTGAGTTATTTGAATAATTTTATTACTTTTACATTCTTTAGAAAATGCTTAAAATAGATTAAATATTTCGACTGTTTGGAGCCTGTGCTTCATTTCTATAACTTAAGTTAACAATTTTGCACATGAGGAGCAACTTTTTTGATTTAGCTTTTTTTTAATACCTTTTACGTTGCATTCTTTTGTTTTTCTTTACTCGTAAAAATTTGTTTCTTTGGTTCATCTTCAATTTTGGATAATTTCGAAACTTAAAATTTTATCGAAAATCCGGCAACACTGCAACTGCTTCAAAAAGAGTTTCTTTTATCATACGCACTTCTAACACGTTAATGAACAAAATGAAAAGAAATGAGTTGCAGCTTAAAAGTTTTGCTAAAGTATGGCTATGGATAGATAGCCTGTGCTATAATGAGTGAGAGTGTTTATTGTCATTATTTGTGTATATTTTTTTTTTTTTGGCAATTTAAAGAGTTCGTGATATTTTGAAATAATTTTACTCATCATCAACTACAACATCTGACAACATTAATAGCAGTCAGTAACACCGCTGTTGGCCATTATCAGTGCTATAAAAGAAACGGTTTTGTTACTTTTAAGATACAGACATAAATCGAGTGTACAACAGTTACAAACTGCAACCGAAAACAACTTGATTTTCTTAATTCGTTTTATATTTTAACTTTTGATCCGAGTGCTGGAGGAGAGTGTTTTTGTGATAGAAATCCTTTAAACGTAAAACGTTTTTTTGTTTTTAAATAAAATAAATAAAATGAAGCCTTTTTGTGTGGTACGTGTGTGTTTGTGTCTTTATGATTTTTAGACTAAAAAAAATATTGTTTAAATAAAAAGCTAAAATGAAGAATCAAAACTAAAAACAAATTTAGCAAATATTAAAAATTAATTATTTAATAAATTATAATTACAATGATGAAAATTATTTAATATTTTTGTTTAATTTTTTGATACAAAAACACAATAAACTCTTTATATAAAACAAACTGTAGTGTAAATGTTTTATTGTACATTTTTTGTTTGCTGCAGTTTGAATTAATAACTGGCAAATTAATAATTCCTGCTGGGTCTTTTATAAATTAAATTTAAAATAAATAATAGTAAAAAATTAAATAAATTGAAAAATATACAATTTTATTTTTTGTGTAGGTTTTAGTGGTTTTGTGTGCTGCTGGCATGGCTTCAGCACGTCCTGAACCACCACGTGATAGTTATGCAGCCCCTCCATCCAGTGGCTATTCAGCCCCACCTTCAAGCAGTTATTCGGCGCCATCTAGCAGTTATGCGCCCAGTGTGCCAAGTGGTAGTTATGGTGCTCCACAGCCTGTCTATGGTCCACCACAACAGCCACCAGTGATACACAAGCATGTCTATGTTCATGTACCACCACCAGAGCCAGAATATCAGCCACCAAGGTAAGTGAATGAATTTATTTTTAAAAATTATTTCAATTTAAAATTTCTGAATTAAGAGGGTATTAAATATTTAAAATTAAATATTAATTTAATACATTAATAATCAAAAATTTTAGATAGAGGGAAATAGCTTATTCTTGAAATTTTTAATAAAGAAAACACCAAAACTATTTATCGATTTTATCATAAAAGTTGAGGTAAAATAGAATGTTAATATTTAGAAAATTTCTTATTTTATATTTTATATTCATATTTTTATTTTAAATGTTAAATATTTCGATCTTCACCTAGGATAAATAGAAATATTTAGTAAAAAATGATTTAAAAAGATTGCTATTTATCTCTGATAATATCACCCGCTGGTATAAGGATCGATATAGTATGATATAAAAAACTAAATATATACAAAATTTTATAATTAAAATAATTAATTCAATCTATTAAATATTTATTACGTGAAGAGAAAAAAATATTTTTCTAATTAAATAAATTAAAAATTTTATAAAACTTTAATCTGAGAATAATTAAACGTTTTAATAGTTGCAATTAATTTGTTTTCTGTGCTCAAAGTCGGCATTTAAAAATAAGAAGAATAATTCAAGAAATTGAAATTTTAAAATGGTAGAGACACTACGCCAAATCTTAGTCGAAATGGAAGTCCCTAAACAAATATTTTTTTATAATTATGATGCAATAACAAACAAGCCCAAGTAAAATGATTGAAAATCTCTTTAATTTTTTGGAATGAAACACTTTTGTGACACAGTTGTGATACCTTCCGGTAAAGATTGTAGTCACGAGTCTAAGGTACGAATATTACATGGTCACCGTTTCTTTTAAAAGGAAGTGTGATACGGCAAATCAATTCACTGAAGTATTGTAGTATGCACACTGACGCCACATGGGATTTCCTCTAAAGAAGAATGGGAGACTTTATTATCTACAATATTCTTTACTGTCACCTTAATTGTCTGATAAAAAAAAGTAGCGTTCTTAGTACTCTTCCACTGACCATGGTGGGTCAGTTACTTTTTAATTTTATTGCAAAAATTCTAAGCGTATTTCCTTTAGAAATTGTTTACTTTTTTTGCCTTTTGCAAAATAATAGAACATTTAATATTGAACGTATCCTCAATAAAAATAATAAATAATTCCTGCTATGTTTTCTTAATAACACACAGATACAATAATAAATTATAATTTATTATTGTTTTAAAAACTGTTTTCAGAAAAATTAATTTATTTCAAAGCACTGAAAATTAAGAGAACAGGAAAACTTAAGAAAAAAATTTTAAAAACTTAACAGCGGTTATAAAATCTTAGTGTGCTTTTTTCCTAATCTAATCCCATAGATTTTTAAATTTTTTTGTTCAACACAAACGTCATCAACTAAATGACAAGCAGCAACTTGTTAAAAATAGAAACTATGTCAACAACAACTTGAAAAATACAAAGCAAAAAATTAACTAAATTTTCATCATGATTTCTAGTAGCACAGATAAAAAAGCCTAAACTCACAACAAACAATACTTTATTTTTAAGTTTTTTAAATCTTTCACAAAAAAACTACTGAAAAAAAGTGAAAAAATACATGCAGCCATGATTTAAAATCATTTGCCTTCACATGAATGAAAACTGTTGATGGAAAAAATTTATAATTTCCGTTTTACGCGAACTTAACTATGCGTGGCAATAACTCTCCTCCTGACTTGTGCTTTTTTGCTTTGCAAAATTCCAACAACTTAGTGAAAATACAGTTTCTATTTGTAGCGGCACAAGTCTTTAAGATAAAAACCGTTGAACATTAAATATGTTCGCTACAAAATTGTTAAAAAAAATAATTAATCTATGCCGAATCTAACGATCAATACAGCAATGCGAAATTTTTGGGAAAACAAGGCAAACAAAAATGTTTTATTTTTTATTTTCAATTGAAACAAACATCAAAAGATGCAAAAAGTCTGTAAATTTTTTGCTACACACAAAGATCAGTTAATAAATATTTTGATTAAATTATTCTTTTTCTAGAGGGACTTGTTTTCGCTCAGCAAGTGCGGTTTGGTCAATAGTTTGATTTGTATTTGTTTTTCCTTTACTGAGAAGAGTAATTTATAACTTGTTTTGCCTTCTGGTGGCTTGCGATGAGTGTGTCCTTGTGTCCTTGTGTTGATTTACACATCTCAAAAAAGCCACTATGTGGTCGCATTAAAATAGCAAACTGTTTCAGCCTTTATTCTTTCCGAACATACATTTTCTATCTAGAAGTTAGATGCCACTTTTCTATCTTTCGTTAGTCCAAAAACTGGATAATTACTTGTGTTTATTATTTCCTGATAGCTAATATTAAAACAAAAATAACGCTGAACCTTTATTTTCTTAACCAAATTGCTTAATTTAAAATTTAAAATGTCTTCATTGCCATTTTGCTCTTCTTCCTTATTCTGCTGGCAGTAGAAGCGAAATATTATTAGTTTTCCTAATATATTTCTCATCGCCAAAATGAAGGAGAAAAAGCCCTTAATCATCTCTCCATGTGTGGCATTTGTGTATCATTTAAGTACCATGACATTTGAAAAGCACTAACAATTGCCATGATTTGTCCATTATGTCCATTGTTTTCACTGCAATTAATGAAGTTTAATGAATTTGTCTTTATCTTTTCCAACATGACCCAGACCAAATGCATTGAACTTTTATAAGATTTTTTGTTTTTGTAATCTTTGAGGTGAGTCTTACCAGCCATTAAATTGTTTTCAAGTTTTTTGTTTGTCATCCTGGCTCCCACTCTCTCTTTCATTGTCGATGTTTGTTTGATTGTTTTGTTTGTTAGTCTTGGAGTAAAATATTTTGTTACAACATCATTTCATTAAACGTTCATCCTCTTAAAGACCATAGATAAACGACAAATCATGTTTGGTGTCGTAAACAGACTATCTGCACTTTAGTTAAGTAACGTCCGTCCGTCTTGTGTCTCATGTTTTTGTCGAATTAGCCAAGTATTTGGCTTTCAATTTCATAATGATAATTCCGCTATTAAATTTAATTTTTATATCAATCATTAATGCCCTGTAGGAATTTTCTCACACATTAAAAATTAATGAAAAATCATTGTGTCAAATTCGTTTAGTTGCATGTGGTGATTTTGTAGCACATAATAATTAATGATAATTTAAAAAAAAAATTATGATATGTTTTTTTTTTATAGTAAATTTATTAATGATGCAAGATTGATGCAAATTTTATGTAGTTATAAAATTTTCTGCAGAAAAATTATGAAATGAAAATTTTCTATAAAATCATACTGATAAAAATTCGTTAAAGAATAATAAAGACTGATTGAAGATTTTCTGTAAAAAATGCTTTACTGATTATTACTGAAGAAATATTTTTAAGGAAAAATTATAAAGTCAAATTCGTATACTCTTACGATAATTTTATAGCATATGGAGATTAGCGATAAATATTTGTTCAAAGAAAAATTATGAGTGATAAATTTTTTTTATAGAAAAATTATGATTGATGTAGTTGCTTATAGAACAGTTAAGACTGATGAAAGTTTTATGAAGTTATACAATTTTCTACAGAAAAATTATGCCAAACATTTTCTATAAAATAATTATGACTGGTGGAAATTCGTAAGAGACTGGTGAAAATTTTCATTAAATATATTATATGAATGTTGATAATTTTCTATAAAAACATTATGACTGATGAATTATTTTTAAAGAAAAATTATGTACTTTTATGATGAACTTATAGCACATAGGGATTTTAATGATAAATTTTTGTTCAAAGAAAATTTATGACTGATAAATTTTTTTTATAGAAAAATTATGATTGATGTAGTTGCTTATAGAACAATTAAGATTGATGAAAATTGTATGTAGTTAAAAAGATTTCTCTAAAGAAAATGATGACATAAACATTATCTATAAAATAATTATAACTGATGGAAAATCGTAAAAGACTGGTGAAAATAATCATTAAAAATATATGAATGTTGAAAATTTTCTATAAAAATATTATGGCTGATGAAATATTTTTAAAGAAAAATTATGAAGCCAAATACGTGCCCTTTTATGATGAACTAATAGCACATAGGGAGATTAATGATAAATTTTTGTTCAAAGAATATTTATGATTGATTAAATTTTTTTTTATAAAAAAGTTATGACTGATGAAATTTTTTTATAAAAAAATTATGACTGATGAAATTTTTTTATAAAAAAATTGTGATTGATGAAATATTTTAATAAAAAAATTATGACTGATGAAACTTTTTTATAAAAAAATTATGACGGATGAATTTTTTTGTAAAAAATTATGACTAATGAAATTTTTTTATAGATAAATTATGACTAACGATAATATTTTATAGTAAAATTATGACATTAAAATTGACTTTAAAATATTTACGGCTGAATAAAATTTTTAAAAGGACTGACTGATGAAAATTTTTCTGCGAAATTTCTTGATTGCTGAAGAATTTCCTTAAAAAAATATATGACTGTTATAAATCTTTTACATAATGATGACATTAAGCTTTATTTAAGGAAAAATAGTGACTGACATTTTTTAAAATTTTTGCTGACTGATGAAAATATTCTATAAAAAATTATAAAAATTTTTTTTAAAAAGAATTTTTGACTCATGAACATTTTTTCTATGAAAATATTATAACCGATAAAATAATTTTTTTTTTTTTAATTTTTACTAATGATATTTTTGATATAAATATTATGACTGATGCAAAAATATTTTCTGTTCTCTTATAGCATTTAGAAGTTAAATTCTTAGGAACACGATACAAAATTTTGTTAATGCGTTATCACCTATTTTAGTTTTATCCAAATTATATGTTCAGTAAATCTTAAAGTATGCGGCTGATAGAACTGCCACTTACAACTCCTTTGCTTTTGCAAAGGAGTAAAGATGGAAGAACAAGTAAATTTCCTACTGGGCTTCCTTATATATTTTTCAAAGCTTGTTTTTTCCTCCAAACACAAAAAAATATCTGTATCAGAGTTTTAAAAAATTTAACGTTTTTAGTGTTAGCGAACGTGAAAGTGAAGTTTTTTTGTTAAAAAAGGCATTTGGCAAACTAAAGGATGCTTTTATTTTATTCATTTAATGTTGCGTTTATGTGAAAAGAAAACTTTGTCTCTATTGCCGGTTATTTAATGCTTCAGATGACAGGTTTGTGCAATGTTTGTTATGTGAAACAACAATAACAATAATAGAAAAAAAACCACAAATTTAAAGTCAAGAGCATGCACCTTAAAGAGTCATGAAATATTGAATAACATTTTCTTATATTATAATAATACGAGTTTTGTATGCTCTAACATTAAGCTATTTTAAAAACGAATAAAACGAAAATTTATACAAAATAAATTATTAATATGAGAAAGTTTTATATTTATAAAAGTTTGAAAATTGTTAAAAAAATTAAATTGAATTTGCGAATTTCATTAAAATTAGTGAAACGTAGATAAAATTGTCAATCACGCCCTACAGCTTTTAAATGTCTTAAAGTAAAAATGAAAAATTATTTAATTTTGTGTTAAATTAAACAAAAAAATAATTTGTCTTATAAACATTTTTTTAAAGAATTTTTAAACGGTCTTTTACATATAGAGCTCTCAAACATCCTTAGAAATACAATACTCAAAAATAACTTATACGATGCATTAAGGAAAAAAATTTTTTTTTCGTATTTTTTGATCTATAGAATGTCGCTTTATATTTTGCTAATGTCCATTTTGTTTCTAAATAAGTTTAGAAGTTAACATAATAGCAACTTAATAGAAATTAAAATTATTCGGTTGTTAAAGCCAAGAAGTGCAAAGTAGTTTTAAGAATTTTTTTTTAAATAGTCCTTTCAAAAATAATATTATAAAGTAAAATATAAAATTTTTCAAATGTAAATTTTTAGAAAGCAATTTAAAATAATACTTTATAATACTTTATAAAAAGTACTTTTCAAAAAAGTCTCTTGTAAAAAAGTAAATTTTCAAATATTTAGTTTAAAAAAAATATTTAAAAGAATTTAGCTAAAACTGCACTAAAAAGTACTTTTTGCACTTAGTTTTAATATTTCATATATGAAAAGATACCTTTACAAAAGCTCCGCTCAAAAATAAGTCTTTTATTAAAAATAGCTTTACTAAAAATTTCTTTTCAAAACTAAGCCTTTTAGAAAAGTACCTTTAGTAAAAAATATCTTTTTAAAACTAAAAAATATATAAAAGTAATAAAAATAGTACCCTATAGAAAAAACTATCTTATCAAAAATGTGGCTATAAAACTACCTCTTAGAAAAAAATCTTTTTATAATAAGTACTATTTCTCTAACGTACTTTTAAAATAAAAATAAAAACTCTAATACCAAATTTCATATAAAACTATGGAAATGGAAAATACAATTATTTTCTTTATAAAATAGAATTTTTTTGTACCTAAAAACAATATAAAGTGGAGCATCATGACAAAAAATATTGCAACAAAATAAACATTTATTCCACATTTCTAAAAGCGAAAGTATTTTTATGTTTCATATTAACTAAGTGAGATAATACTTAGCAAACAGAGTCTTCGTTGTATTAAAACAAATATTTTATTGTTTATAATTTTACTTAAACTGTGCAGTGTTCCGCTTTAGATTCCACTTTCAGCTATTAAATGAAACACCAAAAACAAACAAACAAAAAAAACATTGAATGTTTTTTTTATTGAATAAAACCTCAAATTAAAACATGATACCACTGTTATCACAAATAACTAACATGTGAATCTATGTAGAAAAAAAGTTGAGGAGGTAAATTTTACTTTTAATACAAAAACTTGTCATGAGCCTGAGGAAATTTACAATAAACTAACTGGAGCAAAGAGCAATTTAATACTTAAAAAAAGAAAAAGTATCCATAATTTAATGTTTAACAAAATAAAACTTCCTGAATTACAACACATTTATGGATGAAAGATTTTAAAGTTTTAATTTAAAACGAAAATAGAATTAAAGAAATTATAACAAAAAACTCAAAAGGCATAGAAAGCTTCGAAAGTTATAAAAAGCCTTAATGCAATTTTTTCTTTTATTGTTTTTTTTAGAAAACCCATTTCTGTGCCTCCACCACAAAAACACTACAAAATTGTTTTCATCAAGGCTCCCTCACCACCAGCACCTACCGCCCCTCTCATTCCACAGCTGCCGCAAACTGAGGAGAAGACTTTGGTTTATGTGCTGGTGAAGAAACCCGACGAGCAGCCAGATATTATTGTCCCCACACCAGCGCCTACTCAACCCAGCAAACCAGAGGTTTACTTTATTCGCTATAAAACCCAAAAGGAAGAAACAGGTCCCTATCCCAACAGTATTGCACCAGCTCCTGCTGGTGATTATGGTGCTCCAGCTGTTCCCTCAGCTCCTTCGGCGCCCAGTTCTTCGTATGGTGTACCCCATTAGACATCTGTCGGTATCTCAGACCTTCATCAATACAAACATAAAATACTCATTTAAGAAGCCAACACGCTGCATTAAGAGCCATAAGTTGTTAGTGCGAAATGTTTTTAAAAAAAAAAAAAGGGAAAAGTTAAACTCTACGCAAAGTTCTATAGTTAAAATAAGAAATTTTATAAACTTTCTTAAACAACTCTCTTTAGCTATCCTGTCAATCTCTTGCTATTAATCTATAATGCTCCTGCTTTAAAGACGAGCATCAACTTTCTATAAACCCATCTTTAAGTTTTAAGTTATTTAGCGTTAAGAACTCGTTCTTGCATATTAACACATAATTTTTTTTTTTTAGAAAAGCTAAAGAAAAACTCTAACGTGTGACAAATTTATTTTTAGGCTATTTTAAGTATTAATTGTTGTTTCTTATAGTAAGATTTTACACAAGAAAATAATAAAAATAAGTAAAAGAGGAGAACAGTTGTTCTTTGTTTTAGTTAGACTGTTTGTTTCATTAATTCATTTACATAATATATTTTTTAACTTTATAAGATTTTAACACAATTTTCATCACTAAAAATTTTTTAATCATTTAATTAAATATTTTCTGTTTGTCGGAATTTGAGTTGCCTTTTTGGAGCTTAAGCAAAAATTATGTACTATTCATCTGTTACGTTTTGTTGTAAATCGTTTGTTTAATTATTTTATGTCTATATTTTAATAAAGTTTTGTAGAAAATACTTTACAATATAATTTTCATTTTTTAGGGATTGGAGTTACTTTAAGTAGCACGGCATGATTGTTAGTCAGGCAAACGTTCATTGTAGATATATGAAAGAGTCATGCAGAAATCAAAAGGATTATAGGAATGAAACTTAAGCGGAAAGACCCTTGTAACTATCTATTATCTAATTAT
Organism: Trichopoda pennipes; assembly: GCA_030448955.1. Classification (NCBI taxonomy): domain Eukaryota; kingdom Metazoa; phylum Arthropoda; class Insecta; order Diptera; family Tachinidae; genus Trichopoda; species Trichopoda pennipes. The sequence continues at coordinate 25,048,663 of JASKUP010000017.1, read as the reverse complement.
CAGCGACTACGTTAGTGATTCTATAAAAAATCTATAACCAGCTGTTACCACAGCGGAAAAAAAACAGTGATTTGAAACGAACTTCTGGGCATATCGTTATAAGACATATAGTTTGAATGAATATAAAAAGGTCGTGCTACGATTTGCTACCTTCCCATTATTTCAAGCCAAATAAAGTATCCCAGGTAATTTCGTCTTATAGACGCAATAATTTCCCCCTTGTTTTATCAAAGTTATTCGATTAAATGTTTGTACCATATACGAGTATATTTCAGTTTATCGAGTTGGATATTATCCTAGGACATTAATACCATTTTGTGGCATATGATATTAGCCTTGAGTAAGTTCGCAGAATAAATTATAAATTAATAAGAATTTTATATTAAAGAATATAACAAAATAATTAAATTAAAAAAAATGTTTTTCGGCTTCGAAAAATTAATACATGTCTTTAGCATGCCCATCACGGCTGTTTTTGACGAACCATACGTCCAATTTTGATTCAATTTTTAAAGCATTGTATGTCATGAATAATACGAACTATGCTGACTTCACATGGCTTCACAGTATACAATCGAAAGATATAAAATCATACGCCGTTGTAGGCCCACTTACAGTTTCATTTATCAAAATGAAGATCACCAAAATGATTTTGATAATTTGATTGTTGCAGTCGTTGGTTGAATCGTGTCCGGATCAATAACATTTGTTTTTTCTAACAAAGAAACATTGATCAGGATAAGGCAATGATCCCAATAAATTTTAATGAAATAAAGTCTATTATGCCACCGCACCATGCTGATGACTGAATTTCAAAGTAAATGTGCGTTGCTTAAGCAAAGCTTTTTGCATGATAATTTTGACCTTGTTTATACATAATTTTAAGTTAGATAGCAATATCAAAATCTCACGATGAGTAGCTAAAACAAAAAACAAACAAGCTTTTTGCAAGTTAATTAATAGATAAGAAGTTTAAATTGAGATCGAAAGATCTATTTTTTTGCAAGTTTAAGTGCACGCTCTTACCTTCCAGCAAGAGCCTACAATTAGTTAAGCAGGCCTTCATATATTTAGTTGCAAAAATTATGTTAACTTGGTTTTCTTCAACTATGTATTTTTAATAACTTCATTAACAACTGAAACACTGACAGTATATTTTTCAACATTTTAAAATTTTCCATAAAGGCCAACTGAGCGCTTTAATTAAAACCGTATATTTAATTGGAAATGCTTTTCTTTTGTTAATCTAAATGTATACATTTCTGTTATTGTTAATGCATATGAAAGAAGCTAAGCTCTCGAACTGTGAGTGTTATGTATTTTGCTAACACTAAGCTTTTTTTATACTCAGAGGGAAACACTAACCTCAAGTGATGAATTTAAAACACTCTTGACTTTAAAGAGTTTATTTTGCAACAACATTAGGTGCGAATACAATTGTATTAAAATAGAACAAGTTAACGGCTAAAAACAAAAAGCAAAAGCTAGAAAACACAAAAAAAAATCATAAAAGAATTTTCCAAATCTATGTCTGATGTAAACAGAGATTCCCAAAGTATTTATAAAATATATAAATAATTTTCTACCATACATACAAACATTTAAGTTTAAGTGGAAGTTAATACTTAAGTTACTTTGTATGGAAACGTTTTTAAAAATAGTATAATTTTGTTATTTTTAAAGGGTTCTCTTTTATTTTTAATGTCATTTTTGTGAAATTTACATCTGTAGAAAATGCTTGGTATGGAAGTGGTAGTTTATTAGGAATAAACCAAAAGCAATTTGTTAATATTTAATCTACTTTTAGTCATTGCTTTAGACACATTTTATTCATGATAATGATATCAATGAACCACTGTGCTGGAGCCAGAAAAGTTGATATTGATAAAGAAAAGAAGTTTGAAGTATAAATATTCAGTTTGAAGCTTCAAACACTCGACGTAACGAGTAAACACATGCAACAGCTGGGCTTTAAAGCAAAAATTTTCTTTAAAGTGTAAAGTGGGTCACAGAGCTCTTTACAACTCACAGTAAATTTTGGTTTCGGGAACAAGTTTTCCAGTTTCATTAATGCACCTCTTTACCAGTAGAATGGCCATAATTATGCTTCCTGTTATGGTTTTAAATTTTCTACACTCTTTATTTCAAGAAGTTCCTAGATGTACTCCATACAATCAGCCTACACATTACAATCGTATATCATTTTTAACCAAAAAAGAGCGTAAAATTGGCAGACATGAGGGATTCAATTACATTTCAGTTCCAATTAAACAATTACTAATTACAAGAGGTTGCAATTGAAATTAGGGACTAAAATCAATTACAATTATTTGTAATTGAAAACTTTCAATTACTAATTACATGTAATTGCAATTGGAAAAGCTCAATTACATATTAGAGGCGATTGTAATTTTAATTGGAATATTCTAATTACAAATTACAAGTGCATGTAATTGTATTTGTGTATTGAAAAAACTCAATTCAAAATGGCAAAATTTGAATGTAATTGAAAATTTCCAATTACAATTACATGTAATTTAGTAATTGAATGTGTAATTAATTACTGTAATCGATATTCCCCAAGTCTGACAAATGGTAGGACCAAGTGAGGTAAAGAAAAATGGTTTCATTAGGCTGGTAACCATTAAGTTCGGGTTTATTTGGCGATTATTTTGTGTTACCTGTATAAGATTAAAAAGGAAACTGAGCGAAGGGAAGATAAGGTAAGTTAGAGGTTACTTTAGTAAAAGTAAAGTAAAAGGAGAAGAAGCGTGTTATTTGACGAATGTTTCGTATTACCGAAACTAACGCTGCATGGGAACTTTTTTGAACTATAGGCAGGAAAAATCAAGCACTTACCACACTCTACCTATTTTTAAGTGACACTAGTTTTCTCGCGTGTTTAAGTACAGCGTCCACAAATGATGATATACAGGCGATAGTGTAGCAAACTGCTATACTCCACACAGTTTATAAGAAAGAAGTCAGGTTTCTATGAAAAAAGGAATGTTTAAAAAATTTGCAGATGTTATAAAAAGTGTTGAAAGGCTTGCAAATGCACACAGTCGTCGATACTTTCCGTATTAGGATCCGGACTGTGTGCATAATTAAGCAGATGAAGGTATATATAATTTTAATAAATTAGTAACCACGTTTTTAACGAGTTTATTTTCGTTTAAAAGAAATTCTAAATTTTTAAAGTTTTTTCCCCAAAACAAAAATGTTTTCACCTTTAAGAAAACATATTGGGAAACTCTGCATGCAGATATTTTATACTGCTTTTATTTTAACGCCATTACAAATATAAAATATAAACAGTGTGTAGGAATGAAAACTTTAGAGAGCTGCCTGCAATCAGCTAAAATTTTAGAAAAACAGGTGGCCGGGTTAACAAACAAAATAACTTTGCGGCAAACAAGAGGTGTGTTAAAACAAAATAGAAGTGCTGGATGAACGAAGAAAAGTGTTTGCACTGAATTATGTATTTTTTCACACACGTACTCACAGGAATTTATGTGACTTTTTACTAATGTACCTGGTGCTCAATGACAAAGAAGTCTGGTGGCAAGTTGGCACATTAGCAAGGATCATTTTTATCTTTTTTCTAAATTTTTTTTCCAGTTGTTTAGAAATGTTTCACGTTGTACTCGCATAAAAAGCATGTTAAATCATTGACACGGAAGTTAACAACTTTAGAAATATAGCTAGAGGTTTTAATACATTCACATGCTTAAATAAATTCCTATTTAAATTTGTTTAATTTAATAATAGAATTGGTGAAATCTGACTGTTAAAGCAAAACTGATGTGTTATGAAAAAATTAATTTTGAAAAAATTCGTTTGCGAAATGTATTGTTAATAAAGTGATGAAGTGTGACATAAGAGATTAAAAGATATGATACTTCATTAATACGAAAAATATACTTATTAAAATTTTGCAATTTTTTTAGTTGGGTTATTATTGAAACATATTTAAATTTAATTAATTGTTATTGATGGTATTGCTTTAATGTGCAAGGGGCGGTACTCAAAATTACACGTAACTTAAAAGTAATAAAGTAATAATTATCTAAATAGAAAATATTTTTTTTAATTACTTTTTAAAACTAAAGTCTTCGTCATTAGTAGAGCTATTTTGAAAAGTTTTATGATATTCAGATTTAGACTGTCGAAAAAAACCCACACACATACAAATATGACCAAACAAAATTTAACGTTCTTCGTACCCAAAAATATTTTAGTGTTTGCTCCAGTAAGTACATAATCACCCTTATTCTGTTTGGCGACGGCAACATCGACGTTGATTTTGAGGCAACATCACTTTAACAGTCTTATGACGACGTTGCCAGTTTATCGATCATTTAAAAAAAAAATATAATACACATATCTGATATTTGAGTCAGCTGATTCATTTGTGTACTATTTTTGATAAAATTGTTGTGCAGAAAATATAAACTGTGTGAAAAAAAATTAAATTTTTTTTTTATTATTTATATTCTGTAATAAATTGAACCTAAAATAAATTAAAAATCAAAATAAATTAAAATCAAAATATTCAGCAGATTTGCTACAGCTTCTTCCAAGGGGCTCAGTATAAGTTGATTAAATATGCCGCCTCCAGTAGTTTTGCATTCCATTTTGTTTTTTACCATCTGTTTTTTACTTTAAGTCGCACCAAATCTGAAATCTGAAAAAAAATTTTGTCAAACATTTATTGAATTACATACTATACCTTTTGCCATCCATCACTCATTCTATTTGATGGGCCAAGGGCGTTTAGAGCAGTCGCAACACTTTTTCATTGTTCCTGAAAATTGGTAGGAACATTACCTCTTCGAAATCCCCTGGTTAGTGATGGATTTTTTCGCAATTTTCAACTAATTTTTCAAATTTTTTTTCACTACAAAATTTAAAAATTGACTGTCGGAGGGGCTGCTCAGCGATGAAGGCATAGTCACTAGTCGCTGTGCTGTCTTTATACGGCAGTTAATTTCCGACTATCCTTCTATTTTCATCTCTTCTCTATCCCTTTCCTAAAGAATGCACCACGGTACTTGAATAAACAGGCATTGTTGCCTGAAGTATTATTTCTCTTTAAAAAAAAAAAATTGGTTGGCGTTGGTAATTTTATTTTTTTCCATATGCTATTTTATTTGTACTTTCTTATATTTTATTTTGTATTTTTAGTTTTTTCAATCTTTTTAAAATTTTTTGTTTATAACAGCACGACACCAAAATCACAGACGACAATATTAACGGCAATTTAAGGCAACATCAACGACAAATTGTCTTACAGAATACCAAACATGTATTGCTAGTCATCGATAAATGGCAATATTGCCAACGAGAATACGGATTTACAACAAACAATAAAAAACGACGTCGTCTTGTATTGCCGTCGCCAAACAGAATAAAAGTGAATATGTCTCACATTTATAAACGTTTTTAATGCAGTTTTCAGCAGCATTTAAAAAGATGTTACTATAAGTTCTATTGGTGCTATTGGTATATTAAGAGAAGGTGATTTTTGTTTATTTTTATCTCAGCGGGGAGAGCGTTAGTATTCAAATAAATAAATCAATGTTTATAGTCGACTTGAAATTCATTGGCTATTGTTATGGAATAGTTATGAAAATGAGTCTAGGTGTCTTTACCTCTTAAAGTTACTCTTTGCATGAGAATAATTGCTAACTTAAATTAAATAATATTTTTATATTTTATAACCAGTTACATTTGGCTTCGCTTAACATCAACTATGGGCTCAGATTATTGTAGATAAAGAAAAACAACTTTTAAGCGAATGAAGTGACTTATTACATCACGTAAGATTAGGCAGCTTAATAGTTAAATAAATGAATGGGTACTTGTAAGATTGGCCAAGAATAATGTTGAAATGTTGTTTAAACTAGTTTTTTTTTAAAGTGCTATTTCAGTCTATTTAGCTATTTAGTCAAGTACCGTGCTACTTTCTTTAGGAAAGGAATAGAGAAGAGATGAAACAGGTGGTGAAAGTAGATGGATAGTTGGAAATTAACTGCCGTATAAGACAGCACAGGGACCAGTGACTATGCCTAGTTACCGTGTTTATTTGAAGTTAAATCGAAGATGTGAAATTGATGACTATAATTTCATTAAGTGTCGACTAAAGATAATTATTAATGAGACTATTATTATTTATATAATTAAATATATTTAAAACCGTATCTTATTATTCACCATAATAATTTTAGACATTGTTATTCCGAATGTAAGAACAGTATATCTGAGGTTTTTAGTGGTATTGCTTTAAATTTATAATTTTTAGTCAATTTTAGCTTTTTTGCTAAATAAAGAATTATTTAATCACCCAATTTAACACACTAAATGAAATAAAATTCCATATTTTAGTTTAAGGCTTTAATTAAATTAAAAGGAACGTGCTATAGGTGGGATTTAGGTTTAGCTACAACTTTGTGAACTTTGCTGTTCACAAACTGCACGCGAATTTAACATTAAGTTTGTTTAACACGAAAAATTGATTTTCCTGAATGAAGTTAAAATTAAATAAAAAGTAAATAAACTGACATTTTAACAAACGTTTCGACTTACGACAGATTTGTAGTTAAAAAATTAGTGTGTAAAGAATGCATTCTTTAAGTTAGATTATTGTTTAAAATTCAAATGAAAATTTTAATACCGCTCAACTTGACATATTATTTCATTTAGAAATTTATAATGAAATAAAATCTGTCATGATAAATATTATTTAATCAAACAATTGCCAGAAGTAGTATGCGATAAAAATCGCATAGACAGTCACCGCTATTCGTTCAGTTAGGAGAAAGTAGTTTAATAAAATAAGCGACTTTTGCGATTTGAATTCATTTTTTGTGTTCCCTTTTTTTGCCGACTCTGCATAGAATCTTTGTGTTAATTATTTTAAATATTTAGATACATTTAGAGGTTAAGTTTTTGTAAATTAAGCGGTGTAGAGTCAATTATATTTTTCTGTTTTGTTACACCTGTCATGCACAAATGCATAATATTTTTTACACACAGGACCAGCGTATTGCCAGATTTTTTAATTTCTTAATTAAAATTGTTTTCCTTTAAAAAGAAATATAAAGGAATATTTAAAATTTTTGGCAATTTTCAATAATTCTCATTTTGTTGCTCATTTTCCTACACCGCAAAAGGCTTTTTATACAATCATTTTTTGCAGTTAATCAAAGAAGTTTTAACAGTACCACTGTCTGATATTCTAAAGATCTGAGTGCTACAGCTTGATATACAAATATTTGTTGCCTGAATCGAATAGTTTTTAATGAAATCGTTTTAAAATTTTTCGAAATAAATATCTTGAGATAAATAATTGTGCCCTCTAAAGGTAAGTATTATCAGTAAGTATTATTATTGTTTCAATTAACATTGCTTTAAATGATTGATAAGGCGTCATGTTAGGCAATGTTTTTGTTGGCATTGTATTGAATATAATAAAAGCATTTGAAGCCACGGTCAGTATGAAACCCAGGCATCAATACAGCTTCAGTCGCAGTATCGAGCATCTAGTAAAACAAAAAAGAAAATTAAGGCGGAAATGGCAGCAATGTCGTTCACCTGACCTAAAGGCACAACTGAGGGAGTGCCAAAAAAATTTGCGTAATGCACTGAAGGAGGATAAGGAATGCAATCTGGAAAAGTACTTGCAAAGCTTAGACTCCTCTGAGCAGTCTGACTACAGTTTATGGAAGGCTGTTAGAAAAATGAAACATCCTACTGCATACGAGTCTCCTGTGCGACTACACAACGGTGAATGGGCAAAGACCGCTGAGGAAAAAGTTGAAGCATTTGCCAACCATTTAGAGAAGGTATTTGTTTCAAATATTTCTAACTCCCATGTTGACCCTATCATTATTAACGATATAGTAGAGAGTCCAATGAAGTTCAGATTTTCTCAGATTCAAACTGCTGTTAAATCGCTGAAAGCTAGAAAAGCACCAGGCGCAGACAAAATCACTGTATCTATGATTACCAATCTGCCTATTTGTGCTTTACGGAGTATTCTATTTATTTTTAACTCCATGTTACGTGTTGGTGCTTTTCCGACGCTATGGAAACATTCTGAAATTGTAATGATACCAAAGCCTGGTAAAGATATTTCACAAGTAACGTCGTACCGCCCAATAAGCTTGTTGCCGATCTTTTCGAAGCTTTTTGAAAAATTGCTGCTTGAGAGTCTAAAGTCTCATATTGATACAAATTTCATAATCCTAGACCATCAGTTTGGATTCAGGAAGATGCACGGTACTATAGAACAGGTACACAGGATAACAAATCTCATCCGAAGTGCTTTCGAAAGTAAACAATATTGTTTAGCGATTTTTATAGACATATCACAGGCATTTGACAAGGTCTGGCACAGTGGTCTATTATCGAAAATTGTAAAGTTGCTACCGGTAAATGTGCACTAATTATTCAAGAATTACTTAAGCAATAGATCTTTTCATATAAGATCAAAATCTATTTTATCCTCCACGAAACAAATTTCTGCTGGTGTACCACAGGGTAGCATTCTTGGGCCGTTCCTTTACATTTTGTTTACCGCTGATATGCCCACTAATCCACTAACTCATACATCTACATTTGCTGATGGTATTGTTTTTGTAAGCATTCACAAAGATCCAAAAGTTGCATCTGAACAACTTCAAGCACACATAAAAGTGTTGGAGATATGGCTCAAAAAATGGAAGATAAAAGTAAATGCCTCAAAGTGCGTTCACATTACTTTTACCTTGAGAAGAGAAAATTGTCCTCCGGTTTCAGTTGATGGCATAAGAATTCCTGAGCAAAATAATGTGAGGTATCTCGGAATTCATCTTGATAGACGTCTCACATGGACTTACCACATAGCGGCAAAAATAACACAAATAAAGCTGAAATCTGCCCAACTTTACTGGCTTATCGGACCAAGATCCTCATTAAAATTTGACCTCAAGGTCCTTCTATATAAGGCCATTTTAAAGCCCATATGGTTATACGGTATACAACTATGGGGAACTGCTTCGTCATCAAACATCGAAAAACTACAAAGACGGCAGTCAAAACTCCTGCGAATAATAACGTGTGCCCCGTGGTACATCAAGAATAATAATATTCACAGAGATCTCAGCATTCCCACTATTCGTGAGGAAACTAGGAAAGTTATCACATACTATAAATCGAAAGTTACAACTCATCCAAATCAGTTTGCAGACTTGCTAATATTTGAGGGCTATAAACGACTTAAAAGGGGGGGAACCTTTGAACTTATCAGATGAAGACAACACCCGTGGGAACTTAATGTTGTAGTTGCAGTGGCAACGAAGACTTTTTATTCTTAGGCTAAGATTTGAATACTCATTTTAAATTTCGTAATAATGTGAAAGATTCAATGATTAAGGAAAATAAAAATAAAAAAAAAAATATTTGAAGCCAAGTTCCATAACTGCTAGAAAATGTAAAATATCAATCCCCGAAAAGTTCCAAAACGTAAATTTTTATCCTCATATTGTTAAAAAAACGCTGTTTTGGTGACAAATTCCCTTAATATGGCATCTCTGCTCATTGTGTGGTTATAATTGTAATTACCAATACTAAATATGTACCATCGAATTGAAAGAGTTTGAATTTTTATGTTCAACAAATTTAAGTACAAATGAATTTTTGCCAGTGTGAGAAGATTGTAGATGAGGGTGATTATGTTATATTGTTGTTGCTGTTATTCCTTTAATAAAAAATATAGAGAAAAACAAAAAAAAAAAAATAAACAATGACTGAATCATAAATGAATTGACAATTGAATGTTAAAAGATTAATTATAACATTTTCGTGTGACAATAATTTGTCTACATGAATGGATTGGATGGTGTGATAAAGTATTGATGAATGGATGGATGGAATGGTTTTCGTTAATTAATTAACATAAAGCAACAATAACATGTACATGAATATAGTAAAATAGAATTTAATTATGATGCTGGTTAAGCAATTTACGATTTTGATAAAATCACTAAAGATGAGCCCCCTTGCGTGTATTTCAGTTCTGTGAAATTATTTAAAGGGTTTTAATAAAAAAAAAAACTTGGAAAAAATACATGTTTACGAACATGTAAAATTAATTTACTACTGTTTATTTTTTTTTTTTTTTTGTTCTTTACATAAAAATGAGTTGTGTGAAAATAAATTTATTTTCATGTTGGACTATTGTTCTTGCGATAGAATAAGATGCCCTTGTTCATAACTTCATATCTGTAAGATGTTTAGTAATTAAACTAAAGCGTTAATTTTAACTATTGAGAATAATAACTGTGACAATATTTCATTCGTTTGCACAATAATTTTTATAACAAAATTTAAAAATATATTTTTACCAACATTAGTGAAACATGCAAAATGTTATAGATTTTAAAACTTCATTTTTATTTTGGTTAAAATATCTGTTAAACTCGATAAACAGTTAATTTAAAAAAAATACAAAATACAAAAACACCAACAATTTTACTTTGCTTAAACACATATTCTGTATAAAAGATAAATAAAAATGTTTTAAAAACATACTTTAAGGTGCTTATTGTTATTTTTAAAACAATAACACTGTTTTTTTGTATGGTGTTCACAAAACAAAATGAAAAATTAACAGCTAAAATATGCACTGAACAATTCGCTGAAATAATTATCGCATCATGAAAAGCTTTTGCCAAAAGTATACTTTAGTTATTCATTAACAAAACTAACTGCTACAGCAAGTGCAGAGATAATTTCAGTTGCACAGAAGATAAAAGCTTTTTTATCTCAAATAAAACAAAAGCCAAAATATAACAATATCAGCAACTCACTCAGAGATAATGCGATGCATGAACAATGAAAGATGCTGTAGATTGAGATTGAAATAAAAATTTTAAAAATTTTAAATTTTAAATTTCTATAAACATTCAGCCTTTGCTGGAAGAGGGTGTTTTCATTTGAGCATGCAGAAATATTCGTGAGCAAAAACAGCAAAAAAAGTAAAACATGAGTTTATCCTCAAGCGTGTTATATTTACCGCTTCCAAAGAGTGAAAACAAAATTTTGATTTATGTCGCTCAGAGGCTTCATATCGCACCCTAAATACAAAAGGGTCACAACTCAAAATACTAAAATATGCGCAACACAAAATAATTCGCTTTACTCCATCGTGCAGAAGCAACTCACTTAACACAAAAAGAGACATAACTGTATTTTTCCAGTTAAAGAAAACAGTGATGCGACAGAAATTTTTGCAGTAGTTAGAGATATGTAATCTGAATTAATTTATGGAAAAAAAGTCAGTTTTGGAAAATTTTGATTTGTGACCCTTTTGTGTTTAGGGTGCGATTAAAAATGAATTGTACATTTTGTATTGAGTATTTACATTGAGTTGCATGTAAAGCTCAAAGTCCATACCACGCGTTCTATGCGTACACGCTTTATCCGCGCCTGTCAAAAAAGTAGAATCAGTGTAATTGTATGTGACAAGTTACACAGCACATCGCATAGAATGCTTATGACGCATAGAACGCATGAAATAGGTTTACTTTCTACTTTTCTATGCGTCGCAAGCGCCATGAAAAAATTTCAGCTATTTTTGACGTTGTATTATTTCTGTTATTTTGATTTTTCAAACGTTGGTGCAAAAAAAACACTCACTTCCCTTTCCAACAACAAGGGCGTCTTCTTTTCTCTTGAAGTTTTCCATAGGTCCTCAATATACAAAACATCATATGCACAAATTCAATAAATTCTCTAAATTCTTGAAAAATTTCAATTTCGGTTTTCATTTTTGCAAAAATTTTTTTTATTAGGTAAAATTATTTACACCACAGATAATCATAACAAAAAATTTGACGCATAAAAAGCGTTGCATGTAACTTGAAGTTTGAAAAGCGTAGAACGCGTAAAAAGTATCAAACGCATACATACACGTGTGCGCGTAGAACGCGTGGTATGGACTTTCAGCTTAAGATGTAGCCACACTTTACCAAAAAAAAGTGATGCTAATCAAGCGTTAGTTGAGTATCCAATTAACGATAAATAGATTGAAATTTTAATAGAATCTGAATATAAATTTAATATCGACAGACGTAATTTAAAAATTTTTAATTTGTTTATTTTACAAAAATATTCCCGACGATATTCTAAAATGTTTCAGCGTAATGATGAATACGGAGTTGATGTATAAACCGTATTCTCAACAGTACATTTCGATTAATATTAAAAATATACTTAACTTTCTTTAATTTAAATTCTTTAGTTAGGTAAAAGATCGATGTGGCAAACGATCAAATGCATTATAGTTTGGAAATGATTTAATTATTTTGAATTATTTTTCAACTTCTATTTTATTAATAATAAAAAAAAAGTTGGCCACCAACAAATCTGTTACGGTTTTATGTCTTGAAAATATTATTCCTGTTGCTATTTCTGAAACACCTCCTTCTTTCCATTAGGTTTGATAAATTTGATAATTCCATTGAGAACTTTTAGATGCAATTTTTTTTAATTGGCCTTCATTCGATAAATGAATTTTTCCACTAGAATAATGATGAGAATTTCAAAAAGGGAAACAAAAGAAAATTTATATAATTTTTTCTATTATATTTAAGTATTTATTACAATTAAAAATTAAAAAGAGTAAAGTAATTTCCTTATAATTTAATAATTTTTTTTATTTTTCAGAAAAAAAAAATAATTTTTTTTATTAACTAATTTTTTTTATTTAAAAAAATTGGAGAAAAAAAATTGATTGAAAAAAAATTTGTTAAATAATTTCATTTATAATGAAAAATCTATGTAATAAATCTCGCTTTAGAGAAAGTTACTTTTCAAATAGAAGTGTCTTCAATAACGGCCTTGAAAAAATATAACAAACGACTTTTAAAAAATATTTAGAACGTGATTTAATTAATTAAATTCTTTCATTCAATCGTAGTTTTTGTTTTAACAGACTCCTCTACATTAAAGTGCTTTGTAAGTGAAAGTGAAAGGGTAAATGTGTTGAAATTAATTTTTTCACTAAAGTAACTTTTTGATTAAATTCGTCAAATTATAATATAAATCAGGTTTTGTGTTCGACTGTTGTTAGCAATAATTAAAAAAATGTTTAAACTAAAAATCTTTTGTAAAATAAGTATTTAACAAAACATATCTATTTACAGTGACGGACAATAGTTTTGGCACATTGACAATTTTTAAATAACACAATAGAATCCTACAAAAACAAATAGTATTGACTCTCATTTTCTAATCTTTTGTTAACATTCATATACTTAATTATATAGGCATACAAAAATATTAAATAATTAAATATTTTAAGAAAATCAGTCAAGTAAATTTTTTAATTCGTATTTTTGGAGGACAAATTTATTGACAAAACAAAAAGAATGGTGGCAATAGTTTTGAAATTCATTCGATATGGCATCATTTATGCTTGTAAATATCTGCAGAGTTCCGTTATATTTTAAATGACGCCGTTTTAATAACTTAAAATAGATATTGTGATTTTTAAAGAGTGAAGTTCTGATAAACTATTAAAAATGCGCTCGAAAAAGAAAGAAAGGAACGTAGCCGAGCAAAAAATTCTTTTGCATCTGTATAGTCAACAGAATTCTTATGCAGAAATAGGAGAAATTATGAGCCGTAGCTGATATACTATAAGAAGTATTATAAAATGTTTTGGTGGTTCAACAAACTTGTCTAGCAAAAAACATACTGGTCCAGCGCGAATTCTATGTAAGAGGGAAGAGGTGCAAATTGTCCGAGATATCAAAAAGAATCCGAAATTGTTGTCTATTCGGCTTGTTTCTATAGTTAAAGAAGAATTTGGAAAAGTAACTCACGTAAAAACTATATGCAGAATATTACATCGTGCTGGGTATACTTAAATACAGAAGTAGTAGGAAGAAAGCCTCTTATAAGTGAAGTGAACAGAAAATAAGTATAAGTTATGCTCAGGAATTTAAAAGCAAGGGAGAAGTCTTCTGGAACAATGTTTTATTTTCTGATGAAAGTAAATTTAATATTTTTCAGTCAGATGGAAAAGTTTCGGTTTGCCGAACACTAAATATCGTCTATGATAAGAACAAAACACTTTGTTCAGTTAGACATGGCAGCGAGGGGTAATAGTTTAAGGAAAGCTTCTGTTCATTGATCAGATTATGGATAAAACATTATATCTCAATATTCTCTCCCCCCGGGGGCACATTTATCGGTCTTTATAGAACTTCGACTATCTAGACCTGTGCAACTGGGGGTATAAGGGAGTCCAGTCCCCTGAAGTCAGCAGGGGTACAACTGGAAGCTCCACGTTATTTCCACGGGAATCAGTAGCCCGCAGAGTTTCCGCTATTTGTCTCTATAGGCATTTAGCTGTTTCTCTGACTGATTATTGAGGTTGGCCCTTCGGTAGTATCGTGGTGGTTGTGGTTTCGCGGCCCCCTAACAGGTCAGTTTTATATGGTGGCCAGGATCATTTCACTTTTAATAACACCTACCTGATGGAATGATCCTAGATCCAGTGAGTATGCTAGACATGTGTTCTGGACAGGAGTTGGATAGTCTCCAGCTCTTCAGCAAGGAGTGGTGGTTTGCAGTTCTGCCCTGGAATCATTGAAATTGCTACTAGGAAGGACCTGTTGCTAGAATTATACTTCGGCCTCTTAGGGTGTGAGTGGCACTGCTTTTCACTCACAGTGGTATGACCACCATCTGATTAAAGCTCACTGCCAGGTGCAGATGTAAATCTTATCACGTAATATCTCAATATTTTAAAAGAAAATGTTAAGAAATCTGTGGAAAACCGACGGTTGTCAAGAAATTATTTTTTTCAACATGGCAGCGATCCCAAACATACCGCTTACGGTGTGCGTGTGTGGATAGCTTATAACATCCCCCAAGTTTTACCGCACCCACCAGAACCCCCTGACCTTAATCCGATAGATCATCTTTACGAAGAATTGGAAAAACGCATAAGAATGTACAACATTATAATAAAACCCAGATAAAAGAGATGCTCTCACAAGAATAGAAAAATATGAGCTCCGATGTAACAAGGGGATTGGGTGAAGTAAATAAGCGAAGAGAATACGCTACTAAATACTGAATTTACTTTTTCATTTTATAAGAATTAACATTTTGAAGGCGAGCCAATATTGTTTCAGAAAATTATTTAAAAATTTATTTAATTGTTTTTGAACTGATTTTTATTTTTCTGTACTTATAAACTAAAATAAGAGTATGTTAAAAAAATATTAGAAAATAAAAATTTATACTATTTGCTTTCTTTAGAATTATGCTGTTTTTTTTATAAAATTGCTATAGTTCATCACTGTATGTCGCTTGCAAAATCGAATGATGTAAATAAAAATATTTAGATGTCTGCTATTCTTTGTAAATGTAGAGCGGTTTGCAATTCTAATCACAGTTTTCTTTGATGGCTGCACATTTTAGCAAGAATGCATTTCATGCAAAGAAACAAGAGAAGTTTTGTGCAATGAAAAGAACGAGTTAAATAACAACAGACGTGTGATTAATATTTAGAGACGTTTATTAGGACAAGCTGTGATAACAAACATTGATTAAACAGCACACTTTTCTATTAAGGGTTTTGTATCATTTTTGTTTTTATTGTATTTTTTCTTTTACATATCTTGAGATACAGTTACATCATGGTATTCTGCTTTGAGAAAAATAATAGCAAAAAGATTCTTTAATAAATGCATTTAATATTTAATATCTTTTTTTTTTTAACAATTTTGCATAAAGAAAACTTTTAATAATTTTAAGGAAAAAGAGTGTAAATTTCATTATCCCAAAAATGCAAAGATTTTTTGTTTTCTTTCTATTTTAAATTTTCAACAAAGTCTAGTCAATATTTGATTTTAATGTCGAAAAGTACAAAATGAAAAATTTATATTAAAATAATGAAGTTAGTTTTTTATATTCTTAACGTGAATGTGGCTCTTA
This sequence comes from Trichopoda pennipes, assembly GCA_030448955.1. Lineage (NCBI taxonomy): Eukaryota > Metazoa > Arthropoda > Insecta > Diptera > Tachinidae > Trichopoda > Trichopoda pennipes. Next base: position 25,032,667 of record JASKUP010000017.1, on the reverse strand, counting down.
ATGTGTGTTCTCACATAGGTAAAGATGTGTGAATGTATGTATGATATGTTTATTCTAAGTTACCTTCATATGCAATTGCTATATTACATGCTATAGAGAACAATACAACACATACATACCTGTGTTGTTCTACATGAATTTTAGTGTTTTACATAAAAAATTTAAGTTAAAAAATAAAATGAAAGAAAAATATTGCGTTATGCTGTTTATTTTTGGAGTTGAATGCTGCTTCAAGAGTTCAATGAAATTTCAAGTAAAAGCAAAGTTGTGGTAAATATCTACACACATGTGTAAGAGAATGCAATACGATGGCTTCATAAACAGAGAGAGAGACAGACAGAAAATAATCAAATAAAAAAAAATATTAAACATTTTTAAAAAATTATTAAACTCAACAACTGTTTTTGAAAAAACAAGATAATTTTATTGTGATTATTAAAAAACTTTATATCAGTTTTCTGTGTAATAAAGCATTCGTCATTTTTTTTATTATTTAAAACATGTGTGAGTCACCCTAATACACATGTAAAAGTTTAACTATTTCTACCTTAAATTTAAGGGGGTTCAAATTATAAATTTTCTTAAAAAAAAATAATTATGCATTTCTCTCTCGTATGTTTTCGTTATAGATCACAAACACAAATAATTTTAATAGATCTGAAGTTGTCTCTCTAAGAGTTTCGATATTTTAGAGTAAACACAATAAAATCAGTAACAATTGTGTCATAGTTGTGTTGAAAGTATTTTCTTAGGGCTGAAATATATAAGATCGATTACCTTCATACCTGTGAGATAGATTCCATATTAATGTAAGTTTGGAAGAAATGCGAAATGCAGAAGATGCATTTCGAGTAGAACAACTATGGGAACATCTGACGTGAAAGATAAAGGAGAACGTGGTAGATGGAGAAGAGAATTTACTTACTTAAACAGTCTAACAAACCGTAGCCAGTCTTGGCTTATTTAATAAATGGTTTCTAAAAATTTAGAATTTGTGATGTCTGCAGTTTGTATTTTAAAGAAAGTTTAAATTACATTTTATTTATTTTCATAACTTAAAAGAATTTCAGGAAAATAAGCATAAAACCAACAAAAAAAGCTGGTTTCGATTTCATCAAATCTAAATTTGGCTGAATTTATTTTAATTTTTTTTTTTGCCAGACTGTTGTAAATTCTTACAACTTTTTATATTTGTGTAATAATTTACCATAGCAACATCCCAGGCTAAACATAAAATGAGAAAAATATTTTTTAAATCATGACAACTCGTTTTGTTGATGAGAAAAATTCTCTTCGTTGTGAACACAACAAATTGAGTTGAATTTTAATTGCTCTTCAATTTACACACATTCTTTCATTAAAGTACAAGTGAAGTTCTCATTTGAAAGGAAACGTTACATTTATGAATTGATATTTTTCTACTCAAGCAAGGCAGTTACGTAAAAACTGTTTTAGACTCTATTCTACAGGACAAAAAATATAAAATTTTCATGTTGTATATGTACACTAAAACAACTTGAATTTGCTGTTATGAGAGTAATTACATTTTCATATTTCCTTTCACATGTGTACACATCCTTTAAAGGAATAACTAAATATTTAAACGAGTGCAATGCAGCCCCACAACTTTTTTTGATTTGTGGGAATTTAAATTTTTTTTTCCTTTTTAATTTTAAGATTTTTTTTTTGAAATAGCACACATCTAAGCTGCACAATTCTTTCGGTTTAACACACATGTCACATTACGTACTGTAATCATATAGTTTTACACAGGGTGAGGTAATAATTTCTTTAAAAATATAAAATAATAACAACGGTCATGAATTGTTAAAGCTTATAAGATATAACTATTAGAAGCTGTTGAGGGCAACAATTATGTCTTAAGTGCATTACTACCTAGAGTCTAGCTCTTATGCATAAACGTCATACCGGAATAACAGCGTCAACTCTTATGTATCCAAAAGGAATGTTTAGTAATTTTGTTGTATAAAAGTCACTAAATGGAAGCAAAATAATTAAATTGTCATTCGCCTACAAGAATTACAGCGAATCAGAGATTTTAAAACTATTTAAAATTATAAAATTGCATTTCTCAATTACTAAGCGCTGACTCTGCTCTCCTAAGGCTGGCATCATACGTTTTGTATATTCATGAGAATTTTTGACAGATATATTGGACTTGAGGTTAGGATGGTAAAAACGGCTTCGGAACAGTAGAAACAAAAGAAGAATTTAAATTACATACTGAATACATTTCGTTTTCAAAAAAAACTCCAATAAAAATAGAGACCTACGCCGACGGTATTTGTCATTCACCTCCAAGTCTACACCGTGTTCAAGAAACACTTTTTAATATTAAAGCGAATCAAAAAACAGAAAATAACTAGTGGAATACAAGTTAATAATCATGGTTTGGACAACACATGGCATAACTATCACATACGGTAAATGCTATCGACTGTTGTATAAGCTTACGATCAACATGCACCAAATCAAAAAACTTGTGAACGATGGCTTGCGAGACGCAGAACACAAGGAGAAATATGGTTTACCAAAAAGGTTTGAATATGAGGAATTGGAATATTACTAAAATACAAGAAAAAATTGCATTATCATTGGGAGTTACACAAAAAGTAATTTCCGTACGTTTAATAGCATTGGAATTCACTCAAAAGCGAAAAAATTGGGTCACATATGAATTGAAGCCGAGAAAAGTTGGAAGGAGAGTTTGCGTGTAGGAAATATTACGTGGCCGCTATAAAAAGATGTAAATTGTGCTTGGTTTCATTACTGATGACAAAAAAATCCCAAAAGGCCAATCCAACCAGCTAAATCAATGCCGAAAAGGAATATCCATAACGCTTCGAATTTTGTAGGATCAGAAGGATGCTTTGTAATATGAACTTTTTAATGCGCCTCAGACGATCACAAGGCACCGAAGGTAATTGATTCTTCTTCTACAGAGAGCAATAACGAGAAACGACCAGGATATTTGACCAGACACAATGTCATAATCTTCTCATGATTACATTCGACCACATTTGGCCCGACCGATCAAAAACTTTTTGAAAACAGTAGATGGGAAGTTTTGTCCTACCCGCCTATAAGCCAGATCTTGCTCCATTTGATTGATTGCTGCATTTGATTCAAACGATGCAGAATCCTCTTACTGAAATACGCTTCACTATCATAAAGATCGGAAAAAGTAGTCGCTAACGATGGACAGTATTTTGAATAACTTTCTAAGCGAAAAAATCAACGTTACTAACGTGTACACTTTTACATACACCGATTTACAGCCAAAGTGTTTGTGTTTTATTTTTCTAGAATAATTAGAAGCTGGATATCACAAAATTGGTATTTATGTTTGTTGACACATACTTCTCTTTTCAGCGTCATCCAGCGTAAATGTGTTGTCTTGATTAGACCAAGGCCATTTATATTACGAGTTAAACGATGATAAATTTAGTTTAATTGGAGGAAAATTGATTGAGTTATAGTGAATTTTGTAAACATAAAATTAATAAAACATTCAATTATTTTATAAGCCCTTCTATCAATTAATAACATTGTGTCCTTGTGCCGTTACTTTCTTGCGCAAATGCTCATGAATTAAGAGCCACAACTATATGAGTATTTCCAACATTTATCTTTGGAGTCGTAAGTTGATTTATTGTTCGCTTAACCTGCAACTATTTTTGTTTTTATACTTTTTGTTTTTTTTTATTTTGTTAAAACATATAAAACTGATATTCATGATTTTGTTTTATAACGGAAATGTTGTGTGTGCAACATTTTTATCGCTTTTCTATAGATTTGCGAAAAGTAAAAGAAAAAAAGAAAAATTCTGTTTTGTTTATTGCGCGCTATGGATTCGTTTAGTTAGCAACATTGTTGTGGATTCCTGGCTAGATTTGTATGATGTTAAAGGATAATTATAGCTGAGCAAATATTATACGCGTAAATTAAAAGGTGCTAAATTAAAAAATTAAATAAAAAAGGAAACACGAATTTTACTGTTGAAATTTTTAAACTTTTTGTTAAGAATTAAAATTTATGCTAATTATTTGAAAGATGTGTCTCAACAAATTGAAAATAAAATACACCCAGTCCTATAACTTAATATATGACTAGTCTTCTGCATGTTAAACCATCAGTTATTTTTATAATTTAAATTGTCCTACAAATTAATCCTCGTGTCATTTTTTATAAGTTTTAGTTATAAAATATTTCACATTACAAATTATTTGGCTCATACCCGTAACGTATTTTGCCGTTCTTTGAACCCCTTTTAACTCAATATATATTTTTTTATTTTCCTTTAAAGAAATTACTGATAAATTCTAAAATAATAAAATGTGAAAAATGTTTTTTACTAGAACTGTTTATCTTAATCTTTATTATGACAGTTAAAAGTCATTTATTTGAGATGATTTATGTTTTAATCGTTAAAAATAATCATGTTGGGAAATAAAAAAAAACAAAAATAAAATTTATTTTATATAAATAATGAATGATATCAAATATTTAAATTCTTGTTACTTAAAGAATTATATAAAACTAAAATTTGATTATTTTTTAATTTTTTTAATAGACCTTTTTATATCTTAAATAAATATCTGTTTTTCTTTTTAACGGTCTTTTTTAATTAATTTAATAATATATATTTTTTCAATATTTCGCTTTCCTATGGAAAGCTTCTTCAGCAAAATTAATTTTAATAACAACAACAATTATTATTATTATTATTATTATTATTTAATAATTGTTGTTAATTAAATTAAATTTCCTGAAGAAGCTTTCCATAGGAAAGCGAAATATTGAAAAAATATATATTGTTAAATTAATTAAAACAGACCGTTAAAAAGAATAACAGATATTTATATAAAACTAAAATAATAATACAAGCTAATAATGTCGATTTTTTGCTTGAAAAATTAATTTATTATAACAAAATAAGTTTAAGCACAACTAAAAATATTGTCCATAGTCAGCCACTACTTCTTTCCATCCTTCTGGTAGCATATGGATTCCGTGGCAAAAGATCTGCTCTGGGTTTGAGGTAAAGTTTAAATCATGTCAATTTCTCTTATGCTGTTCTGAAGTAAGGCGTTCTGCAATTATAGAAACAAAAGATAGTCAGAAGTGGCGAGATATGGACTATAAAGCAGATAAGCCAAAACTTTCCATCCAAGATAGCTTTTTAATGCTCTTGCAACGTATGGCCATGGGTTATCATGATAGAAGGCTATGGCATCGTATCTGGTTGGACATTATTCGTTTAAAAGCAAACAGTAAATATTTGACTATCAAGATCTGCCTAAGTACACATGATTTGTGATGTGAATGAGCTGTGTTTTCAATAGGAGGATAAGAAAGCGCTTAATCATAGACAAAATAATATCATTAATATTTTTATTTATCTTTAAATAATTTTTCTGCTTTGATTTTAGTATTGTTGTAGGCGCTTAGGTGATCATAGTAAGGCTTGAAGCGTACTTTAGTTAAGAACTGATATTGACAAGTATTGTTGGCTGACTTTCAAATTAGGGCCTTTGTAGATTAAATGCTGGCTCTTTTACAGTTATATGTTTTAGCCTTTGCTTTTCTTAGCTAAGATAAGGCAAAACAAATAAATAGATTCAAGAAAACTGGGGTGCATGGCGATTGACTCCTCGTTCAACCAAGTTTTAAGAGCAAATATTTGCCTTGGAGCTGTATACATGAATTATTTAACAATTTATTAGTGTCAATTTTAAATTATATACAAATTCTAAAATACTGATCACAGTTACAAAATAGAATATGTACTTCTCTAACAAAATACGTTCTAAAAAGGGCAAATTTTAGTCAATAATAATACCTTTTATAAATATAATTAATAGCCGATAGTCTTAGTTACTAGTGCTTTAGTTCTTAATATTTATTATAATTTTAACTATAACAGATGGAAAAATAAATAAAATAAATAATCAAATATAATTAAAGTATATAACTGCTAAATTAGAGATGGGCCTATCAAATCTCATTTAACTTCTTCCTTTTAAATAAAAATTATTTTCATATATTAGTATAAAAAAAAATTGTCATACCACCAATGACATGTGTTTTTTTTTCTTTCTAACAACATTTGTTAGACAATATGGAAACATCAGATTTAAAAACTGCACACATTGACAAACTGTTGTTTATGTTTACTTATGGACCAAAAGACCTTTGACAACGAAGTACAAATAAGTCTGGCATGTGATGAATGTGAGATTGTTTATAAATATTTCAAAAAGCCATAAAAATGCAAGGACAAACTTAAAGATTTGTCATTTACTTAACTTGGCCAACAAACAGTCTGCCAGAAAGACGCTTACAACATTTAAGCTCTTGCAATTTCCATAAAAGATTTTAAAATACAATTTGAGCAAACAAATTAAAATACTAAAATACAAAAAGTGGGTAATAAAGACGCCTTTTTTATGCCTTCCTTCTAATTTCCCTAAAAAAATGCTTTCGTGTTTTGTTCTCTTTTGTGAACATGCAAACGTGGGTGCCACATTGTTGTGCTAGTTTCATTACAATTAGTTAAAGTGTAGTTAGGTGTAGACAATTTTGCCCACACGATGACTATTGGATACCATGTCACAATAACTGTCTGCTTAAAGCCATAACGGATGTTATTAACTTGTTAAAATTACTATTTTTATTTACACATAAAACCAATATTATTTCCGTTAACAATCCTTTAAACGAGGAATAACAACTTTGTTGTACTTTTGTGAAGAGAAAATACGGAAACGATTTTATTTTCATGGATAATTTCTAGGTCAATTTTATTACATTTCAGAATAGCTTTACAAAGTTGTGCTTTTAGATTATCCAAGGATATTAACAAAAATATTTGAGATGGCAACTAAGTCTTCCAAATGGTTATTTGATTATTTAAAAGTCAAATTTAATACGAAACAAAACTTCTTAAGGAAACTAATCAAACGAAGGAAACCAAGACATCTTGCCATTGTTGCAAGTGCGAACAAATGCAGTTAATACGAGAGTTAGTTTCTTTAGTACAATACCTTGCCAACCATTTCGATTTTCAATAAAGTATTAGAACCGTAGTATTTGCTTTAAGACATTTTGGACTTTGTCTAGCTTTTTTATTTTTCGTCGTGAATGCTTTTAATCATCTTACTTTGGCTTTATTCATTTTGATTTGCACAAACAAGTGAGAAAAATGCCTTAGAAATATTTTTTATTTATATTTTTTTTTACTCTGCTTACTTACACACCTATGTCCATTTTCTATATCCTTTCTTCGCATTTTGGTTTATTCTTGCTGTGTTCTGAAAGCCCTTGAAATTGTTCTTAATCACATATCAGTTTTTTGTTTCCACAACCTTCTTGAATTTCTTAAACAAAAAATATTTTTAAAAACCATATTCCTTAAAGAACAGGAAAAATTATAAAAATAAATGTTCGCAGTTGTCTGGTTAAGAGGAGGAAGCATAAGTAGGAAATTTTTTTTTTTAGTTTCACAATTGTTTTTGCTAACGATTTCCCTGCAAGAAGTTCCTAGCAAAATTCCGACTTAAATTTCACATGAATGCAATAGACAAAATAAGATAATAGAAAAAATAGAAAAGAAAATAACAATTATTAAAAAAAAACAACATGAACACTATGCTGCTCCACTAATTTTGCTTGCTTACGACGCAGCCATAAAAGCGGTGAAAACGGTATTAGTTGAACTTAATTTTACGCTACTTTCTTTTTCTTAAGTATTTTTATTTAAACGCTTCTTTGTGACTAATTAACGTATCCTGTAGTTGACGCATCCTGTAGTTAAATAATTAGAATTAGTTCTTTTAAACAATTAGCAAAGTTTTATAAAAAGATGGATGTTTCCAAGTTCCTAAAATAACTACTCTGTAGATACTGTGTAGCAGCATTTCTTCACTATTTTCAGCTAGAAACGTTTGAGAATTATTTGGTATACACAAATTATTTTGGTGGCAAGATTAAAATTAAAAATAATTGTTATTTCATTTTACTAAATTGTAGTGCTTTCATTTCAGGAATCTTTCATAAAAATTTGAAGTTTATGTAAATTCTTATATAAGTCATTCAGTGGAATACTTGGTGCTTAAAAATATAATTCTCAAACACTTTAAAAATATTTTATTTTAATAGCTCTAAAATATTTTTTATTGCTTTAACAGTTTTTCTCTTAGATGAAACCTTAAATGAAAAGGTAAAAGAAATTTTATTTTGTGTCAATAAAATTATTTCTTAAAATCACTTTTTAAGTTTGTTTAAAATCATGATGATAAACTTTATCGAAGTTAAAAATATTCGCATAATTTTGCTATTTACAATACCTTATCACTTCACCGTTTATTAGGTGTCTGCACGACAGCTGATACTCTTTTGAGTAACAAGTCGTCCAATAAGTTTGTTATTCATCAATTGAATTTACATTTTTACAAGTGCTTACAAAGTTGAGTTAATATGAATGCTAAAGCTTAAATTGTGATCGCTGTGGTTGTGACTTTAAATGCATAATAAATTCACATATTTTAAAATCAAATGTAGGGCTATTCAAGTTCAGCTCATTACCGATAATATTTGCCTACAGCATTTCGTTGTATGAGGCATCTGGCTTATCCTCTTCATAGTTTATTTGTGAGTTGAAATAAAACAAATTATATATTATAAGTATTTCATTGTTGTTGTTGTTTTTCTGAAAAGAAAAGAGATAGTCTCTTGCCATAAAACTATAGCATTTAAACAATAGTAAGTTCCTTTACAAAATAAATAAAAGAGTTAAGCAAAGGATTAGGCGCTGACATTGTTAAAGTGGTTTTCAAGACAACAAAAAACTCTACAAAATCTTAAAAGGATTTTTTTTTGTATAAAAACTTTCAACGGAAAATAATTCAACGAAATTTAACTTTTCCTATGGACGATTTATAACACCATGATTTTGGCAAATCTACAAAACTGGAAACAGATTTTTCAATTTTTTTAAGAAGAAATTAAATAAATAAAAAACAACTGCACAGATTTCTGTTAAATAAAATAAATATTTAACTTTATGAAAAATATAATGCATCAATCATTCATTAAATGGAGTTGTTACTTTTTTTAATATGAATGAAAGCAACAAAAAAAAAAATAAATCCTTTAAACGGTGAAAGGAGTATGTGTTCAGACCACCTGAAAACATACGGTTGAATAACAGCAGTAAGCTCTTGAAAGTGTTGCCAGCATAAAGTAGCAGCTGGTCAAGCGTCTGTTTTAATCCAAATAAAATAAAAATAAAAATGAAAATGAAAAATAAGTCGGATAGTTGCAAATGCAAACAATGTAACAGATTAATACATGAAATATTATAATAAAAATGTTAAAGAGGAAACAAAAACTGCACAGAATACAAACACAAAATCAACAACTTCATGTCCAGTAGTCAGTGATGCAAATCATAATCATTTCATTTCATTTTTATTTATTTATTTTTATTTTTTATTTTGTTGAATAAACTCATCCCCTGCGGCATAATACAAGTTACATTAAACAAATACAAATAAACTACTCACATACAAACAGCAAAACGAAATGAGTAAAAGTTGGCAAAAGCTTTCTTTTTTTTTGGGAAAAAATACACACACACTCACACAAATACACTTATTTATACATTATCCCGAGTGAAGATGATGAGGATACGATTAAGCGAGAATATATGTGATTTTGTTGATGATAAAATAATAAAATTGCTTTTTGTCTGGTATTCATCATCATGGAAAATATGGTTCATTGTCATGTGGTCGGTTGGTTTTATCATACGCTGAATATTTAGAAATGAGGAAAAAAGGAGAATTTACACAGAAATGCATAAAAAGTGAAGTCTAATGCCAACTGTTTTGGCTTGTTTTTCATTTCATTTCATTTCATTTTCTCTCCTTTATTTTTCATTTATTTTCGTGTTTGCACTTGAAAAATGCAATATGAATATCAAAAGAAAAAAAAATATTTCCTCTTCCTTAACAATTCATTTATGATTTATGGCAAGAATTCAGCCATAATAATCTTGTTGTCCATGCGGTGGGGGGTGTGTTAATATGAAAGAAATATTAAAATTAATAGTAAATATTTGCACTGTAAATAAATTTATTAAATAATGGAAATAATTATAATTGCAATTGAAGAAGATAAATTAAGAAGTTGAAAATTTACACAAAAATATCATCTCTTCTCACTTTTTTTGTGTGGGTGGCTATAAATGATTACCAAGCACTTTATTGCATACACTTGTCGCAATACTCGCATCAAATGGTTGACTGACAAGAGTGCCCTCAAAGAAAAGATCTATTGTTATCCAAAATTGTTCGAAACTCTATTTTGCCATATTAAGATGTCTTATTTCTTAGCAAGGAAAAAAAATATAAATAACAAAAGCCACCTTCTTTTGAAAAAAATGATTTTTTATTGTAATAAAATTAGTTTTTAAATTATTAATGTCTTGGGGAAGAAACACGCAAGCACTGCATTTTTCGTTTTTAATTAAAATCCCTTTTATAACCAAATGATTTTGTGATTTTTTATTTAAATATAAATGTGTTTATAATTGACTTAAAATATTTTTAAATATGTTTATGTTAAATATCTAAAAAGGCTACAGTATTTAAGGAAAATGTCAGCTAGAAAGTAAAAAAATGAATAGAAAAATCCCTAAATTAAAGAATTGAATTTCAGATACACTTAAATAAAATTGAAAAATTGTAGAAAACAGCTTATGGGAGTTATTATTATGCCAAAAGCCCATTAAACTCTATAATAAAAATATGCAATTTATTTATTGGTTGCTAAAAGTAAAGTCAGCTTGAGTCAGCTCCTAAAGAAAACTTCTTTAAATTTTTTTCAGAATAGCCATTTTTCTGTAAGTAAACAAATGACCAAATGAGAATTGTTTTTAATGTCTATACAAAAATGTTAAAATTATAACACCACTTTCTTAGAAATGCTTAATTGTAGCAGCTGCCGTATGCACATAAAGCAGAGTAAAGTAAAACTCGGGTTACCCGACCGTTGGCCGCGCTGGTATGCTGGCGTAAGCACCGGCTAGGGCTCGCCGTCTTGGGGGTGGTTCTTGCCAACGCGTCTGGTTTGTGCAGCAGCTACAAAAGTCATACCAGCTAACTGAAAAAAAAATATTGGGAAGGAATAAATTTGGAGCCCGAAGCAAGTCTAGTCAGCTCCCTGCCAGCAAACACACATAAAAACTCCATGGCCGATGTTATGCCATGTTTCTGCCCTCCCACAAGAAGTCCCGAGACCTCACCGTGACATCGTATAAAAATCTCCAAAATGTTGGATGTCCCTAGACATTGCCTTTACCTTTTTCCTTCTTCTTTTTACCCCTACTTACCGCTTATAAAACGTTTAGACCGTCATATCTCAGAAGAAAAAAATCTAATTAGGATTCCATATCCAATTTACATATTTTATTATTAAAAAGTAAATTCACAATATAATGATAATCTTCACGTTTACTGGATAAACAAATTTTAGTTAAATTCTGGATGCAATATGGCAGCAAAATTAAAGAAAAAGGGAAACTAATTAATTAAATTTGTATTGTACATTAACAAAAATTCAGGTAAAAAATTTAAATTCATACAAAAAAGTTAACTAAATTTTGCCGCAAAAATTCAAAAAAAATGACTAAATTAATTAAATTTTATAAGTACTATATTGCAGCAAAATTAAAGAAAGGAAAAAAATTACTTAAATTATATGTATACAATATTTCAAAAAAAAAAAATCAGATAAAAAGATACAAGTTATAAAAATTGGACTATACAATTTGCAATAATAAAAAAAACAGGTAAAAGGTAATGAATTAATAAAAAAATCGTCTTCCGACAAAACTAATATATTTGACTCTTCTCCATGCATATTCGCCAGGCTCGTTCTCTCTTCTGTTGGATAATAAATCTGCTACGACTTTGGTGCAGGAACTGCCGTCCGTCCGTCACGTGTCCTGCGTCCGGATTCTCGTTTAAGGTAAGGGTAGCAATTTACATAACATTACCTATATATATATTTCGCTTTCGCCTATCTTTCTATATTTCTTTTCTGAGCTAAGGAAAACACTAAAATGGACTTAAAATGCCCATGATCACGCAGCGGAAAACAGGTTTGAGCTCAATCCTAAACGCGCACTCTTGCCCTAAAACGTATCAAGAGGATTGAGATTTTTAGACGGTAAGTATTTTCCCTAAATTTCTAGAGGCTAAAGTTAAATACATATATAACGTTTCAAATTAGCGTCCGTTGGTCGTTCGTCGTTATGTGTTGTCGAATGGCGGTTACCTGTTATTCCGAGAGTGGCGTCTCTGGTGGTGGAAAACTTGAGTCCCTCGATGGAAGAAAACTGGAGTCCCTCGGTGGAAGCGACAGTGATGGCAGTTTTTATATGTTTATTAATTTGACTTTCATTTATTTAGTTCAAACTTGTTTTTGTTTCTTTTGCTTCACTATATAACCGTTTAGTGTCCTTTGGGAACGTTCTCTTAATAATATTAATTTTAGTAGTTCTAGCTTCAAGTTTTTGCTAAGTCTTTCTTTTGTTATTTTTTTTTCAATAACAAATTTCTTTTTTTTTTTCTTAAAATCAGTTCACTTTTACTTTTTTCCTTTTCTCTAATATAATTTCAAATTTTCTTCACTTTTTTTCTTTCAGGAATGTTTTATATATTTAAAAAAAAAAAATCGTTCACATAAATAAAATTCGGACACCTTTTTTGTGTTTTTTTTTTTTGTTTTTACTTTTTTGTGCGGCCACCACTTCGCTCCGTCAGTATTAAAACGAAAAAGAACCCGATTCCGGCATCTTGCGTCCAAGAAACCTCCTAGACGCCACAATATGTCCTCCATCCACCGTTTTTTCGATTTTCGGACATGGCGCTGCAGGTTTCTCCTCTATTTATCCTCTTCTTTCCCTATTCATAATTACCTAACAGCTTACCATTGCACTGCCTTATCTTTCATGCACTGCCCTATCTTTCATTGCACTGCCCTATCATCTATTGCAGTGCCCTATTCTTACACAGGGTGCACATCACAAACCCAACCATTCCGAATGACCCTTGTCGGTCACGGGATGGGAGGGAAAAAAATATGTAACAAAAGTCACGGCGAAATTCAGCTCAACTGCCCAATGGTAATACTGCCACAATGGTAACACTACCTCCTACTTAATATCAACACTGACTAATATTGTTGATCTGGCCACTCATTATACCTACCAACGAATACGGAGGAAAAGAAGACTGGAAAAATTACTACGACACATGGGTAAGTATTAATGAACGAAATTAAAATAAATTAAAACTATAATTGCAAGTTTATATTTCTGAAACAAAAAAAAAATTAACTATTCATCATATTTTCCTTTCAGCTTAGGGTTGGCTATGTGTACCCATTATTGGATTAAGGTAAGTGAAATAAAATAAATTACTTCATTCATAACCGAGTAAAACAATTCTGATTACAGATCACAATGTGGAATCCCGGCGACAGACGACCATTTACTGGTAAAAATAAAGGTACGTACCTATACATTAAATTAGTTAGAAGATGAAAATTAAAACAATTTATAACTTGCATGTTGGCGACCCTGCACTAGAAGTTCCACTGAAGGCGAAACACTTAAATTCATGGGTAAGTGGTTAAAAATAAATGGAGGATAATATTCATAATTTTACCTTTTTTTTTTTTTTTTCTTTTCTCCATTTCAAGAAAATCAGAAAGCAATACTGGTCAACGGACTACGCTGGAATTGAAGATAAGTAAGCCATATGAACCAAATAAAATTAACCTCGAACTTAAAAAAACCCACATCATAACAAACAACTGAAGGTTGGGATTAGTTCTAAAATCTGCAGCATGCTTGTAGGCTCAATGCGATAAATAGTCATGCTGTTGATGTATCTACAAAAAAAAACAATGAATGGAATAAAAAGTTGAAGATAGAGAAAAGGAAAGGTCACAAAAATTATTATTTACCGTGACAGGAAAAAGAATAAATAAAAAATCATCGTAATGAAAACAATATCCTAATTTAATTTAAACTGGAGTTCAATCGAAAAATTAATCCACTACCGTTTGTTTATTTAATAAACTAATATTTTCTTCTCATTCACAGATACCGACCCTATGAAGCCAGGGCCAACCTTGGCTGTAAAGAATACCAGCGACCTGGACAGAAACTCCCAGGTCCAGAACTGCCAAACTCCAAACAAAAGGTAAGAGTAAATCAATGCAAAAAAAAAATATAAATAAATAAACTAAACCTTAAAAACTAACTTAACATAAAATAGAAATAAAAAAAAATCCTAGAAAACTATAAGTAAATCGTCTAAAAGGAAGAAAAAAAATCACCCATACTTCATTCATTTCCTTTTAAACGATTTGCACTTAAATTTTACCAAAAATATAAAATGTATAAATAAGATTAATCTTATTTATTGAATAAAAAAGGTAGAATAAAAATACTAATCAAATAATTAAAATGTTTTTCCGTCAGGTGCATGAAATTACGGGAGCCATGAAGGAAAAAATATAGACCGAGTAGCCCGCTTCTGAGTGAGAAATCCACACTAATATATAAATCCAAAGTTTGTACCAATAGTAACGCATTTCCTTTCTTACAGATTTTAAAGGTTATCAGCAGATTGAGAGACGATCAACCGAGCCCAGGCCCAGAAACACCACAAGTCCACCGATCGGCAATCTTGAGGTAAGTTTCAGTCCATAAGATATCAGTATGTAATCTATTATTTCCTGCTGCGTAGCTACAAAAAATCACTGCCAGAAGGTAACAAGCACTCGCAGATTTGCTTTACCCTTGCCTCGACTCGCTCTAGTTCGCTCTTAAAGAGAGGTTATTACTCCAGGTGACTAACAACCCCTAGCTCTTAATGGCATAGTTCCCCAGAGTAATCATGGGATTGCACCCATGGAGTAATAAAAGTTACAACGTAACGAGAAAGAACGCCTGCTCGAGACGGCAACACGGATAAAGCTTACTGTGCACCACGATTCCACTGGCAGACGATTTCAAGCTCCGAGTAAAATATAAATATAAAAAATTAATATAGCAGAGTGATTCGGAGGGCGTTTTCGCAAGTTTTCTCTTTTCTCTTTCATTCGCGACGGTTTTCCAAGTTCTGTAAAGTTATTGTTTTAGATCCTTACCGTGAAATATACCTAAAGACCTGCCTCTCAAGTCTTCAACCTCGTATAGGCTATTTCCGACCGGCTTTACAATTCGGCATTTAACAAATTTACGGGCGAATTTTGCGTTAAACCCGCTTTTAAAATCACTTTGTTGAAAGTTACGACGGTAAACTTCTTGTCCCGGGACAAACTTGACTATCCGGCATCGCGTGTTATACGATTTCTCGTGGCGTAAATATGCCCTATGCATTGAGTCCCTTACTTTCTGCCGTATCAAGGAAATTCTGACTGGGTTTTGACAAATACTTAGCTCGGGATCGTCTAGGCTTTTAAGTTTTCTGGCCAATGTATATAAGCCACCATGCCCTATCATATTCATGCCGAAAAGGGCAAAATAAGGAGTAACTCCTATCGAGGTTTGCACTGACGATCTTAAGGAAAACTCAATTTCGGACAGATGCTTGTCCCAATCAGAGTGATCCTCCTGCGTATATGATCTTATTGCGGCCAAAATGGACTGGTTTACACGCTCGGATGCGTTGGCCTGCGGTGAATGAATAGCCGTTCGAATGTGTTTCACGCCAAAATTCCTCACTAAGTCGGCAAATTCTTTACTCACAAACTGTTTACCATTGTCGGACACGAGAGTTTCCGGTGTACCAAATTTATGGAAAACCTCAGCTATTAAGAATTTAATGATGCCTTTAGCATTTGCCTTTGGTAAAGCCTTGAGCAGAACAAATTTTGTAAGGTGGTCTAGAACGATAAAAATAAAACAATTTCCGTTTTTAGAACGCGGGTAAGGACCGAGAAAGTCTACAAAAATTCGTTGAAATGGACGTTCACTAATCGATTCTGCTCCTATAGGTGGCCTTAACGTCACATTCGCCGGTTTCGACTCCTTGCATACCTGACAGTTGGTCACAAAATCTCGTACCTGCGTGCCCTGGTTTGGCCAGTAAAAATATTCCCTTACCCTGCGCAAGGTCTTCCCTATGCCTCCATGAGAAGCCTGCAGAGAGTTGTGGGATTTTTCTATTATGGTCTTGGTTAATTCTAGAGGAACCCATAGCTTCCAGGCAAAATCTTCATTTAAGACCACACCATCATAAGGCCGAACTCTCTTGTATACTAGGCCGTCGACTACCTTTAAATCAGGTAATTGCTCAGAATTTGCTTCTATGGTAGAAACAAGTTCTAAGTAATCACCAGCCTTAAACGCATCAGAATCCAAATCAATCAGCCCATTTACATCTGCTGCGACTTCCTCCATCTCGTAGCGTGATAGGGTGTCGGGTACTACGTTCTGCTTCCCCTGCCTATGCTCTATGGAAAAATCATACGCCTGGAGGTGCAGACTCCATCTAGCTAAGCGACCACTCAAGTCCTTATGAGACATGAGCCATTTCAGACTGCTGTGATCTGTAATCACTGAAAAAGGCATAAGCTCTATGTAGGGCCTAAACTTTTTAATCGCCAAGACAACTGCTAGACATTCTCGCTCAGTTACAGAATAGTTCTTCTGCGCCGGCGTCAGCTTGTGGGAAAAATAGGCAATCGGGTGTTCTCCATCAGCTTCATCCTTCTGAAAAAGTACAGCCCCAATACCTACATCGGACGCATCACACTGAACGTAAAAATGCCTAGAGAAATCAGGGTGACTAAGAAGTGGGCTCGTAATCAGAGCTTTCTTGAGCTGATCAAACGCGACCTTAGCTTCGTCCGAAAACTTGAATTGTTTACCCTTCTTCAGCGTTTCAAAGATTGGAGCCGCAATGGTGGCATAGTCAGGTATAAATTTCCTATACCAGCCTGTTGCCCCCATGAAGCTCCGCACCTGTTTTGCTGATTTAGGATAAACAAAACGAGTGATCGTTTCCACCTTAGCCGGATCAGGTTTTATTTTGCCGCCTCCTACAATATAACCCAAATATCTTAACTCCTTGAAACAGAATTTAGATTTTGCCACATTGATGGTCAGACCTGCCTGCGTTAATCTATCGGCTACGCGTTTCAACAACTCCAAGTGCGTTTCAAAGTCTGGCGATACAATCAAAAGATCATCTAGATAGACGAAAACTCTATCACGAAGAGCCGCGGGGATCACTTTATCCATTAGACGGCATAACCTCTGGGCTGCGTTACACAACCCAAAAGGCATGACCGTGAAATGGTAAAGTGGTCGCCCTGGTACCGTGAATGCAGTTTTCTCCCTACTAGATTGATCAAGTGGTATCTGCCAGAAAGCGTCTTTTAAATCTACACTAGATATGTACATCGTATCTCCCAAACGACTGAGCAAACCCTCAATGTGCGGCAGGGGATAGGCGTCCTTGACTGTCAACGCATTGAGCTTACGTGCGTCCAAGCACAACCGGTTCTTCTCACCCCTTCTGACCAAAGTAACGGGATGACTCCATGGACTCTCGCTAAGCTCAATGACGCCAAGATCAAGCATCCTATCTAGCTCTGCGAACATAAGCTTTTGCACAGCCGGAGAGACGGGGTAATGACGGTCTTTAACCGGGGTTGAATCACGGGTATCGATAGAATGCATCTCTAAATGCGTCTTACCTAAACCTTTCTTTGTGTAGCAGGGGAACATCAAAATGGCTAAATCTAATTTTTGGTGCTGTTCAGGCGTCAAGGTATGAGTCACGACCTCTGGGCTATTATCTGTCTCAGCACAGAGACTAACACCATTAGTTGTTAGACTCTCTATATTGGCAAATAATTTAAAACCTTTCATAAAATCAATACCCAAGAATAGCTCACGACTTAGAGTAGGCACTAGATAAAACATTATAACCTGCGTTACTTGGCCAAACGTCACTTCTGCCCGTACGCGACCCACGATATTGTGCACTGTACCGTCCGCTGTTTTGATAACTGTAGAAAAATCGTGGATTTTAAGCCCCGCCTTTTCTACAAAATCAAGACAGTTACGACCCAGACACGTCACCGTAGCTCCGCTGTCAAGCAGGCCTTCGATCTCTTGACCACCTATGTTAATACGTGTGTAAAGACGTGAGTCTTTACCCTCGTATAACGAAGCAGAAGAAATTTCGTGGCGAATACGTCGTCGAATCTTATACCGCTCGCGTGCTTTCTTAATTTTATTCGAAACGCTGCCAAAAATTCGTTGCCTAGCCTCATTATATTCTTTTAATCGAATATGCAGAGGCTTAAGGACTCTAAGTCGAGGTTCAACACTCACTTCAGAAGCTATCCTATCGTTGTTAACTAAAACTCTAACTTTACCTCCCTCCGATTTCGTTTGTTGTATTGCAACTGGGTTCAGACATCGGTCGACCGCATCTCCCCAGGCCGAGACGGGTGCCGAGATCGGTTTCCCTGACACTTGGGACATTTTGGTGTCACTACATTGTCCCTACCACAGCGGAAACAAAACTGCCTAGTTAAAGGTTCCGGACAGTCCACAAAGCCATGCCCAACTACCTTACAGTTCCAGCAAGTATATTGACTCGTAGAACGCACCGCATCCACTTCCAGGTCAATCAAAGACAAGTCTTCGTCCCCACGAGACATTTCGCTCACACGCTGAGTAAAATTCGAGCGCTGCTGGTAAAGTTGGCGCTGACCAGCTATCAAATTTTCGGCTCTCCTGGCTTCACGGCAAAACTCGGCTAACGTCTTAACGTTCACAGAAAACATTAGCTGGGCCAGCGAAGGCTTCAGGTTGCTCCTCATTATTTCCACCAGTTGCGCCTCCTCGTATGGGGTTTCCTGCTGATTGCGCAACTTGATTACAGCCTGGTAGAACTCGTCAAAAGGCTCCTGCGGCAACTGACGGCGATTTAGAATTTGCATCTGGACCTGGTACTCCTTTGCAAATCGGCGATACTGTGCTAAAAGGGCTCTCTCCAACTCCTCCCAGGTATTAATGTGCACTATTTTTCGGTAGTCCCAGTACCAGTCCAAAGCTGGGCCATCCAGTAACAGGTGAAAGGACCGCAAAATCTCCGTGTCTGAGCAGTTGTAGTCCCTTCTAAGTGCTCCTAGGCGAAAAATAAATTCCTGCACATTCATCGTCTTATTGGTGCCGTCAAATTTAACTCCCCATTTGGCTAAGTTAAATTTATCCATTGACGCTGGCTGACTGGTCATCGACATATCCGGCTGACGGGCTGGTGGTTGATAAAAAGCCGCTGCAGACCAAGCATCCTGTGGGTAATCGGCCTGAGCGCTAAGGGAAGGCTGATAATTTTGAAATATTGGTAGATTTAGCTGCGGTACCTTGTTCTGCGGTGGTAGTGCCTGCTGTTGATTCGGCGGCTGAGAAGGGTGTTGATAATACGACAGCGGATTTTGCTGTTGCAGGACATACTGGTGCTGCTGATAAGGCGTTTGTGCCGGTTGTAGAGGTACCGTTGGCGCTGCTACCCTAATTGGTAGCTTTTGCGACTGTAAGCCTGGCTCAATGTAAGGTGAAGCTGGAATTACCGGTGCGGGTTGCGCCCATGCATGCGGCATCTGCACAGAGGTAATCTGTGGATGATCACATCCAGTCGCAGCAGAAGGCCGGGAACCAACTGGCGGCTGGGTAAAGGTTGACTGCACCCGCTCAGGTCTAACTGGCAACCTCTCGGCGGGAGGAGCAGCACTAGAGGTTTGTGCTGGCGCCGGATTGGGGCCTACTTGTGACAACAAAACCTGCATGATCTCCGACAGAGCTTTACCGATTTTGTTATCGACCTCCATCATAAATCTGGCCTGGCTGGAGCTAACTGACGCCTCTACGATCTGCCGAAGATTATTCGTGGTAATCTGTCCTTCCGTAATGGTGTTGTTGGCGTTACCCTCTCGTAACTCCCGACGAATATTTTGGGCGGTTACGCTACTAAAAGTCGGCGAAATTATCGTCTGGTCTGCATTTTCAGAGCCGAGGGAGACGTCATGCGACGAAGACGACATAATGGGATCATTTCCCGTTGAAAAGGTTATCACGCTGGTAGTTGTAGGCGCGGGATTTGCCAGTGATGAAACTGTAACCGTAGTGGCAGTATCCGTACCACAAGTCGCACTTGCTGTAGATGTCGGCATACTGTTGGATTCCATCATAAGCTTGTTGGTACGGCGAGTTAGCACCATTAAGAAAACGTACGTATCAAAAAGAAATCAAAAATAATATAATAAAAATACAAAACCAACTAAATTCGATTATCTTCGAACCGACGCAAAAATCTCTCTGCTCAACAACCCAATCAAAAGGGGAAAGAAACGAAAATAAGTAAAGAAAAGATAAAATGCACGAACAATTAAGAGTTCTAACCAAAACGCTGAAAAGCAAAAAGAAACAAAATCTATGTCCAAAAAAAAAAATATAAAAAAATAAAAATATTTTATAGATAAAATAAAATCCTGTAAAAAAAATGGTTTTTACAAAATAATTCCTTTCGAACCAAAAAAAAAAGGTACTGGACTAAGCGGTATATTTCGGGGAAAAAATCGAAGTAAAACAAAAAAGTAAAGGTATGTATATGAGATTCATTATGTGTCTGCTTTGTTAAAAAAAAATTGATAAATATTTTCAGGAGCTGATCCATAGGCACTTAATAATTGAACAATTTGCGAAATAGTTGTGTCACCCAACACCAATAGTATTTTGCTGCAACTGAGGTGTAAAACAAGAAATAACTCACTCACAGGACTAGCAAAACCACCATTGACGCTGCATTTGGTGTCCCATAGAATGACCATGGAAAAGTGTAGGTATCAATTCAAGTCACAACTACTCCTTGGGCTATGGTATCCCTAGAAAAGGAAAATGCTATCTCTGACTTTTTCTCGTAACTTGAGCAATTAAAATCCTTATTGTCCTCTATTTCAAGATATTTAAGCCTTCAAGTTACCAGAAAAAGACAAAGATATTAGAATCTGTAAATCCTCATGTCGCTCTCCCCATATGTCGCAACGCGATACCAGATCCTGCATCTTAGCCATCGGGACTTACATATGTGCGAGAGACAGGACGATTTAATCGATTCACCTAATTTAGATCCTAAATTAACGATTTATCCCTTGTTGAACCACGTAGCTACTAGTTAGGGACTCTTGAGACCGACCTAACTGGACATACGTACTTCAACAAAAGGAAAAGTAAATAACTATCAGATTGAAAAAAAAAAATATAACCTAATTCTGTCTGCCAGAACTTGCCTCGGGCCCCACGTTGGGCGCCATTTGTAGCAGCTGCCGTATGCACATAAAGCAGAGTAAAGTAAAACTCGGGTTACCCGACCGTTGGCCGCGCTGGTATGCTGGCGTAAGCACCGGCTAGGGCTCGCCGTCTTGGGGGTGGTTCTTGCCAACGCGTCTGGTTTGTGCAGCAGCTACAAAAGTCATACCAGCTAACTGAAAAAAAAATATTGGGAAGGAATAAATTTGGAGCCCGAAGCAAGTCTAGTCAGCTCCCTGCCAGCAAACACACATAAAAACTCCATGGCCGATGTTATGCCATGTTTCTGCCCTCCCACAAGAAGTCCCGAGACCTCACCGTGACATCGTATAAAAATCTCCAAAATGTTGGATGTCCCTAGACATTGCCTTTACCTTTTTCCTTCTTCTTTTTACCCCTACTTACCGCTTATAAAACGTTTAGACCGTCATATCTCAGAAGAAAAAAATCTAATTAGGATTCCATATCCAATTTACATATTTTATTATTAAAAAGTAAATTCACAATATAATGATAATCTTCACGTTTACTGGATAAACAAATTTTAGTTAAATTCTGGATGCAATATGGCAGCAAAATTAAAGAAAAAGGGAAACTAATTAATTAAATTTGTATTGTACATTAACAAAAATTCAGGTAAAAAATTTAAATTCATACAAAAAAGTTAACTAAATTTTGCCGCAAAAATTCAAAAAAAATGACTAAATTAATTAAATTTTATAAGTACTATATTGCAGCAAAATTAAAGAAAGGAAAAAAATTACTTAAATTATATGTATACAATATTTCAAAAAAAAAAAATCAGATAAAAAGATACAAGTTATAAAAATTGGACTATACAATTTGCAATAATAAAAAAAACAGGTAAAAGGTAATGAATTAATAAAAAAATCGTCTTCCGACAAAACTAATATATTTGACTCTTCTCCATGCATATTCGCCAGGCTCGTTCTCTCTTCTGTTGGATAATAAATCTGCTACGACTTTGGTGCAGGAACTGCCGTCCGTCCGTCACGTGTCCTGCGTCCGGATTCTCGTTTAAGGTAAGGGTAGCAATTTACATAACATTACCTATATATATATTTCGCTTTCGCCTATCTTTCTATATTTCTTTTCTGAGCTAAGGAAAACACTAAAATGGACTTAAAATGCCCATGATCACGCAGCGGAAAACAGGTTTGAGCTCAATCCTAAACGCGCACTCTTGCCCTAAAACGTATCAAGAGGATTGAGATTTTTAGACGGTAAGTATTTTCCCTAAATTTCTAGAGGCTAAAGTTAAATACATATATAACGTTTCAAATTAGCGTCCGTTGGTCGTTCGTCGTTATGTGTTGTCGAATGGCGGTTACCTGTTATTCCGAGAGTGGCGTCTCTGGTGGTGGAAAACTTGAGTCCCTCGATGGAAGAAAACTGGAGTCCCTCGGTGGAAGCGACAGTGATGGCAGTTTTTATATGTTTATTAATTTGACTTTCATTTATTTAGTTCAAACTTGTTTTTGTTTCTTTTGCTTCACTATATAACCGTTTAGTGTCCTTTGGGAACGTTCTCTTAATAATATTAATTTTAGTAGTTCTAGCTTCAAGTTTTTGCTAAGTCTTTCTTTTGTTATTTTTTTTTCAATAACAAATTTCTTTTTTTTTTTCTTAAAATCAGTTCACTTTTACTTTTTTCCTTTTCTCTAATATAATTTCAAATTTTCTTCACTTTTTTTCTTTCAGGAATGTTTTATATATTTAAAAAAAAAAAATCGTTCACATAAATAAAATTCGGACACCTTTTTTGTGTTTTTTTTTTTGTTTTTACTTTTTTGTGCGGCCACCACTTCGCTCCGTCAGTATTAAAACGAAAAAGAACCCGATTCCGGCATCTTGCGTCCAAGAAACCTCCTAGACGCCACAATATGTCCTCCATCCACCGTTTTTTCGATTTTCGGACATGGCGCTGCAGGTTTCTCCTCTATTTATCCTCTTCTTTCCCTATTCATAATTACCTAACAGCTTACCATTGCACTGCCTTATCTTTCATGCACTGCCCTATCTTTCATTGCACTGCCCTATCATCTATTGCAGTGCCCTATTCTTACACAGGGTGCACATCACATAATATAAGTTTGGAATACTGTAGCAATTAGAATAATTATTTTTCGAGTCTCTAATAAAGGGTGTTTTTTTAAGCCCGATAGAACTTGAAATTGTAAAAAATAACACAAAAAATTAAATTGTAATCAAAATTTCTTTTTTATTCGAAGGATCAATACGTGACATTAACATTTGAAAATGATTTCGGGCATATGGGCACCGCGGCTGTTCTTGACGAAGCGCATTCTGGACGTCCAATTTTGCGCCACTTTTTCGAGCACTGCTGGGCGTATGTCACGAATAACACGAACAATGCTGTCCTCCAAGGCGTCAATTGTTGCTGGTTTATCAGCATAAACCAGTGACTTCACGTAGCCCCACAGGAAATAGTCGAGTGGTGTCAAATCGCACGACCTTGGAGGCCAATTGACAGGTCCATTTCTCGAAATCAACTTATCGCCAAATTTTGATTTCAATAAGTCGATGGTTGCGTTCGCTGTATGGCACGTAGCGCCATCCTGTTGAAACCACATCTCGTCCGGATCAATCAATCAATCAATCATCCATATTTTCAAACAAAAAATCATTGATCATGGTGCGGTAACGATCTCCATTGACCGTAACGCGAGCTCCGGCCTCATTTTTGAAGAAATAAGGTCCGATGATGCCACCAGCGTGAAAACCGCACCAAACGGTGCATTTTTCTGGATGTAATGGAGTCTGTAGGGTCTGTTGTGGATTGGTCTCACTCCATATGCGGCAATTTTGCTTATTAACAAACCCGTTAAGCCAAAACTGCGCCTCATCGCTGAACACAATTTTGCGCTAAAACAACGGGTCAGTTGCCAACTGCTCTAGAGCCCAATCGGCGAAAGAACGACGCATATAATGGTCTCGTGGCTTCAATTCCTGCACCAGCTGGATCTTATACGGGTGTAGGCCGAGATCTTTGCGCAAAATTTTCCACGTAGTGGACGGACAGAGCCCCAACTCCTGCGACCGACGACGAATTGATAAATTTGGATCTTCTTCCACACTTTCGTTTACAGCGGCGATATTCTCTTCAGTACGCACATTCCTTCGACGTGTTGGTGTTATTGCATCCTCTAGAGAGTATGTGGTACGAAATCTATCGACAGTTCAACGAATGGCTTGTTCAGATGCACGATTATGTACGCCATAAAAATGACGAAGTCGTCTATAAGTTGCGCGAATCGACGACTGATTTTCAAAGTAAATTTGGATAATTTCGTAGCGTTGTTCAAGCGAGAGTCTATTCATGATGATTTGTCAGAGTATACTGAAACAAATAAAAAAAAATGTTTCATCAAAATTTCATTTTTTGTGTTACTTTTTACAATTTAAAATTCTATCTAGCTTAAAAAAACACCTTTTATTAGTGAAAGCGTTTGTAGCTGATAACAAATACTTTCACAGACAAAATAGACTCGCAAAACAATTATTCCAATTGGTATAGTATTTCAGGGTTGTAGAGGGTTTTTCAACAAGAAGTTTGTTCTCTAAAACAAAATAAAACGAAAAATTTAAATTAAGATGATTCAAATTTTGATTATATTATGAACAGAAAAGTTCGACAATTATGAATGAAAAATGATTTCTGGCAAATGTCCACCACGACCACGACCACGCTGACAGATATTGATTCTCTCATCAGAATTTTTTATCACTTTTTGAAAAAATGGCAGCCCTATTTCGTTAATAACATCACGGATTTTGAGTTTCAAGGCTGAAATTGATTCGATTGGCTACATATAGACTCTGTCCTTAATACAAAAAATAATCCAGTGAAGTTAAATCATACGAACTGACTGACCACTTAACTGCTGAATGTCGTGAAAATATGCGATCGAGAAAATTGATTGGCTGTGTGACATGTGCCACCCTTGTCCTGTAGAAACCACATGTCAGTGATATCCACGTCTTCAATAATAGGCCAGATTTGAGTTGTTAGCATCTTGCGATAGCATGATCCATTGATAGTTACCGCATTTTCAGCCTAATTTTAGATAACGTATCTAGACCACATAGCGCACCATATGGTGACACTTTGAGCATGCAAAGACTTCTCAATAATCGCTCTAAGATTTTCAGAAGCTCCAATGCGGCAATTTTCCTTGTTGATATACCCTGACAAGTGAAAATGGGCTTCGTCTGAAAAAAAAAGATTTTTTCCGAAAAACCAGCAAGTTGTTCCTGAATAAATTCAGCTAATCTTCGGCGATTTGAATGTTCAGTCGGCTTCCATTCCTGCACCAGTTGAATTTTTTTTTGTAAGGCATATGCAAAATTAGCCATGCAGTGGTTTTGGATAATCCCAGTTGTGGAGAACGTCGAGGAATTGACAAATTTGAATCCGCTTCAGCACTGTGGCTCACGGCTGCTATGTTTTTGATTGCACCACTCGGTCAAACACACGTTGGTGTTTGCACATTCATATCGAGCCTGTTGTCTCATATTTATCGACAACTTCTTAAAAGCGGTCTCAGAAGAACAATTATGTTCTTTAACAGAACCACCATTTTCATAGTGGATTTTAATTGTTTTAATGCTATTTTCTAGCGAAATTGAATTTATTGTAACAATTGCCAATGCATCCATCTACTACAAATACGTCAAAAAACTAAATGTCTATTCGAGAACAAACTACTTGTTGAAAAACCCGATATTAAAAATATCCAAACACCTTTAACTTTGTGTTAAGCTTCAAAAACAATTAATTTCTTATATTAAGTAGAACTTGCTGAAAATTCAATACCGCTAAAAGATTTTGATAAGAATCTTAGAGACAAAAGCCCCTGAACACAATCCTTATTTTTATATCTTTGCTGCGAAATATTTTTAATAAATAAATTGAAAATTAGAGTCTAGAAGCAGGATTCAGAAAATTCAGCTAAATTATTAAAGGGCCTTATATTGATTAAATTAAATTAATGAAATATTTGACAATGAAAAGGCATATCAAGGAGATATGTCTTGAATTCTATTTAATGAAATATGTGGGTAAAATGGGGGAGATTTTCAAGTGCACTAGTTACCACTGCCTACTTAGATAACACAGAAAAATTCAAAGAATGCTGATGCTGGATAACTTAATTGATCGTATTTTTTAAAAATAATTTTCTTAACTTCAGCATACCGAAAACGTTTGGAAATAAATCTTTAATGTCATTTCAACGCTAGTTATGTTGCATATTTTTTTACAATCATAATTTAATGGGAAAGATTAGAGTGAAAAAATAAATAATTGTGATAAATTAAAATTTGTAAATTTTGAGCCCTGTAATTCCGATATGCATTTCGTAAATTAGTTAGCAACGACTACATGCAAACTACAAAAAGGAACAAAATTGTTTTAAATTGATTGACAAAAAAATTGGGAAGCCTCTTTTGCTTTAGTCCTAACAAGAGGTCTAATCGGTTCGAAATGGTTTAATAAATATGTAGCTTAAAGCCCCAGTTTTAAATGCTATCCATACTGAATAGATTAGAAAATTATAGAGCTGTGGAACTTGTAGAGAGCGGATCGAAACGTGATGAGTATATTTTTCACATATAAGTGAACCTAAAAATTAAATATAATTAAATTCTCTTAACACAGTTAACAACATATAAAAGTCATTAAGAGAGGCTACTAAAAAAGATTAATGGTTTTGAAAAATTGCTTCTAATAGTAATTTAAACAATTTTTTTTTTCACAAATATAATTTGAGGTGCAAAATTAGCTGTCCAAACACCTGAATAAAAACCAACCTGAATTTAAATAATTTTTCAATGTTCGTAGTTTAAATCGTTTTATTTTACATTTCATTTTTCTTCTCTGCTCCATTCGTAATTCACATTTCAACAGCTGTACGATTTAGCATGTGGTTAAAAAATATTTATAAATAATGTTTTTTTTCTAATTTTAAATAAAGAAACCGCACATATGAAAATCATGCAACATGCCATTGTGGCAAATTTAAGTAACATAAATATCTGAAAGTATGGTAGGTATGTGTGCTAATATGTGTCTGTTGCACTTAGTACATGAAAAAGTAGTGGTAAATGGTCATTTGACTGAAAATTCTTTGGGTATCTGTGTGTGTGTATGTGTGTGTGAATGTATGGAGCAGCAATATTACTCCAATTGCAATTAGAAATGTTTTACTTCCGTTGGTTGTTAAACCAGATGGCATTGCAAGAACATTAAGTTTTATGATAATTACACATGGACATTGTAGATTAGAATATTTTGTTACCGAAAAAGGTATTAAACCAATTTGAAGTAATTAAAGTGCATATAACTCCTCTATAAATCAGCCATAAATCTTAGAAACAGTTTTTTCTTTTAACAGAAACCGCGGTGAAACAAGTCATTATCATAAGTAACGGTGTCCAGTTGCACGACCAGTTTATCGAAAAGCTTCAAGGCGAATACAAGGCTGGCAAAAGTGCTTTAATTTATTGAAATAAATTTTTCTTCTTTTTCAGAAATGACAACCACATTGGGAACAATATGATGATTTTGTAGCAAACAATTTATTTATAGTAAATTTGAGTGCCTCTGCATGTTAAACGGTTATGCACGTTGAATAGACAAACAGAAGATGTCATAAACATGGCAACAGGTGCCACCCATTATATACATGGCCATAGCATCTTCACGCAATCAAAACTGCTGCCAGAGACTCAATATTATTTCGTAAATTTTATTAATGATTTCCAAATGAGTTGCCTGATCATTTTCTGTAGATGTAAGACCACGTTTTAAATACCTGCATGCAACAAAATTAAAAATACTTTGTAATGTTTTTTAAAAATGCAAAATTCTATTAAATTTTTCTATGCTATTCACACACATGAAAACATTTAACAAATAAAACAATATTTTTCTATCAATTGTTGTTGCTTGATTGGCTTACGCACACACACACACGCGTAAAGATGCAAATACGAGTATAAAAGAAACAACTGACCCAAACCGCTGGATCTATTCATTTGCTGGCCTTAAACTAAAATAGCATATGCGAACTGACTGACAGTTTGGAACAAAAAATCGAGCTGACAAATTACTTATGCTTAAAAGTATAGTGTGGCGGTTAGTGATGTTGCTCAAAAAAATTTATAATTATTAAAATTGTTAAAACTCTAAGGGTAGATAAAAACGTAAAAGTATTATATAAACGTAAACATTTTTTCAATAATTTACCTTTCCGAAAGTAGCAACAGCTTTATTGCTCAATCCATTGGTAAGTAAAAAAAAATATCATTTCTTTTTTCTGTATAATCAACGGTCTTGGCATGATTGCCTCCAAAAGTTTATTTGTTTGTACAATTTAATAATGTCGATTTGAACAAGATATGCCATAACATATTATGTTATGTATCAATAATAACAAATATGCTATTTTGAAGGGCTAATATCTATCATTATAATTGAGTATTCGATAGACGCCAAAGTGTAAACATACATTTTTTGCAAACGCTATAATAATGCAGAATTTTGTGCCTAAAAGCGATATTTTGCGGGGAAGTCTGATAACTTTCTTTCATTTGAAGAAAACGGTTACTGGAAGTTATCGATTGTTGGTAGAGGCTTATGGTTAACATGCACCATCTTAAAAAAATTTGTAGTGATTTCGACTCAGAAGACAAGGAGAGGCCTGGTCAGCCGAAAAAAAGGGAAATGAGGAATCGGAAGAATTACTTGACGAAGATTATTGTTAAACATGAGAAGAAAAATCATTTATAGTCACCTAACAAGCCATTTGCCTAAATTTAAAAATATTAGATTCATTTCCATATGAATTGAAGCCGAGAGACGTTTTGAGACGATTTTGCATGTCAGAAATAATGCTTGAACGCTACAAAAAAAAGAAAGAATTTTTACATCGTATTGTTACTGGCGATAAAAAATGGATACGTTACGATAATCCCGAATCCGGCCAAGCAGCCACATCAATGCCAAAGCCAAATATCCATAATACCAAAGTAATGCTCTGTATTTGGTGGAATCATAAGGGTGTTTTGTGAAATCGTGTCCGACGATCATAGGAGACATGTACCGAAGGCAATTAATTCGCTTGAATAGCGCATTTAACGAAAAACTATGTCATAATCTTCTATCATGACAACGCTCGAGCACATACTGCAGGGCCGGTCAAAAAGTATTTGAAAAACAATGGATGAGCAGTTTTGACTCAGCTGGCTTATAGCCCAGTCCTTTTTTTTCATTTTTAAAAAGAGAAGGTGCAATTCAGGCAACAATGCCTATTTGGTCACAACCGTGCTGCATTCTTTAGGAAAGGGATAGAGAAAAGATAAGATAGGTGGTGAAAGTAGAAGGATAGTTACATAGACTTCAAGCTCTTATTTTTGTAGTGAAAACAACCACCCCTAGATTGCACAGTGGGTCCGATGACACCAAAAGTGGCGATTAATTCATGGGAGCCCTAATTTAAATTTTTTGTATTTATTTTTAAATCGTTAAATATACATAAAACGGCATATTCTGAAAAAAAGATACACGGAAAAAAATTTTTTTACGCTTTTATAGACATTTTTACTTTTCGGAAAATAATAGTTTGTTTCAGAATTTTCGTCGTAATTTTAAAACGGAAAGTGATTTTTTTAAAAAGTGAGAAGCAAAAGGAAGCTTATATTGTCTTAATTCTAAAAAATAAATATATATTTTGCATAAATATGAACATAAGTTTAATTTAAAGTCTGAATTTGGGTTTTGCAGGATTTCGAGAATTTTACAACTTTTTAAAAAAGTAACGAAATAAATTTTTATAATTTTTTTCTGTTTATCAATAATTGTCATACACTTCAAAAGAAACCATATTAAATAAAAAACGTTTTTTCAATTTTGTGGAAAATGGGCTTAATTTACAAATTTTATTGTAAATTTAAAATAGAAATGATTAAATAAAATTGAAAATTAAAATATATTGAATATATTATTAAAAAGACAAATTAAAAATAATATATACATGCACAAATATTTCTACTTAATTGATTTAAACTCCTATTTGTCCTTATGACAAAATTTCATGAATTCTAAAATTTTTATAAAATGTTAATAAAAAACAATATTTTAATTTTTTTATGCATTTTGTTTGTATTTAAGAAAAAAATTATATATTATACAATAATTGTTTTAACAATCTGCATCATAATCTTCCTCGTCTGTAGCATTAAGTTCATCCTCACCTTCATCATCATAATCTTCACTATCGTTATCGCTATCATTACTCTCACTATCATGTATTTCTTGAGAAATAATAGGCGATAGCAAAAACTGTAGTTCGGAATTTGATACTTGTTGCTTTGCTTTCCGCTCATTTTGTTTATTTATACTAGATATGAATGGATCTGAACTGAGAAAAAATCTATTTAGAATATCTTCATTCGACTTTTCTCGGCTGCATTAGCGAGCAAAGTGTTCCCTATAATTTTTAAAATCGTTATTTCTGGCATCCTTAGCTTCTTCTTAAAGTTCTCCAATCGGTAAAAGGGCATATTTTATGATTTCGGGACCATGAATTAAAAATTTATGTATTGTGGGAGGCATACAAAACCATGGATATTTTTCAACAAAGTACATTGCAGTGTTATGAGCAAAATAGCGAAAATTCTCAAGGTGGATTTTGTGACCACAGGAAATAACAACTAATATGGTGCGCATTTTTTTATTAAGGCCAAATCAACTTTCGTTATTTCTGCTGATATTTCTGCATTTAAAAAAAAACGTCTTGCTGTATTTCCGTCGTTAAAATTTTCGGATCCTGGCTTTGGCTGATCCATAATTAATCCAGTTCTTTCCCGAAATTCTTTTTGAATTTGTGATTTTGTTTCTGCAACTATTTTCTTATCCCCATCCGACCTTGCTTGCCACTCTTTTACTGGTATTTTATAGGATAAGTGGAGGAGACACTGAAAAAATACAGGGTAGTTTCGTAAAATACTTGACTTTGAAAAAACACGACTTGAAACAGAAAAATGTTAAAAGCAAAAAATGGAGCAACAAAACCGCAAATTTTATTTCTTGTTTTAAGCTAAGATTTCATACTTTTAGAAAATATATGATTCAAAATCCAATCTCAGCTAACAGAAGTTATGGTTCACGAAACATCAAAAATAGGCCAATTTTGGACCTTTTTTAAAAAAATCGGTAAAAATATTTTCACACATATTTTCAAAAATACTACATCATTTTTATACACTTTAGTACCTGAAGTTGAAGGTTCCATTCTTAAAATAACACTTTGTTAACGTTAAATTAAGAAATTACGGACTCGTCTAATGCAGAATTTTACTTTTTTCGCTTTTGAAAAAAAATGCAAAAAATTGTTAAATTTGGCAATTCATTACAGAGTCAGCTGACAAGATAGATGCTTGAAAATTTATATAGTGATGTAAAATTTTATCTAGTTTTATCCGATACCAAATTTTTATAAAAAAGCTGAATTTTAAAAATTCAATTAAGCGTCACTTTCGATCCATTTCAACCAACAATGGATTGGTAGGCTAAGTACACTACCTACTAGCCTACCGGCGCAGCTTTCATTTCTGGCAGGTCAATGTTATCGGAAATTAAATATCGTATAAGGCAGCACAGCGACCAGTGACCATGCCTTCAGCACTGAGCAGCCTCACCGAAATTCAATTTTTTATTAGTGAAAACTGCCAAGGTCTTTGTTGGGAATCGAATCCACAACCCCCAGACTGGTAAGCTAGTACAATACCTACTAGCCTACAGGGGCACCTTGCCCCTTAGTCCTTGCCTCTTCTGACTATCATTTACTTCGATCGATGCTGAACACCCTTACTGAAATGTGCTTCTAATTGTAATTATTCTCATTGATTTATTCTTTTCCTCAAAACCGGAGCAGTTCTTTTGGTGCGGAATATCCGGCCAGAAAGGTGATAAAAGTAGTGGCTAACGAAGGATAATGTTTTGAATAATGTATTGTGTAATTTTGTTATGATAAAAAAAAATCGGCGTTATTTGTACATCCATGTATTTTGCAAACATACCTTCGTAGCAATAAGAAGCAATTGTGCGTCATATAAAAACATTTAAAGTTTGAGGGAATTTTTATAAAAAATTCTTATTTAATTATCACAAAAAACTTTAAAAATATCAATAACTGCCAAATCGATTATTAATTAGTTTGCCAAGTCAAGATTTCTATTTGGCAACAGTAAAATTTATTTTCATATTTTTTCTACCTCCTTGAAACAATGGAAAACTTGAAAATGCACTTTACTGGAAACAAGCATTTCTATTTGATTTTTATTTCTTTTATAAATTTATTGTTACTGCAAATATATCAATCCGCCCATAAAAGTTGTTTTTCGCATCCATAAGAACAAATATTGCATTTCATGCGAAAAGGAAAAGATAAAAATAAGATGAGTTTAATAATATTCGCATAAATATCGCTTGCAGCATAGTGAGTAATGTTTCTTGTTGTTGTATTTTTATCTTGGAAAATTTTATGTGTTAGCAGTGCTCAAGTTGTAAAAAAATATAAAATAAATCTTTCCTCTAGTGTGTATTTGCAGTTGCAGGAATAGTGCATGAATAGACGCACCAAAAACAAAAAATAAATAAATAAAAAAATAAACCAAGATGAAATTAAAACTAAATTCAATGGTTAACTCTATTTTTATAGATCAAAAAAACACAAGAAAGGCATCACTGCTTGCATATAAATGGCTGGTGAGAAAAAAGCAAGAAAAAAACAGCATTAATGTTAAAAGGAGCACTAGCAACGAGCGAGCTGCAGTACAAACGAATCAGTTCTTTCTCAAGTATCAGATTCAATAGCCAGATTTCAATAATAAAATCTAAATTTGCTTTTAATTTATTTGCACCCCGATAAAGTAACATACATTCTTAACCTTAAAAAAGGGAATGCCTTTTAATTCTCTGCCAGAGAAGAGAGTGGAAATGGATTTGAAAAGATGGCAGAACTTTTTGAATGTTATTTATAAATCTGATAACATAGTCCTTAGTCAAAACATATTAAAAGCAGTTATCGAGTCCACAATAAACTTCTAATAACATAAAATTTATTTCTACTCAAACTTTGTATAGAATATTAAAAGAACCTTCTTAAATAAATGCTTTTGGGGCAAAATGACCTCAACTTCTCAAGCTCAAGAGCAAATGCATTAAAGCTGATAATAGAAATTTATTCTTGCAATCACACTAAACTTTAGCTGGTCATAAAAAAATAATATAAAACAGCTTTATTCAATAAATAGTAAAACACGTTTAATAAAAATTAAAAAAAAAGAAAAAAACATCTTTTTAAGGTTTTTGTTTTTTTTTTATTAATATTTTGTTTAGGTTAACAGCTCTTCCAAAGTGCATTCATTGATTAAATCTGTATTTACAACAAACATAAAAAAGTATATTCAACTCATGAGTTTGTTTAGAATTTTTATCTTTTTCTTTTTTTGGTATATTGAACAGTGGCTTTTTATATGGACAAATAGGAAAAATAATTCAAGAAAGGAAAACGTTCTTTTGGGCATAAATTTGCAGGACATATTTAAAAAAATGTTCAGGACAGAACAAGAATCAAATTAAAAACTATTTCCACAGCCTTCGACTGTGCCTTTTAAACTTTTCTTATTTTAGTTCTACACTTTTAGAAACTAAAGAAACTGAAATCGATAAGAGAATTTATGCCGTTAAACAAATAATGTTAGAAAATGTCAAATATACAAATGTGAAAACAATTCGAAACCAAAACGGAATGGAACGCAAAATATCAAAGTTGCAAAAAAGAAGATATTTCAACTTGATTCGTAATTTAGAATAGACGTATAGCAGTAATGTAGTTTTCAGAGAAATTTTGGTGAATACAAACGTAATAAATAAAATTCTCAATCGGTAGAAAAGGTATTTGGGATTTTTATTCTCTAAATTTTATTCTCAACAGGGAATTTTTATAAATCTTGGTCTTAAGCAATAAATAACCGATAAAGAAACTATCAAGTCACACTGTCGTTCTAATATTATTCATTTTTTTATACTTACTTTTTTTTTTCTTCAAATTTTGTTCAAAGACAAAGCACTGTTTCCACACTGCATGATGACCGCAAACCATTTTTTATTGGTGGAGGTGTGAATTTTTGATTTTGGTAGTTTTGTTTTTTTTTTAGTCAAACCTTCGAAACATATTTTTTTTAGCCTCTGTCTCTGAGTGATTTTTTATTCTTACAGCATCATCGTCAGTTTGTTAGTTTAAAGCATTTTTTGTTTGAAATTATTTTTTACGACGCTTGTTTATTTCTTTCTGTTTCTTATAGCACAGTTGTTTATTGTGTTTTTATTGGGAGGGTTTGTTGGACATCATTGAACATGAATTTGCTATTTAATATAATTCCAATAACAATTTGTAAACCAAATATTTTTAGTTAAAAAGTTTCATGAAATTTAAAATTCATACTATTCCAAGCGTTGTTCTTTCACCAATAATATAATTTAATTTGCGTTCATCATTTGTTTTAAAGAATTTATTAACAAAATTATACAAACATTTCCACACGTACTGTAAGAATGAACTTTGGTGTTTCTTGTGGTATTTAAAGATTTATAGAGGTGATTAAAATTTCGTTGTTTAGCGAAAATGTATTTATTGCACTTTAAACTGTAATAGATTTACAATCTATCTTCCTTCCTTATATTTTGGAATGTCTTGATTTATGGAAAAGTTTTTAGGTCACACAAAATTAAAGTTCTGAAAAAAAAGAATACTTTTATCCAAGTAATATATTTTTAATTATTTTTTTTGTAATTAACAAAACATGTACATATAGCACAGGTTAAAGTGACGCTAAACTGTGAGATATTTACTGCAATCAGTATTGACCCATAGGATTGACTTCTTCATAGGCATGAATACAAACTAAATAATGGTATCACTTTTTCGTCTTCATAAACAGCTGCGAAAGGTGCTGAAAAGTTTAATAAGCTACTGCTAATATATAACAGAGTATGCTATTTATAATAAATATTTATAATGAAATTTTATAATTTTATAGTTTAATTTATTTGTCGAATTTTTTATAAATCAGGTTTTTCAACAAGAGGTTTGTTTTTCAAATTATAGCAACATCAAAATCGTGAAAGTTTTGCCATTTAGTAGTTGTCACAATGAATTCAATTTCGCACGAAAATTGAAATTGTTATAATTTTTTGTTTTTGTAAAATATAAAAAATAACTTCCTGAAGAAGCTTTCCACAGGAAAGCGAAATATCGAAAAAAAGAAAAAATAAATCGTTAAAATTTAATTTAAAAAGAGACCATTTAAAAGATTAATTCATTGTTAATAAAAATAAAAAAGGTGGAATAAAACTGAAAATAGTTAAATTTTCTAAAATTCGTGACATTTTCGGACAATATAATCGTCCTTCTGATATCGCTATTAAGAATATGATCGTTAAATTTGAGTCGACAGGCTTGATACAAAATTTGCGAATATCAACATCTGTCCACCCAGCTCGTTTAAATCCAAATTTGTCAATTTCTCAACGTTCTCAGCAATTGGGGTTATCCAAAACTACCAAATGGCGATTTTTGTGTAAGGACTTGACTTTGAAGTCTTACAAGCTTCAGCTGGTGCAGAAATTGAAGCCGATTCACATCGCCGTTTTTCTAAAGAAATAATTTTTTTAGACGAAACCCATTTTCACTTAAAATCCTAGAGCGATTATTGAGAAGCCTTTGCATGCTCAACGTGTCACTGTATGGTGCCCTATGTTTTCTTCGAAGATGAGGCTGGGAATGCGGTAACAATCATTGGATCACCCAAACGCGAGATGCTAACAACTCAATTTTGGCCTATTATCCTAGAGCGATTATTAAGAAGCCTTTGCATGCTCGACGTGTCATTGTATGGTGCGCTATCTGCTCTAGGGGTGTAATTGGCCCGTTTTTTTTGCGAAGATAATGCTAGAAGTGCGATAACGGTTAATGGAAATGCTAACAACTCTATTTTGCCTTATTATAGACGATGTAGATCTCTCTAACATTAGGTTTCAATAGGATGTTGTCACATATCACACAGCCAATGAAACGATCAATTTCTTGCAAACCAAATTTCCCGATCGCATAATTTCACAACAGCCAGCAATTAAGCGGCCAGTCAGATCGTGTGGCTTAACACCACTGCCTTTTTTTTGTGGAACTATGTTAAGGACAGAGTTCACACGTAGCCAATCAAATCGATTTCAGCTTTAAAAGTGAAAATCCGTGATGTGTTTAACGCAATAGGTTTCCATTATGCCAAAAAGTGATTAAAAACTTTGATGAAAGAATCAACATCTGTCAGCGTGGTAATGGTGGACGTTTTCCAGATGTCATATTTCATTCCTTAGTGCCGAACTTTTCTTTTCGTAATATAAAAAAAATTTGAATCATCTTAAATAAATATCTGTTATTCTTTTTAACGGTCTTTTTAAATTAATTTAACAATATATATTTTTTCTCAATATTTCGCTTTCCTATGGAAAGCTTCTTCAGGAAAAATTAATTTAAAAAAAAAATAATTTGGATCATCATAATATAAATTTTTCGTTTTATTTTGTTTTAGAAAACAATAAAGGAAAATCCTTTATTTGAACTTATTTTTGTATAAAGAATTTAATTATCTTATAAGCACTGCAGATTATACAAGTGATGGATGGCATCTAAAATTCTACAACCTTTGGCTACTTTGCATTGGGAATCAGAGAAAGTTGTTCTTTTTGTTGTTAGAAAAATGTTAATGATAACTTGCAAACGTCGAGTAGACGATAAGTCTGCTTGCTTGTTAAACAGATTATCATAAGTTCAAGTCCCTGCAGAGCCTTGCGTATAAAAAAGAGCAAAATTTTATTAACAGGCGATTAAATGGAAATGAAATTTTTAAAATATTATCCCCAGTACGCGGTAGAGAAGTCAATAAAATTTGTTATCACAGAAAAATGAGATGGTTAGAATAGCAGCTGATATGGTTAAGGCGTCTGCATAGTACCTACGACTAAGTGAACGAGAGGCAAACATTAATGAAACTCTAATAAGTAACAAGTTTGAGTTAGAGTCGTTGGAGCCACAGCGAATTGTAGTCTAGAAGGTTATGCTGGTTGAAACTCATTTATGGTAAACAAAACAGACATATTTCGAGATTAACTGAAGTCCATACAATATTAAAGTTCGGATTGCTGCCTTAATTTAAGTGCGTGTTCATCAAAGAATAGAGTTTCAAAATGCCTCAAAGTAAAGTTGATGTAGCTTCGTTTTTCATTAAAAAAAAAATAAAATTAAGACTTGTTTAGTCAAACACTATTTGAAATTAGATTTCTGCTGTCAGCTACTGCTGAAACTATTTAAGAATTAGTTACTGTTTAAATAGCTGCACTTTATTGTATTGACTTTAAAAATGCTTAGAATCAAAATTAAAATTCTAAATTGAAAATATTTCTCTCCTAATATTCTCGTGTAATTGAAAAAGACCCCATCGAATTAAACAAGTAATTATTATGTTGTTGAATGAAAAAATTTACAATAATAAAATAATTAAAACACCATCCTCTAATACTGACTGATCGCAAATAGAGATCTTCAAAAAAATAAACAACCATCAATTAGATTCTGAAAATGATACACGAATGTTATCAAAAAGCAATAGCTGCGATGCAAAGGAATACTAAACCCGTATATTTAGTGTTCAACATAAAAACACAGATGGAATACTAGAAAATACAAATAATGTGAGGTTAAGAACAATAAATTAATAAAACTACAAAAAAAACGTTTATAAAAACTTACAACTGCACAAAAATTGAAATCGAAAGCGAAAGTAATTAACATGAATTCTAATATAGAAAATTTAGGAAAACTAAATATAACATTGTTCTACATATTTAAGGTGTATCAAAGAAAAGCAAAAAGTTTAAAATAAATTAATATAAACAAATACGATAAACAAAGGCAAAAAAAAGTGATCATGACTAAAATATTTAAAAAAATATTTAAAAATAGTTTTGTTTCCTACACAAAAAAAAAATTGTAAAAAAAATTGAATTTGAATTAAAATAAAGTTGGTTTTTAATGAAACCACATGTGTTTTTTTAAATTATATATTTTGCAACGGAAACGATTAACGATAAAGACAGAAAATTGTTTCTTATTAGTGAAAAACTAATTAGTCATCAATTTTGACATCGAGTTTCACTGCCTATTGTTCTCTCAAAATGATGTCAATAAACTGGAGACAATATAATTTTTCATAATTTCTTTAAATTATTTCATATGACAACTAGAATAACTGATGTTACACAAAGTTAACTTGAATTTATAAAGTTTATTTATGCTGTAATTCATAGCAATAGGAAAGGAAATTGGCATTTCCTCAATTAAAGCAAAACTTTTCGTTATCCTGCTGATACACGCCCACACAAACACACACACACCCATACACTCACAACAACACACACATCCTGAAAGGCAAGCTTATGAAAAACATCCAAACAAAATTCATAAATCTCACCTTTACGATAAAAACAAATGATAGGCAACAAATAAAGTCGTTCTTATCTAGGAAACAAACCTCATACTCCTCATACTCTAAGAAAAAACAAATATTAACACAAAAATCATCTCAAGCCAATATATGCCGTTAGCAACATCATACAAATAGGTTTACAACATCATCATGGTTACATCCAACATACAGTATACAACTAAAACATTTTGTTTGATACACACATAAAACTTTACTGTCACTTATTGAAGCCAACAGCTGATTTTTGTTTATAATTTGTTTAAGTATAAAAAAATGTTTAAGAAACCGGTAAATTATTTTCCATTATGAAGATGAAGAGCTGGCTTCATACTAAATATCTTTTACCTGCAGAAACCCTCTATTGTATCTTTACTAGAACAAGCCTGTTATCATGGGCAAATTTATAACAATTGTACGAAAGTAAACAGAACTGCTTGAAGTAAGAAATTAAATGGTCTTGAAAAATTTATTGATAGTTTTTGTTAAGAATGACAACTCTATAGAAAATTGTGATTTAAATAATGTTTTAGAAAAACAACAATAAATAACAAACAATTTTTTCGATTATAATACTCGGATAACAATTATTGTCGGGTAAGTTATCGAAGCTTGCAGTCTTTAAACTTTTAAACAATAACTTTTGAGTAAATAAAAATATTGTAAGATACATGATGCAGCAATCGAAATTATTGGAATGTGTTACTAAAGGCCAAGTTTCACTATCCTTCTACCCTACATTTAGAAGAAATTCTGACCGAATTCTGTTAGAGTTTTCAGCTAAAAATATCATCGAGATCGCAAAGAAATTATGATATTTTCAAAAATTTTTGAGAGATTAGAAAATCGAAGAGACCTTCCGAAAGGATCTATCATACATTTCAACCTTTAACCCATTGTTACTTTTTCAATAGACATGCAACCCTTTATAGATTAAGGAAAAGTATCGTTTTTTTTCTCGGGCCAGCACTCAGAGGATGACCCGCACACATGCAATGCATTGTGCCAGAACTAAGGAATTAGGTTATGAGAAGCAGGAAAGGGTAAGTAGCGCTCGTGGACATTCAATTTAAACTTTCCTACATTGCAAGTGACAGAAAAGATCTCTGTAGGGAGTTTATTCCACAAACAGACTGTTCTACTAAAAAACGAATTTGCTCTGTAATGCGTAGTGCGATTCACTGGCCAATCAAATGCAAAAACGTGCGAAAGTCAGGAACAAGTTTCGTAATTTCGTTAGAGCACTTACCATTGTAATAATGATAAAACAGTGAAATACATTCTACATTGCAACGATGCTCTAGAAAATCAATAAAGTTGGACGCCCTACTGTTTCTAATAACCCTCTTGGCCCTCTCCTGTACGTGGTCGAGTAACTTCAAAATATACTCTGGGGCGCCGGCCCATATTCAATCTTTGGACGGATGTAGATGGTATAAATAGTACGAAGTTCAGATGGAGTGAAGTATCTCTTCCACCGTCTTAGAAAGCTTCTTTAGAAACTTGAAAAATGTGTTTAGTCTATCGAACATCACACTGAATTTTCGTGCCAATCGTTCATGTTCCGCCTTTTGGAACTTACCTCCAACTGGTACGGTCTATCATCCGAATAAATGCGAATGACAAATGGTGCTGTCATCTGCGAAAAAGTGTATGGGTTAGAAAAATATGAAATAAGATAGGAGAAAGAACGAAGCCTCACGGTACCCCTAACTTAATTTTGAACTCGTCTAATGAAATCCCATCTATAACAACTCGTATAGTGCGATTTCTGAGAAAACGATATAAACCTGGAGAAATTATCACTGACACCAAAAGCAGCAAGTTTTGATAGAAGTGTATTATGCCACACTCTATCAAACGCCTTGGAAATGGATATATTGAGTTGCACCTTTGTTTTGATAAGAAAGCCAGCAAGTCGTCCGTAGAGCGCCCTCTACGGAAACCATACTGTCGGACACCAAGTAAGCTGTTGGACTCCACTTACCTCACAAGATGAAAATTTATCATACTTTCTATCAATTTAGATAGTGCAGAACAAATTGCAATTGGGCGGTAATTTTCAGGTTTGTTAGCCACACCCTTTTTAGGCATCGGCGTTACAATAGCTACTTTTCAACCCTTTGGAAATTTGTTACTATGAAATATTTAATTATTATACTTACTTTCAGACAGTTTAGTAATAGACTTAGTAATTGATAATTTTTAAACAGAGTTGTATTTTCGATAAGTTTTTAGTATATAATATAGCATAAATTAAAGTATTAGAGGGAGAAATATGTGCAGTTACAATAAAATTATCGCTAAAAAAATTGGTTTATCGATAAATTTATTTTAATCGTAAAGTTCAATAAATGGAACAAATTCTGGAAAAATATTTTGTACTTCAATTTGATAATTAATTTTTAACACACTTTTTAGCGGTACATATTCAGTGAAGGAATTAAATTAAGATTTCTTTTCTTTAATGGAAAATTATGATAGTAAAATGATTGCTAAAGGTAAAAATCAAATAGGCAATTAGCTGATTAAAAAACTGTGTTATCAATTAAGATGTTGCTGCAAGCATTTTTGTGTTATCGAAAACAATTGAACCAATGAAGGGAAATATATCATGTTGATTTCGAAATTCATTTATCGATAAAAAAAGAAGTTTTTAAAATACATTCGGTTCTATTTAAGCAACTTTCTAAAAGTTTTCCTACAGCAAATAAAAAACGCATAACGAACATAAAAAAATCACTTGTTTGTTTGTAGGACAAAAATGAGAGTTTAACTACGGACACCTTACACACCTCAAACAAAGTAAAAACACTTGTTAACAATGTCATAAATAATGAATAACGAACAGGTTTTGTGGTTTAATACCTTTTGCTACCAAATTGTCACTCTTGGGGTTCGTATTTTGTATTTTCTGTCTAGTTTTCGTTTATGTTAATTTTTGTGTACCAACAGAAAAATTGCTGTAGGCGTGTGTATGTTGAGTTCTTCTGAATATTTTTCTCAAATAATTTATTCATTTTGTAAAACTGCACTAAAGTGTTAAATAAACTACTTAAATGGAGAAAAAATGTACTACAGGTCGCCCGCCTGCTTAAAATTCAGAGCAAAATATAAAAAGAAAATGAAAAATGAAAAATGGAAGATGGAAGTTGGCAGATGGCAGAGGAAAATTTACTTGTGATTTCTGGTCTAGAATGTAAACTGTTGCAATTGTTTGTTAAAGGGCTACAAATTTCAAATGCAACTAAACAAAGTGCTAAGAACTATTAAGTGAAAATGTGGCCTAAATTTTAAAAACCATCATCAGTTCTGAATCATTTAAATACTTTTAATGTGTTTTAAGTAGATAACAAATATTTTGTGTGTGTGTGTGTGTGTATTTTAGAAGAGTTTTTGTTAAAGTTCTGCATTTGAATATAAATTGGTTTTGGCTACGAAAACATGTAAAATTCATTGATCTGCTTGAATTGTTAGAGTGCCTGCCTGTGGTCAAATAATTTTCTCAGACTAATCAAGTGGTTAAAAAACATGCCTCATTATAGAAGAATTTAAAATTTAAGTTGCATTAATTTCAAGAAAATGTTTAGTGTTTCAAAAGCGAAAGCAATCCACTAGAAGGGAGTTTCTTTCAATGCATAAGGTGGGTAAGGCAAACATAAGTGAGAGAAGCAAAAAATTGTTTTTTTAGAACTCTTTTAAAAGTATAATTTAACGAGAAATTGTACCTATCGTTAATAAAAGCAAATCAACTGAACACGATATCATTACGAGATACAAAGACGATAGCGAAATTATAAATAAACCACGTGCATTTGTAAAAAGAAAGCTTTGACCGAGAGGTGAGCAGTTTATATTTCGCGAAGTACAAAATGAACCATTCATTTTCACTTCAAAACTTTCCACAATGGTAAAAATCAAGTTTTGAAAGGAAACACCATGCGAAAACAATAA
This sequence comes from Trichopoda pennipes, assembly GCA_030448955.1. Lineage (NCBI taxonomy): Eukaryota > Metazoa > Arthropoda > Insecta > Diptera > Tachinidae > Trichopoda > Trichopoda pennipes. Next base: position 24,989,634 of record JASKUP010000017.1, on the reverse strand, counting down.
TAAGAGTTTTAAGAAAAATCAAATGTGTCGGTGTCAAAACTAGAAGAGATCGTTTTGATTTCGCACGAGAACGCATATGTTGCGATTTTCTATCACAGGTTCTTTTTACGGATAAATCCAATTTAATTGATTTGCTTTCGATGGCCGGTAAAAATAAAGCAATTATGTATAGAGACTTATCGGTAATCGTATGGGGTTGTATGGCAGCTTCACCTGTAGGAAAACTGCATTTTATAGAAAATATTATGGACGAAAACATGGACCTTGATATTTTAAAAACTAATGTTAAGGAAAGTGCGCGCAATTTGGCTATTGCTGATACTTTCAAGTTTTATCAATATAACCACCCCAAGCACATATCACTCCTAGTAAAGAACTGGTCGCTTTAGAACGGCCTGCACAAAGCCCAGATATAAACGTAATCCACCAAACTTGGACTTTGTATGCAAAACAGATTGTCCTGTAATAAAAACCCGCTTAGGGCCTCATTATAAGAGGAATGGGGCCAAATAACGCCTAATGTGTGCAAGAAATTAGTGAAATCTTTTCGAAAAAAATTGAAAGCTGTAAAAAATCAAAAAGGATATCAAACCATTTTAATGCATAAACAATTGAATTGCAAGACTGTCGGACTTTCAGTGTGGTCAAAGTTTTTAGGTTTTTTTGAGTTTTCTTTAATTATTTCTATTGTTATAAGGCTGGAGTATCTAGTTTTCTTTTGTTACATTTACTTACTTGTGCAGATTAAATATTTTAGTGGAATATTTTATGAAACTTTCGTTGTGAGCCACTGTACAATAAGCTAAGAAGTGATTGGCACAACTGTGCATCTTTGCGGTCTATTTGTGTCGCTTACTTAAAATATATTTGAAAAACTTGGAGTTGTTATAATTTTGATTGTTATTGAAATTGTTAAAAAGGAAACATTTTCCAATTATGGCAAATATTTTGCACGCATATGGATTAATGCATCTATATTAGAGTAGCTTTCAAAATTTGTTTTAAAAGCTTTAAATCTTGAATAAAGGCCTTTAAGGTTTTACTTTAAAGAAATTTTAATAAAGTTATTGTATTAAGAAAAAAAAATTATGTTAAACTGTCATGTAATTTATGTAAATATAAATTTCTTACTCCACTCAAATAAAGTAAATTGACAATTTTGCTTATACTTGCCTCAACTTCAAACACTTAACAGGGTATCAGTTCAATTCAACCTTTTATTCACTCAATTATTCATTCATTTATTTAATGTAAGTTAACGCTTTTCAAGAAAACAAATGTCTCTTGTCTATCTAAAGGTTGTTTTACACTATTGTGTGTGTTATTTCATAAAAAAGCATCTATTTGCAAAGCTATGAAAAGGCAAATATGATTGAATGGATTCAAATTCATTTAATGCAATAGTTGGAAACAAATATTTATAAAATGCTTTTACATTAATGTAAATAGCCAATTGGCCAAATCGAACAAGTTGTTATTGGTTTATCGACAGGGAAATATTTGGAAAAAATCAACAAAAATTGACAAGAATAGCGATCAGAAACGAGGCCGTACTCTCGGCCATATGCTGGAAAATCAGTGAAAAACTATTTAGAAAATAATGGATGGGAAGTATTAGCTCACCCGCCTTATAGTCTTCCTCATATTGACATGTGTCGATATTGGAAGAGACAAAGGACTCTCGAAGTCCGACCAGTGGCTTTATACACACACTGGTACCACAGGAAACTTTTACACTCACAACTACGGCCCTGGTCTAGTTGTTGGTGATGTTCCTGGGGGAGCAACGTGGTGGACATGGTTTAGTGGGCTTTAAAATAAGTTCCGAGGAGGTGTTAACGAAAAGATAAGTTTAACATTCAAATAAATGTCCTAGTTGCGCGTGCAACAGGACTAGGAGTTGGATAGTCTCCAACTCTTAAGCAAGGATTAGGGGCACGGTCCTACTACCGTGCATCGGAAATTCGTCTAAGGGCGTGGGTGGCCGCTTTCCTACACCCAGTGGTGAGACCACCATCATATTATGGCTCCATGGCCCGCTACTGATGTAAATCCTATCACATCTGCTTCTGACTACCATTTGTTTTGGTCGATATAGAGCGCCCTCACTGAATTACGCTTTGCTTCAGAAAAATGGTGTCAGAATTTCCTTTATTCATTCTTTACCTCAAACCCGAAGCAGCTCTTGCGGAATCTTAATGTTACCAGAAAGATGGAAAAATCTAATGGCTAACGATGATGAATACTTTGAATAATGTATCAACTCAATTTGTTTTTATAATAAATGCATTTTTTAAGCAAAAACAAAAATGACATTATTAACTTGTAAACCTATTAAAAATGAGAAAAATGAATATGATTTTTTAAATCTTCTACGTTTGAAACATATAATTTGGAGCTGCTAGCTATTTATTATATGCAGTTGAAAATTTTCCATAGTATTCAAAGAATCTCTTAAAGAGGTGGCCAACTGGGGAATGAATGATGAAAACAAATAACACATTTATTCTTAAACAAACATGGATTTAAATTTGAAATATGAGCAAATTGCATCAAATATCATCTGATCAATTTGCTGTCTAGATGTAAGCGTCTGTGAATAAGTAAGTCCGTCATTCCATTTGAACACAGTTGTCTTTATAAACAAAAAACAAATTTATTGTCTCCATCTTTCTTAATAATTTAAATTATTTTAAGTTTATATACGAACATACATACATACGTACATATCTCTGCAACGATTTGACTGTCTGTCAGTCGTCTTTTATTTTTTTGTTTGTTTGTTTCTGAATTTATGTTTGTCTGTTGGTTGTTTATGACTGAATTCATGATTTGATATTTAGAGCCATTATTTTCATCGGTTTTGTGTATATTTTTTTTATTTAATAAAATTAATTGTGTCTTAAACAAATAATTGTTTCTACATATTTTTGTGTGCATACTTATGGTCGCACACATGCAAATATTTATACAAATATAAATAAACGTTTATTTACAAATAAAAAGTTTATTTTGTTATTTACTTATTGCAAATATTTGTTTAAGCAATTATTTTTCAAGGCTTTCAAGAAGAGATCTTCTAGAAATTCCTCCATTTATCCATTCAATTTCAATTTCAGTTTTATCATTGATTATTTGTTATCAAGCAAATTAATTTAAAATTAAAAAGTGTTTATGAAATTCTTTAATTTCCAAACATAAGAAATATTTACAATAAATTATATAGTAAATTTGGTTTTATGTAAATAATTTATCCTACAAATATATTAAAGCACTTAATAAATTATTATTATTTATTAATTATTTTGGCAAACTGCAAATTATGGTAATTTTATTTATCTAAAGAATAGTTGCATTGTCACCTGTCGGTAACCAGTTTGTTAAAGTAAATTTTATTCATTTTTACAATTTACAAAGTCCTAGTATACTTGTATACATGTATGTATTACTTGTGTCAATGTATAACTTGCATTATTGTAAACTTGTTGATAATATTCATGGAAAAGTGTGATGATATAATTGCACAAATTCTTTTTAAATATTTTTGAAAAGCTGTAATTAAGTCATGCCTGGGACTAACTGCTGTTTCTAAATGGCTTCGAAATTTGTTAAAGGTTAAAGTAATAGTTTTTGAGTCGTGAACATACAAATTTATCCAGGTTTATGTAAAATTTTATATTTTGCGTTTTTAAGTAGTGGGAAATTTTTGGCAAATTTTTTATGTTCGAAATAATTTTCATACTTTTTTCTTGGGGACACAAGTTATTCAATAATTTTATATTTTTCCCTTTAACATATGATTCTTTTACTTGAAAAATGCTCTTATTATAATAACAAAATGAGTTGATACATTATTTAAAATATTTTCCATTGTTGGCCACCACTTTTTCCCATCTTTCTGGTAGCTTATGCATTCCGAGCAAAAATAAATCACGCCAATTTCTTACACTCTCTTCTGAATTGAAGCGTATTCCAGTAAGAGTGTTCTGTATCCACCGAAGCAAATCATAGATAGAAGGGCAAAGTCTGCGCTATAAGGCGTGTTAGCCAAAACTTGCACTTCACTACTTTTGACCGGTCTTGCAACATGTGGCCGAGCGTTATCATGATGGAAATTGTGGGCCGGTTTCTAGTCGAATATGCTAGTCGTTATTTTCATTCATAATTTTCCGATCTCAACAGCTCATAATACAAAACATTCTTTTGATCCCACCAATTACAGATATTATCTTAGCGTCATAGATATTCGCTTTCGATGCTAATTTGGCTGGTTGGCCGGGATTTAGATATGACTTTATCCATGTATCCATTTTTCAACATCAGTAACAATACGTTGCAAAAATTACTTCCCTTTAAAGCGTTCCCTCGGCTTTCAATTTTTATGGGACTTAATTTCTTTCTATTAGGGTACGGTTTTCCGTCGACCCAAATTTGGGTTTGGTTTGTGAACAAACCGTTTTCGGCTATTTGCCATCTTCAGTGTTCTTGTAGTACTAGTTGCGTTCTATTGTCAGCTGTGTTTATGTAGTTCGTGTTCGTGTTTCTCTTCGTGTTATTGCATTCTTTACTTTCCCTCCTCTCTGTCTGTGTCCCCCTCCCCCTTTCTGTTTGTCCGTTTCTACCTAATTTGTCTCTACCTTTCCTTTTCTACCTAATTTGTCTCTCCCTTTCCCATCCGTCCCTCTTCCCAACTAAATCCTTTTACGATTTAATCTTTCCCTTTCCCATCCGTCCCTCTTCCTAACTAAATCCTTTTACGACAAATTAGGTAGAAATGGACAAACGGGAAAGGGGAGAGAGATACTAGTACAAGGAGAACACTGAAGATGGCAAATAGCCGAAACCGGTTTGTTCACAAACCAAATTTGACGAGGGTTGACGGAAAACCGTACCCTAATAGAAATAAATTAAACCCCGTCGGAAAATTTACGCACATATCGGACTTAATTTCCTAGCTTTTGAGTGAATCCTAATGCTTTTAAACGTAAGAAACTGACTTGTTGTATGATAACACTCTACATCTAGTAATGCTTCCAATTCCTCATCTTCAACCTTTAGATAACTATCAGCAGCTGTTTTCTTCAAATGAAAAAAGATTATCAGAGTTCCTCTCAAAACATTGTTTTTAGGCACAGAATTCTACCAAATTCTGGTAATTTTTCTGAACCCAAACATAGCAGGGTTTCATTTGATTACAGAGAATAACAAATTATGATTTCGTTTTGCGAGCAAATAATTTACATAAGCTATTCATATAAGTCTTTCAGGCGTAGAAATTGATAGTTAAACCCTCTCAGCGAATAAAATGTTTGAATTGAAAAATAAACTCAAGAATTTTATACAACTTTTCTAGAATAAAGAAACTGTGTTGGCAAAACATTTATCTGAAGATAATACAGCGGCGATAATAAGCGGCGAAACTAAAAACATAATACTCTTTGTTTTAAAATTATTTTTATGCGAATCTAAAAGCTTCAAATAAAACTCTATTACTGAACCCCCCAGGGGCATATAAATATGGTCTTTATAGAATATTTCACTATCTAGACTCAGTGCAACTGGGGAAAAAGGGAGCCCAGTCCCCTGAAGTTAGCAGGGTACAACTGGAAACTCCACTTTATTTCCACGGGAATCAGTAAGCCGCAGAGTTCGTTATTTGTCTCTTTAGACATTTAACTGTTCTCTGACTGATTATTGAGGTTGACCCCTATATGGGAGTATCGTTGTGGTTGTGGTTTCGCGGCCCCATATTAGGTCTTTTGTTTAATATGGTGGCCAGGATCATTTCGCCGTTAATGACACGCTAGGTGAATGATCCAGTCCAGTGAGCATGCTAGACATGTGTTCTGGATAGGAGTTGGAAAGTCTCCAACTCTTAAGCAAGGAGTGATGATTTGCAGCCCTGCTCTGGAAACATCGAAGTTGCAACTAGAAAGTTTTGTTACATAGAATTATGGCTTCGGCTTCCCAGGACGAGCATGACGTTCCAAATTGTGCATAGTGGCTTGACCACCATCTGATAAAGGCTTCATGGCCAGGTGCGGATGTAAATCAAATCACGTCTCTATTACTGAACATATTTTTGGATTTTTAGAATAGATCAATTCTTCTATTTTTCACACCTCGCCAAGTGAAGAGGGTGTATTTTGTGCTTGAAATTGAACCAAAACTAAATAAGATAATCTACTGCAAGTAAATACTTGATCAGCTCAATATCAGTTTTTGATTTATAAAAAACAAACTGCAGATTGATAGCAGAATAGAAGCCTTTTTAAAACAAATGCTAGTTTTATTTGGTAAAGCAAAGCCCTTCGGGCGGAAAAGTGTATAATTGGCATCTGATCCCAAAGGTGATGTGTTCACTTTTTATTTATTAGGAGAAGCACCAAGCCATAAATTGCTCGTCAAATTTCATTGTTATTGGGTTATCATAAAAATGTTCTTATTAGAATTGTGACAAAAAAAAATAATTTTTTTTCGACTCTGCCAACCCTGCATAATTTGTGGTACAAAAGAAGAATTCATAGAATAATAAAAATGGAAATAAATAAATGAAGCAAAAAAAAAAATGCGAACAGCGTTAACAAAACAAAAAGGAAAGAAAATATCAACAAACAATGAGCAGTCAAACTCCAACCGAAACATCAAACATGACCACAGGCAACCATCAAATTCCCGGCATTTATCCACAGGTTTCATACAAGATTTTAAGTGAACAAAAATTTAGTTTCTCGCGAGCATTTCAATATTCATGTTGTTTCATTGTGCCGGCAGCCGACAATTTTAATAAGAAAATTTTATTAAAAAAAAAAAAAAAATTAGAAATACGTGAGCATGTAAATGTTTTTAACGTTGATTAATCTGTTTTTTAAAATTGACAAAGCGTTAGTTATTTTTACTGCGAGAATATGAATGGTGTCGCAGAAGGCTGGCTTATCTGCCGCTACCCTTTGGGGTTTTCAAAAAATTTATTAGCTTTGAAAGATATTGAATTTTAATTGATTTACATTTTGATGCGTATCGAAAAACGTAGTGAATGTTTAAATAAATAAAATAACTCTTTTGGTTTCGTGCGTGTTTCCCCCGAAATGTGGATAACAAATTAAAAACCAAAATAAAACAAAAAAAGTAAGAAAAGTACTGATTACGAAAGCGCTTGTTTAATTAATGCATTCATTGGCTTTTTCTTCAGAAATGATAAATATCACTAATAAAAAAATAATATTTACATTCAACAAATATTAAAGAAAAAGATAAATAAAAAGTATTTGAAGCCGCATTTATATGGGTCACTAAAAGAAATTAATTAAAATTTAAGTTTAGTGTTGGTTAAGTAAACCCTTTATGCTATTACAAAATTATTCAAGATATTTCATATTTCAAGTGACAAGTCATACAAGAAAAAGATAAAAATTTAATAAAAAATTTAGACAACAACTTTAGCACCTTCGCTTTCAGTTGCTAACATTCGGTCGGTCATCGATAAAGTTTGAAAAGTGCTTTTAGATTGTAGCGGCTTAAATCATCTTAAATTTATGAAATTGCTTAAACGCCACCAATATTATGTTGTAAAATATAAATTCCTATAAATTCCATTCCATTTGAACAATAGACATATAAAACAACAATAACAACAACAACAAACCCAAGACAATTTTGTTAGTAAAACGTGTACAAGTACGTGTAAGTAGAAGAAAAAGAATAGAGAATAAATAATGCTAACAAGGATTAACAATGGATTACCTGACATGAGCAGCTCCTTAACGGTAAAAACAACAGCAACAGCAAAACAATCTAAAATAAAAGAAAAATACTAATAAAGAAGAAGATAGCACTCTTCCACTTCTGCTACTGCTACTGAGACTTTGGCAAAAAAAAAGGAAGAAAACTTCAATTTACAAGACTTTTCCTTTTTTCCAATAAATAGCCCAGTGAACAAGAAAAGGTAAGTAATTATATACTGTGTGGCTACTTATTGTTATATGAAATTAGGATTTCCTCCACCCTATTGATTTCAAGGTCCTAAAATCATTTGTACAATAGTCAATAATGTCGAATGGAATAACATAAGGCATAACTGTCACATATAGTCGGTGTCAATAATAACAAATGTGATATTTTGAAGGGTAAACATCTGTCATTAGAATCCAGTATTCGTAAGAGACCAAAGTGTAAACACACATTTTTTTTCAATCGCTATAATAATTTCGAATTTGGTGTCTATAAGAGATAAGGAAATACCTGGTCACCCGAAAAAATTAGAAGACGAGTTATTGGAAGCATTACTCGAAAAAGATTGCTGTCAAACCCAAATAGGAGGAATAGGAGTTACACAACAAACCAATTCGCTGCGTTTAAAAGCATTGGTATTCATTCAAATTTAAGAAAATTGGGTCCCAAATAAATTGACGCCGAAAGACGTTAAAAGTTGATTTAGTATGTCGAAAATTATATTTGAATTCTACAGAAAGAAGTTGTTTTAGCTCATATTGTGCATAATGTCATATGCATGGCCGACTATGGCCAGCTAATTCAATGCAGAAGTCGAATATCCATAACGCCAATGTAATGCTCTTTTGTAGGATTAGAAGGGTGTTCTGTATTATGAGCTGCTGAAATCGGGTCAGACGATCACAGGAGACCTGTACCAAAGACAATTAATTCGTTTGACGATAGCAATTAACAAAAAACGACCAGATACGAGGCCATAACTTTCCATCATGACAGTGCTCAACAATATGTTACAAGACCGGTCAAAAACTATTTGGAAAACAGTGGATGGGAAACTTTAGCTCACCCGCCGTATAGCCCAGACCTTGCCTTTCTGTCTATCATATGTTTTGATCGATGCAGAAAGCCCTTACTGGTATACGCTTTAATATACAATAAGATATTAGAAATTGGATTGATTCATTATTTACCTGAAAGCTGTAGCATTTCCTTTGGCGTGGAATCTATATGCTAAATATAAGAAAGATGGGAAAAAGAGGTGGCAAATGATGGACAATATTTTGAATAATGTATCAAAAAATCAACATTATTAACTTGTATATTTATTACAAAAGGCGATTTAAAGCTTTTTAAACAAATTTTTAAATAATTAAAACTGGCAAAATATATCGTTACAGTTTTTACTTCTTCTTTCTTTGAGGTTTTATAACGAATATTTTGGTTAAATATACAATCGTATTAACCGCGACGAACAATGGTTAATTTTCATTTTCTTATCGATACTGCGGGAGATTTAAATTAGTGTTTTAAATTTATCAGACTACGCAATAATTTTATTTGTATTTAATTACTTGTTGAGGTTTGAACTCATGATCTTTTCTTTAAGAACCACACATATAAGTTTGTCAACATAGCTAAATGCCATTTCTTATCAAATATTAGCTACCCTTTCATTTTTTTACATAGCCCACACTTTTTAGTGGTGGAAGCTTGAACTCATTTTTATATAATTTTTTTGAAGACAAAGAAGGTGTCAGGAGGCGCCAAGTATATTGAAGAAAAACCCATTTAGGTAGGCTAAGTCGACTGAAAGAACCCACATGTGAATTTATAATAAGGAAAAGATACTTTTTAATTTTTTTACATAGCCCACACTTTTTAGTGGTGGAAGCTTAAACTCGTTTTTATATAATTTTTTGAAGATATAGGAGGTGTCGGATGGCGCCAAGTATATTGAAGAAAAGCCCGTTTAAGTAGACTAAGTCGAACCCCCATGTGAATTTATAGTACGGAAAATCTTTAGGAAATCTTTAGGAATTATTTTTAAGAAAAACATTAAAGTAAAAATGTTTGCTGGGTTATCATCCTTACAGCATTGACTTTGAATCTGTGTGCGTATTGATGTGCTTGTGCATGTACGTCTTGTATCTGGCTTGTCCATCCATCTGCCATGAAAGTATTTCAATATTTATATGTCCACCACCTACAACGCTAAACAAATGTCGAATCGGAGGAAATGAGTTCTTAGCTTTTTATCACATGCCATTGTAAGTTCAGATTGTATATTAATATTTTACTTTCTTTATGCTGCTCCTTCGACATCCTTTTTGCTACCGGCATTTTTCTTTTATAGAATTCTTTTAGTTTTTATCGTTTTCTTATATCTTTTTTGTTGCCCTTCGAACGGTGAGTCCTTTTTTTAATTTCTTTTTTCAATTGTGCTCATGTTATTGACGAAAATGCTTTACATTCATTGTTGTAAAAGATGGGAAAAAGAACAAAAGTACAAACATTTTAAACATTTTTTTTTAATTTTTATGTCAGAGTTTTATTATAAAATTTTCTTTTTCTGTAAAAATAAAAAGGCATAGACCGACCAATAGAAGAAAATGAAAAGAACCCACAATAAAAATTTAAACAAAGACTGAAAAGGTACCGGAGGATATAGAAGTTTTAATAATAAATTTATCTTTTATTACATTCTATCCTGTGTAAAGGAAGAAAAGGAGAGAAAACTTATCTTAATGAGTTTTAATGACACAAATAAGTATCTCCCTAAAGAGAAAATAAACAGGTCGTGTTTAAGTTTTAATTTTAATTAAATTTGGAATTTTTATTTTATTTGTTTATAAAAACGCAAAGCTTTTTTTTTAATAAAAAAAAGGAACTTAAAAAGTGCCAAGACACAAAAGTTGAGTTGATTTGGCTTTTAGTTTTAAGAACGTTGAAGGAAAAATATTCTTTTCCGCATTTTACTTTTAATATAAATTTAAAAACAATATTTTTTGTTCCTTTAACAGATTTTTTTGTTTGTTTGTGCATCAAGAGCATTTTTATGTTCAATTGTATTGCGATCTGTTGTGTTACTTTATCTGAATTCTTACACAAAAAGACGTTTAGAGTTCAAGTTGCATTGAGAACGTGCAGCACATAAATTAGTATGCAATCAATTTGTAGTGTGGTGCAATTTACAGAAAACCAAAATAAAAAAGAGGCAAAAAACAAAAAGAAAAAACAACACCAAGAATCTCTTTGAAGAACAAAAACAAAAAAAAAAAAAACAAAAAAAAATCGACGCACATTTCTGTAATTCGGCTCATCATTGACGATTTTCGTTAATTTCCCTTAAGAGTCTGCCAAACAGTCACTGCTTCTACTACTTCTTTGAAAGCCTTTTTTGGCCTCCAAACACAAGCAGATGAATGCCAGTGTGGATGTAAATAAATTCGCATTGAACGGCAATTCAATTAAATTCAATATATTTTTCGTTCTCCCACTTTTTTTCTTTTTCCATTTTTTTTTTTTGGAATTAAGTGTAATTTTTGTATCAATTTGTGTTGTTGTTGTTGGTTCGTTTTTCTTGTACAACTTAAATTGTTTTCCGGAGATTCATTTAGCAAAACAAAATAACAAATGTGAGCTACACTTTTGAAAATTATTAGCAAAATGTTGATTTGAAATTATTTTTGAAATTTCCTTTAATTTTATTTAAAATTTCCTTCTCCAACATCATTTGTTTAATGTGATATTATGAAGCCATAATTATGTAGATTTAATTAGAAAAGAGTTGTCAACATTGGTTTCACTTAAATGAAACTACTACGCATTTAATTTATAGTATTTTTACTTAATCGGACAACTGAAAGTTGCACTGCATAAGCTGGACGGATGATCCTTTAGGCATTCTCTTTCGCTTTAAAATAGATTCTGTTGTTGTTGTCAATTCCCTGTCCATGTGACGTGATTCCTGGCTGCTTGTTCGCAAATAGCGAGCGCTTTCGATGTAAAGACATCATTATCAAGCCACGTTCTATTACGTACTCGTGAGTCAGTATTTCTAGTCCAGGTATTTATCCCATAATCGTCGTGCCTACCTGTGTAGTCAGAATGCCAGCCATGTGGCATTTTCTGTGGGGATTAATCCTGATATTTCCATCTTTTATTGCTAGGATGCAATAAAATCATACACTCATTTATTCCCCTTAGTAAGTGTCTGTGATTCGTTTTAAGAAGCGGGGAAGAAGAATTTTGCTTTTTATAATATGGGGAGATTATTAAAGCAGTCCCTTTCAAATCTTCCTTATGTGCGAGATAAGAAAAATTTAACTTCCTAACATCGCTTTACTGTGACTTTCGCCAGAGAGTCTGGCGTTATTTTCGTCATCCTAATTCTAATGCCAGCAAGCACTTGATAATTGCTCAGATTCACGATCTACATTCTACAGACACGTCCTGTGAAAATGGCAATAATCAGCATTGATTGAAAGCAAGTACAGTTGTAAGCTTTTTTGTTTATTGGATTTTTGAGCATCATCTAAGCATGCCAGTTCAAGGTTTAAATAAGAGCATAACTATTTAAATAATTTAGGTATTCTTAATTGTATTGCCTTCCTTCTACCTTAATGTGACATGGTTTAGTAGTGGATGGGTTAATATAATGCTGAGCATATAATTATAATTTCTCGGAAATAATCATTATGATTATACGTGGCACGTCAAAGAAGAAATTAGTTGAGTTGCTTTACAAGGGTTAATGAAAAATTATGCCTCCCTTTTTGTTTTGGCTACAATACTTTCTCGTACTGAATAATATTGAATTGGTTCCCCTTTATTTATTTTTGTTGCATAATTGAGATTTTATTCAAGGCAAGTATTGTAGATATAAAACAGAAGTTAATTACCACAAACCCAGTTTTTGCAGAGTAGAATCCAAGTAAATAAGATTTTTTATATTAAATATAATAATGGAGTCTCTTAAAACTTTTTTTTTAATAAAATCTCATTATTTTAAGTTACAATTAATTTAGACTTAAGTTTACATTTTTTTTACATTTTTTATAATTTAGTTTCTTTTAGTCGTTTTGAAATTAGGTGTCCAAAAAACTTTAGACACCATTTTTTTAGAGGCAGTAGTGTCTTCCTCTGCTATGGCTCGCACTATACCATCTCTCTAGGTAGTGCTTTCCAATGCTTATAATTTATGCTCGTTTTCGTAAGTATAACTTCTGGTTCACTTCCGATAGGTGCTTTATATAAACTAAGATACCACATGAAAGTCGGCCTTGAAACTCAATAAGCAGCAGATTTTTCATCGCAAGCAGTAGGCCGAAAGGATTTAAAGTGGCAAAGTTGTGAGTTTTGTCTAGTTAAGACTTCAAACGATATGATTTATCATTTTAAATTAAATTTTAGTTTCATTTTAACTCCGTTTTTTTCTGAGTGTAGCAAGCAGCACATTAATTCAGCATAAAATAAACTTTACTACACACAATTCTATTTAGGATTTAAAGTTATTTAAGATTTTAAGAACCTCATAACTTTTGCTGAAAATGATTACAAGAAACAAAAACAAAACAAAACAAAGCAAAAAACTTAAATTGTTTCCAGCTAATTAATTCCCTTTTGAGCTATTTAAATAACGCTGTACATATAGATTATAAAACTATTTTTTTTGCTTTATATTCAATTCGAAACTATAGCACGGGCATATTAGAAGGCATATGGCATGAGGCAAATGTAATGTAACGCAGCTAATTACACTTACGGCTCAAGAAAACTCTTTCACACTTTTTAACACATGAACATTTGGCTGATTTCACATGTAAATAATATTTTGTAACAAAAAAAAAAAAAACAAAATAATACAACAAATACAAATAAGAAGAGGTAAGAGTAAAAAAAAAACATAGAAATGTATTTGTCGAAGAATGAGTGAGTGGCGTCACAACTCTGTCACAATATTGATACAAAATTTATAATTTATAAAATTCTTTAAAACACTTCATTTTCAACCTTTTATTATTTACAAATCTGTTTAGATGAAAATAAAAAATGTCATTTTAAAGACACTTACGACAGTTTAAAGAAAGAGCACTTTAGAAATTCTAAGGCTGTGTGTGACTGACTGCCAACGCACGTTTCTCGTATTAATAAACACATTTAGCATGACAATTTAACGCAATTATCGTTCCTATTTGGCGATGTATGTCGGTGTTGAGGGATTTTTACTGTCTTCATTTTTGTACATGTTTGCTTTTGCCATCTTTTTGCCAGTTTCTGTAGCAGTTTTCCAAAAGTTAAATTATTTATTCAATCTACAAAAGTTATCACCACAAACTTACATACATACGTACGTTGAATCACCATAAGTCTGTTTGTAGATTTAAGCCAACATTAAAAATACAAACAAGTGAGAAATTCATTTGTTACAAATTTATTTATTTGCCAGGCAAATATTTATTAACCAAAAACGTTTATTTTATTTAAACTTTCTGACTTAAAAAAAATGTTTTTTTACATTTTCATGTGAGAATATTTCACATATTAAAGAACGTTAAGTGAGCGACAATGGGTTTCACTTAATTTTTTCGTTACACCCATAAAAATCCAAATCATTCATTTATGAATGTGTTCTGAATGTTTAATTAAATTTTCTTTGGAAAGTATTTGCCACCGTCGTTTTGTATTTTCTTTATTGTAAACGAAAATTTCATTTGACATTGTAAAAACAGGAGTTAAAAATGAACTGCCACAAAACTTTTTATATCTCAGATAAGAGATATTTTAAAAGTTAGTGTTATTTTAACACAGTCATAAAATTCTTAAATAAAAATAGATAATTTAGAAAGCAAAAAGCTTTAAGGATTAAATAGACAATTATTATGAAATGATGTAGGGAAATTTAAGCTTTTTAAATTAAAATACGCGTAATTAGCATTTGATATACAGTACAGCACTAAGTAAGAAGAGAAGTAAAGAAAGAAAATGTGATAAAAATGCTGCATCAGCTGCACAAAATATAATGCAGCCACTTGACACCGGAGGCCCTTCAGCACTTCTCAAAAATACACTCAAGGTGCAATCAAATCAAAATGTTCAATCAGATAAATCACTCTCCCCCTTTAAGAAACTTGACGATAATACAGAAATATTTTAACTTATCCTTGTTATTAGTTTTGTCATGCACAATCTAAATAAAACAAAAACAAAAACTTGGCCAACGTTTTCGTATTTAAAATATGTTTTTCGTGAAAAAAATTTTCCTTTTACCTTAAAATTATCGGTTTAACGAGCACTTGTGTCCACTCCTTTAACGAACGTGTTAAAATGTTTGAAAAGTAACAGAAGCATTTCATATACAACAATCAAGTGGCTGAGTGTCTGTCTGCCCTTCTTCCCTGTCATAATTTTAAGTTAATTTTCAAATGTGGCAGTTATCTACATAAAACTCATACTCAGTGCCCGTAAATGGCCATTTAAGGCAAAATAAATGTCAAAACATAATTCGAATGAAATGAAGAGAAAAATATACCGCATTGAAGGCAAATAATCACTGTAAACCGATAAAATATAAAAAAAAGAAAACAAAATTGTATAAATACAAGATTTATTTACATATTTTGTTAGTCGTGTGAGCAGATGACGATTAAAGTGTCGGAGAATGTTCATTTTAATTTTATTTTTATTGGGGGATTTTATCTCGCTGTTAAGTAGAGTCTTCTATTTGATACCTTGACTAAAAGTGTCACAGCTAAAATGTCTTATGCTCAAATGTATGCAGGAATGTAATTCTGTTTATTAATATTTGTTTCGTTACCAAGTGATTATTTTCTCGTTTTTCCAATGTTATTTTTCCCCCTAAATTAAATTGGTTTTTCTAGTTAAATAACAAAAACAAAATAGACAAATTGGAAGGTGAGTCAAGAAATGTTTAATAACTTTAAGTGATTTTTTTCCATTGACTTCTGTATGAGAAACAATAATGCTTTGGGTGTGTGAATTAGTAGTGTCGTTAATACACTTAAAAAATATTTTTTTTAAATACTCAGTCTAGGTAAACATTTTTTATTATGGACTTTTTTAAACACGTAAAACTTATTGAGACAAAAAAGTTGTTTGGAAAAGCATTTCGGGATCGAAAAGTCTTCAGACACTTAGTATTTGAGTTTTACACAACTTGAAAATAATTTTTTCTATTGGAATTGCGCATGAGGTTGATTAACTTGTTATTTTCTCAATTTTAAATAAAAATTATAATATATATATTTTTAACACTACTAGAACTACATGCTTCGCTAGGACTTCCCTATAAAAGCCATTGTCGTCCCTGCCGTGAACATGACAAGAAGGTACCGCATTCTTCGAAACAAAAATTTATTAAAACAACCATGATAGACGACTTATCTCATAATAATCACCATACTCCGAACTTGCAAAAGAATATTATTATTTCTTTTAACATTGGTGTTTTTTTATAAAGAATTTTGCAATGGAGTAAAACAAAGATCTATGTTTTAAATTTAGCATAAAATTAGCTTAATTCGGTAATCTTTTGACATTATAATTTAAATATGACTTCTAGCACGGATGGTTCATACGAAGTCTAATCTGGAGGTTAAAATTTTTCATCATTTAAGGCCGTCTATCGGCGATGACGTGAGGAAAGTTTTATCCCAAGTGGTCAATCGCTTTGGACTTATCGACATAGATTAGCGACTCAATAATATAATTGTGGCGCGAGCTGTGTGACGTGTTACGCCATCTTGTTAAACCATACCTCCTATACAGTATGGCGGCTCAATTGATGAACGAAGAAGTTAGTAACCAGCAACGCTGTTATACTTGAAGTAGGACTTTAATTGTTACCTGTAACAAAAATTATTGTTCGTTAAAAAAATTTTAGCTTTGCAAAATCGCTGTTTTTAAAGTGAATTTGAAATTTTAAGTCCAGAAATTTTTTCTAAAACAAAAAACCAATTTTAAAAAAATTATTAAAATTTAAAAAGTGATATATATTTCGCTACTGTTTACATAACACATCAATTGATTTCACTAAAATTTTATTTAAAAACTTCAGCATAAAGCAACATTGACTGAATGAGAATTATTATTGATAAATAAAAGAGAAGATAAAAAAATCTTTCATTTAGAAAACATTTTAAAATTATCAAACATGATTAATGCAAATAACAATAATAAAATTTCAGCATAATAAATTTAAGATTTTTGGCCAAAAACGAAGTCGTCTTGGGCTTTTGTTTAACGACAACAATATGCCTTAAATGAACTTCAAAGATTTTTAACTAACGAATTTATCATCACAAATTTTTTTCCCTTAAATTTCTATTGTGTTTTTAGAAAAACAAGTGTTTTTTTTTAATGAAAAAGAAAAAAAAATGGAATGATAGTGGCGTCAAATGTTTTGTCTACCAAGGTGTCTACAAATCCATTGAAAGAAATAAATTTTAGGTTTAAGACAAATTTCCATTTAGTAAATGTTTAAATTATCAATTCAATAAGGAAAGAAAAAGGTATTTAAATTCCTTTCAGTTGCTACAATAAACAAATTATCATAAATGAATAGGATGGAATAGAAACTAATGATTTCTTTCAGGGAAGGTACGAGATTAAATTTATGTTTAAGTATATGTGTGTATATATGTATGTATGTATGTGTGTGTAGGTGCCTGCGTGTTAAGTGCCAATGATGATATCTGTATTAATAAAGTTGGGCGTCTGCTGAAGTATTTGTTGGGCGCGTGTGTGTGTATTTATGTGGCTGATTATTTGCAATTATGTTAATGTTTGAATATTTAATGAATGTAACAACTCCTTCTCCTTGTTGCCATTTACAAAAAAGGGCAAAATTACGATGATTATTGAATTACTAAAGCAATAAATAAATTTTAAATTGAAATGTTTTCCAATTGCTGGCGTGGCTTTGCAAAAGAGCCAGACATTTAACAAGACATTTAATGGCATAAAAAATTTTGTCTTTAACTTATTTGCCGGATAATTTGTGTTAAAAGTGCAATTATTTTCTTTTTTTTATTTTTAATTTTTTATTTTTACAGGGCATTGTGACAACTTTTTTCGAATTTCATTTCCTGGCAAATAAATATCTGAGGGAGTTAGTTGTCTTCTCATTTAGTTTCTTAATTTATGTTGTAAATTGAAAATTGTTCCGGTTTTGTTGTGTATCAAGGCTATTTTTAAGAAGGCGTTTAAGACGAAAAGTGTTATTCATTTCATTATTATTATTATTTTGTTAAATTTTCCACACGCTTAATTATTTTCAAAATAGGATTTCATATAAAATGTTTATATTCGTCTGTATTCTTCACTGTACATTAAATTACTTTCTTATAAAGTGATTTCTTTATGCCGGAATAATAACAAAAGTATTTTGCTAAAAAAATAGAAATTAATTTTAAGTGAGAAACTTTTTTCAAAATATTGATTTTTAGTTTTAAGGCTTAAAGCATTAATAGTTTCTTATTGTTAGTATAATAAGACAATTTAGGTTAATAACTTAAAGCCACCATGGCCTAACCGCCATTAATATTTAAATGCCCATGTTAGAATCTTTAGTAAACGTATTAAAAAATTCATTTTAAATATTGAAGAATTTTTTTTATTTAAGTAAATAATTATTTTACAGTTTCAGAACAAATTAAGATTGCTCTTGTGCCCATCACTGTCGTCATAAAAGTTTGCAAACGCAGAATTCTTTTTCTGTTTAGGTACTTAAAAAAATTTTGAGCAGACTATTCTGCAGTGATTTTTAGTCTTGCGAACTTGCTCAAGTGTAGGAAAATATTTTTTCATATATTTTGTTGCTGTGGTCTTGGACAGCAAGACGAAGCTGCAAGCTTTGCAACAAAGAGCCAGTGCTGCTGTTGTTCTTTATATGTTTTGTATATTTTAGAAATGTTTAATATTTTAGGTACTTTTATAAGGTCTGTTTTTCCTCTTTTTTTTAATTCAACAACTTGTAAAAACTTTATTTATTAAGATTTGTGTGTAGTTTTTGAAAGATTTTCTTTTGTCACCATTTTGACACTTTAATTTGTCAACTACAAAAAAAAAATATATTAAAAAGATAAAAATAAAGGGTGTTTCCATATTAGAACAGGTTGCTTTGTACGTGAGTCCAATTCATGATTGACTGATTTGCTACAGTTTTTAGTTATCCTTTAAATTAAAAAAGTACAAAAAAATTTAGTGAAACAAACATGAAGAACTAGATGAATACTTCAATGAATGTGAATCGTAGTATTGTTTTGATGTAAAAGCTTCTAAATATTTTTTGAAATATTTGGTAATGCATTTTCTTTGCGCTTCTCAAGAAAGTCGTGGGCATAATTTCACCAATCGGCTTTACCCTGTTTTATAGCTTTAGGTCAGATTTTTGTGGTTGAATCTCTTGCTGTTGTAAAATTTCTTATTTCAGTCGTACGATTACACTGGCTTTCAATTGCCAGCAAAGGCGAGGTCCATCCTGTCGATAGCTGTGGGATTTTATTTTCAATTATAGGCTGCACTAGGTACCAAGCGTCTAGCTCCAATTAGTTTTAACAATTTAACTCGATGGCCATCCAATTGTACATCGGCGATGATTTGAATAATTTCTTAAAAGTTGCGTGAGTTGCAAATTTTGCTTTAATTATTCTTTTTCTAACAGCAAATAGTCTTAGAAAATCGTTTACCTACATCGTGAGCTTTGTAGCTTTTCGTTCGACAAGTAGATAAATTTAGCCTTTTTCGTAAAATTTATCAAATGCTATTCTTAGTACTTCTTATCATATTAATACTTGATTTCCATTGTTTTTTATTTCTATTGCTTTATATTTAATACAATTGAAACTGCTATTTTATCGTTTAATAGTTTTTTTTTCAACTTTATAACTTTAATAATATTTAAAAAAGTTATTTATTTTTATATCAATTTAAACAGAAAGTAATAAATACAAGTTTTTTTATTTATTTTAATTTGTCATGACATTAACAACTTATTTGTCTTTAAAGGATATTTGTTGTTCAAATATATTCATTTCCCGTCGTAAAGCTCTTCTTATGGGTTTAAAAAGATTTCCTTGCAACTTTAGTAGTTTTTCGTTTATTTCTTTTTAGTTTAAACTTTTAGGTTTATTGTTAGTCTTTCCTTTATCTTTTGTTTATTATTATTTTTTTTTTTAAACTATTTTCTTTATTTCTTAGACCCACATCTACACACAGCCTGTGTATAAGATTCTTTAGAAAGCATCTAAATGCAAATTTTTGCTACTACAGAAGAGACATCATGTGTGTGGGTTAGCTGTATCTGTTGTTTCCAAACAAAAATTAAAAAGATATTTAAAAGAATTAAATTTTATGTTAAGCATACAATATATACAACAGCCTCGCTAAAAGCTACTAATCTTCTGTTGAAATCATCTTTGAGTAAAAATTTAGAAATCATCACATGGCTTTCTAATACCTTCGCGAGTTGTTAATGTTTGCGTTAATTATAAAATCATCGCGATGCCAAGTCACTTATATTTTCCTTGAATAAACTGAAAGTTAATAAATAAACTCCTTGAAGGCTCTATAACTTTGCCTGTTTATCCTAAATATTTTTCTTTACAATTTTTATTTTATAACAGATTATTTACTTGCATTTTGTAAACTCAGATTGTCAAAAGTTTATGCAAAAGTTTAGTTAGAGCAACTACAATATAGATACCAAAATAGAAAATTCCAACACTTTTACAAACATTTATCCGCATGTAATATAATTTGAATGGATTTAAAAGTTAGAAAAAATTACACTGGCGAACAAAAGAAAATTATTAAAAATTATTTTCGTACTAAAATTTAATAAGGCCTATTCAAAAAATATTTATATCCAACTGAATGCAAAATTAAAAATAGGGATCTTATAAGATCCTTATAAGATTCTACAAGACAAAGGAGGAGGAGTAGGAGTTCTTATCGAAGGATGGGTAATTTTTTACTTTCTAGTACTTTTTTCTTCGTTGTTGCTGGAAGTTGTGATTTCATATATTTTTCGTAATGAAGGCCATCTTTCATCCTTTAATTTCAAACATTTTTACAGTAAGCAATGAAAACTTTTTTCCGTCCAAAAATTTTCGATTAAAACCAGACCGAAATCCAGAGAGGAAGCAATTAGTATTTGGCTATTGATTCGCTAAGTAAAAGGGCAAGAAGATCTTCATGTGGCAATATACTAAGGTGCGAGAAAAATCGGTATGATGAGCGCCTTCATGCAAGAGTAAGTAGAGCGTAAAAGGAATAGCAAGAGCTTTTAGTCATTTGTTAAACGAGAAAGAAATATGTCTTGTTCGTCCATCCCAACTCTTTTAAAGAATGATCCGATTGATAAAGCTAACATCTTGGCTGGTGTAATTGCAAATAATTCTTATTTGCACGAAACCAATCAACTAACGCCCGAGCTCGATAGAGCATCCGTTACAATGCCGAAGTTGTTCTTTCGAGCTCGAGCGGTTAAAAAAGTTATAGCATATCTCAACAAGTTTCCTATGCCGGATGGGATTCTAGCGTCTTGAAACAGTGCTCTTCAACGCTAGTGCATCCGTTAGCAGCCTGTGCTGACATTGTAACATGCCGACGAATTTCCAAATTATTGGAAAGTAGCTAATGTACCGTCAATCCCCAAAAAGGGTATGGCTAACAACCCTGAAAATTACCGCCCAATCGCAATTTGTTCTGCACTTTCCAAAATGATGGAAAGTATCATTTAGTTTTATCCTGTGAGGTAATTGGTGTCCAACAGCGACTTATCGGAATAATGGTGCAACTCCATACATCATTTCCAAGAGAGAGAGAGAGGTGGTGGCTCTAGATATTTCTAAGGCGTTTGATTGATGCACTTCTGTCAAAACTTGCTGCTTTTGGTGTCGGTGATAATTTCTGCAGATTTTTAACGAGTTTTCTCAGGAATCGCACTATACAAGTTGTTGTAGGAGGGATTTCATCAGACGAGTTCAAGATTAATTTAGGGGTACCGCAAGGCTCCGATTTTCCTCCTACCCTATTTATTATTATTCTAAATGACCTTCTTTTTCAAACTTTCAACCCTGTATACACTTTCGCAGATGACAACATCATTTGTCATTTGTATTCATTTGTTAATTGACCGAGCCAGTGGTGGGTGAGTTCCAAAAGGTAGAAAATGGATGATACGCTCAATCGCTTTCTCGCAACAATCTGGGAATGGGTTCGTATGAATAGAGTCGATTTTAATGCTCGTAAGACACAATGTTGCATACGCAGAGATCTGTGTTCGGAAATGGTGCTCCATCTGTTAATATTGGTGATATAGCCATTACGGAATCGAATTCTTTGGATGTTCTCGGCATGAAAGTTCAGTGTGATGTTCAATGGACTAAATACATTTTTCAAGTTTCTAAGGAAGCTTTCAAGTGCCTCGGTTTTCTAAGACGGTGTAAGAGATATTTCACTCCATGCGATCTCGGTACTATTTATACTAACGACATCCGTCCAAAGATGGAATACAACTCTATTCCTCCAGAGATTTTTCCCGTCATTTTCAATATAGTGCTGGTCCGAAATGAAAAACAAAAACTATCGTATAAAATTGGCTTCTTTTGCAACAAAAGTTATATGTCAACTGTGATTCTAAGTTATAACATAAGAAAATATCTTAACTTTACACTCGAGAATTTTTAACTTTTTTTAATATTTTTGTTTGCGACAGTGGGTGTCATAACTGCTGTTTGTATACTATTCCCAGGGAAAATAGAATAACACGAGTCATACATTTTCTGCATAGTTTTTATGCTCTCATAAAAAATGTATAAAAATCAAATATTATTTTTGAGAAACTTGAAAGTTTTTCTTAAAAACTTAAATTCTCAGAAAATTTTTTTGAAATTAAAAAAACACAAAAATAACATTTAAAATTTGTATGTAGGAAACAATTAAATAGTTGTAGTTGTAGTAGAAAAATTGCGAAAAAAATATTTTTAAAAATTTTACACTAATAGACCATTAAAATATACAAAAGTTCATGCCAGCAGAGATGACTCACCTTAATACTGTGCAGTTCATTTGGTTAAAAAGAAAATACAAATCATGAGGAGCAATTAAATTAATAAAATTAAAATTAAAATTTCAAAATTATTCCCAAAATATAGAACTAAATGTATTTCTTCTTTTGGATTTCAGCTAAACTTCATTAACTTTGTTTTTTTTTTTTGATTTCTAATCATTTCTAATAAACTTTGTAATTGAGGGCACTATTAGTTTCACTTAACGTAGAAAAATTATTTTTATGATTGCGTCTAACAAAATAAAAAAAACAATAAACAGATAAAATTCAAATGTTAGAAGCGAAGCACGTTAAATGAAAAGCAATCTGGTTGTTGGCACGAGTATTTTTTGCCTTTTATTCGCATCTAATTGATTTGTAAAATGCAGAAACATTTTATGGCTGCTTTTTTACTACAAATTTTGTTTTACAATGATAATGATCCCTTAAAGATAAAAGTTAATTAAAAAAATTTTGAAATAATAAAAAGAAATCAAATCAACATAAAATTTACATTTTATAACAAAAAGCGAAAAAGCAAACTTTTGTTTTAATATAAATTCTCAGTGTATTTTTATAAATTCGTTTTTAATACTTAAATCGGCTACGTGTTCATCTTTTATAATGTTTTCAATGTGGCCATTTTAATTTTGTTTTTGTATTTGCATTTGCATTAAATAAATTTAATTTAATTTTTTATGTCATTGACGCCGGCAAAACGTTTCATATTAATTTTAATTTGATTTCTTTTTCATTCATTTTAATCAATAAATATTTTAACATAATTTTGTACTTTGTCTCACAGTTAATTATGACTTTTTAACAGATCAACGATAAAAAATATATAAAACAAATCATAAATTTAAAATTTTTATATTTGAGCGTTTTGTTGTCACAAGAGAAGGAAGTGTGGTGTTACTTGATACCACATATTTGCGCTAAGTGCCATCGTTGTTTTTTTATGTTAAGGGTTTCTCTAAAAAAGTACTTTTTCTAGAAACTTTCGTAGGAGGTATTTGAATTGCTTTTAAATATGGTACTTCTTTAAGTACTTTTTTGCTGGAAGTACTTTCTCGAATGCTAGTTTTTTATTCCGCAAATTTAAAAGGCAATTTTCTTAAAGGTACTTTACAAAAAGTATTGTGTTAAACTTTGTATAAATTCTTTCTGTTTTTGACAGAGAAAAATATATTTTGAAAATATTAATATACAAGTTAATAGTGTCGATTTTTATGCTTGAAAAAATGAATCAATTATTCAAAATACTGTTATATATTTTTTGAGTTACAAATCTTTCTCATAGCAAATGCATTTCGCGCTAAAGATGCTGCTTCGGTTTTGAGATAAAGATTAAATCTGGCCGATTTCTGATACTCTGCTTATTCCAGTAAGAGCGTTCTGCATCAATCGAAACAATTGGTAGTCATCAGAAGGGACACGGTCTGGGCTACAAGAGGGTCAGGCAAACTTTTTGCCCACTGTTATCCAAATAGTTTCTTAAACCGGTTTTTTAGCATGTGGTAAAATGTTGTCATGATGGAAAATTAATAATCTGATCGTTTTTCCTTTATTGCTCCCTAAACAAATCAGGTTCCTTGTGACCGACTGACAGCTCATAATACAAAAAACACTTCTAATCGCACCATATCCAGAACGTTACCTAGATATCATTAGTTATTGACTTCAGAGTTGGTCAACCAGCTATGACTGGGCTTTACATATTACTTTTTGTGTTTGGAGTTATCGAATGTATCAATTTTTTTTTCAGACCAGCACTTAGGGGATGTATTGTGCCAGAACTAGGAAATTAGGTTATGGGGTAGAGGAACGAGGGAGTAATTTTTGTGGACATTGAATTTGAACTTTCCTACATGGGAGGTGAGAGGAAACACCTCTGTAGGGAGTTTATTCCACATACGGAGTGTTCTGCTAAAAAACGAATTTTAATTTTTCATTTCATTCATCATACGAAGAAAAAATAATGGGCAAACCCGGTTTTCAACGCCTCTCGACCTCAGTTCATATGGTACGCAATTTATTTGCGTTTGAATGAATCCTAATTCTTTTAAACGTAGGGAAATGGCTTGTTGTATGACTTGAAATATAATGCAAGTCTTCTTGCGTTTGACAATAATCTTCGTCGCGTAATTATTTCAATTCATTATCCACTTTTCATCTTCAAACTTTTTCGGCTGATTAGGCCTCTGCTTGTCTTTTGTGTCGAAATAACAACTTTTGAATCGCGTAAACTATTTTTCACAAGTTTTTTTTTCACAATCATCAGATTGTTGACGGTCATTTTTAAAATGCAATTTTGAAAGGTACTTTTCAAGTGAAAATTTTTTAAAGGGCCTATTTTAAAAAAGGGAATTTTTAGAAGGTATTTTTAAACAAGTGCCTTTAAAGTCTTGTTTGAAATTATATGTACTTTCAAAACTGATTTTAAAAGCGATATTTAAAAAGGTACTGATGTACAGGCTCCTAATTTGTAAGGTTCTTTTTTAAGAGAATGATTTAGCAAAGTTTTATTTTACCAGTATATGCGTAGTGCTAGGAGGATACTTCTTTTAAAAAGCAATTCGGTTAAACAACTCTTTTGGGTAACGTTTTCGGTAACCTTGTTAGTTTTTAACAAACGTTTCTTAAAACGGATTTGCAACAGTTTTGGGATAGACGATGGACAATATTTTGAATAACTCATTTTGTTATTATAACAAATGCATATTTTCAATCACAAAAATGGACACTATTTTAATATGTTTTTATAAAATATTTTTCTCAGTTAATTTTTTATTTTGTACTTTTATAAAATGTCACTTGTGAGAGATATGCTAGAAAAAGAAATTTCAAAATATATTTATGAAATAAATATTTAAGTGTCCAAAATTTCAGAATAGAAAATTAAGGGTGTCTAGAAATTAAATAAATTTTTTTACACCTTTAATATTAGAATGTTTGAAAGCGTTGCCACAATTTTTAATAAGCCAAAATCAAAACAACAAAATAAGAAGAAAAATGCAACAAAGTGTTAACAAATTAGTTTTTAAATGACACAAATGTTTAAATAACAGTCTATTGGGGCATAAATTATTTGATTAAATAAAAAACCCCTCAAAATATTTAACGTTTGAAAACATTAAGCAACAGGATGCTAATTCGCGATTATATTCGTTTTAGCTTTATTGAACTGGTGTAATAAAAACAACAATCTTTGTGGCAAAAATCATTAGCAAATAAATATCTTGCCCTAAAGTGGATGAGTAAATGTAAAAATAAAAAAACGACATGCTCGTACTTTTATGAAAATTCGAAATATTAAATTTATGAACGAGAAACAAGTAAAAGAATTGTATCGTAAAATCGAATAAAAAAATTCAAAACTCATAAAAAATATTGCTTGTTCTTGTTTTGTTAATAATTTTTATGGCGTTTTGTTTTGTTTTTTTTTGTTGCAATGCAAACATTGTAACTTAGAGAACAAGTTCAAGATGTAAGAAAGAATGACTATATGAATGAATAACTGATCAACTGGCTGACTAACTGACTGACTGACTTAAAAATATTTATGATTTCTTCCTGTGTTTTTCTGAACGTTTCGACACCTATAAAAATGTTAAATAAAACAGCAGGTTTTATTATTCCACAATTTCATGTTAAACCAACATTAACAACAATTGAGTTGATAGTTGTTTTTATGTTTTATTTTATTATTTTGTTTCAAAATCAAATAAGCGCATTTCTCTTTCCATACACATTCATCAATAGAAATTACTATTTTGTATGTTTTCTTTTGGTGCTGTTTAGTTCAGTTGATATTTGCAACACATTGTTCACCTTCTCCTTGAAGGTAAAATAAACCAAGTTTTTCGTTTATGAGTTCCTTCATCATAATCATCATCATCATGAGCTAAACGCTAAAGGAAAAACTTATAGAAGTCGGCAATAAACAATCATGCTTTACGACGAATGCTTTTTTTATTTATCTCCATGACTTTTATTTTTTATTATTTTTGCTTTTTTTGTTCTTCCTTTTAACTTCTGAAGATGCTGAGTATGTGAAAAAAGCAAAATAAAAATTAAACAAAATAGAACAGAACATAACAGAACAGAACTATAAAAAGTTTATTAGTTATTTGGTTTATTTATTTCTTGTGGTTTCAGCTTCCTGGTTGTTTTCCTTTAGGATGTTGTTTTTTCTCAACAATAGAGAAATGGATTTCGTGTACATGTGAATTTTTTTTTAATTGAAAAACACTATTTGATCAAATTCGTATGCTGAGAAAAGCAGATTATTCATTAAACTCGAGCGGTGGTCGGCAGAAATACAATATTATACAAAATTAACTTATACCGATTTTAGATAAGATTTTCCCTGTCTAAAGTCATTTTAAAAAGCCGATTGTTTTTAGATAAAGTTTGCTGAAAGAGTATTTTCTGAAAAATCTAATCTAAAATGTTAATTGACGAACAAGTGATTTATGTTAAGTTTATTTTGGTCATTTTGGCATTTCAATATAACTAGACTGACGTCAAATTGTATAAATTTTTCTAAAAACAAGACTGCCGTTTATTCCGATTTTCAAACGCGAATTTTGTTTGCCGATGAAGATCACTTTTGTTAGAATGGAAGCGTCAATATACGAGGGCTGCTATTTATATTTCTGGCCTGGTAACACTGACTGCTGCTAGGCACCAGCTGATGTTTCCAGTGCAACCTTCACATTGTTAAACATAACCTCAACCAAAACATTTTGTCATTTTATTGTTGTTGGTGTTAGTGATAGCAGGTTGAATAAGTGATCTTAGGAGAAAATGGAATTAACTCGTGAGCATTTTCGTGCAATAATTTTTCATAACTTTTGACGTTGCCTGACGTATAACGAATTCAATCGTGGCCGACAATCACTCCAGGATGAATCCCGTGAAGGTCGTCCAACAACGGTTATTGTGCCAGAAAACATCGCAGCTGTGCATGAGCTGATAAAGCATGATCGTCATGTAACATATCGCGAGATTGAGGCATCTGTAGGGATTAGTATGAAAAGCATCAGTAAGATCTTGCATGAACATTTGCATGTGAAAAAGATTTGTTCACGTTGGATACCGCATAACCTGACAAACGCATAAAAGGATGCTCGTGTTGATTGGTGCAAGAAAATGTTGCAGAAATTCGCTCAAGGTGCATCAAAAGCAGTTTATAATATCTGCACAGGTGTCGAATCATGGATATACTCATATGATCCTGGAACAAAACAGCAATCCACCGTATGGGTCTTTCAAGACGAGCGAAATCCCAGCAAAGTTGTTCGTGGAAGAAGCACATCAAAGCAAATGGTTGCCTGTTTCTTCAGCCTTAGCGGTCATGTAGCGACTGTGCGATTAGAGCAACGTAAGACGGTTAATTCGGCATGGTACACCACTATTTCTTTGCCAGAAGTCTTTGAGAAACTTCGGGAAAAGTCAAAGAAAAGACGCATCATTCTGCATCACGACAATGCGAGCTGTCACCGATCGGCTGAAACCATGGAGTTTTTGACAGGGCAAAACATTGAATTGATGGGTCATCTGTTGTACAGCCCTGACATCAAGAAAACTACGTGGAAAACGGTTTTCTACACCTAAAGAAGCAGTTTCTGCATTCAAAACCCATGTTTTAGAAGTACCTAAATCGGAGTGGAAAAAGTGCTTTGAAAATTGGTTCCAACGCATGCAGAAGTATATAAATCTTCATGGAGAATATTTTGAAAAACAATAAAATAGATTTTGTCTTTAAATGCTTGTGTTTTTATCCTTAGGCCACAGATATAAATAGCAGCCCTCGTATAAAACTGACATATGTGGAATGATGAAAATCTTCAAGTGTGTGTTGAGATGCCATTATAGAAAAACTGACTTGTGTGCTTAGTGGGCTGGTGGAATTACTAGTCCGTATTTATTTTAAGACGATGCTGATGTGAACATTACAGTCAATTATGTCCGCTATAGAGCCACTACCACTAACTTTTTCATTCTTCAGTTGTTCAAACATGATGTGTAGGAGCTGTGATTTCAATAACGCGATGCATCATGTCACACAGCTTACGAAAAAATTAATTTATTGAAGGAAACTTTTGACCCGTGAATTGGCCTGTAGGAATGATTTAACGTCGCAAGAACATTTGCTATGGAGATATGTAAAGATGTGTTGATAAGCCCGAAACGACTGACCTTTTGCAAAACAATATCTGCCTCGTTATTGTTAATATACGGCCACAAATGTTGAAAAAAAAAGTTATCGAAATTTAGATCACGAGATTAGACTATGTCCGGGCTAGTCGTGGCGCTTAAATTAGTATCTTTCGACTAAAGTAAATTTCATGCTAATTTTAAAATTAATCGTTTTTTATTAAATTTTTTAGTTCAATACCTCCATAAAAAACACTATATATGTATATGAATTTATTCCGGATGAAAATTACTCAATTGGTTATATTTTTTGTTCTTCAAAACAGTCACGTATTTTAAAAAGACATCATTTTTTTTTTTTAATTTGGTTTTTTCAAAAGGATTTTCTTTTAATTATGATGTGGTTTGAAAAAACGAAATTCTTTAAAATACAGAAGATCTAGGATAATTTTTTTAAAAGAACTTTGATGACAACAAAAACAAATTGCTGTATTTCATCAAAAAAGATACATATTTTAAATACACAAATAAAGTTCTTTAGCTTACGGGTAAATAATTATAAGAGGTCTTTATAGATAAGGGATTTAAAAAAATTAAATTTAAATTTTTTCACTTATTAAAAAGATGTGAAAAGATATTCCTTTTCTTACAAAATTTATTTTTCTAACACAAAATTCTACTTCAAACAAATTTATTATATAGTATGTTTTTACAAAAAGTACTTGCTTCAAATAGGTACTTTAATAAAAAATATTATATCTTTTTATTATTAAAAAGACGCTGCATTATTTTGCCCTCAAGTTGTGGTATAAAAAGTTTGAAAGTTTTGAATTTTCGATAAATTAAAAAAAACATTTTTGACTGTTTTCTTAATGAATTTTTCAAGGGTTTTGTGTATTTTGAAAGTACCTAAATCCAATTTAAGTCGCATGGTTATAGTTATATCCTTTTTTATCTCCTTACTTAAATTACGATTACAAAATGTTGCAATGAGTTTTGTAACAAATGATTTCTTGGCTTCAAATTTATTATTCAACAGAAAGCATCCCTCACACAACATGTCCCAACAATTATCACTCTTACTTAGTACTTTTTCCAACAATTTGCTACAAACATGCGGCATTTTGAGAAAAATCTAATATTAAATTACAAAATAACAAAGAATTACAAAATGAGTATGATGAGCTATAGCTTCCATTAAATCCTAAATCCTAAAGTGAAAGTACTGATTTCAAGTGGTTTTTCCACAATTTTGTTTTTGTTGTAATGATAAAGTTAATAAAGATAAAAGAGCTGATTTGGTTCAAGAAAAATAAACCCCCTGGAAAACTATTAGCAAGTATTTTGTATTTATTTTAGTTTACACCCGAACCGAGAGTAGCGGTGTGCGTTTTATAAATAGAACTATAATCTGTAGCAACCAGATGCTCGTTAATGGCTGTTTGTTGCAGCACCATTAGAAGCATACAATTTCGTTGTTTTAAATTTGTATGCAAGATGTATGTGAGTATTTTTGCTGTGATGGTTGTTAAATTAATTAGATTGCGTTTGGTTTTCGAACAGAGTCTTTATTTGAAGTTGAAATCAATGCCACGTTTATATTCGTATCTTAGTGTCTCTTTACCACATCTTTCATTAAACACTTCTGGGTGCAGTTTGGTTTCGTATCCAAATGTCGATTTTTGTTATTTTCTATTAAAAGGACTCATCCTAAAGGAAAGTTAAAAAAAACAGGTTTGGCTTTATATCTAAAGTGTAATGCAAACAATACCGTATCTCCTGTGCTACAAATCGAAGGCAGAATAGATAACCAAGCAGACAGAGAGATATTTACACCTGCATTGAAATGTTTACTTACTATTTAGCGTAATGTTGTAAATCAATTAATTAAGAATGTATTATTTCAAAGGTTAATTGTTTACTCTATTATTCTATTTTTTTTTATTTACTAAAGTCAAGTTGTTTTTTCGGAATATCAACAACAAAATTCATCAATCTTTTAAATTTGTCAGTTTAAAATTAATGTGCTGCACATGGTGAACAAGCAGCATTTTCAAAGAGTGTAATCATGAGTTTTTTCCTTTTTAATATATTAAGCTAAGAAATTTAGAACCGTTTTAAGTAGTAAAAGAAAAATTATATTATTTTCTAAATAATGCTTTTTTGTAATAATATAAATATAATAAAAAATAAATATGAAGGGCGATATCGGAAATGATGATTTAACGCTACAAACAAAAATATTTGTGCATCGTATTGTTACTGGTGCATTACGATAATCCTAAGCTCAAAATATCATTTGTAAAGCGCGGCCAATCAACCAAATTAACATCGAAGCTAAACAGAAGGGTGTTGTTATCATGAACTATTGAAATCAAATCAGACAATTATAGGGGGCTTGTATTGAAGACAATTCTTATCAGCGAAAAACGTCCAGAATGTTTGACCAGACATAAAATTATGTGATAAGAATTAAGAATCTGCGCCTGGCCGTAAGCCGTAATCAGAGGGTGGTCAAATCTCTGGGAAGCCGAGGACTAATTCTAGCAACAGCTCATCCGTAGTTGCAGTTTTAGCTGTTCCAAAGCAGGGTTGCAAGCCACTACTCCTTGCTGAAGAGTTGGAAACTATCCAACTACTGGTCCAGAACGCATGAAGCTTAATATAATTAGGAACACGACGGCATTAATACTCACTGGACCTGGACCATTCATTGTGTTCATTGTGAATGATCCGACCCACAAACTCAAACGAGGGCCTACCCCAATAGTCAGTCAGGGAATAGCTAAGGTTAAAAAGACAATTATCGGAACTCTGGAGCTTACTGATTCCTGTGGAAATATAGTGGATTTTCCAGTAGGCTCCTTGCTGGCCTATGGAGACTAGGCTCCCATTTAGCCCCGCAAAACACAAGTCTAGATGGTTGTGTGATCCATAAATACTTATAAATGTGCCCCCGGGGGGACAGAGTGTGATTTGTTTTACATCCGCGCCTGACTATGTAGTCTTAATCAGATGGTGGACAAACCACTATAGTATAATTTGGAACGTCATACATGCGTCCTAGATAGCCGAAGACATAATGCTAAGCAACAGAACCACCTAGTTGCAACTTGAATGATTTCAGGGCAGGTCTGCAAACCATCACATCTTGCTAAAGAGTTGGAGACTTTCTACCTCCTGTCCAGAACACATGTCAAGCATGTTCACTGGACTGGATCATTCACTTAGGGTGTCACTAACAGCGAGATGATCCTGGCCACCATAATAACCATTATACTGTTATGGGGCCGTAAAACCACAACCACCATGATGCTCCCATATAGGGGCCAACCTCAATGATCAGCCAGAGAACTATTAAATGTCTAAAGAGACAAATAATGAACTCTGGGGCTCACTGATCCCCGTGGAAATAAAGTGGAGTTTCCAGTTGACCACCTGCCTGTCTTCAGGGGACTAGGCTCCCTTTATACCCCCAGTTGCACAGATCTAGACAGCTGTTACGTACCCTAAAGACCATAAATGTTCCCCCGGGGGGGAGCCCCCGGGGGGACAGACAATTACGTGATAAGATTTACATCTGTACCTGGCAGTGAGCCTTAATCAGATGGTGGTCATACCACTGTGAGTGAAAAGCAGCGCCACTCATGCCCTAGGAGGCCGAAGTCTAATTCTAGCAACAGGTCCTTCCTTCGATGATTCCAGAGCAGGGCTGCAAACTACCATTTCTTGCTGAAGAGCTGGAGACTATCAAACTCCTGTCTAGAACACATGTCTAGCATGCCCACTGGATCTAAGAAAATGCTACCAGGTAGGTGTTATTAAAAGTGAAATGATCCTGGCCACCAAATAAAAGAAACTTGTTATGGGGCCGCGAAACCACAACCACTACGATACTCCCGAAGGGCCAACCTCAACAATCACTCAGAGAAACAGCTAAATGCCTAAAGAGACAAATAGCGGAAACTCTGCGTGGAAATAACGTGGAGTTCCCAGTTAACCTCTGCTGCCTTCAGGGGACTAGACTCCCTTTTCCCCCAGTTGCACATATCTAGATAGCCGAAATTCTATAAAGATCGCTAAATGTGCCCCCGGGGGGGAGGGACCAGACATGTAATCTGCCATCATTTCAACGCTTGGCAATATGCTGCAGAACCGGTCAAATATTTGCAAACCATTGGATGGAAAGTTTTGCCTCACCCGCCATACAACCGAGACCTCTCCCGTTCTGACTAGCATTTGCTTCGATCGATGCATTTAGAACGCTCTCAGCAAACACGTCTTACTTCAAAAAAGGCTATCAGAAATTTGCTTAATTTATTCTTTACCTCAAAACCGGACCAGTTTTTTTGCTAATTTGTATATCTACACAAATAAACTTAGAATTTGAAAGAACTCTTGTATTAATAATTAAAGTATTTTTATAGCTGTTTTTAATATAAGTCAGGGGTAAACATACTTTTGCTAATAGTTTTACTTGATTAATTTTCCAAAATATTAAAATTCTAGTAAATATGCAAAAACACTAGAAATTGATTAAATAGAAAATCAAAGAAGTTTTTAAAACAGTATTAAGTAATTCTTATTTCACTGTATCAACACAACATTTAATTTGCTAAAATCTGGTTAAAGTCTACTTCTCATTGTGTCTATTTACAATAAAGCGACAAGAAAGCTTTTAATTGTGTTATTTTAAATATTTCAAAGATATAATTTTACAAATGTTTGAAGTCGTTTTCTATTTCAAATGCTGGAGTATTTATTTTTTTTTTAATTTTAATTTTTACTTTAAATTATGGGTGGTTTATAGTTTTAGGTTTCTTCTTTTTCTAAATTAATTTAAACAAAATTTAGATGCAAGTTCTTGCTTATATTAGAGTACAAAGTGCAAGTGGTATCGTATAAATGCTGCCACAACAAAATTGCTGCAAGTGTTTAGAGTAATTTAAGCCGTATGGAAATATTTGGAAAACAATTCTCAAAACAGTGGATTTTTGTAACAAATCATTTTGTGCTTTTGGCTTAGGGGCCAAAGGATTACGAGTATGGATTTCTGTTATTCTTTATAGAGAACAAAAAAAACGTTTTCGGTTTGTTTCTTTTCTTCATAATTTATTGCAGTTGTTTGAGCAGTCGTTCATTTAGTTCACATAATTGTGCGCTGCTAAATACAATTGCAGGCAAAGATTTTCTGCCAGTTGTTTGCTCGTTGAAGTCAGACAGACAGCCAGACAGTAAGACAAATAGATAGACAGATAGACATACATATAAATGGACATGTATGTTAATTGTTTCTTTAAACTGCATTGCCAAGATTTATTGTGAAATTTGAAAATTTTTGAAGTAGATAAAATTTCGTTTCCAAGTTTTCATTGAAAAATGAGTGATACGTGTGTGGCATAATAAAACAAATAGAGAAACAAATTATGGTTACAAAAGGAGTAAGATTCATTTCATTTACAGATTTCTTTATTTTTTTTTTTTTTTGCAAAACAAATTATGCTGCTGGTAGGGCACGTGTAGTAGTTGAAATTAATTTTTGTGGATGGCTACAGTTTAAATCCTTTAGTGAATAATGACTGTTTTGAAGATCTAGATATAATGCGCAACACAAAAATAGGGGATTTAAATCATTCATTATAAATTTACTAGCATAAATATATAAATAAATATAAATTAAACAGTTCAGAAAGAAAATCATATTAAAGAATTAAAATTGCAATGAAAAAGATTTTACAAAACAAAACCGGTTTTTTCTACACATCAATGAATAAAATAAAAAGTGTATTCGACTATAAAAATTGCAAAAAACCAAATCAGCCGATAAATATAAATTATCATTTACAAATCGCCATTATGGTAGATAAGCGATCAAAACTCTTAACCATATAATGTTCTCTGTAATAATATATGCTTTCGGTGAACAAAGCATACATTTTTGATGAACAAAAAAAAAGCAAAATTGTGGTCTCAAGCAAACATCAATTATTATTTGAAAAAAACACATAATCATTAATATATTAAATATGTTCTTATCTAATCAAAGTGTGTTTAAAAGTTAATATTCGGTTCAGTGATCTTTTGATTAGCTATCAATTATAAATGGCAAGTGCAAAAACAAAAAAAAAAAAAAAAATAATGTTAAAGAACTAAATATTTCAAAACGAGATCAGTTGTTTTTTTTATCATGCTATCGTTATTTTAGCAATATGATTACGCTTCAATCATATTTATGTTTATAATTGAAAATGCGGCATTCAAAAATTAATGGTAGTAAGTCTGCAACTTTAAAACCACTTATTGGAGTGGCTACTTATCGGTAGCCTTGTAACTTAAACGTGAACGAAAATAACGGTGGGCCGAACAATAAGGCTTGTGACTTTGCTTTTTTTTCCTTTTATAATTTTCATTTTTATCACAGACTGCAATGCGCACATAAAACACCACGCCTATAAATTTGTTATTAATGGTACTATTATTAATAGTGTCTTTTATGAGGCTTTACATAGTGAGGTGACCACATTCAAAACGTATAGATGAACCATATCGCACCTTAAATACAAAAGAGTCACAACTCAATATACTAAAATTTTAAAATAATTCTCTTTAGTTCAACGTTCAAAAACAACACACTTAACACAAAAATAGTCATAACTGTATTTTTCCAGTTAAAGAAGACAGTAATGTGACAGAAATTTTTGCAGTATTTAGAGATGTGTAATGTGAATTTATTTATGGAAAATAACCCAGTTTTGGAAAATTTTGAGTTGTGACCCTTTTGTGCGAAATTGTTTGCAGCAACGGTAATAATGAATATATTAGAGAGCGTTTAATACCGTAGCGTAACTTAAAGTTTCATAAATATAAATATACGAGTAGTGTATTTACATATGGGGATAACTTTTGCTTGCGACATGGTGACTGATTCTACATTGTGGGTCTTGTGATTAAATGGCCCTTAGCGAAAAGTTTTTTCTAGCACGCTGTCTTTTAAGATTTACCACTATTAATGATCGTTTCCCTCGAAATCATATGAATTTTCCTATGCCTTTTAGAAAATAACTGTAGCGATGTTATTTATCATTATGACTGTTTTGAGAGAAAATAATTTTGACTTCTTGATTGAATGATCCTTGAATTAAGCCAGCAAAAAGAAAAGGAAGCGAAAAATTGAATATCTTATAGATCCAGTTGCTTTAGCAAATACCGCTCTCCTTTAAAAAAGTATGCAACTGCTGTACAAAATAAGCGTCAAAATAGGCATGCCGATTATCACTAAATAATAAATAACAATTGTATTGGGACCATAGTAATATACACTTGGTGTTATTTTAAAAGTCTAAATCTGACGATTCCCAAGTAAAGATGTGTAGCTGATAAATGTTTTAGTATACGATTAGTATAAATTTCATTATTATGCATGCCACAGAATAAAAGATACACATTAGAATAAGGCCTTGTATGGAGCACCCCTTAAATCATTTTTTGTTCTTTTTTTACTAATTGCTGTTTCTGAGGAACTAGTAAATAAATTTCAGGTATCTTTCTAAAGTATTTTAAATATATATTATGATCTGTTCGACATTTGAACACTCTTTCAATTTTTAAGCTTAGTTTTTTACTGCCACATTTCCTAGGGCCGTCTTTACATACACTAAGTAATATTGATTCTAAGCGAATTATTCAAAATTAATTTTACACCATTTACTTTTTCTTCCAAAGAAACCATTCTGTAAGGATTACATTTCGAATAAAGAAACAAAAATCACACCCTCGAATTGATAATTTTCTTGTTGAATTCGATTCAAAATATGCAAAAAATATGTAGTGACGGCAATGTAACTTAAGCCACTTTTACTTTTTCAATCAATAAATAACGAAGAAAAAGGTTCAAGACAATTCAGACAAATATGATTGAGATAAATATTTGCATAACATTCAAACTTTTTAATTTCTACTTTCTTTAACAATTTATTTCTGTTTTGTTTTTTTTTTGTTTGTTAATAAATTCAAAACATTTTAGGGTGTAAAACCATTAGAATTGCAAATATTTGTATGCGATTTTTTATTTTTTATATTTAAATTTTTAAATGTTTTACAAATAAAAAGTAAAAATGAATCTTTTGTTAAAAGTGATTTCCTTCTTTAATCTCATGATGGATTATCATAATCAGATTGGGATTTTGTGTTAGAAATTTTGATCTCTTTCTTTCATTTATGTATTTTGTATTCCCTATTGCCGAGATGTGAGTCTGGGATAGTTTAATACCAGGGGATAATATAGTGTTCATATGTTAGTGCCAGTCGCCCAGGCCAAATAAAATAAATAAATAAAAGCAAAATTCATTTTATTACAAAACTTTGAATTTGTTTAACATCATTTTTGATTGACATGCGTGTATTTTTGTTGGCAACGCCAAAATATTTCTTTTGTATACAACAAACAGCTGAGAAAAAGAAAAAGGAAAAATGTTATAAAATAAATACACAATTTAAAAATATAAATTAAAATTATTTTCAAAATGTTGTAAATAAGCTTTAAATCAATTCGTTTTTAAGTTCTATTTAAATTGAAATGTATATTAAGTTAATTTTATCAGAACAATTTATTTTTAATGTTTTTCATTTACCATTTTTTTTACTTTAAATTACTAATTGTATATCACGTTTATAAATGTTCTGTCTGAATGATATAAAAAAACTATTAAATTTAAAATGTTTAGAGTTTATTTTTTTGAATTGTTTATATGGTTTTTGTTTTCTTTAGATTTTTTTTTAGATACAGCGGGCGACGTATTATATAACGACGGAAAACCGTACCCAAATAAAATTTATTATATAACATTTTAGAAGAAACACTAAATAGTTCGCCTGGCTTTATAAATTAATTAAAGCAATTTTTCTTTAAGATATGATTTTGAGGGCATTTCCTTACAAATGGAAACCTGCAAAGCGCAACTTTTATTATAGAAAAATAATGGCCGATGAAATCTGCAACTGAAATAACTCTTGTAAGCCACAGATATTGTTTTCTAAGCATGGTTTCATGTGTAAATAGCTAACTTAAGTCGATGTCATATAGAGTGGAAGCAATTGAAAATGTATGTCACCTTTGTGATGTGTAGCAAAAGAATTTCTGTGCAATATAATATCGCTAAGAAAAACTCGGCATTTTTAATAAAACTAAAATGTTTTGTAACATTGTTTTTATCAATAACAAAAGAAATTAAAAAAAAAAATTTCGAATACAACATTTCAAAATTTTATGAAAGATGAGAACAATGTCTGATTAATTACACGGACATCACAAAAAAAAACCAAATTTTAAAAATTTCCAAATAATATTTGGCCCACTGTAAGTGTAAGCATATGATTGTTTTAAATATTCAACGTAAAAAGATTTATTAGATAAAAATTTTAAATGAACTTAATTAATGCTGCAAGCATACAACGCAGTCCAGTCAATAACACAAACCGCAGCCAACGATCAACGAGCAACGAACAATGTGTTTGTAATGAGTGCAATTTGTTAATAAACTTTTAAGTTTGTTGTTTTTTTTTTGTTGTGTTTATTTGATTTTAGAGCATGCAAGCTTCTAAACAACATTTAATTGTTACGTGTTGTTGCATTTGGTTGAAAACTTTAGGCTATTTGGACAGCGGCATTGGTAGTTGACTGTGGCGGCTGCTTTTGACTAAGAAATCGAAATGAAAAGAAAAAGATTTTATTTAAAACTATCGAAACATACAAACAACAGTTGGGCTTACAAAAATAGCAGAAGCAGTGAAACCTTTTTTAATCATTATAATATTTTAGTATTTTTATTTAATATTTTGTATTGTGTAACTGTCATTTAGCTTGAAACTAAAACTTCAAAGGATTGTGACGACCGAAAGTCGGCAGGCTTGTTTTTGGATCACATAGCAATTAAATCACAAGCAATTAGACTCTATATATATATTTTTAAAATTTTTATAATTTTTTTACTGAATTTCATAAATTTTTACATTTTTTCATTTCTGAATATTTATTGTTTAATTAATTTCATAATTTTTTTAAAAGAGAACAGTATTATTATACACTTTTCATATTATATAATTCATAATTATATTTTATAATTACATTTATTATTTGTTAATTAAATATTTGAAATTATAATAGCCGTTAAGAAGCGCCACCTATTAATATGGAGATACATCCGTAAGGAAAACATACCATCAAACACAACCCTGAACAGTCGCAAGCAGCTGTCGTTTAGTGGTATGGTGTGCTTGGCAGAAACATATAAAAGCGAGATAATTACGCTTTTGAGAAGAGTTGGCCACGGGCAAGCAACCGAACAAGACTTCTTTTAAGTGAGTTTGAATTTTATCAACTTAATTAAAATAGTCTTGCGAATAGGTTCAGCTGACTTAATTAAAGCCAGAATTTTATTCGACTTTGAATTAATTAAGGAGAGCTAAGGTTTACGGCCAAGCAAGTTCTGTCGCTGCTTCACCTGGACAGAATTTTATTCGCCCAGGTGACGGAGTCCAGATCAAGGCCGCGCTTTGTTCAGCAAGGCCAGAATTTTATTCGCCCTAGCTGGACAAGATCGTCAAAAGGCTAACACCAATTTCGACGTGGAAAGGTTGTCTCAGAATCTTATTCGTGACAACCGCGACAAGTCAAAATTGGTGGACAGGCAAACTGTTCTGCTCAGACTGGACCAGAATTTTATTCGCTCCAGTGTGAGAAGCAGTAGGCTAGCCGGTGAAGAGGGGAGACGAAAACGTGCTCAGTAGTGCTGTAGTATAATTTTAACCTAGTTTAAGAGTGAATTATAATAAAAGAAAACTTTTTTTCTTTGTAAAACAAAAGTGTCTCTTGTGATATTAGTGAAGCAACATTTCTTTTTAACGAAGCCTGGACGCCGCGAGCTTTACCCCAGCATAAAGCGAGAACGTGTCGTTACAGGATATTATTTTAAACTTCCAAAGATCGAATTTAAAGGTCTTCTACAGTATTTAATTACAATACGATGAAATATCATTAATAACTACAATTTATTTAAATTCATAAAAAAAATTAATTTCCTGAAAAAAGCTTTCCAGAGGAAAGCGAAATATTGAAAATACAATGTTTATTAAAAAAAAGACTGTTATTAAGATCAAGACTTATTTATTTAAAAAAAGAGGTCGAATAAAAATAAAAATCAAATAATAATTTTTTAAAAAATGTTTGTTTATGAAAAAACTTTCCTAAAAAACTAAAAGCTTTAAAGTAGATTTTTTAATGTATTTACTTAATTCCATAAAAGATTAAAAAATCCTTGCGACTTTTAGTCTTATGTTGTGACCAATTTTTGTTTCTCTGCTCTGCTCTGTATCTTCAAAAAATATTTGAATGTCTGTTTACATTTTGGAAGTTTTAGTTCTTTATTGTTTCATATGTGGTTTGTAGTAGAGTTCGCACCGCAATAACTTTTGGAATAAAATGCTAATTTACATTTTCTATTACAATAACGTAAACAGAACTTTAAAATTTAAATACAAAAGTTTGAAAATAATGAATTTCCTATTTTCGGTTTAGTATTTTTCTTTTCTATTTAACTGCAGTCAGTCATTGTTTTCTTCACCTTACTGTTGTTTTTTGTGTTATTTTTTCAAAGCCTTTGATGTTTGATTTAAAGGGGGTTTTTTGATGATTTTGTGCATTGTTTGTTCAGTAGAAGAAAATAAAAAAGAAGGAAATTGGGAAATGATATCAATGTTTAT
This sequence comes from Trichopoda pennipes, assembly GCA_030448955.1. NCBI lineage: Eukaryota > Metazoa > Arthropoda > Insecta > Diptera > Tachinidae > Trichopoda > Trichopoda pennipes. The sequence continues at coordinate 24,948,908 of JASKUP010000017.1, read as the reverse complement.
TTAATAGAGCTGCTTGTAACGTCTACGTGGAAAACAAAAAAGAAAATAAAAAATTTTAGGTGCAGAATTTAGAAAATAAAATATTTTGTTTAGATATTTTCAGTTTTGTTAAAGAAGAAGTCAATGGAGTTGATGATTGAATCACAATTACTTCGAACTGAAATTTTATGTTAAATGGAGTTAAAATGGGTAATGGACAATAATAAAAATATCATCAATGAGGTGATCATTTCAAGAAATATATTATTTTGAATGCTTAATCACAATTAACAGACTCCAAAATGTTTCTTAGTATATTACTTTTATAACGAATATTTATATTATAACATGCCATATTATACTTTAGAAAAAATTCTTAAAAATTCTCGTTTTATTGCAAATTTATTTTCAGACTTTAGATTTCACTCCGCAAATAAAACCATCATGGTTGGGATAATCTTTTTAGAAGAACAAGTAAGATATTATTATTGAATAATATCCAGCCCAAGCATTAAAATAATGCAAAATATCAAATATTGAACCAATCAATAAAAGTGATAAAAACAAATGTTTATATTTTAACAACATAATTTAGTAACCGTAAAAAAAGCATGCGATAAACAATTCTCTTAGAACAATTATGATGTAAAATTTTTGTCAGCGAAAAAAATTTCTTTACAAAAATGTCATAATTTTGTAACCGTAAAAATAGCATGCAATAAAAAATTCTCTTACAACAATTATGACATAAAATTTTGTCAGCAAAAAAAATTTCTTCACAAAAAAAATTATAAATGGAACTTTTTTGTTGAAAAATTATGATTAATGAATTTTGTATAGAAAAATTATGACATGAAAGTCCCCCCGGGGGCACATTGATATGTTTTGACGAAATCTCACCGTCAATGGGGTAAAAGGAAGCCCAGTCCCCTTCAAGGCTAGCAGCAGCTAACTGGACAATTTCATTATATTTCCTTGGGAATCAGTAAAGCCCCAGTGTTCAGCTATTTGTCTTTTTAGCCTTTTATCTCTTATCTAACTGATTATTGAGCTTGGCCTTTCGGGAGTATCGTGGTGGTTGTGGTTTCAAGGCCCTCGTGTGAGTTGTGTGGGTCGGATCATTCACAATGAACCCAAAGAATGGCTACATTTCATCCACAGTGGTATGTTTCACCGTCTGGTTATGGCTTGCACATCTAAGTACAGACGTAAATCTTATCACGCATGCCACGAAAGTTACCTCTGACTGATGAAAATTGTCTACAGAATAATTATGAATGATCAAATATTATACAGAAAAATTATTAAGAAATTTTTTTCGGAAAAGGCATAACTGACGATATTTTTTATAGAAAAATTATGTCATGAAATTTAATAATGAACAAAATTAAGTCTATTTGTATTTTAACTATACAAATATTTTCAAGCTTGCTAGTCAGTTCTCAAAAATTTCAAATACAAAAACCGAAAAATCTAAACGCGCACGAACTATATTAATGATAACGTGCACATACAACTTTTAATACTCGCGCCAATGTACGATCACATGATCAAATTGAGAAATTTTCTTTGTCTGCTATCTTGTTTACATTTTTCTTAAAGAATTTTCTGAAAAAAAAGGAAAAGGTAATTAATTCCCTTATAATATGTTTCCTAAAATTATGTTCTACTAAAGCATGCAAACCTCAATTTTTTAAATGCTAAAATTCTTCCTAAAACTATTTGTTTTAACTTAAGTTGTTTCTACAATAGTTGAGGACATTCTTGCTGTTTTCATTTGTCAAAAAATCCAAAACCAAAAAAGGAAATAAAATGCAACAACAAAATGCAACAACAAAATTGTTGATTGAAGTGAACTTCTTCAATTATGCACAGACTCTAACGGTATGAAAACTTCTTCCACTCTCAGAAAACTCTTGGGTTTTTGTGTGCAGTTTAGAGTTGTCAAAATTCTGTTGGGAAAAAGTGTTTGGAATTTTGCTTTTGTTTTACTTTGGATAGAGTTCGCCATCAAAAACTTAATGAATGAAAGTAAAATCAGTAGAGAGAAAAACAAAAGGAAGGCAACTTTGTTCAACACCACGCATACGTAATGCAGTTCAACTAAAGGATAGTAGCCCTCAGTGTATTTATTCTTGCTGTTTGTATATGCTTCCTTTCAAATACCTTGACAAGGATCAAAACACAAAATAAACACATAAACTTAAGAAGTACAAAAAGTTTGTGAAGACTTTTAGTCATGTGTGTATTCGAATGCATATTTTAATAATTCGTGAACACACTGGTCATGGAATATTAAAATATAAAAAGATTTTTGCGTTTTAGAAATTCTTGCTCGGGTACATGGATTTTTGAAAAATGGTCTTTATGGAAATTGACAAAAAAATTATTGTGAAAAGGGCTTAGAACATCTTGCTTAACATGTCACTAGACGTTTTTCACTGCATTAGTATAAAATTATTAACTGAAAAAGAAATTAATAAGAAAAATGTTTATAAAAAGAATTTAGCAAAGTGAAATATTTCTTCACTAGTTTCACTATACCGAGTTTTCCTAAATTTTGATGATCAAATTTCCGTTTTTTTTAATGCTATAAACTCCTGAACCAATTGGACTTTGTATGGCGTCATACCAAGGTTTTTATGCAAAATTCGTCTCAATGATGTCTCTGAAATGATGTCTCAAATTGATGTTGATGGTGCTGCGCGACCACTTTCTGCCACAGCAGCAATTTTCTCGGGTGTATGCACTCTTTTTGGCTTTCCGCGCTTTGGTTTCTCGATGAGGATGCCAGTTTCTTTCACTTTTTTCATAAGATAATGAACATACGGAGCTGACGGTGCTTCTTTTCTTCCAAAATGCGTACGCAATTTTCGCACACATTCTGCAACATTACCATGCTTTTCAAAGTAATGTCGCAATATTACCCAACTTAAACTTAATAAAACTTATTATCTGTCAAATCAAACATCAGCTAAGTGTTGCCATTCACGAAATAAGCACTAGTTGAAAAAAAAACGTTAGAATATTTTATAAAATCAGGCAACATTTTGCTTGCCAAAGCCTACGGTTTACCCAAACAATCTATCAATCGATATAGAAATATGTATACTGTTTGTTGTTGGAATTTAAATGAATCAAAGAAATTAATTTATATAGTATGTGGCCAGTGCTCTTCGTTCTTTGGACTTTTTGGTGAATATAATTTGTCATGTTAATTCTAATTTTTTGAGCTACTTTACGAGAAGTTTGTCGATTCTAACATTGGAAATTCTCCGAAAACTATTTATAACGGATACTTTATTGGAATGGATGATAATCACCAATTTCTGCCAAATGTGACCCTGATATATTTTATAATAAATTGTTTATACACTTTTATTTTCATAATGATGCCACTTAAAAGTGTGGTAAAATATTGAGAGTATAAAAAAAATATATTTAATTTTTATATAAAAACCTTTGATGTACTTGAACAAATTATTTATAAAATAAAATACAGAAGATTTTACTAAATCTAATAAAGTACATGATAACAGAAAGAATTCCCGGTTCCTCAAATTAAAAACAAAAAAAAAGTATTTTCCTAAATAAAGGCGAAACTTTCAATCATGTTAGAGGGAAAACTTGTTAAAAGATTTTGACTTTATTTCTTAAGTTTTTGAACTCTATTGCAGATGATTTATTTGCTCTATCGTTTTGCTCTATCGTTTTTTATAGTTTTTCTAACACAGTTGCTTAATTTTTGTCAACCACAAGCCATCATTCAATTAATAATTTTACAGGCTTGTTTTAGCTAAAACTTAACTATCTCTAACTGTAAATAAAAAGCATTAATAGTCATACAAGTGAAAAGAAAGCTCTTTTAAAAATTTCCACAATTTTAAACAACTTTTTAAGGCTTCTTTGCAAATTTTAAGTCTAGCTTTAAAGCTTAAATATATTTCAATAAAAGCTTGCTATGAAATATAATTTTTATATTTAATCTTCTTAAACAGCTTCCTTTGGATTCGGTAATTATTCACTTAAAAATACGTTGTGTAAATTATTAACAATCTCTACCCAAAGCAGCGGAATGTATGAAAGCTCTCTGCCTGTTTATTCAAATTACGCAATTACATTTTATGGTCGCCTATATAAAATAGCAATATATATTAACAAAAAATATTCTTGTTCAAGAGATCTTTGAACCAAGTGCTTGATCACAGTTGTAAAGTAGACGTTTAGTAAAAGAAAAAATTAAACAAAAAAAAAAATAAAATGTAAAATAATACATAAGACCAGTAGAAACTAAATTTTAAATTAATTTCATATTTTTGCAGTTCTCCAAACACGTTTGCGCATGATTTGCGAAAAGTCCATCAATTTAAATATAATGAAATTCACTGATACTCTAGAATGGTTATTATAGCAATTTCCTTTTCGTTATCTCTTTAGAAATAAAATTATTACATTTGATACACTGACGCACACACACACACACACACACACACACACCTTAACACACATAAATACATTTATTTATGCATATAAAGTGACAAATATGTATTTTTATATTACGTGCATAAAGATGATAAAACAGAATATTATTGAAACAACTTTAACCCCATAAAGAAAACATTGATGTTGAAGTTGGAGAATTGAAAGGCATGGATGAAAGAAAAAACGTCTCACGTCTCTAGTGCCTTTCAGGTGACATTAAAAATCAAAATGTTCGCACAGAAGCTCGTTAAGTATTTTGTCGTTAGGGAATGCTAACGTGCTGATACACTATTAGCAAGTGAAGGGTGCAGAAGGTCAGTAAACGTTTAAGTGTTGCAAGATAGGAGAACTCTCATAATAATATATGTAAAATACTTAGGGATGTCCTTGTAAAGTCTAAAAAGGAAAATTGTTAAAATCATTGTCACACAAAAAAATTTTATGAAAAATTATAATTTAAAGACAAAACTTAGCATCTCAAATTTATGCTTACTTAAAACTTGTTTTATAACCTGCAGCGCAAGATGGCTTATTAAGACAAAATTAACTATTTAAAGTTTAGTTTAAAATAATCCACTAATTTTTATTAAATAATTTTCTTAGCAACATTTCAAATTTCTAGAAAATATCTCCCTAATGGCAAGTGATTTTCTAAAACTCTTATCCAACAATCATTCTCTCAGTTTTATGACACAAGTAACCCTCTTCTTCACCTCCCACATTAAGCATTTTCCACTAAATGTAAAATAGGAAAATAAACAAAATTTTAAATATGACATACACACACGCACAGAAATACACAAATAAGTAAATAAAAAGGATACACAACCAACAGACATGGCTGGCATTCATCAACATATTTGCCACACAGACCAGAGAAAGGTATAATTTCTGTGACAACTTTTATTATTCATCGTCAGTCATCTACACTGTGGTTGTTTGGCTGCTGTTGTTTTAATGAATTCAAACTTGTACTGTTTGCAACGGGTTGTTGTTTTATATTTTGTTCCACAACAAATGTATGCGATACATATTTTTTCATTATTCCGCAGCTACAATAGACACTTGAAATGTATTTAAAATAGGATTTTAGGATTTTCAGCTACTTTGGGATTTTATTTGAAACTTCTTGCTAGACAACTCTGTAAAACTGTCTGCTTATCATTGTGTCATTTTTATTCATTCCTTGATTTTGTTTTACTTTTCTTTTGCTATTCCTGTCCTTGAGTACATTTAAGAATAAACAATGATTTAATGTGTTTATTTATTTTTATTTATCGTTTTTTTTTTAGATTTATTTTATTGAGCCAAAGAAAATACATTTTAATATCTTGAGGGTGCTATTGCATTTCCTTAATAGGATATCAATTAAAGATTACAATTGATACTCTTTGAAAGGATTCATTTAAATAGTTGATTTAAAAAATTTAAAAAAATTTTAAATTAGTGGATAAACTCAGATATTTACTCACAGGAGTTGGAACTTTTAATTTAAAATCTCAGTTGTCGTAAAAATTATTATTCTGCTCACTTTGATTGTTTCTTAAAATTTTATAACTTGAAGTCAAATAAGCATATGCACTTCAAGCAGCTCTTACTCTACAAAAGGTCATTGTCTCATTACGCAGGCAATTAGTTGCCATTACACTTTGTTGCTCCAGCAAAACATAAAACAACTCGAAATAACCCAAAAAGAAACACAAAAAAAAAATAATAATACACAACACAACAGAGTAATTCAAAAGAAAAGTGTATAAATCTAAAAAATCTCGAAACAACAACCTTCTCGTAATCATACTCGAGTTTAAATACGAGTACCTTAACGCAGAACTTACTCCTCTAGTTTCGTTACGTTACATTTGCAACTAAATGCGAACAACAACAACAACTCTTCACTGAAATAAATCATCCTCGTTGCCTTTTAATTATGTGCACACATACTAATGCAAATGTCGTTTCGTATTTTTGCCGGCTTTGCGAGATACTATGTATGTGTGGGTGTGTAAGAATTAATAAAACGTGTTCATTTGGAACACCAAAAGCAACAACAATATAAACTTTCATTCATATTTCTTTAATTTGTTTTACTCTATGGCATCCTTTTTAGCTTTCCGTGTAATTTGGAATGGTTAAAACTGTATTCGTGTAAATGTTTGAAATATGTTTTGGTTGCTCAGAGCGTCCTTATTATTAAAGCGTGCTGTTAACCTTAATAGAAAAGTGATCTCTAAGGACACCAGCCATAGTGTTGTAAAAAATAAAAATGATAAAATTTTAACAACTTCATCAGTATTTAAATTCTATTATTAAAAAAAAGAAAATAACCCGACCCACCAAACTTTTTTATATGTTTTTTATATTTGTGATCCTAGACTTCGTTGTTTCAGAACTGATTCCGAAATTGTTTCCTCCAATTGTAAGGTGGTAGATATTAGGAGATTTTTCTCATCTAACAAAAAATTTAGTAGTTTTAAAAATTAAACACAAGTCATTTTAGTTGTCTAGTGAACCGCACGGGCGAATTTGGTTTAACTCTATCCCACAATAACAGAATAACAGAATGAAATAAAAAATAATTGTAAAAATTAAATAGTCTCGATAGGTGATATAATTTGACTTATGCAGTTCTAATACTTGAAACACGAATTTTGAATAAAATATAGAATACTTTAACAAAAAGTTTAATCTTGAAAAACAACGGGTGTTCCGACAGACACTTGAAACTTACACATGACATGTAATGTTATGTCCCCCATAAAAAACCAAAAATAAAATTCATTTGTTAGGGGAAAAGTTATTAAAGCGTTAACATTTTTATATTGCACTTCAAAAATAATTCTCATTTTGTCGATATAAATATTTCGAAAATATTTTTAAAGAATATAACCCTGATAATCCATAAAAAAATATTTTATAATAAAAAAAGAGAAATTTTAATATTTTAAGTACCATTTTAGCAACAGAAGAAAACTATATCTGTAACAAAAGTACTTTTTTCAGCAACGACAATTTTTCAAAAATAAAAAGAAAAACGCTTTTATACCGATGCAATTGTTTTTCAAAAGAAATATTATTAGGACAAAATTTTCTACATACTTTTAAAAAGTACCTTTTCCCAAATATTTTTTAAATACTTTTAAGAATTAAAGTATACGTGAATTTTATTTAGCTGCATTTTAAATAGTAACTTTAAAAAACAGCGAATTTTATAAAAATTAATTTAAGCAAATTATCTGAGATAAGGTACTTTCAAAGAAAGTACCACATCAAACATAAGTTTTAAAAATTGGCTCTTAAAGAAAACATCTAAAAGCATTTTCTAAAAAATAAATTCTTCGCAAGGTAAATTTTAGAAAAATTACATTTTTAAAAATAAATAAGTTAAATCCGCCAAATACGAGGTAAGTTCACAAAGGGCGCCATAAAAAGATGTTTTGATTTTAAACAAATTATTAAGAAAAAAATTTTTTTTGCTAAATGTGGAGAACGGTGAAAATTCCGTCAGCAATTCAGAAAATTCATTACATTCAGCCAGTTCCAAATAAGTTATAAAATAAAACATAAAAAAATGAATAAACTAAGGGCTGACTTAAAATTGATCACTTAGTTACACATATTAAACACCCATCCATTTCCATTTTGGAATTTACGTTTTTCTTACCCTTCTTAATACTTGATTTATGTTCAACTTGTGCTTTTTATTCAGCATTTAATTTAATTTGTCCTGCATTTATTTGCTACAAAATTCTCTAAAGATTTACCTTTACAAGGATTTTATTGTTTAGGAAAAATGTATAAAAAAAAATACTGAAATAAAGTCAATAATTCCCACTTGTATGCTTCATTAAATTCTATAAGTATCAACGCTTTTAAATGAACGTAAACACATACTCACACATACGAATGCAATACTAAACATAAAATAATTTTCCAAATAAGATTTATAACATTTTCAACTCCCCCATTATTACGAAAGGTGCAGACGAAACGGGACAATAGTGAAGTCGTAACCTTTCTAATGAATTACACACGTAAGCATAATAAAGAAACGTTACCTTAAACAAGTTAATAATATATTTATAAACATATACACACGCACATTATTACATATACACTTGTGTATTCCTGCACCTTAATGCTGTAAGGGAGTAAAACTTAAATGCCTAAAAATTGTCTCTTCTTTCGCCAACCCTCTATTTAAATTGTTGCTGCAGCTGCCTGCACTGGTGGTGAACAAAATTATATTTAATTAGAGTACTCAACACTGTTCGTTACTTCTTGTACTCGTAGATCTTTAAGTTTGAAATAACAAAATTACTTTTAAAATCTTTTTTTTAATAAAAAACAAAGTAATTTTTCGATGGAAACGTGTAGAAGTTTAAATTAGTTAAAAAGGTTGGATGCGCTAACTAATTTTTTTCTTTCCTTTGAAAGGCATCTTAATAACACATCCAGAATTAATACATTCTGAGGTCAATAGTCTGCTTAGCAGGAAGATTATGAATTTAGCTTTAGTAAGGAATTTTTTTCGTATTATTGAAATAAAATAAGCGAAATTGCTTCTCTCTTATTTGGGTACGGTTTTCCGTCGACCCTCGTCAAATTTGGTTTGTGAACAAACCGGTTTCGGCCGTTTGCCAACTTTAGTGTTCTTTTCGTACTCCTTGCTTCTATCGCTGGCGCAAAATATGTGTTAGAAAATTTGCATTAGAACTATAAGTATAGGGTGCCCGCCGGGAAGGTATACTACTTTTTTTGTTTACAATTTTTGATTAAATGAAAGCGAATGGCTCTTATATTGATAAATAAATTATTTCATTTCGGTAATTATGTATGGAATTCATTATCGGATAAATGTCCGCCTCTGTTACCTTCACAAATGGAAGCACTTTTGAACTCATGTTTCATTACATTTTCACACATTTCACGCGTATTTCATTAATTTCATTTAATTTTATTTTATGTGAGTTTCTCAGTCGTTTCTGGTTTATTTGCATAATCTTTGCAGATATTCCCACAAAAAGAACTCCGGAGCAGTTAAATCAGGCGACCGTATAGCCAATCAACATCACCATTTCTTGAAATAACTTTTTATGAAAAGAAGTCTCGCAGTTATTCTTGTTATGAAAAGAAGTCTCGTAGTTATTCCACTGTAATCCTACTGTATGCGATGTGACACTTTCTTGTTGATACCACATGCTGATCAAGCCCAAAGCATGCGGTTGTGGTGTTAAAAAATTTTCAATCATATCACGATATCGCTCCCTATTTACAGTTGCCGTTACACCGTTTTTATTTTCAAAGAAGTAAGGTCCAATGATTCCTCCTGATGAAGTTGCACATCATACTGTCACTTTTAATAGATGCAAAGGTGACTGTTCCCCAGAACCGACTATTCTGTTTATTCATATATCCATTTAAATGAAAATGTGCCTCGTTACTCATTATGATTTTTTCATGATAATCGGGGTTCTCATGGCCGAGCTGTAATATCCTATGTACGGTGGCGTAAATGGTTTTGTGAAAGAAGCTCTTGTGTCAACTGAATCTGGAAATATGGAAACAAATGCAATCCTTGCGCAAAATTTTGGCCAAATCTGTTCTTTGAAGACCTAACTCCTAAGCACCGCCTCAAATTATGGTTGATCGATTGTTTTAAACACTTTCTTGAGCAGCAGTAATGTTTGCAGTCGATATTGCAGTACGTTGTGGTCCATGCTTGGGGCTATCACGATGGCACATTGTTTCTCCCAAAAATTTTAAGTAACTTTCTCATCGTCACAGCAATCGATGATTGATTTGGATAAAATGTTTTAACGATTAAAACTCGTTGGTTTGTTGAATAAATTTGCCACGTGTCTACCTCACGACTGCCAAATATGAACTGTCAAGACTAATGTTTAGCAAAATGTCGGCACGGGAGACCCTGTATTTCATATCGTAACAACCTTCTCTGGTTTAAGAATTTGTTATCATTGAGTAATGGCCAGAAAAATGTTATTATTATTGCGGTGAAATTGGCATCGTCACTAATTAACAAGTTTTCCCTTTAACGTTTCATTGGTTTTGTCATTTAGTATTGCAATGGTTGGCACTTCATTTTCATAAGATAATGCCTACGTTATATATTTCAGTCCACTATGTGAAGTGCGTTCTTCTCTGTAAAAAAGTAGGGTGTTCGTTTTTTCCCTTAAATACTAAACGTTTAAAAGACACTCAAAATCACTTTGCTTAAGAATTTCAAGTCACCCATTCATTTTTAGGGATTGTTGGATTTTTGTTACCGAGCATTTAAATATTCGATAACCACAATCCTTCCAGTACTAGCTTTAAACTGCCCTCACTGCACTAAAAAATAATTATCAGCCTGAAAATTTCGGTACAACAAATGCTTAAAATATAAACTGAGATAAAGGTACAATAAAAGGTGATTTATAAAAATTTTCATCATATTATTGGCATTGACACTCACACACAGAGAGGAAGAGAGAGATATTATATTCAATTTTTTAATATTCATATTTTATATTCGTTGGTTTATCCACAATTTTTCCCTTAGCAGATTTGTTACAATTAATTTTTGTGATACAAAATAAAATTGCACAATTTCATTCAACACAAATTTAATATAACGACTTTTGAAAATGTTTTCCTTAGTTTTTCATAAACCAACAAAAAACTAATTTAAAAATTATGATTTCTGCTTTAATAAAAGAATTTTAGAATTTATTAATTTTTTTTATTTATTTTTTCATCTATTATAATTAAAATTATAATAAATCTTAAGAACTAAAGCACTGGTGATTAAGACTATCGGCTAAGAAAAAAAATCTTAAAATTTATTTGATCTATCACATTTTCTTTTCGCACAGTGTCTTTGTTTTTGAAACTCTAAAGCAAAGAGTTGAAATAATTCATCATAATTTCATGGATGTTTAACAGAAATAAAGAAACAAAAAAAAAAAAAAATGGCGGGGAAAAGAAAAAAACATAAATAAATTTGCACTATAATTAAAATTAATTACACATGTGAGTGTTGCAAGGCAAAAAGTTCATTTTTTATGTTGTGATACGAGTTATTCGTTTTAATTTGCCACAGCTGAGTTCTTGTATTTCAACAGAAGAAGTTGGATGTTGCACTTCCAATGAATTTCATTTCGCTTAAATAAAGAAACCTAAATACTTTAGATTAATAAACGATTTTTGAATAACTAGAAGAGATTATGTTTTACTATAGACATGGGACCACCCATACAATCATGATCATGAGTGGTTGCGTGCATAGTTACAGGAGAAAAATGTATTTCGGACAACAATAACCAGCCAAAAAGATACAGAAACGAATTTTTATTAAATTAGTTTTTTGTTTTATTTTCAAAATGCAATTGCAAAGAGTAAATAAAAAATAAAAGAGAATTATTATAAAGAGTGAGTATATAACAATAACATATTTAACACTTTCAGAATGGAAAAGTGACAAAAAATTAATTTCAAAAACTGTATTGAAATAATTTCAATATTGATTAAGTAAAGCGACTTAACAAAACTAATACTCTGTAATTGTTAAAGCAAAGTTTAAAAAATTTCGGTTTTCATGTTGTGTTAAGTTTAATTAAAAAATATGAAGTTTGTTTATAAAAAATGTAAACGGAAAATCCTTTTGCACCCAACCAAATTCTAAGCAATCGCAATCCTAAAATATCGCAATTAAATTGTTACAATCCTTAAACTACCGATAAATTTAATTTTCACAAAAAAAAAACAAAAATTCAATTACAAGGATAGATAGATAAAGCTTAGTACTTTATTAGCCAGTTAATTGTAAAATTATTTTATTAAAAACTGCTTGAATTAAGTCTCAGTTAAATAAATTAAAACATATAACAAATTTCATCAAACTTGAAAAATGAAAAGGCCTCTGAATCAAATGACAACAAGATGCCGTCGATCTGCTCATCACCAATACGATCTTGATACTTTGATCATCCAACAAACAAAATTCTTGTGTGGCTGCAAGCACAGTTAATTCTGTTGTTATTCACAAACGAACGTACTTAATCTGCCAGATAATTTTATACTAGAAAAAACAAGCTGATTTCAAAAATATAGATCACTGCAGTAAAAAATTGAGACGAAAACAAAAACCTGACTAATCAGTTCATAAAAGAAAACAAAAATAAAAACAAAAAGTCGAGAATTGTGTTAAATGAAACTCCATAAATCAACGTTCAATGATCCGTAACATAATAAAGATTTTTGTTTTTGTTTTTCAATGTTTCTGTATCTTGAATTTTATGGCACAGTGAGTGACATCATGTTGTGTTCCTTGTTTTTTAACGCTTCGCCAGCAAAGTGATGAAGTGTGCTCCAATGTGTCTCATTTAAGAGGGTATGACTGCGTGAATGCACATAAAAGCTTCTGCTGAATCTTATGAATGATGATGACAATAATGATTTTTGATTGATCGCAAAAAAAACCTCAAGCATCATCGTTTTATCAGATTTCATTTATTTTGATTGATGTGACTTGAATGAGAAGCTAATTGAAAATCATTAAGTTGGAATACAGATTTTTTTTCTTTTTTCTTTTATTACAGATCAATTAAGAAAGAAAGTTTTAATCGTATATTCTTAGCATGATTTTAAAATATTGATCACAAATTTTCTTTCTCTTTTTTTCTATTAATAAAATGTGGAATTTTAGCAGAATTTATTTATTATTAAACTATAATATTTTTATGAAAATAACTCAACTTTTGTGATCAGTATAATAGAAAAACTGTAGCAAATGTCTACATACAAACTTTTTAAAATAATTTTTTTTTTGCATTAAGAGAAAATATTTTAAAGATACTTACTAGTTAGTTAAAAAAATTGTAAAGGTACTTTTAATAAAAGTACTTTTTAAAGGTACTTTTGGCAAAAAGTACTTTTATTAAGGATAATTAATTACTAGCCTGAACACACATTTTTATATGGTAGTTGCTTACAAAATAGTTTTAAGAAATAAATGCAGTTTTTCAAACCGTACTTTCTTTTTAAATTTAAGCAAGTTAATCTTACATACTCGATTTTAAGATACCTTTTGAAAGTACTTATTTAAAATAGTTATTTCTAAGGGCGTTATTAAAGTAAAATTTTAATATTTGCTGCGGATATTTACTTATGAACTGCAGTAATGTTATATTTAAGAGTCCTTTTTCTTAACAACTCGTTTAAGACGTATTTGTTCAAAAATCATTTTTTTTAAATGTGCTTTTTTAAAGCTCTATTTGAACATTTCCATGGCATTGTATGGGATATTTGTCTATTTTTTATTTTTACGAATAAATAAGTGGCCGAAAATTAACAAGAGGCTTTGAGAGTACTTAATACAAAATATGTCACAGGTGACATAAATCGAGAGTGATTTTCAATAACAGTAAGTTCTTATTATAGCTTCGTTTAAAAGTTTTTCCTTTCAAAAGTACTTTAGCAGGTACCTTTTTGTAATAATATTTTTTTCCATTGAAATTTGCTTTATATAGATTTTCTTTAACACATTTTTACAGCAAGAAAATTTAAATGGAAAATGCTTTTTAATATACTTTTCGAAAAGCGTTTTTTATTACCAAACTGAAGAAATATAACTTCTCCCTTTTAATGAGAAATTCTGTGTTATGCTTTAAATCATAAAGACGTTACAGCATGAATTAAACTTTAAATAAGATTTAAACGAAATGCCATAATCATTTTACCCTTATTTTAATCGCCGAGTCAGTAAAGTCTGGTAATAAAAAAATTCCCCAAAAAATCGTTTCCTTTAGACAATCACGTAATCTCTTCTAACAAATGAATGAATAAAAAGCAAAACAAAAGATTAAAATTGTTTTTATTGACGTTTTTGTTAAAAGTCTTGTTAAAATTTTAATTTAAACACATGCTCAAAAAAAAGAAAAATGATAGCAAAAAGAGAAGCTGCATCATCTGGCAATAAAAATATTTGAGACAAACAAAATTGATTTTTAAGAAAGACTTTTTAGAGGGGAGCCAACCTCTTTCCTAACTTTTATTGCCTGCATGTTGGCACAAACACTTTTTAACTTTTAACGCCTGCTCTTGCCTTTGCTTTGACTCAGTGACACCTTTAAGTGACAATTGTCAAGCTTATTTTCATGTTAGATACGCTCCAATTGATTTCCACAATGCCAACAATAATTTTCGTTCGTTGCTTCAGCGTTGTATGTTGCAAGGAAGTCAATTCATTTATTTTTGTTAAAAGCTAGTAAATTTGGAATCTTGCTTGACATTTTTAAAAATTTGCTTTAGAAAAAATACAGATGCTAAAAAATATGAGGGATGTAACAGTAAAAGGTGAATTATAAGAAAAATATTTCATAATAAAACAAAAGGGTGGATGGATGTGCTGCAACACTTGCCACATAAATAAAAGGGGAGAAAGTAATAAAGTACTTTCTGTAATGCTAAACAATTTTCTTAAATTCTTAATATATACTTTTTATGAACATAACTACTTTGTTGCCTCATTACATGAAAATATACTTTAAAATGAAAATTATAACTTCAATTTTGTGTTCGAGAAAAATTAAGAATTAAAAACAAGAAACAAAATATTTTATATTCTCAGTAGTTGTTACTCCTTTATTCTTGTGTATTTGACCACAAAACACTAGTGACATTACAAAATAAATATATAGACACATACACTTTTCTAAATACTTATGTTCAGCCAAGAGACAGAAACAACAAATACCAGACACCAAAAGGAGTGAAACATTAAAAATTGCATATGTTGCATATGTTAAATTCTTTGTTTAAAATTTGTTCTTTTAAATAGTACTTTGGCTTTCAAACTATTATCGAATGTACAAAGGAATATCGACTTAAAATCAGTAAAATTAATTTTATTGAAAAAGCATTTTTATTAAAAGGTATCACTTCAAGTCATAAGATAAACCCCTCAAGGTTTGACACGCACAGTTTTCGACATCTTTTTCTTATTTGCTGCTTAGAATATAAAGTACCTGCCTATTATAATTTTAAAGACAAGGTCATATTCGTCAAGAGCATGGCCTTAATAGAGACCTCTTTTAATTTGTAAAATTATGCCTCAAGCTTATTTTTATAAGGGATAAACATATTTTTAAATACTCTGCGTAAATGCCACATGTCTGCCTACTACGGTTAAAAAAAATAAAGCCATATACTTCAAACTGCCGTTACTATAAGAACACCCTGTTTATTATAATACAAATAATTTTTCCTACTTGTCTTTAGTTTTGGCATAAAAATACCTTAACTTAAATTGTGGACATACTGCGCTTAAAAAATAAAGCGATATACCAAAAAAAATATCAAATCCCGTAACTATTGATGTACCCTTTAGTTTAAAATTTTAGTTTTTTTTACTATATAGTATAAAATATAAATTGTATAATATAATTTTAAGTGTCTGCCTATCACCGTTCAAAAATTAAAAAGTGTTTACACCAAGGGAACTATCAAAAAGGACTTTTTGGAAATTATGTTATAAAAAAATTTCTTTAAAAAAATTTTTGGAATATTTTGAAAGTGGCTTTTAAAAGTAGTATTTGAAATGTTTTTAATTTTCACGAATATCTTTTTTTTTCGGAAAGTACCTTTAAAAACGTACCTTTGTTTTCAAGTGAAACGAAAATAAGTACAATTGTGAAATAAAAATTACAAATATTTAAAATAATTATAGTTTACCGACACAGACAACTTATTTTATAATTACATGGATTTTTATTTAGTTTATAATTATATTTTTATTATAATTTTAGTTTTAAGTCGAATGAATTTTTAATTATAATTTTGTGTTTAACGGCATGGTGGTGCAACTGGCGGCTGATAATAAACGCAGCTACCACCTCTTTTATACATCAGCCGTGGAAATGGTGTACGTGTACTTGTGTGGCGAGGAATGCGTATATAAAGAAGAACTTTTCGAACAAAAAGTGAGTTGGTATGGCCGGCCGATGGATAACAGATAATATTTTTCCAGGAGCGTATTGGCCGAAAATATTTCTGAATATCTTCGGCAAATACTGTGAGGTCACAAACTGGTGTGTTGGTTTTTATCCAGCCCGGTTTGTACCTACAGTCGCTACTGGGAGTGATCACAGCAGCGTTAAATTGTGTTCTAGGGGTTTTTGCCCTGCACAATAACCGGTGTTCTGGCTATTTCCCCCTCGCACAAAAACTCTTATTCCGTGGCGCTGTCCATAGTCGCACCGGTGAGGCCACAAAATGGTGCGGTGGTTTTAACTCAGCACGATTTGTGCCTACCATCGCTACTGCGAGTGACCATAGCAGCGTGACATTGCGCTCTAATGGTTTTTACCCTGCATATTTTTCGCTGTTCTGGCTATTTCCCTCGTTCACTCACTGTGGATACGTGGTATCTAGCCCATTGCACGACACACGCAGCAAAGAGGATGAACTGCCGTCGTTAAGGAGTTTAGTTCAAATAAAGGCTAAAGATTTATACCGAATCAACCAAACGCCCTTTAGTTAAACATTGCCACAACCCGACCCTAGACGCCGTTGAGCTTAACCCAGCAACCAGGGTAAACGTTTCATTACAGCCTGTTCAAAGATCTGTTGCTTTGCATTTTGGGCCAAAAGAATATCTTAAAAAAAACACTCTTTTAAATTGAGTTTTTTTTATTTCTCAATCTATAAAATTATGTTATAATTTGTCTGCAGAAGTATACTTTCTTTGCCTTTTCTGTATACAACGTCTACGTACACAATGTCTGTTTCCAAAGCCTCAAAACAAGTATACATGTTCGTTTCAAATGCGCAAAAAAAAAACAAAATTTTTATTACAAAAGTTTTTGACTGACCACTCACTACAGCTTTAGAGTTGGAGTAAGCAGTCAGTAACTAGTCAAACACTCGGGATAACAATGTTTGCTTTTACCACTCAACTAGGATTTCTTTTTCTGTTTTTCCTTTATTGCCATGTACACTACAATCTCTTCCTCTAAATCAAATATTTACAAACGTATAGAGAACCCTTTTTAAGGATTTTGCTAAATAGAAATATACACACACACACACACACACATTCAAATACTAGCAAACCTAATAAAAACACCGAGAGAGTATGAATGAACAAATTAAAAGTTCGTTTGGTTTTATGTTTTATTTTTCGCCACCAAAATGTTATGTGGCAAAGGACAAAGGAAACAAAAAAAAAAGGATGAAATGGCATTGAGTACATTGTTGGCTAAAATATTTCACGTTTAATTTCACGTTAACAATTAAAAACATGAAAAAGGTAAAAAGGAAATCACAAAAATAATAAAACAAAACCTTTTTGAAAAACAACTAAAAGGGTCTTAAAACAAAAACTCACGTTGAATTTAGGAAATAAAATAAAGAGAAACTAAATTAAAAAAAGGCAAATTAAAACAACAGTTGCCATGTCTGCAGAGTGGAATTTTTAGTGATTACAATAGATTTTTATTTTTTATATCCGCCTGTCTGTGCAAACTATACTCATACACACACACACACTTTATTCTGACAAATATAGACATTTCTGTGAAAATAATCTAGTGAATTTCGATTTTCCTTTTTTCTTTAATAGATATGAAATATCTATCGTATGAGTGTATGATTTATGAACCATTGAGCTAAAATTGTCATGTTAAACCATCAAATCCTTTCTCGTTTGTTTTCCCAAATTTCTTAAAAATCGAATGGAAAAACACTTTTTTTATGGTGGCAAACTTTTAATTGTTCTATTTGTGTATGTGTGTGAGTTATCAATTAATTTTTTTGACACTTTTTTCTTTGTTGCTTATTCTAAATGTGCCATAAAAATCAAGCTACCTGAAGTCTTAAGTTTATTGTTCTTTAGTATTATTCTTGAGTAAGTTTAAGTAAGTGTTGAGGATTAAATAAATTACTTAAATAAAATAAAAACCTGAAAAAAGAAAATTTAAATAAAGAAAATCTGAAGTGTCAAAGGGGAAGTAAAAATCATTTGCTCGAAAAAAAATTGTCATATTTTCTATAGATAAAAAAAACGGATTTCAAGTAATTTGTTCGTAGAAAAAACTTCGAAATTAAAGGTAAACTAGACATGTGACATGGATTATGTGCACCAGTGTTGGGCAGAAGAGCTAGCATCTACAAATGATGAACCTTATTTAGCTAGGTTCCCTTTGGAAAAGTTATTTTGGAAGTCGATTCGTTTTTGCAAAATAAAACAAGGCAAGAAGTATTTTCTTTGCTTCCCCTTTAATTACTTAATTTTTGATCATAATCTTAGAAGCCCACACTTTACTTCTATACAAATGTAAGTTTTCTAGTAGCTATTTTTGTTAGTACTGTCATATCGCTAATAGCTGCAACTTTATATTGGCGTCTTAAAACGTTTAAATTATTTAAATGTTTGAAAATCTTGCAGCTTGCATTAATTTCTGTTGTAAAAGTTTTACAGAAATTAAAAATTTTTGTATTGTTTTATATAAAAATTAAGTAAATTTTATTTTTAATTTTTTTATATTTTTCCACACTAGTGAGTGGCATCTTAAGGAAAAGAAAAGTGTATAAACAATTTAATGAATGCATCAATCAATAAATGAAAATTGTTGGCAAGCAAATTCAAAATATTCAATATTAAAATGGTCAATTAATATTAATTTTTGTTTGTTGCCATTAAATATTATAGAGAATTTAGAGTTTTAATAGTGCAGAAGCTGCAAATACAATTTTTAATGCCTGTCTACTTTGAATAAATGATTTTGATATGATAACTTTAATTAGGAAATGAGTTACATGTCACGAACATTGCGCTCTAGAGGGCCAAAAATGTGTTGTCTTTTTGAGACATTTTTTAATGTTATCGTTTTAATGACAAATAGCTCAAAAAATATTTTAGAAACTGTTTATATTACTGATATTCAAATCAAACTTAAACTACACACAAAAGTGTTTAGCAAAACTTTCTTGCTTTGGAAATATCAAATTAAAAACATATTTATCAAACAAAAATCATCATTAATCATGCAGTTATCTGAATAACTTCAAACATGTTCCTTTTAATTTTATTAAAACGTAATAACAAAATGCATTAATAAAAGTTTTGAACAACTCCAGCCCTGCACAGCTGGATATAACACATCCTGAAGTGCTACGAAAACACAGCTGGGTGCGATTCTTTTGAGCAAAAAGTTTCAAAACAGCAAAACCAACACTTTCAGAATAGAAAAAAAAACAACAAAAAAAATTAATCTTGAATTTAAGGATGATGACACAAGTAAATATTCAATTAAAGTAAAAATGTTAAATGAGAACAAAATAATATTTTTTTTGTACTTAATAACATTGTCACTTGCTATCCCATCTTTCTTTTGTTGACTCCTCCTCCTCCTATCACCTTAGAAACAGTTTGTCGCTCATTAAATTTTATTATGAAATTAAGAATCAGAACTCAACCCGCATTTACCGTTTTACTTATTCAGTTTGTTAGTTGATAAATTGTGAACACGAAATTCTCACATTTAATGGCAACTTTACTCACATCATTAATTTTAATTTTCCACCTAAATTTTATTAGCAGCATCCCAGCACTGTATTAACGATTCCTCTAATGGCCAAAATACAGTTTATATTTACTTATTTCTCATCTATCTCATTCAACATTTAAAAACTTTGCAATTTCCTTAAAGCAAAAGCAAAAATAATTAGGATACAATTAAGCAGCCGTTCGTTCATTCGTTATTATGTTGCCCTGGCGCTAGAGATTATTTAATAAAATTTCGTTACTTTAAGTATTAAATTCAATTTCATTTTTCTTCTTGTCTTTACTTATTGACACGTCTTGAAGGATTCGTGTGTAAATTTGTAATTCAAATGAGATGAAAATACTTAAAGGCCAGATACTTAACAACTTCTTATGCATAATTAGATTTTGCGGCTGGCTTAAGTGAAGATACACTTAAGAAAATTAATGTCGTAAAAGAGAGAATAAAACAGTTATTTTATTTACACTATGCATAAATTAAAAAAACAAAACAATAAAAAATAATTTACAAATCTCTAAATTCGATAACGATAAAATAATTAAACATTATCTAAACGATGCACAGTGGGTTTTTTGGAAACAAAATTTTCCAGGTTTGGACTGCTAAATATACTGAAATTATTATCTACAGTTACGACGTTATATGCATTTAGGAATTAAAATAGCTGAATTTTTGTAGCTCCTTAGACCAGTTTTGTAAAATCAATTGTCCAAATCTTTCAAAATGGAACACATAAGAATTTCCATTTGAAATTTGTACAAAAATTGTTACAATCAGTCCAATCGTTTCGTTGCTTTGTTGCTGTTCCACTATGTAAAATTAGTTCATAAACACAATGATTTTAATTTAAAATTATGCTTTGAAACTTGAAACTTTTAAATTGTATTTATTTTTTTACTGTATTAATAGATAACAATTCTCATTTAATCAAATTGAATTTAAATGTAAATGCAAAAATGTACACTTATATAATGTTTAAAAATCATTAATCATTAAAATCATTAATTGTCACTAGAACGTATGCCAAAAAGCATAAAGGAGAATCATGTGGTGCCCATCCTAAATAATAATTTAATAATTTTTTGATAAGCATGCGTTGGCACCATTCAAGGGACGATTCGTGCTTACAGCAAGGTAATATAACTACAATTCCCAAACTAAGTAGATTAGTCATTTAATGGCTCTATATAACCCTTTTCTTGTTGTTTAGCCTTATAATTAATATTGCAGTTTTCTCTCACTCTTTAATAAACTTCAACACAGATGCGTTTTTATAACATTCTTTTGCTAAGTTTTAAGTCTCCTTTAGTCTTAATCATATCCCTCAACTAAGCTTTGCCATAAAAATAAATAAAGTTTGAGTTCTTTCTTCTGGAAAAACTTATCAAGGTCATATGTGATAACATTTTGTTGGACTTCCAGTTCGGTTTTAGAAGGGGTCTTTCGACTTTAAATACGCTCATTGTTTTCACTGACTATGTTTCCAGAATGAATTGAACAGGCCATTGCTAAAAAGAACTATAAGTCTTTATTTTGGTAAAGCCTCTGATGTGGTATGATAAAATGGCTTAATTTTTAAAATAATAAATTTTGGGTTTGGTTGGGGCATTTGCCGAGTGATAAAGGAATCAATTGTTTAAGGTTTGTGCCAGTGACTTCCTTTCTCATGTGGGACCAGATATATATACCATCTTTGCCATTCTGATTGTTTTTTCAGATGGTTCAGCGAGGACTGTTAACTACTTGGCGACACTTACGGACTATTTTATTTAATGTGGCCTATTTTATATTTTATTAATAAGAATGTTTATAATGATTTAGTAGTCGAGAAAGCATATTTAGAAGAGCGATAGATCGTACATACTGTCCTTAAGCAGGGACCCCCGGGGGCACTTATATATGGTCTTTGGAGATAGCAACAACTTAGACCTGTGCAACTGGGGGAAAAAGGGAGCCCAGTCCCCTGAAGTCAGCAGGGGTACAACTGGAAACTCCACTTTATTTCCACGGGAATCAGTGACCCGCAGAGTTCCATTATTTGACTCTTTAGACACTTAACTGTTCTCTGGCTGATTATTGAGGTTGGCCCTTTATGGGAGTATCGTGGTGGTTGTGGTTTCGCGGCCCCATATCAGTCTGTGGTTCTATGGTGGCCGGGTACATTTCACCTTTAATAACACCTACCTGGTGAAATGTTCCCTGATCCAGTGAGCATGCTAGACATGTGTTCTGGACAGGAATTGGAAAGTCTCCAACTGTTAAGCAAGGAGTGATGATTTGCAGCCCTGTCCTGGAATCATCGAAGTTGCAACTAGAAAGTTCTGTTGCATAGAATTATAGCTTCGGCTTCCTAGGACGAGCATGACGTTCCAAATTATGCAGTGGTTTGGTCCACCATCTGATTAAGGCTTCATGGCCAGGCGCGGATGTAAATCTAATCACACAGTTGTCCTTAACGATGGAACAGGAGATGATAAGGCAAAATAAGATATTTAGGCTTTGCCTTCCATGAAAATTTGAATGTTGCAGGCATATTGATTCAATATATGAATAAATTCCTCATACTACATATTGGTATACCGATAGATCCTTCGGCCTGTCATTTCTTATGCTTTTCCAGTCTAGTTTAGAATTTCTTGAAGTCATTTGAAGAGCTTTAGAGGGAGAGGACGATTTTCGTATCTTGTGTTAGTCTTAAGCTCTGATGTGACCCAAGTGGGGATTTCGCGGAAAATTATACAGGACCAGTTAAGGTGGGGTTAATTTTGATCGCATGGATGTGTTTATAATCGGATGTTTCACGTTAGCGACTGATTTTGGAGACCATTCCGGTCAGCAACACTTTTGATTGTTGCTAGTTTGTAAATCTAAATTTAATTATTTCACTTTCTTAATCCCTTTTTTTGTGATTTTCATATAATTTAATTATTGTATACTACAACTATAATAATTTTGTGTTCTTTAATTGAGCAACCCTTAAAAATGTATTGAAACGTAAGGATTTATTGTTAATATTAAGTGTTTGTTACGTTTGAAAACTTTTTGGAAAATAAATATCGGTTATATAAATATCAGTGATATAATGATTTCCGCATGCTTTTGTGATGATGAACGTAAATACTATTACTTAAAAATTTCAAATTATGCATTAGTTTTTATGTTTTCTTCTGTGTTCAACAATAAATTTTTTTCTTTATAACATTTTTATAGTTTTTAAACGATCTTTTTTATCTTTAATAAATATGTTTTTTCTTTTTTAAGATCTTTTTTTATATATATTTTTCTCTTTTCAATATTTCGCTTTCCTTTGGAAAGCTTCTTCAGGAAAAAATTTTTTATATATTTTAAAAATTTTTTCCTGAAGAAGCTTTCCAAAGGAAAGCGAAATATTGAAAAGAGAAAAATATATATAAAAAAAGATCTTAAAAAAGAAAAAACATATTTATTTCTTTATAACATTTACACATATTTTTTCCAAGTGCATGTTAAAGTTTTTCAGTTCAATTTCTAAAAAATAATAATTATTTTTAATAATTTGCAAAGATGATGCACAAATGTAACATCTTCTTATTCTTATTCTTCTTATTCTTATTCAAGAAGGTCGTTAAACAAAAAAAAAAAAATATTTTGCAAATTAATTTTCCTACAATTTTATACTTGAAAATTATTCTCATCCCCCGCAACCTTCATTATTGACTGTTTCTCAAACTTTGGCTCATTATCACGAACATTGCAGGCAGTTGTTAAAAATTGACTGTTGTCATGCAGTTGTCTTTAGTATAAAAAAGAGTATTTTATTACTTTCTTTTTATTGCGAGTGGTAGTTAAATGTCTGCTAAGGATTAAGTAACCTCCCACTTAACTTCCGTTTTAAGGCTGTTTAATGTTGAAAACTAGATTCATCATTCCATTTAGGCAGATGTAGGTTTTTTTTTACCAACAAAAACTTTAAGCTAAAGAAGATAATAGAAAGGAGCAGAAAAAAATACAAGAAAACAAAAAACCCAAAAACCATCATCTCATTTCCCCTCGTGCTGTTTTATTTTAGACTTAATACATCTTAATGGACATGTCCATTGTTGGCTGTTTGTTCCACTATCTATTGTTTTGTTTCCTAAAACAGCACGAATTCCCTGTTGCTGAGATTCAGCAATATACACAAAAAGGAAAGAAACAGCTAGAAACTTCCAACATGCACGAGGTGAGACGGAGTGTGTGTGTGTGTAAAGAAAAAATTTCAATTGCAAGAAAAGTAAAATTTTAGAGGATGATGGTTAAAGTGAAAGAATAAAAGCAACAACTTTCTTTTCAATATCCTGACAGTTTTTCTTTCCTATGTTGCTGTCTAACAAAGGATTTAAAAATAAAGCTTTTTTATTAGAATTTAAAAGCTGGCACAATAAAGAAACAAAACTATAAAGAACTTTGCAGGAGATTTTTGATTTTCTAAGCAAAATTTTAGTTGTGTCAACAATTTAAGAATGGAATTGTAAGTAAAAGAAAAACTGTATTATTTTCTCAACAGTAAAAAAGTTTAATTAAAAACGACTTTATAAGGAAAGGATAATTTAAAAGGATTTGATAAAAAATTCATAACAAATTCTAAAGAAGAAAGAATTAAGGACTTAAACAGTTGAGCTTTAAAGTCAATTCTTAAACTTAAATAATCTTTTCATTTTAGATTTTTGTTTTGTGTGAGAAATCAAAATTTAATATTTATTCACTTTTTCCTAAAAGGATTCTTTTGAAAACATTTAGATTTTAGAATGTTTTATTTTTTTTAGTTTCTAGACTTAACATTTCTAAATTAGTTGTTGCGTTTTATGAATTTAATAGAGTGCATTTGTTCAATTAAATCAATTTAAATTCCATTTAAAGCCAGCTATCAAGCGATTAAACAAGTTCTTAAAACTGTAAGACATTTGATCTTGCAATGGGCAGCCAATTCAATTGAATTTAATTTCAAATGCAGATCAATAAAAATAACACGTTTTTGAACTGCCAAACAATTCATTAAGAAACCAGCAATTTTGGTATCAAAACCAATTGCAATCCATTGCAGGTGTAGTTACAACAGAATATACTTCTTTGTATCTTTTTAAGTAACTTTTAAACTTCTGTTTTTGAAATTGGTTTTTGTGAGAAAACTGAAATGAAAACAACATGCTTTTGGCTTTTGGTGATTGGCATCGTTGCAATTGTTGTTTCTAATTAGCAATTTTATTGCTGCTGGTTTAAGAAGCAACAAGTTAAATATGATTTTATTGATTGTTTATGTTGGTTTATTAACCAAAATAATAGGTTTTGCTTTTTGTTAGCTTTATGCACCCTACACACAGCAATACATAAAAAGCACTTTATTTAAATTAACAAGCATTTGAAATGTGAACAACAAAATTAATTAAAAATTGCCGGCGCTAAATAAAAAAAAGGGCAAGGCGAAATGATATACCAGGTGATGTCAGCGGCAAATTTTATTATTTTCGGCATCACTAGAACTATCTAGCTCCTTATAATAAATTTAAAATTCTACAATGATGCACATAATAGAGCGTCTAGCAAACAAAATAGTCTAGAAGAAATCAGCACGTCAGCAAGCTAAGAGTCCGTGCGATGTTTGTTAAACTGATCAATCTTGCAGCAATGGTGGTGATGAGGACTGACAAGGCCTTAAACATTAGAAGGCCGTCTTTTAAATGCATCGATACACTAGCCATAGAGATTTTATTAAGTTGGTTTTAACAAGTGTTTTCTGTTTTGTTTTATATTATTTTTTATTTGTTAATTTTGTATCGCTTTAATTTTTGCGTTCAAATCTTAAACAACAAATCGTGCAGACACAAAAAAATATTAAACATTCAAACAACTTCAACATTTTTATTATATTTTACACATGTTATTGCTGTTGTTGTTGTTGCTGTTGCTGTTGTTGTTATTGTTGTTCTTGTTGGCAAGCATGTTGCAATTTAAAAATGTTGCTGATATAGTAAACCCAGCAATTATCATTTAAACCATAAACATGATGCTATTTTTCACAGCACACATTCGCATTTTCTCTTACACGAACTGTTTTGTTGAATATTTTCAAAAATATTGTTTTTTGCTAAATAAGAAAATCTAGACTGATTGCACAGCACAGCGCCTTAATTTTTTAAACAACAAAATCCATCTTACTATTCATAATTCGTTATGTGCAGATATTAACTGGCAAAAGAAATATTTAAGTTAAAAAATAGTAAATGTTATCCAAGAGGCTAAAACGCTTCATTTGTTATTTGCACATTTTTTTGTTTTTATTTTAATTCTCTTTTAAATCATGTTGCAATTCCTTTGTTTTTGTTTTTGTTTTTTTAATATTTTTAAACAGTTGGCGCTAAATAACAACATGTACGCAGCTACAATGTGGTTTTATTACGTGTTCATTGTGCTCCGTCCTTGTTGTCAGTCATTAAATAGTGTTGTTTCTGTTGCTAGTGTTGTTGTCGCGCATTCATTACTGCCATTTGAGAATCTTTTTAAACAAAACTATGAGTTTAATTACTGAAAAACACGCTTATCTTCATGCTCCATTCATTTAGACGACAGGTATTTTTTCACCTTGTTTTTTGTAATTCTTCTTATAGTTGGTTTATGTAATTTTGCTGGCTATTATTTTTACATTGGATATTTAGTTTTGTAGCATTAGGGCAGATGTTACTTAGTCTAAGAGTTGTGATATAAATGTTTGTTGAAAAGTACTACACGTATCACGTTCTACAAAATGCACGCAAATATTTAGTTTTGTTTTTCTCTATTGGAGCCACGTAGAAGCAAAGTTGTATGAAAAACCCAATTTGTAATTCATTTCGAATAAAGTTTGTATTATTTTAAAACCCAATTGTAATGTTATTGACTAAAAAGCTTTTGTGATTTAAGGCTTTTGGCTGTATCAAATTAATGTATTCGGAATTCCTTAACTTTAAGGTGACGATCTTAATGGGGTTTGTCAATTAATGTATTAATCGTGTTAATCCAGCGAAATTGCGGAATGCGGAATTTTTGAAAATTTTACTTAACTCTAATTTATAGTTTTGTTCTATTCATTAAATCCACAACTAAAAACTTGCAATCAGAATTACGACAAATAATTTTAATGGGTTCGTCCAACCTTTGTATCTGTAGGTACAAAAGAATAGGCTGTGTCTTAAAAATGTTGGATTCTGTCTTAGAAAGAACTTTCAACACTAATAAATATTGTGTATTTGACCAGAATAAAAGAAAAAGTCTCTTAAGTCGTCAAGCAACTGCGGTTATTGCATTGGAAGAATAAAAAATGTCTGCTTACTATAAAATAGATCACAACCCACAAGTTCACCTCCTATAATCGTCGTGAATATGGAGAAAAATTAATATTTATAGTACTATAGCTATAATACATAAGAAGTTTCCAAAGCTACTAAATTAAAAAGAGTAGTTCAAACATCCAGCAAACTCCTAAATAAGGAAAAGAAAATAATAGTAGCGACAATGAGGGAAGCATGGTTAAAATCGCTAGGGTTGCGTTTTCAGATATCGCTGAAGCAAATGCTAAAATCTAAGGCTGAGTAAACTAGATTTTGTTCAGTTGTAAATGTATTAGTTGGCAATGTGTGCATTCTTAAGTCTTAATGGGCTTAAGTGACATAAGTAGTTGCTTTCTAAAAAACTTTTCTTAGAATTTAAATTCTGGAGTATAACCAATTTTTTGGCCCAAAGTCCACATACAAGTCCAAACTTACCAACTGGGATCATTTTGATTATCATAATTTTCATTTTTTGTATAATAAATCTCTAATTAAAATGACTAAGTTGTTGGTTTTCAGCAATTTGTAGGATTTTTATTTATTTTCTTTATAGTCTCCACTCGTCTACAATTGACGAACGTTGACCTAATAATTTATAGCGCGAGTCTTTCATATCCAACAGCAAAAAAAAAAGACAAAAATTAGTCTCCATTTAAACATGAGATCAATTACCATATACAAATTTCAAAATCAAGCGCATAACTAAAGAAACACAGACGGTTAAACACACGAACCAAAGCACAGTGGCGCGAAACAAAACAAATATTAATAATAAATATCTATGGAACTTCTAAGCCTTTACGGCAATTTACATAAAACAAGTTCTAGTTCGTAGCAGAGAGCCCAGTCATTTAATATTTAGAAATACTTTCTTGTAGTACACGATAATAAAATTTAGGAAAATATTTAAGAATTTAAACTTTTCTAAAAACTCAAATATCTGTCTCATTTTGTAGGACAGTTTGGGACCAAGAAAACAGGTTCTAGTTCGTAGCAGAAAGCCCAGTCATTTAATTTATTTTATTTTGAAATATCCTCTTTTAATACACGATCCTAGAATTTGCGAAAATATTTTAGAATTCAAACTTTTATAAAAATTCAAATATTTGTCTCATTTTGTAGGATATTTTGGGACCACGCAAATGTAAATCCTTTTATAAATATTTAATATTTAAAATTTATTAAGCAAAATATTACAAATGTTCAGAAACGAGACGGCCAAAATGGCTGGGCTGCCTTAAAAGGTTGCCGGTAATATACTAGCCAAAATTACTCCTCCGTGTTATAGATGACAATATTATTGATTGAAATCAGATAAATAATTTTAAATTCGTATATTTATTGTGATTGTGATGCATTTCACGCCATTGTGCACAGTTTAAACTTCGTTCAATCTGCATTTATTTATTTAATTCAAGCATACACCGTCTTAAGTGAACAGTAAAAACAACAAACACAAAAACTATAATTGAACCAACATTCAACAAAAGATTTTTTATCCGTTTTATTTGTTGCATATGTCGCATACACGAACATACAAAAGTGAGCGTCTGCTGTCAATAGACGCGACATTTGTTGTCAATTAATAAATACAAATGAAAACATACATTCGATTTAGTTTCAACAAAATATTATAATTTATTTTTATTCAGTTAAACAACGGACGGACATCGATCGTTTATACAACCATTAAGAAACTAATAAATTTTGTTTTGTTGTTGGTTGTAAATATTTTCAAAAAGAAGACTTAATTTCACGTTTTCAACCCTGTTTTTTTTTAGACATGTGAAACATTTAATAACAAAATTAAGAGAATTAATGTCGTGTTATTCTGTTGTTGAGTCGTCTTTAATCAACTAATGCGTGCCAAGCATAGAGAATCAATAATTTTGTTATTCTTACTTTTTACATACCGGCAAATAAACTTAGTTCATAATGAAACACACATAGATATGTATGAATATGCACGAATACACACTTTCATAAGTCCTTCAGTGCCTTTTGTCAGAGTTGGATAGTTTAATAATATAAATACATGGTTGTAAATTTTTTTTTGATCTTATGGATAATTTCATGTCATAGTTTTTCTATGGAAAATTTTCAATAGTCATAATTTTACTATAAAATAATTTCATCGTGGTTAATTTTTCAAAACTTTGCTATTGAAAAATCATGACTGATGAAAATTTTGTATGGATTTGTTTTGACTGATGTAATTTTTATGGATGTTTCATGACATGAAATTCTTATGTAGAAACACTCTGAATGATGAGATTTAACCATAGAATATTGCTATAGAAAAATCATGACTGATGAAAATTTTTTACAGATTTTTTTTTGATTGATGCAAGTTTTTACGAATGTTTCATGACATGAAATTCTTATACAGAAAAACTCTAAATTAGATTTAAACTATGATTTATGATTTAGCTATATATATATTTAACTATATTTAACTATGACTAATGAGACTTTACTATGGAAAAATCATGTCTGATGAAATTTTTCTATACAAAAAATTTTGACATGATAATTTTATAAAGAAATTTTCGACAGATAAATTTTGTCATAAGAATTTTAAATTTACAGAAATTAAATTTATAAAAAAATCTTGTCTGATTATTTTCAACAGAAAACCTATGACATACAAATTGTTTAAAGAAAAATCATAACTGATGAAATTAAAAAAAAATCTTTAGTGATGAAAATTGTGTATAGAAAAATTTTGCTAAACAAAAGTCATGACCGAAGAAATTTTTTAGAGAGAAAATGGCTGTCTATAGAAAAATTATCAGCGATATAATTTTTTGTGGATAAATCATAACTGAAGGAATTTTTTTTTTATAGTTTTTTTTTTTTGAAAGCTACAGATGCTGCAAATTAAGCAATTAAGGTTGAGGATTTATTAATTAATTAGAAATAAATAAATTCAGTCTGCTCAGCAAAGCAATGTAACGTAATCAGAAAATTTTAATCTATTTTTCCCATCCCTGACATTTGTGAATATGACAAGCAAACCAAAATTCTTCATTTGATTGTCATTATTTAGTCACGCCTTGATCATTAATGAAATTACTTTCAGTCAAAATAATTTTATTTTATATAAAAAAAACTTAAGTTAAGCAGACACTCTGATAACAACGATTCAAAGGTAAAAAGGTCAATAAGATCATCTCTACTTGGACGTATGAACTTCAACACCATTAAAAGATTATGCTGAAAATATATTCACCAAGTCTTGGTTACCACAATTCTGACTTGTCTTTTGTCTCGTCTTCTTTTAAAGTTAAAAGCTTTTCAATGCCTTACAAGAGGCAGCGTTTAAATTGTTGTTATTAAAAAGAAACACAATTTTTTTCGTTTAGAATTTTGCTGTGGTTCTCTTTTATTGGACAAGTTTATACAACTTTTGTTTTCTTATGACACCAAATCTGTTGTGTGATGATCCCTTAAGTATAGCGTCACATTTGACATTTTGTGCAACAAACAATAACGTTTGCTTAACCAAAGAGTCAATTAGTGGGTCTAGTAGAAGTTAATGCAATTTGAAATTTTTTTAAAGAAATTACTCACAAACAATGTCACCTGCTATCGCATTTTACTTTGCAGTTGTAATTAATTATGTGAGTGTTTTTGCTATTTTACGAGTTTCGGTGGGAGTTTTTCAACAGTTAATTAAAATAATAAATTAGGAGTCATGCCGAAAAGTATGAAAAATGATTTAAGTTTCTAAAAAAATTCTGTTAAAAATTGACATGTGATTAAGATAACGAATTAGTTTGATGATGGCTTTTATTTATAAGACAAACTTCAAATATAAAATATTATAAAGAAACCGCAAAATTAATTCAAAAGTCAGTTTTATGGTGAATTTAAGATCGATTTTGGGTGATTTTTTTAACAAAATTTTGTAAATTTGATTTTATTTAACAAAAGGGCCAGCTTCACTAAGTAAAAAATGTACCAAAAATTTTATTTGATGAATGTAGAATTTCAGATATTTACTGAAGTTACAATATTGCTCGGTTTTAAAAAACTTAATTTTTTATATATATTGTTAAATTAATTAAAAAACCGTTGAAAAGAAAAACAGATATTTACTTAATTTTTTATTAAATATCTTTTATTCTTTTTTACGGTCTTTTTAAATTAAATTAACAATATATATTTTTTTCTTTTCGATATTTCGCTATGGAAAGCTTCTTGAGGAAAAAAAATTTTTTTTTTAAAACAAAAATTATTAACATATTGAAATTTATTATTATTATTATTTTATTGAATTTTTTATAAAATTTAAAACAATAGGAATTTCAAAACTTTGACTGTTATGGATTCCTGAACTTACAATAGTAATTTTCCTCATTGTATGGGAGATAACACGTTTCCTATTGTAATCCAGACTATTTTTTGCTGAGCTGTGTAAAGTAAAAAGGGGTCACGTGTATATAATTTCAAGACTCTACCTCTTATAGTTCTCTGAATGCAAAATAATAATTGCTTACTTTTTATGGGAGAAGCCATAAGGAAATGTAGCCTTCCGCCAAACAAAAACATTTTTGCTTTACATACATGCATATATAGATTATTCGAATAAATGGATAAACGTATGTATGTGTGTATAAGGTTGCATGCATCTGAAGGATATATAAGAATCGACAAGACAAAATGTACTCTTAGTTGCTTTTTACCTAAAATTATTTTTCAGCTTTTAATATTTTTGTGGGATTTAATTTCATCATGGCTGTATTACTTTTATTACTTTTCTTTAAACATCGTTTCACCTGCAGCACTTCGATACCTCTGTGTTTTTATAAGAATTTTAATTTTCAGCACACAATCTTTACATTTTGCCACAAAACAACTTCAGTAACTTCTTGTAATAAAAGCCACAACGAACGATTTTACCATCGTCATCAACTATTCACATTGTGCTGCTTCAGTTTATTTTAATTTTAATTTCAATTTTTTTAGGTTTTTTTTATTTCATTTTATTTTATTTTACAATAATTCTTATCAAATTTTAATCTTAAAATATTGTAAATAAAAATATTTCACAAGTATGAGTGCAAATATGTTTGTGAAAATAAAAGAAGTCAAATGAAAAGTAGAAATTATTGTCGTGTCATATCATGTACGAGTGAATTTACAAGGAGTCAATGTTGTCAATGTTCACATGCTTTGGTACAGTTAAATCAAAAAGTAAGTAAACACATTACAATTGCAATCTTTTTAGTAAAAAAATATAATAAACATTCATTAGGATCTAAATTATATTCTAAACTTATGCTGCTGCTGTTCACGAAACTTTGTTCATGTCAGTTGGTACATTAGAGGTCGTTTAAGGCTTCCCTTCCCATAAATTAACAACATGCATCTATCTTTGGAAATGTAATAAAAAGATATACTTGAAATTTCTTAGACAAAAAATAATGAAATTAGGTCTACAGGTAAAGATGCTATTTGGAATTGTAGCGTTGGAATTTTACAGCGTTATAGGTACACTGAAACTTATACTTTATTCAGAGTGAATGTTCGCTAAGCAGCACTAAAAAGGTTAAATTACATATTAAGGAATTTTCTCTGAATATAATTTTAAAAATAAAATTTACTGCAAAGATATCTGAAATCCTAAAATCCTAGAGAGAGAAAGAGAGAAAGATAGAGAGATAGAGAAAAATAGAGAATTATATTGTAATTATTTAAATCAAGTACATGATGGCCTGGTCTGGCCCTTAATATATTAACACTTAGTGTACGTTACCTTTTGCCACACAGTGTTCATAAATATTTATTCGCCTTCTAGCTGAAATATTTAATTTACATGAATAGTTCTACAAATGAAATCAGATGAAAGATTTTTTTATGTACTTTTTGATTTTATTGTTTCCTGTGAAGTAAATTCATATGGATTCAAAATTATTTATGCAACTCGGTATACAGCCGCAGGACTCAAAGTGAATGAATCCTATTGTAAAATTTGAAAGCTAAATATTTTACTAAGATATGAGAGAGCTCGTAGGTAAAAAAAAACGAAAAATCTTTTTATTTATAAAGTATATTTCTGCTTATTTAAATATTTATGTAAATGCCGGAAATAGTTAATGTTTCAAATTTTATCATGATTTCTATTCTAAAGAGTAACTTACTGCTTGCAAGAGATGAAAGTTTTCAAGAAAACTGTTAACCATTTTAAGATTTACATCTATTTACTACACTGCAGTCAAATGGTATGCTGTAAAGAATGAAAAGTCCCTAAAAAAAGGTTAAGTATTTGAATGGTATTGTTAACCTTATTTAACTTTAGCCACTCATTTAAACAACTTTACAAATTTTAGTATTGGCAATATTTACTAACAAAATTTTTCTTGGTTAATAGTTGGTTTTCATAATTCTTAAATGTTTCAAGTTAAGTTGAAAGTATTTTATTCACAAAAATCATTTACTTTTTTTATTATTTTATGTTTTTGTCATTGTGCATATAAAAGTAAATTATAACCACAATTTTTATAAATTGTTTTAAGTTTTTCTTTCAGTTTGCCAAAATGAGTAGTTTTTTATCAAAACACTTCATGGATTTTCTGTTGTTTTAAAATTAACATTTTTATTATATCCTTAATCCCTACAAAAGAGGATATGAAAGTTGTGTGTGTAGAAAAAAAGTAATTCAATAAAACTAAAATAGCTTAACAGATGACCTTTAAAAGAGTAAATGATTCTAGTGAAACTCTTTTAAAATAATTTTCTAAAGAACCAAAAAGGCCGTAAACATCCATTATAGAATTCTAGAACAGTTTATTTCTTATTTGTCGATTTTTTGTATTTAAGTCGATGATTCGAGGATCGATGATTCTGAATATAATTTTTTATTTTTATATTTAATGTTACCAAATTGTAAATGAACTTAAATAGAAGTTCCTTTATTAAAACGCATTAAATACTTGAAAACTTTAAAATTTTATTTTCCTTAGTATTCGAGATTCGAACTCATGATCTCAATTAGATTAGGTTTCCTCCACAAGTGCCACTAAGTTCCCTCTCTAACTTACATTCCATATATTTTTAGATCAGGATTCTTTTACTTTTAATAATCAGGCAACATTTAGTGCCGCCATAATAAATTTGTTTTCCTATTCTAGTAAATATTCCGAAAAAATTAAATAGCTTTTTTTATTTATTCGTCTTTTAAGTAACTCCATCTAAGGCAATTGCGCTGTTGGGACATGAACTTGTTGTTCAACTTTTGACATTAGCTTAAGCTAGCTTATGCATATTATAGTTGGGTCTTAACTTATCTATGTCCTGAACTTAGTGGTTTCCGAAGATTATTCTCTTCTGTTTCAACTGTTTTCAAGTTTTAAATTATTTTCTCCAAAAAATTTTTAACAGTACAATTTTACAACGTGCGATTAAAAAGAACCTTTTGCTTTAAAAATAACTCCGTGCAGTTTTTCAGAATTTTTTTTTTAAAACCTATTTTCTCTTTTTATTACAAAATAAATTTTTCTAATAATTTTTTGTTTAATGCAGTTTGTAGCCAGAGCAATTTTTGCTCTTGTTTTATGAAAATGGTCGTAATAAAACTGTTTGAGTTTAAACTTTTTCTGTCATTTTATGATACGAAATCATGACTTTTATGTTTAATCGACTCGAATGAGGTGCGATAAGATCATGGCATTAAAAATATCGTCACATAAAATGGTTTTCTGCGAAACAAAAAACTCATGTGTGGCTGAGTGCCTTGGAAAAGTTGTTGGAAAATTTTACTTTGAATCCGCCATAGTTTTAAGTGGAAAACAAAATGCATATGAAAACTAAAGGCGAAAACAAAAACACAAAACTGTTAAAATTAGTTGTTGTAAATTAGATTCGTTACCTTTCTGTCGCATATTGAGTCAAATTTATGGTTTATTAAGAAAACTTTGCACGTTTCATGTGTATTGTCGATTCATTTTTATTTAAGTGTTAATTATGGGTTGTATTTCTTTGTTTGCCGCAATATTTTGCCTTAATTTATGCCGTTATTTTAAATTTTATTTGCAGAATTTCAAAAACAAGGCGGCGCGACGGTAGTTTTTATAAACTAAATTTTGCGAATACTTTTTTATTACTTTTTTTAAAATGTACTTTTTTTATTTATTTGTTTTAATGTTTTAAATTGTATCAAGAGATATAAGGGTGTGCATGTATGTGTCTTGTCACAGTCTATAAATATATATGTATGTAGTAATCAATGACTAATTATGATGATAACAAATTGTATTGAATTGTTTCAAAAGTACCGACATCTAACTTTATTATGCTGAATAGATCCACAGAACAATTGACTTGAAAATTTCTTAAATAAATATTAAGTCGTGATAAACAATAGCAAAAAATAAAACGTCTCTTTATTTCCCATAAATTAAGTGGTACAATGTGTTGCCATAATAGTTGAACATGCTGTTCTTTGGTGACCAAAATTTCACTTATAATAAAGTGAAAGTTAGACGTAATCAATTTGACTGAATTTTTTACTTTTTCCTATCTGTTGCCTCAAAACTCTTGAAGAAAACAAATTTCCTAAAGTTATAAAATTTAATCTGTTTCCATATCATTTTTTACAAAATTGCCGTTAACAATTTAAGAAAAAAATAAGGGGGGTCCTATAGATGGCGGTATTTAATGGCTTTTTGTCTTTAAATACCGCCTATATAGCCGCTTTAAATTCGTACAAACTGAAATTAGTATTAAAGAGTGTC
This sequence comes from Trichopoda pennipes, assembly GCA_030448955.1. Taxonomy (NCBI): domain Eukaryota; kingdom Metazoa; phylum Arthropoda; class Insecta; order Diptera; family Tachinidae; genus Trichopoda; species Trichopoda pennipes. The sequence continues at coordinate 24,912,824 of JASKUP010000017.1, read as the reverse complement.
CCATAGACCTCGTTATTATATATATGGTTTTATTTAATTCTTCAATATGAATTAAAAATTTATTAAGGAATTTAAGGGTGACTTCTTAACAGTGCGATGTAAAGCTTTATACTTTTACTTTAAAAAAGCTTGATAACCTTCGTATTTTTAAATCTTTTGTTACCACACTACCCTGGCCTTTATACATTTTTTTTATTTTGTAACGATTTATTTCATTCAGAAAAATTATAAACCGGAGCTGGTATTTTTGGCCTGAAGTTGCAAAGAGCCATAACGTAGAGAAATTACTTAAAGATCTTTCCCTACATCCTTGTAGGAAATACTCGGGAATAAGTAAAATAGGTACAAAAATGTATCTGATGAATGGCAGCCATGCTGCGCTAAAGTTAGTTTGAACAAGCTTTTTGAGGGCCTTCTGCTCTCACTAGGGAACGTAAATAATTTTTTACACCATAGCTAAAATCATGGCTACAAACCAACTACTATTAACTTCTTAGACAATATTACACTAAAAACAGGAATAAAAAAGGCAAATAATCAACAGATACAACACGACGGCACACTTTTACCAACACAGGACCAGATATATATAGACTAACGAACCTTTCTCTCAGAGAAGGTTTGCTCACGGCACTAAAAACCAGCAATACTCTGAGACACAACATTAGGATATCGACAGAAGGAACTGACAAATTTAATTCCAGCGGAGTATACAGGCTTACTTGTAACTGTAAACAAACTGGACGAACACCAAAAACAAGATTTGCAGAACACAAACGGTCATACACACAGAAATGAGAACACTTCAAGCTTGTATTGCACCTTGAGAATCACGAACATTTACCAAGGGAAAAAGATGAGTGTATGACTTTACTGCATCCTGGCAAAAAAGGTGGCAGACTTGAGATACTTTAAAACATGGAAATCTACAAAACAAAAACTTTTGACAACGACATGATAAACGAACAGATAAACACAACCTTAGACGCAATTTTCACACCACTAAAGCTAATCATAAACCCAAACAAACCAAAAACATCCTTAGATGAACACACATACCTGGACAAAAAGCAAAAATACTAAAATTAATCCCCACATGAAACACCAGATGGCTGACATTCTGACTACGTAGGAGTATACGACGATTATGGGATAAATAACTGGACCCGAAATACTGACTCACCAGCACGTGTTACAATGTGGCTTGATAATGATTTATTCACATCTAAAGCGCTCGTCATTTGCGAACATACAGCCAGGAAAGACATTAAGAGGAGGAATTGAAAACAGTAGTTCATTCACTGGCGGAACAAATTCGAACAATTTAGTATAATAGGTTTTATTCATAACCGGGAACTTAAATAGTGAACTTAAAGGCATTCCAAAGGGTTCCGGTAGCGGTTTGTGAGCTTATGGATATATTATTAAATTTGTTTCTTGATTAAACGTTAAGTTTATTGAGTTCACCATACTTTAGAGTTTGAAAAATCAACACACGATTTATTTAGACAATTTGTCCACTCTTTTATATATCGAAAAAAAAAATACAAGATGGTAATTTTACCACTTTAACGTCTAATACTAAGTTCACACTTGTGTTTTTGAACGCGTTTAAGTAAAATGTTTTAAAATTTAAACACTGACGTGTACACTATAATTGAGATGTTTAAGGCTGACGTTTTATCTACTTTTTTTACCTTAAAAATAATTTTTTGTGGTGAAAACAGCCTTTCTAGTTGGGAATCGAACCCAAACCCGAGAATAATTAGCTAAGTACACTACCTACTAGCCTACAGGGGCAAAAACGTACTTAGCACATCCCAAAATTAAACGAAATTCAGAGTTGTATTTGGAATTTACATGTTTAACGACGTGTTTAAATCTACAACAACTCATTTGAGATGTTCAACAAAACACGTCAATGTATGGTAAAACATCTCAAAAGTGACGTGTTTAATGCTTAAACACGATTGAGATGTTAAACACGCTGAGTGGGAACATAGCAAAAAGCTGCGTTATTATTTTTATGTCTTTATATGATGATGTTCGAAATGTAGCTGTGCTATTGACCAAAAGAGGGAGCTTTTATATTCTGTTCTGAGTCGAAATTCTACTTCAACTTCATCACTTATAGTTGTTATTATGTATTATTATTTAGTATAATCGCCTATTTGACTGTATATCTTCTTGTTCTATTTTTGTTGCTTTTATTTCCTGGAATTTTTGTCTGGCATGTTGTTGTTGTTTTGTGTTTATAGTACTTTTTAGAACTTTTTAACTTGTAAACATTTACAATAGGTCATTTCATTTACTTAGTGATAATTGTTTCTTTTATAACACGAATGAAGCACCTTTGTAATAATAAAAATTTGTTTCGTTTGAAAGTTATGTATATTCAATGACCTTCTGCCTGTCTGTCTGTTAAGAAGTCGGTTTTTTGTCTACTAATTAGTGAAATTATTTTATAATTAAATTTTACTCATCCGCTTATGGGAGTGGTAAATACTTTTTTTGTTAGAACGATGGATGTTCTAGTTAGTGCTAATAGGACCGGTCGTCATACTATTTATACTATATCCGTCTAAAAATGGAATACAATTCTCATGTATGGGCCGGCGCCCCAAAGTCTGTTTTGGTGCTGCTCGACCACGAACAGGAGAGGGCCAAGAGGCTCGTTGGGGACAGTAGGGTATCCAACTCTATTGATTCTCTAGAGCATCGACGTAATGTGGGGTGTATTTCATTCTTATATCGTTTCTACAATGGTAATTGCTCTAACGAAATTAGGGAACTTGTTCCCAAACAACGCTCGTTTTTGCGTTTAACTTGATTTTCCTTGAGATTACATCCATTTGTGGTTGATTGGCCAGTGAGTCGCACTACGTATTTCAGAGAAATTCGATTTTTAGCAGAATGGTCCGTATGTGGAATAAACTCCCTCCAGAGGTCTTTCCTGACACTTTCAATATAGGAAAGTTCAAATAAAATGTCCACAAATAATACTCCCTCTTTCCTTTTCCCCATAGAGTGCTGGTCTGAGAAAAAAACAAAAAAAAGGTTATTGCCTCACTTTATGATTTTGGTATTTTAAATGTAATCGGATTGTGTTTTCATATGGGCACCAACAACCCAAATTTATACATCGATCAGAGCTTCGTTGATTAATTTGCGTGATGATAAATAATAATTGATTCGTTTCGAATATTAAACCTTAAGCACGCCATTTCACCTGTCTGTGAAAATCTAAATGGCGTGGATAACACGGTTTGAAATTGGAAAATTTAAATCATGATGTGATTTAGACTTTTTGTTGACCAAGGCTTGGAAAAGAACCCGTAAATAAACCGATAGGTAGTCATATATTCCAATATTTTCTTTCGATTCCTCTTAATTAAGAATCTCTAAAATTATTAAAGGCAAATCTGTTAATTGAAGTTAATTTTCCTTTAAACCGCCAATTAAAAATAGCGTAAATAGGGATTGCCCTCACATTTTCAATATAATTGAATTTAGTTGTAGAAATATCATAATTAATTAACTTCGAATCATGTTGTTAAGTTATTTTCATTTGTTCATATCATTTTAGATAAAACAAAAATGTTGTGCAAAGACATGAAGAACAACTTTAAGAAAACGTGAAGCGCAGAAATATTTCAAACGCAACAACCAATTTAATCAGCGCCACAGCAAAATACATTGAAAAATATGAAGCGAAAATATTAAATTCCAACAGCCAACTTACACAACGAAAACATATTTCCAGATAACATTGACAACAAACAATGAAATGTGTAACAAGAATAAGAGAAATTAAAAATTTGCTAAATTTGGAAATTGAAGCAAAAACATAAAAACAGCATTTGAGATGTTGAAACGCACCAAGTCAAATCGTTCTCAAAGAACAAGTAGAAGACCTTTATCTCATGGTGGTGGGAATAGTGGCAAATTAGTACAACAGCAACAGCAACGTTTGGAGTTTGTCGATGATAAAAGGTGAGTTTTGTTCTCTTATTTTATGTTCAACTTGGTTAGTTAAATATGCGGTACTAAATGGCAACGCTGCCAGGAGAACACTCACTGTGGTTGTTGTCTTCAATAGGCAGGCAAACTGGTTGATATAAATGTTATTTAAAAAGCAGAATTTTTAATTTCAAAGGTGTAGCCCTCTAGTTGTCAGGCTGGTAATTAATAGTGTTTAGTTCATTTAGTACAAATTTTGAAATTTAGCTATTTCATTTAAAGCTGGTGTTAACAAAGGATAAAATCTATGAGACCAGTCTGCTTGCATTTCAAATGCTTCAACCGCACTTGCTAAAGGATTATTCAATATTCGGCCATATTCGATCTATCAATTGAAAAGTACTGGCCAAATTAAGTACTTTAAATAACTCAGTACCACTCCGTACATTTAACATGGAAACACGTTATTACACTATACTTTTAACGGACTTTTAGACACTGATAATACACGTTGATATTTACATAAATATTCACGTACATTCCATTTAATAATTAAAATATTTAACTTCGAAGATGAGGAATTGGAAGCCCTACTGGACGCAAATTGTTGTGAAACGCAAGAGAACTCACATTATCGATGGGAGTCTCACAGCAAACCATTTCCCTACGTTTAAAAGCATTGCGATTCATTTATAAGCATGAAAGTCGAGTGCCATATGAACTGAAGGCGAGAGACGTTGAAAGGCGATGTTGCATGTCGCAAATGATGCTTGAATGCCACCAAAAAGAAGTAATTTTTTGCAACGTATTGTTACTGATGATGAAAAATGGATACTGTTGCCAATTCCTCCTTAAATAACGTCTTTCCTGGCTGTTTGTTCGCAAATGGCTTACATTACGATAACCCTAAGTCGTATGTAAAGCCCGGTACACCACCCAAATCAATGCCGAATATCCATGACGCTAAATTAATGCTGCGTAATATTGCTATCTCCTGTCCTAACTGGCTGGTTTGTAGTCGAAGGCGAGCGCTTTCGATGCGAATACATCATTCTCAAGCCGCGTTGTAGTCTGTACTGGTGAGTCAGTATTCGCGTTCAGGCAGTTCTGTTGTTAAGTTCATATCTATTCAGGTAAGCAGAATACCTCTGTCTTTTGTTATTATCTAGGTACGTGTGTCCGTCTGAGGCTGTCTCCGTTTGCCCGTTTGCATGAGTAGTCTTCATGGTGTGAAGATTGTGTCTGTGGTCGTGTTTACTTGTTCGTTCATAATGTCATTATTGAAAGTTTTTGTTTTGTAGATTTCCATGTTTCCAAGAATGTCTAGTCTTCGTCCTTATTTGCTAGGATGTAATAATGTCATACATTCATCTATTTCCCTTGATGTGTGTCCGTGGGTGTCAAGGTGCAAAGCAAAGTTGGAATCTTCCCTTTTCCGTTTGTATAAGCGTAGGTGTTCTGTAAGCCCTGATTTTAGTGTTCATGCAGTTTGCCCTATATAAGTTTGTTTGCAGCTGCAGGTAAGTCTGTATACCCCGCTGGAACTAAATTTGTCAGTTGTTTCTGTTGTTGTTCTGAGATTATGTCTCAGGGTGATGCTACTTTTTAATGCGGTGAGTATTTCTTCGTTGTGAAATAGGTTAGTTAGTCTGTATATTTCTGGTCCTGTGCAAGTGAAGGTGTGCCGTCATGCTGTATCGGCTGTCTCGTTGTCTTCCTTATTTCTGTTCTTAGTGTTGTATTATCTAAGAAGTTTATCGATGGTACTGGCCTTGTAGCCGTTATTTATAACTATGGCGTAGATTGTGTCGAGTTCTTTGTTGTACTTATCTGGAATCACCACCATTATGACCTGCTGAAATCGGGTCAGACGAACTTAAGAGACCTGCATCGAACGTAATTGTTTCGTTCACAGAGAACAATCAACGAAATATGACAAGAATATTCGACCAGACACGTAGCCACAGTCTTCCATCATGACAACGCTCGGCCACATGGTGAAGGACCGATTAAAAACTATTGGGAAAACAGTGGATGGGATGTTTTGGCTTACCCGTCTTGTAGCCCGGAGCCTACTCTTCTGACTACCTTTTGTTTCGATTGATGAAATAGCCTTGGAATACACTTCACTTTAAAAATGGGGTATCTGAAATTGGCTTGATTCATTCTTTATCTCAAAGCTGGAGTAGTTTTCTTTTTGGCGTGGTGTCCATACGCTAACAGTGCTATTGGTATTATTTCAGCACCCCATAAAGTATCCCCCCGGGGGCACATATATATGGTCTTTATAGAACTTCGAGTATCTAGACCTGTGCAACTGGGGAAAAAAGGGAGCCCAGTCCCCTGAAGTCAGCAGGGGTACAACTGGAAACTCCACTTTATTTCCACGGAAATCAGTAAGCCGCAGAGTTCGTTATTTGTCTCTTTAGACATTTAACTGTTCTCTGGCTAATTGTTAAGGTTGGCCCTTATATGGGAGTATCGTGGTGGTTGTGGTTTCGCGGCCCCATATCAGGTCTTTTGTTTAATATGGTGGTCAGGATCATTTCGACGTTAATGACACGCTAGGTGAATGATCCAGTCCAGTGAGCATGCTAGACATGTATTCTGGACAGGAGTTGGAAAGTCTCCAACTCTTAAGCAAGGAGTGATGATTTGCAGCCCTGCTCTGGAATCATCGAAGTTGCAACTAAAAAATTCTGTTGCATAGAATTATAGCTTCGGCTTCCTAGGACGAGCATGACATTCCAAATTATGCAGTGGTTTGGTCCACCATCTGATTAAGGCTTCATGGCCAGGCGCAGATGTAAATCTAATCACACTCACACCCCATAAAGTATATCAGGCAGTCAGTTGCTATTGATGTAACGAATCAACATACATTTAAAGATCATTATCATTATCCCAAGAACAGCAGTTTTGTTTACTAACGTAACCATTTAGGCAAAGTGAGCCTCATCGGTAAAAAAAAATTTGCTTATGAAAATCGGGTGCAACGGCGATCTTGCGTTGGGCTCAATGTGCGCAATTTGAAAGCAGTATAGAGTCATCAGTCTGTTCATGTTAAAATGCAAAGCCAAACTAAACATAAATTACTTAATAGCTGACAAAATGGCCACCAGTTAAAAAAGTGTTGCCCACGTAAAATTCTATACTTAAAAAATCACCCGATATAAATGAGTTAAAAAAAATATGATTTGTAATAAAAACAAAAAACAAATCGCACCCTAAATACAAAAGGGTCACAACTCGAAATTTTCCAAAACTGACTTTCTTTCCATAAATTAATTCAGAGTAAACATTTCTAACTACCGCAAAAATTTAGTTCACATCACTGTCTTCTTTAACCGGATAAATACAGTTATGACTATTTTTGTGTTAGGTGTGATGCTTCTGCACGATGAACTAAAGAGAATTATTTTGAGCTGCGAAAATTTTAGTATTTTTGAGTTGTGGCCCTTTTGTATTTAGGGTGCGAAATGTCTGAATTCTCCAATGTTTTTGTGAATTTACAAGATATAAAAAAAAATAATTTTGTTTTTTAATTCACAATGAAATTTTTTTAAAAAAGTTTCATATTTACAAAGCTTTTAATATCATTGACATTTAAAAATAAAATAATAATGTTTTTTTTTTTTTATTTTAGATGCAGTGACGATGATTCCTCGCAATCTTCAGCAACAGTGGCACCAATTTTTGTAAGTAAAAAAAAATTAATAAAAACTATGAATTAAAATTTCAATTAAAAATTTTATAAAAATTAAATGGCATTTTAACATCATTTTTATAAAATTTACACAAAATTTTACACAATTGCTTGAAGTAGCAGGAAAAGTCATAAAATAAAATATTTCAATTCAAAATGATTTATAGTTGCAGTTTAATGGTGGAACAATAAAAATAGAACACGATTTGACAAAAAGTCCATTTAGTTTAATTTTTATGGATTTTAACAAATCCCTACTAATTCTCTGCTAAATGAAATGAAAATGTTTTTTTTTTTAGAAAAAGAAAAACAAAAACTCTTAAAATCTCTTAAAAAATTAATATTTTTTTCAATTTAGTTTGGGCAACCAAATCTTCTTCCGCAGAACATGAGCACAACAAAATGATGGCTGCTTTCACTTGTAAATGCCCAAATTTATGACAAGTGCAACATGATGTTGTTGTTGACTGTCACAGTCGTCATATAATTTGTATTGGTTTATGTTGTTCGCAATGTTTGGAGGCGTGCGTGTTTTTATCTGTTTCTTTTAACGTTCAATTCCATTTCCATGACATTTCCAGTCAATCATAAAAATTACATGATGCTTCAACATTATTTTTATAGTTGTTTTTGTGTTGTTGTCTTGTTGTGTTGTTTTTTATTTTTATACTTTAAGCACTTTTGTGTTCTTCAATTCATTAAATGTTCATCTCATTTTGAGGGCAGAATTATTACTAATTTGAATACAAATCAACTGAAATTATTTCAAAAGCGTGCGTTTTTATTTCTGGTTTTCAAAGATTTGGAGGGAAATTAAGCATTTTTAAGTATTTTAGAAATTTTTTGAGTGATTAATGCTAATTGAAAGTGATCTTTAAGGGGAGTGCGTGTTCATGACATTGGCAATTAAAGGGGAATGGCAAGAAAATAACATTTTAGTAGCAACATGTGTAATGGAAACTTTCACAATGCGTGTGCTGTTGAATGATGAACTTATTTTGGAAATCAATTTAATTTTACGAGCGAATGCAATAAATGACTGCAGTTCCTAAACTGTTAGGGGCTGAATTTAAAAATATTTTTGTTTTTTTAAATAAAATATAAAATAACAAATCCTTTTCTTTGCTTATCTCTATTCTCGCCATATGATAACTAAGCCATACAGAAAAAATTAAGATTCGGATGCAATTAAATCATTAAGAAAGCTACGCCTGCATAGCACGTGGCACTAACTTTTTTAAAGATGAAGCTAAATGATATCTTGATGATAAAACATGTTAATTTATGTTTAATGTCTGCTCTATTAACTTTTAATGGTAATTTCTAGTAAGTTACCCACTCCCAGCCCGGAGAGGTAGTGACGAAAAATAGCAATACAAGACTAATATTAGAGGCCCCGTAATAAAAATGAGTACACTTTATATCCTTTAACAATGAGCTATTGGAGGGCAATTCTACGGCCAGCAGCCGTGGAAAATCCAGCTTCAATAACGATATTAAAGTTGTTGCGGTTAAAAAGTTAGTAGTTGAGTGCTTCTTCCGGGTTATACAACTATAATTGTAGTTTGAACTGTAGCTTACCGGCAGGGTTTTTCAAATGTTTTACAAATACTGCTGACTTCTGCCTTCTAAAACAACAAATTTTTTTTCAATTTTTTTTCCAAAGTCTATTCCCGGGTATTTCAATTGTGCACTTCACTGAAAAATATATTAATTATAAATAATTTTAAAACTTTATTTTAAAAATAAGGAAACAAATATTTAATAATTAATAATAATAATAATATAGTAATATTTAATAATTGTTGTTATTAAAATTAATTTTCCTGAAGAAGCTTCCCATAGGAAAGCGAAATATTGAAAAAATATATATTGTTAAATTAATTAGAAACAAATGTTTTTAATTTTCAACAACAACTTTGAGCTTACTCTTTTATAAAAAAAAATTATAAAAAACTAAAACAGCAGTTTTCCAAATAATGAGCCGCTTTAAAGAAATTATCCTTTCCTATTTCTATCAATTTAAAGTTTATTATTCTGCTCCTCCAGCCAACCACTGCTGTTTGCCTAAAATTTTAGAAAATTTTAAAATATTTAACATATTTTTCCATTACGTCATTTATTAATTCATTGTAGGCTTCTGTTCATCGGCCCAGACATGTGAGTATAAAACGAAATGAAAATAACATTGCTGCTGGCAACAATTGCGCTCTCAACGTCATTGCCACCACAAATAGTGGAACTACAGCAGCCGACACCCAGGCAGCGAGTAGTGCAATGGCAACACAAAGGCCAAGTTATCAACAATATCAGCAGCAAAGAAAAATACAATTTCAACAACAGCAGCAAAAACAAATGCAGCTGCAACAATCGTATCAAGTTTTAAATGTTAAAAATATACAAACCAGTGCACAACAACAGCAGCAAAAACACAAATCACAAAAACTAAAAGGGCCAACATATGAATTGCAATTTCATCAGGAGCAGCAACAACAGCAACAACATCATTTTGGTCCACAGCAGCAACAGCATGGGGCAAATCAAACAAAATATTCACCAGCTGGAATTTCAAATACAAATACAAATACAATTGCAAATTCTAATCGTGTAAGTTCGGTTCATTTACAACAACCGCAACATTCAAACAAGACCCGCATACCAGTACAACATCAAAAGATGATGCCAGCACAACAACAACAACAACAGCAAACTACATTTAATCAGATTTCTAAAAACGCCACAAATTTATTGAATGATATTTACGAACGTAACCTGTTGAGTCAAACGACATTTCAGGAAAATGAACTAAATCAGCAGCAACAATGGCGCCCACAGCACCCTATAGGTCAAATGCCATATTTTCAACAAAAGGCCACGAATAGGGTCCAAATTTCGTTGCCAATAAACTCCCAAAATACCGAACAAATTTGGCTGCATAATAATTCGAAAGCAAAAATACATTTAATGAAATTGCCACCAACACCTGCCCAGCCAACAACAGCAGCTATACAGCCATCAACATATCAACAGCAATTTCAACTTTCCGATTCATATGTGGACCCGGTAGATACCAAAAAGCATTTTCTGTTTGAGGCGCACCAACATCAGCCGCCACCTCCGCCGGCACCTTTTAATCATGTTTATGAAACTATTAAGGAGAGGCCACCAATGCCTCCACCACCACCAGAACGTAATCAAAATTATAATAGCCCGCCTCCTTTACCGCCTTCAAGACTTTTAAAAAAAAAGTTAATGGCAACGGCAGCAGCAACAGCTAGTAATCAGGGAACCACTGCTAAGAACCACAAAACTAATAAGAAATCAACTAATGACAAGGACTCGGATAAAAAGGTCCATAATAAAATGCTGCATATACAGCCGCCAGCTTATATAGCTCCGCCACATTTATTGACAAGTGGTGCTAATAAAATACCCCCTCAATATCCTTACAATTTGCAACAAAGAACCAAAGCGGATGGAGAACATAAAACTATTTTGTATCAGCAGTTAAGAGAACAAAACCAAAAACAACAACAACAGCAGCAGCAACAGCAACAGTTACAAAATAAAACTCAAACACAAACTGAAGTTGGTGAAAAAATACTACAACCTGCAGCAGGAGGTGGTTGTGTTAACAAACATATTGCAACTAAACATCAGCATACGCAGCCAGTACACGAACAAACTACGCGTGAACATCCTTTAGGTGCACATGATGAAAAACAATCCATGCAAGTTGCTGTTACACAAATGCAACAGAACAATAGTCAAACTCCCATCTCTAACATTTGCAATACCAGCAACGAGATGTTATTAAATGATTCATTAGATGAACATGATGTTCCACTTTCGGTTGAATATACGTTACAGCAAGCCGGCTTATTGCTGTCAAACTCTTCTACATCTTTTAGCAATGTTAATAATACCAACAACAGCAACAATAACGGCAACAACAATGACAACAACAATCTGACTAACAACAATATTAATAATCGCAACAATAGACCATCCGCCTTGCCAATTGTGTTTGAGGAAGATACTGGAGAGTTTCAGGATGTTTTAGTCCTTGAACAAGATGGCACGGCGAAGTTGCCGTATCGTCATGGCAAAAAAATTGAAGTCAGACTAGAAACGGCACAGGCAATGGCTGCGGCTGCCTATTATGCAAGGTAAGAGATAGATCAAACTTGAGTAGATATTGTTAGAAATGTAGTGTCATTTGAAAATAACGTGGGTAAATTCACAATTCATTGGAAATAAAATTATATTTCTAATGAAAGAAAATCTTATTTTTGAAATGATTTATACTTTCACTTTACTGAATTGAATAATCACTTGTATATCGCGGACTTAATTTATGACTTTTGAAGAGTACCAATCTTGATAGCATAGGGGGCCTATAAAAGTCGTTTAGATTTCTTTGATTGTTTGCTTCGTAATTAGAACCGTCTTTTGATTTGACATCTGGAATATAGATTTTTAATTAAAAAAAAGAGTAAATGTTGTCAGTAAAAAAAAAAATTAATGAGGTGTTTTCTTTAGTATTTTTCAGTTATTGTGGTTGTCTTGTAAAAGTTTAAATAATAAGAAACTACAAGCTGGCAAAACTACCCATAAAAAATCATTTAAAAAATGTTTTTAAATGAAAAAAGAATCTCAAATTGCTAAAAATGAAAAATTAATAAAATGGAGATAAGAGATCTTACGTTAAAAGCGAGTAGCTTACTTCTTGGTTGTGTTTTATTTCAATTTAATTTCTGGGGTCATAATGCCAAGTTGCATTTGAAATTTTAATAAAATACTTATCAATAAGCCTCCCCTCAGGAGTAGCGGTACCTTATTAAACAAAAAACGCATCTCGCATCTCACACACTTCACTTAATGGGAGGAGCGGTAGTTGTTGAAAAGATTCCTCCATCATCATGGAGGCCGACAATTTAATTAGATTTTTTGAAAATTATCAAAAAGTGTGATGCTCACAACCAGTGAAAGTAAATTGCCAACATAAATAAAAGTTGCCGGTAGAAGGACAGTAGAAGGAAGCCAAAGATGTATAGATTGTGTTACATCTATTCAGTGCTGTTAATTAAGTGCCTGAAATCAAAACTCTTGCTAAAGTTGTTATTTATGATGAAAGAATTTTTTTTCTTCTTTTCTATAGCAAAAACTTGTGATTTTTTTATTACTGTTCTTTTACAATCTATTGTTTTTCGTAAAATACTTGGCTGGCGAAGCATAGAAGAGATTAGTGCCGCGACAGGATAGCAGTGATTTTAGAAAATTCTTTTGTTTGTGTGAGACAATGAAGTAAAGAAGCGTTGCAGCTAAAAGTGAATGAATAAAGAAATGAATCGAGATTTACCTAAGCAGGATAAAGGGGAGAAATTAAAATCTATAATAAAACTAAAAAAAATCCATGTTAAGTGTAGATTAAATTCGGTTGATGTTTTTGTAAATAGTTTATTAATTGCATGATTTGTTACAGACAACAATATTTTTCCTTTAATAAAAAAAATACAAGCTTTTCCTTGTTTTCACTTCCAGCAGCAGAGTTAGTTATGGTGACTATTCAAAAGAAAGTTTACTTCAAGAATTTTTAAAATCTTTATTTATGGCTGAAGTTAAAATGTGCTCTAATTTATAAGAGACAATTGCGTCTAGGCGCTATTAATTTTATCTTTAGAAGTATTAGCGTTACACGAGACTTTCTTTGAAGTTTAAGAATAAACGAGAGTTAAGTGACTGTTTGAAATTATTTCTGGGCTATTTGCTTGCCATAAAATACAATAACACATGCTCTAGCAAAAAGAAAACAAAGAAAATTATTAAATTATGTAATTTAAGCATTAGCAGGTAGAGTTTTAAAATATTTTTAGGTTGTAGCCTTTATATGAGTATTAAGGAATCTTATAATCGTTGAACTTATCCATTTGTTTTCTTTATTACGCCAAAGGCTAAATGAGTCAAATTCAGAGCAAACTTGTGACAAAAGTATTTAAACTTGCTGTTGTTATTTTTCTCTGTCCTTTGATAGTTAGCTGTAGGCGGCAAGCGCTGTCGATATGAAGACATAATTTTCAAGCCGTAGTTAAACTTTTTAAGTCTATATTTTTAGTTCCGCCATTTTTGAATAGTTTCTTAATATCGCACAGTGGGGAATTTCGAATTAATGCAGTTTCTAAGCAGCTTCTCCGATCGAGTTGATCTTTAGTTTACTTAAGATGCACGTCTTTACTTCACTAGATTTAATTTTACACTGACTGACTATCCACTCAGACGATGCCCATTTATATTTGTCCATTAAAAGTCTACAATATTTAAGAATATTCCAGTCCCTTTGTATCACATTTTGTTGTTGTATATTGTTTATTCAATGTATAGCCGCCACTATAGCTGTGTGTATTTTTGTTTTTGTTTTTAAACTGATAAAGTTTCTTCTTAAAATTTATTTTAAGATATTTGCTGTTGTCTTTTTTTGGAAAAGGTTTCTTAGAAAACTACGCAAATGGTAAACAGCATATACGTTTTTGTCTTGCATGCCAGGCAGTTAGTAAATAGCATTACAAATTGTTGTTGTTCGCGTGTATAAAATTTCTGCGTAGCTTGTAACTAGAAATTTTGTTGTTGTACCATAAGTTTTCTTAGCAAGCCACGCAGTTCGTAAACAACATACCCAGTAGTTCGCTTTATTGCTTAATTTTTTTTATTTTAAAACTTAAGCAAGAAACATCCATAACAGCATTATAGAAGCTTCGGCTTTATGTAGTCTAGTTTTAGCTACTCCTAAAGAATTGAAAAGTATTTTTCTATTATGGAAATTTTGAAAATATTGAATAATACTTAATGAATAAATAATATTTAATAATGAATAAATATTTCATTTTTTTTCATAAATTGTCTCTATATTGGATCTAGACTAATATTTTTGATTTCTAGGGATTTAAAAGACCATGACGTTAGTCTCCCCCTAGGGGCATATAAATATGGTTTTTATAGAATTCCACTATCTAGACACAGTGCAACTGGGGAAAAAGGGAGCCCAGTCCCCTGAAGACAGGCAGGGAGTCAACTGGAAGCTCCACTTATTTCCACGGGGATCAGTGAGCCGCAGAGTTCATTATTTGTCTCTTCAGAAATTTAATAGTTCTCTGACTGATCATTGAGGTTGACCCCTAATGGGAGTAACGTGGTGGTTGTGGTTTCGCGGCCCCATAACAGTATATTGGTTATTATGGTGGCCAGGATCATCTTACTGATAATGACAAGCAAAGTGAATGATCCAGTCCAATGAGCATGCTAGACATGTGTTTTGGAGAGGAGTTGAAAGTCTCCAACTCTTTAGCAAGGTGTGATGGTTTGCAGCCCTGCCCTGGAATCATTAAAGTTCTGTTGCATAAAATTGTAGCTTCGGCTTCCTAGGACGAGCATGACGTTCCAAATTATGCAGTGGTTTGGTCCACCATCTGATTAAGGCTTCATGGCCAGGCGCGGATGTAAATCTAATCACACAGTCTCTTAAGAATCCCCCCCCCCCCCCGGGGCACATTTATCGGTCTTTATAGAATACTTGACTAACTAGACCTGTTCAGCTGGGGGAAAAAGGGAGCCCAGTCCCCTTAGGCTAGTAGGAGCCAACTAGACAATCCACTATATTTCCACGGGAATCAGTAAAGCCCCAGAATTCCGCTATTTGTCTCTTTAGCCTTTTAACTATTCTCTGACTGATTATTGGGGTAGGCCCTTCGGGAGTATCGTGGTGGCTGTGTGTTTCGAGGCCCTCGAAAAGGTTAAAAGGTTGCCCAGTCCCCTAAAAGGCTAGCAGGAGCCAACTACTTTAATTCCACGGGAATCAGTAAAGCTACAGAGTTCAGCTTTTTGATTTTTTAGCATTTTAACTGTTCTCTGACTGATTATTGAGGTTGGCCCTTCGGGAGTATCGTGGTGGTTGTGGTTTCGAGGCCCTCGTTTGTGTTGCGTGGGTCGGATCATTCACAATGAACACAATGAATGGTCTAGGTCCAGTGAGCATGATTGCGGTTGTGTTCTTAAATTTTATTAAGCTTCATGCGTTGTGGACCAGGCGTTGGATAGTCTCCTGGATAGCCTGCTCCGAGCTCTTGACATATCCGAAAGCTTCCAAGGGCGAGGAAGACGTTACAATTCATCCACAGTGGTACGATCCACCGTCAGCTTATGTCTTACACAGCTAGGTACTGACGTAAATCATGCATGTCTCTTAACACCCCTCCGCGTGTCCGCAGTCATTATGAATCTCTTCCCCATCCTGACATGTGCCTTCAAGGGTAAAAGGCGGCACCAGTCGCCTGAGCTAGCAGGAGGAGTTGGATCGTCTCCAACTCTTAAGCAAGAAATGGGGACACGGCCCTGCTACCGTGTACTCAAAAATTGAAACTAAGGCGTATATGTCACCTAGTGGTAACACCACCATCGTATTATGGCCAGATAGCTTTGTCACGTCTGTCTGACTCCTAACAATGTTTTGAATATTTAATTTTAAATATTCTATTCTTTTATTAGTTTATTTTAAATGACCTTACTAAACATGTTCGATAGTAACTTGCTGCTCATTGTCTTGAAAAAGGAAAAAACGATATTTTACTTATTTCGAGAATTTTTCATTTAAAATCCACGCACAAGAAATCTTTCAAACTGTAGGTTTGATTAATAATTTATTAAAAATATTTATAATTCTTTGTGAAACTTTAAAGAAAATAATTTCACAATTAAAAAATAATAATTATTTCGTTAAAACATTTTTATGTCTGTATACATATATTATATTAAATACAAATTAAATATTTTATAATTTTTATAGTTTTTTAAACGATCTTTTTTTATCTTTAATAAATATAAATTTTTTTTTTTTCCTGAAGAAGCTTTCCAAAGGAAAGCGAAATATTGAAAAGAAAAAATATATAATAAAAAAAGATCTAAAACAAGAAAAAAGATATTTATTATTAAATATTTTATTTAAAAATTAAACAAAAATTAGACTTGTGCAACTTATATTGCAGCAACAAAATTATTTTGTATACAAATTAAAGCCATTGCCAACTGCTTATTTATCCATGAATTTTGACAGTTTTAAATCCTGACTATAGTCCTTGACGGATTTTAGAATTATTATTTTGTCTAGCCTTTTGCTTCTGGCAGAGCCAAACTTCTTACGTTTTTTTCAAATTAATTATTTTTTAATTGACAACAACTTTTCTAGTTCTTCTAGTCTTCAGACAATAAATATTTTTAATAGTTAAAAATGAGTGGTACTATTTTTGATACTATTCTAAGTTTAATATTTTAAGAGTAAATAGAGAAATTTTATCTACTAAATTAGTTTTAAAATGGTTTACAAAACAAACTACTTTTAAAATCTAAATATTTTATCTGATGATGGCCATTACCAAACATCTGTGACTATTATTACCTGAACGTATTTATTTTATTACTAAAGACGTATTAAGTAAATGGTTTTACGAAGGATAAATCACAGTTGTAAAATTATTATTCTTAAAATAAAATTAATAAGGAACCCCATCAAAAATACAACTTTACGAGTGCGTGCATTAAAAGAAAAATACTCACGCTTTAAAATTTCTAAGGAACATTTAACAAATAAAACATTAAAAATCAAATTATTATTTTCAGCCTTTTGAAAAATCCCCCACCTAGAATTTTGATTAGATTATAAAACTTATCAAA
Organism: Trichopoda pennipes; assembly: GCA_030448955.1. NCBI lineage: Eukaryota > Metazoa > Arthropoda > Insecta > Diptera > Tachinidae > Trichopoda > Trichopoda pennipes. The sequence continues at coordinate 24,895,438 of JASKUP010000017.1, read as the reverse complement.
AATAAAATAAAATAAAATATTAAAGAAAAGCGAAAAAGTATTGAAAAATTCTTATTGACTTGATGTGTAGATAAAGATGATGAAGCGTTTATTCCGTTTGTAAATCATGTTGTCAACAACAATTTCACACTTGAAAATTGTAGCTCCTTTGAGATGGTTGAAGAAAAGAAAAACTGATAAATTTCATTAAACGGTGGTAATGATGTTGTACAGGGAAATGCATATGATGAGTTGTTTTCTTTTTTTGTGTTTTTTTTTTTTTTTGCTTTTAAATACAATAAATAAAATCAGGGGAAAACATGCTTTTATAATATAAAAAGTATGAAAATTGAAAATTTTAATTAATAACTATGACAGCTTTTAGAATCGAAATAGCAAGCAGGCAGGCAAAGCAACCAAGCAAGAAGGCTGACAACTTCACAAAAGTATGGAATGTTGCATGTGATTGAAGGCAGGCTGTTTGCCAAAGGCAAGTCAACACATTTTATAGTCTAGCTGCGTGCTAGAGAGCGGTAGTGAAGAACACTCCATGCAAAATTTAACGATTTATGTGAATTTGAGTTTTATAGTTGTAAAATTTAGCTATAACTTTTAAGTGGCAAAAATTGTTGTGTGTAGGACATTGCACGCCGACAGTAAATACGCTTGATAATTTATAAATTTGACTACAGACAAGTATCATTCACTTTTTATTGTTGTATTCGTTTTTGGGTGTTTCTTAAGCTTAATGAAGCGCAGTGCCTTTTTAACACTCTTAAAAATATTTAAGTGGCACTAAGGCAAACACACACAGTCAGACTACTCTTTTCTTTATTTATACGGGTGCGTTTCAGAAGGTGTCTGCAAAAACTTGTATCTTTTTAAAATCAAATTAATTTTTAAAGTAAAATAATTGTTATTCCTAAGCATCACAAAGGCAGAACCTGTAAAGCGGCTTTATTTAAAAATAAAATTTTAAACTTATTATGCTGTAAAGTCCTTTTGGAAAAAGGGTAATTTTAACAACTTTTTTTCAAAATCTGTTTTAGTTTTGAATAATGAATAACGACATGTATATAACTAGAAATGTTTATTAACCATAATTACTTTTTTATTACAAAGTGCCCATGTTATAATATAAAAATTTTTAAAGTACCATAAAAATAATTTTAAAAGGTACTGTTTAAAAAAGTAAGCTTTTTATAAAACGTTTTCATATACGCATTTATGATCTTTTTAACTTTTAAACATTTTGTAGAATATTTTTTTTTCATAAAAGTACCAAAATAGTACTTTATTAAAAAGTACCAATTCTAAAAGTACCTTTTTGAAAAAAACATTATTAAAGTTTTAGCTACAATATTTTATATAAAGAAGTTAACATCTTAAAGAAATATTTTTTCAAATGTACCATAAAAATAATTTTTGAAAAAGTATCTTTAGAAATTTATTGAAATAAAGAACTGCTTTCAAATAAAGTACTCCATTAACTAGTTAAGCAAGGAAATAAACTTTTACTACAGCCTTCTTACAGCCATCATTATCTTCGCCATTGACATTGTACACAAACTGTGGGAGTTTAGCAAATGCTAAAATGGTACTCGATCCTAGTATTATTGGGTGTGTGTATGTGTGTATATTTATTTGCAACTTTTTTAATGCTTCTGTTGGTCTAGAGAAGACATTTTATTTTATTTTACGATGTAAGTTGTTCGTTCTTCTGTATCAAGTATCCCTGACTATTTTACAGAATGTCCGTCCGTCTATACCTATAAAATTGTATGTTTTGTAGTTTGCAACAGCCAACATAAGTATCACTCCAACTACAATATTTAGTTGACAATTATTTAATTTTTGTTGTCTTAAAGACCAAAAATTTAGTATCGTCTTTTTTTTTTGTTTTTTTCTCTTTTCAAGAAAATTTTGTTGTAAACTCGAATAAAAAGTTTTGATTTTGTTGTTTTTTTTCTTTAACGTAATGAATATATAAAGTTGTGGCATCTAATTATAAGTGGCAGTTGAAGTAAATAAGAGGAGTGAAAGAGAGTGTGTGTGTGGGTGTCCTTTAGGCAGCATTTAACATCAGTTTTCGAATGCCATTAAATTGTAATTGTACCCTTGAGTATTTAACATGTAAATGTTGTTTAAATTTATAATTTTTTTCTTTGTTGTATTGTGGTGTCTTTTTTAAGTTGTGTTGCCACCTGTTTTCTTGTTAAATAAACAATTAGACACGTACCAAAATTTTCTAGCCATCTTGAAACTTGGTTGGTGCTTTTGTTTAGTAAATGGTTTGTTGCACAATTTTAAAGATAATTTAAAGATGTTGTTGAATATTAAAGTGACATTAGAGACGAATAAAGTTTTAAGGTGCACGAGGTACATTTATAATTAATAGGAAGTAATAGCTTTTAACAGTGTGAAACTAACGGCATTCAACTGTATATCTCAGCTACGACTTTTTTCTCACCAACACGGGGCATAATGTTCGCATCTTGATGTTATTACTTCTGGGTTTGCAGAGGCATAATAAGGACATTCGTTAATTGACAAATGGCCTCCAGGAATTACTATTTCTGTACCGGTTAATGGTGAGAGCTTTAGGCGCTATTGTAAGCCCAAATCATGAAGAGGGTGCTTGTGCCCTATGTGCTGTTGTATTGAAAAAGAATGCCGCCAATAGAATGGCGAGCGCTTAGATAGTCTCCAGGTCCTAACAATGGTATGGCCCTGCATGCTTAAAATTGCTATTTGGAATGTTATTATACACTGAAGGAGCACTATTAGAAGCATTGTGACTACAAGGCTTGGTAATAACTTTTATCTGTTTAACACTATTTTTAGTTGCCTCAATAGTCCGCGTTAACGTTCGACAAGGATTTCTTTACTTTAGCATTTAGACGCCTTAACTTACTCTTCAGCGTCTACGCAACAATTAATTTTGTGTTTTCTAATGAATAATCTGACTGGTTTCCTTATATTCCTATCGAAATTTTTCACCCATTGCCGCTACTCAGAAACAAAGATATTTTTTTCTATATTCAAGGCTCTGATGGGAGTCGACTTGATGTACAGCAAGCATACTCAAGGGTTTACGGTCGTGGCTGCTCAACATGTTTGTCCCATCGTTTCCTTTATTTTGTGTGACACTACAACACTAAACTTGTTAGGGATGAAAGTAACTCTTTATATAACACTGTTAATCGCAGCATTCATCTAATGGACAGCACCAACATTAAAATTTTCTTCTTATAACAATATGATTTTCATTATAACTTTGTAAAGCGTAATTCTTATAATTTATTTTGAAGAATAAAATAAGTTTTTTAAAGTACATATTTTCATAACTTTGAACGCACCTCTTACTTATATTTTTTAAATAAATAAAACACAAACTAATAAAAAGTAATTAGAGTTGCAGTTGCCTGCTGCAGCAAGTTTTTAATGTTATTTCCTTTAATAATATTTAAACCCTTAAATTCGATACTTAAGCTTTAAGTACAACAACATTTTCAAATATTCTTTATGATATCGTCTTAGTAACAATAATAATAATAACAATAATAAAGTATAACACAAAAATCTTTTGGCCCCAATAAAAGTGCTTTGAAATCGTTAAAGGTTTTATTACTAAATAAAAATCTCAAAAACAATTGCAATTTAAAAAATGCAAAATCAACAAAACCCCACTGAAAATGACGTTTTTGAAAAGCAAGTAAAACCACAAAACTGAAAGAACAACTGATGAAAAAAAAGCTTAAAAGGCAAATCAATTGAAAAAAATGTAAACAAATTGAATTCACTTACCAGAGAATAACAAACAAATCAATTCTTTACTTAAAGGTAAAAATGCTCGATGTAATAAAAAATTCGAAAAACTCTGTTGTTTTGTTTTTTTTTTCTATTAAGAAAATGATTAAATGATAGAAAAGCTGAATGCTCATAAAAAAGTGACTTCAGATCAAATTTGACATTCGAGTAACAAAAATAGAAGGATGTAAAAGACTCGATAGCAGTTTAATTTTGTTGTTCTTTGGAGGTAAGAAAAAATCACTGACAACTTGGCTTTTTCATTTTACTCGAGTAACAGCATTTTGCTGTTCTTTCAAACTTTTATTGAAGACATTAAAAAAAATGTCACAGAATTTACAATGTATTTTCGAAAAAAAACTACAAAAAGGAAATCACGATGGTAAACAGACATTCAACATCGTCAGTTTTTTTTTTTCTTCAATAACAATCGCAAAACTAGCAAATCAATTGTTTTGACTTTTATGTGGAATAAGAAACACTCACGAAAAAAACCTGGTAATTTCGATGAGTAGTTCTAACTTTTATTGAATTTCATTAAAATAAACAAGTTTTTAAAATCTTTACGAAAAAAATAAAAGAAATATAAAGTCCTTTTATTGCTAGAAAGTGACGAGTAAAAACATTAGATCCCGAAAATTTTGTTTTATTAACTTTGAGTGTAATTTAATATTTCAATTAGTTACACTGTGCTGCATTACAAATAGTTAGTTGATTTATATGATATTGTTAAACTTTGTTGATCGGCTATCAGAATCATTTTTGAGCCAATTATTTTTTGTTGTAGTTGTAACCGCTTGTCTTATCTTTCGAGTTAGACTAATACGCCTGCAAAAAAATTAGATCCTCTTCAAAATTTAACACTATCCAAAAAAGTAGCATCCTATTTCTGTATTTGCTATTTTTGTCTTTGTGTATACGAAGTGTCAAAATTGAAAGGTAACATTTATGGGTGTAAAATATGCTTGAAATGTAATTTTTATCTTGGAAGAGTGCCTATTCCCGCAAGTCATAGTTTTGGTTCGTAAGGTAAATAGTAGTAAATTTCTGATACTGAAAGTATCAAAAATCCCTCTGACGAAAGTCAGTGTAACTGTTTTTGTATAAAAATAACCACACATCCACAGTGGCGTACCTAGAACCTTTGCCGCCCGGGGCGATCTCCAGTTTGCCGCCTTTTCTATTATAAGTCAATCAAATAGTGGTTTTTATAAATTAATACACATAAATAAATTCTTAAGTTATTTAATCAATATTAATTAATACACAGAGTAAATTTTTTTAGACATATTTATTTGTATGCAGTCGTAAACATATTTATATAATATCTACTCTTTTAGCTTTCATACTAGAAAAATCGTGTATAATGCTCTCAAAATTTATATTATTTGTAATTTCTTGTTCTATTGACAATATTGCAAGATTTTGTAGTCTTAATTGACTCATTGTAGAACGAAGATAATTTTTTATCAACTTTAATTTTAAGAAGATTCTTTCGCAACTAGCGACACTGATTGAAATTGTTAAAAAAATTCTTAACAAAATTACAATTTTGGGAACAGAATTTTTCAACCTGTACTGCTGAATAAATTTTAGCAGATCAAGAGGGACATTTTCTCCGTTTTTCCAATGTTTTGTCTCTTCTTTTAGTGTACAGCCATAAAAACCTGGATCCTTTTTCTTTCAATATAGAACTGTTCTTTACCAATGTCAATCAAGTCATTTATTTGACATTCAAATTCTTCATTTAGTAGATTACACAGTATTATACACGAATATTTTCTTACAAGGCCATGCAACTGATCGAAGCGTTCTTTTATTTCTTTTATAATTCTGTCCATAAATGAAAACATTTCTCTTCGTACTTCTTCTTTTAAGGATAGCCCCACGTCTCGCGAATTTTCCCCACTCATATTTTCTCGCCTTCTAACTCGACGCTCAGTCGATAACTCCAACTCTTCACAAATTATTTTGGCTGCTATAACAGCGCTTTGTACTAGCGTATCTCTTTGATCCATGAAATGTGTTTGCAAAGAATTTAGTTTTCTATGGCATTGGTGGACATTTAACCATTTTATTTGCAGGTATTTTCGAGCGTCATTAATTTCCAAAAGGACGGGTTCCCATAAATGAAGGCAACATAGAAAAAAAAAGATTGCATAGAATTGAGTAATATTTCAGCATGTGATCTCGTTTTACTATTTTTTTCTTCAGATGTCAATTTTTTCAAAGCACTTAAAATGTGAAAAAAATGTTTTTTTTACTATAGTTACCGCGGCAGCTCTAGCGCTCCAGCGAGTTTCTACACTGCGTTTAACACCTTGACCAGCGACAGAAAGTAAAACATTCCATCTGTGAGTGAAAGAAGAAAACAACGAAAACAACTGTTCGATAGTTCCAAAAAATGTGATGGAATTGATAGCTGTAGAAGCTGCGTGTAAACATACCAGGGTTAAAAAATGATATGTACATGCTACAAATTCTGCATTTGGATTTATTTCTTTAATACGAGTTTGAACACCGCTGTGCTTTCCTGCCATGGCGGCAGCATTATCGTAAGCCTGTCCTCTGTAATTTTTTATATCTAAACCGTGATTTTCTAATTTCGTTAAAATCATATCTGTGATTTCACCAGCAGTTTTTCCTTTAGTTTCTACAAAGTCAATAAACGATTCTACAACTTTAACTTCGCTACTATCAATAACTACATATCTAATAATTTGACTGGTTTGATCTTTTTATGAAATGTCAGGAGTGCTGTCAAATATAATACAAAAGTATTTAGTCTGCTTTATTTGATCCATAATTGTTTTTCTGACTGCGCCTCCCAATAGCTCTATGAATTCGTTCTGAATCTTCGGCGACAAATAAGAGATACCATATTTATCACCCATCTTAGTTTTTACTACGTGTTCTCGTAATACAGGATCATACTTAGCCAATAAGTCAACAAGCTCAAGAAAATTTCCTCTATTTTCCATTGAATCGATGTTTTCCTGATGAACACTTTCACTTTGTCCTCGAAACGTTAAATTTTGTTTTACTAAGAATCTAATTATATCAAGTATTCTTGTTAGAATTTCCTTCCATTTTTTATTTCTTTATCAATATTCTGTTGTTGTAGTTTGTCAATAGTTGCGCCACGTCCAAGTCTTATTTCTAATTCCTTCCATTTGGAATATGATCAAATGTGCAGTGGACTCACCTCATGTTGACTAATTTCGGGATTAAGTTTCCACCATTTGTTAAAACCATTTTCCGTATTAAAAACTGCTTGAAAAAGATTATCAAATAGTTTGTAGCAGAAACAATAAATACTTTTCTTCGATGGTGAATATACCATCCACGATCTTAAGAGCTTTTCGCCATTAGGCAAAATTTGAAAAAAAAAACAGTCCTGCCCAATCACCATCTCCTGTGTCAGCAACAAAATTCGTGACGCTCTTATTTTGGTACAGTCTCAAGGTTACCAAAAAGACAGTCAAGAAAGAATTTTGCACAGAGGAGACGAATGATTGCCTGATAATCTTTTTTACAGTTAACGAATTTATTCCAGTCGTTAACTTATACACCGAGGATAATATTCGAAATCATATAGTTAATCATAATTTATATAAATGAAATATTAAACTTATAATAATCATAATAATCAGTTTTTATTCAAGAAAGAAAATAAATATTAAATAATTAAGTTGCTTTTTACAACTATAAGTAAATATCAAAAATGCCGCTCCAAGGTAAGTGGCGCCCGGTGCGGACCGCACCCACCGCCCCCGTCTAGGTACGACACTGCACATCCAGATTCTGAATGACCCGATACAACCCGATACAAAAGCTCAGGTGCTTGTCAACTGCTATAATTTTTGTAAATTTTTATGATGGTGTTACATCTTTTCATATCAAAATAAGATAGACAGTTAAACTCACCTTTTTTTTTTTTTTTTTTTTTTTTTTAAAGAGAAGTAGCACTTCAGGCAACAATGCCTATTTATTCAAGTACCGTGGTGCATTCTTTAGGAAAGCGATAGAGAAGAGATGAAACAGTTGGCGAAAGTAGTAGGATAGTCGGAAATTAACTGTCGTGTAACGCAGCACAGCGACCAGTGACCATGCCTTCATCTCTCAGCAGCCCCACCGACAATCAATTTTTATTTCTGTAGTGAAAAAAAAGCCGTGGTCTTGGTTGGGAATTGTCTGACTTGGCCTCCTGTCTTATCCAACAAAATATTACATTGATGAAACCATGAAAAATTAATAAATTCACCTATAAGTAGAATCGCAGTGTGTGCATTGCAAAGTAGTATTAGTGGTGAAGTATTTGCTGTTAAACAGTGTTTCTAATAGGACAGAGTAAAAAAGGAGTATTAATAAAATAAATTAAAGAATTCTAATAAAAGAATTCAACGATGAAAACGTGTTATTGTGACATGTTCAACTTGTGCTGATATAGTTTAAATCATTATAAGTGCCAAGTCATAGACCAGACGAAATAGTTATTGAATTTTGTTATCGTAAAATTTAAATTTATTGTTCTCTATAAGAAAAATTGCTTTTAGATTCAACAACATTATTTACAAAAATTTTAATCTTGCAGCACAGTGTAAAATTTTGCAAATGTATTTTTTCTATTCTTAAATTGTCTTAGTCAAACGAGTGACGAATGATGCAAATGACTTTATCAATATGTATTTGTGTTTTTTTTTTAATATAAATTTAGATTTTCTGTAGAAACAACTGTCAGCACTTTAAAATTCCACTGGTGTATTCTTTCGTAGCCACTAGAGAAAAATGAAGCGACATTAAAAAAAATGATTTTGTAATAGAGAAATTAAGTCTAACAAATTTATTTTTGAATACAAAATATTGAACACAGTCCTGTTTGTCGCAGTGTTTGTTTTATTCCTTTAAAGTCGTTGATAATGTTTCTGTTGGGTGGTGTTTTGTAATCAATGTGATGTATGAATTAGCAGATTTATTATAGCAACATGTACACATATTCGTAGGACAATATTTAGTTGATAAAAACAAGCTTAAGTTTTGTGTTTATTACATTTTGACAACAGTAGCAACAACATAAAAACATAGCAGCTGTATCTCAACAGTTTTGATAGTGACCATGAACTTCATTAAACTGTACTCCTCGTTTTTACAGGTTATTGATTTTGTTTGCCATTTGACACTCGTTTGTAATACAAAAGAGAGTAAAACAGCTGCAGTATAAATTATTAAGACAAGGATAGAGATAGCAATTTGTCAGTTTCAGAATGATTAGTTATCTGTCTTTTTAATCTACCTAAAACATTTACCACACAATCTTCAGAACTGCAAGGACTTTTAATACATTTTTTTGTTGTGTAAAAATATTTGTCGTCTCCTCCAATATTCGCTTCATTTCATTTGTGATCCTGTTTTTTAAGGGATTTATATTTTGTGTATTACCTCAATATTTTGTTAAAACATGTTCGCCATATTGTAATTGTATTCTTTGTAGAAGAGGAAGCGTATTAAGCAGCAGCAAATTATTTATTTGATGAAAATGTGCTTGGAATTCTTGTTTTAGATATTATTTCATTTTATCTAATGTAACGATTTTTTCTCATTTTCTAGGGATTTTTGTGAATTTTTTTTTGTTTCATTTTCCTTTTTTTTTTGTATTGTATTGTAGTTGCCAGGATTTTGTTTTATATTTTCTTCAATTTGTAAAGTTTTGTAAGTGGATTAAGTAATTGGCTTAGATGCCACAAAAATTGTAAAAAAACTTTTTTATTCATCATTTTTTATTTTTCATTTGTAGGGAAGTTTTATGATTTTTTTAAGATGAGTTGCGAATAATAAAATAAAAACAAGAAAATAGAAGAAGAAAAAAACAGAAATGTTTCATATGTTTACACAAAACTTTTGTAAAAGAAGCTATTGGTTCATTAGGTTAATTCATTTATTTAAAAAAAAAAAATATTACGTGTCAGCATTACAATGGGCTTAAAAATGACAGTTATTATTAAAAATTGCAATGCGAAAGTTATGCAACAAAGCTTAAATAGCCTTGTTTTTCGCATGCTATTATAAAGATTAAAAATGCATAATTTATAAATATTTCTTGGCAGTAGTTTATTAGGCTGAGAAAATATGCATTCAATGCATACTTGAAACTTTGTTTATTTTTGCAATAAAATTTGAAAAAAATAATCACAAACTTAAGCCTGACAAAAAATCTTTTATTTAGTTTTATACTAAAAGTCTTTTATTAAAATTAGAAATGGTTTCACAAGGTAATATTCTTTTTTATATTTGGAATAAAATAATCAGCTTCTATATGGCTAAAGCTTTTAAATACGAATTTCGTGCAGCTAAAGAGTGTTCGAGTGTGAAGTGTAAGAAGCATTACCCTTTAGTTTTCATTGTTGCGGCTTTCTTAAGAGAAAATACAGTAGACGAAAAATTTAGATCGTGTGACAATGTCAATTTAAGGCCATACTCATCAAAATCACGCCCTCTATTAAATCACCTTTTAAATTTTAAATAATTATTTAAATTTAAGCAATTTTAATTGATGCTTGATTCCTTCAAATAAATATTTCATGACATTCACATAAAATATTTAATCAACTATAAATATTTGAAATGTATTACAGTGGGGGAGAACATATTCATATTGCAATTTCACTATTGCTCAAGTAGTTCATCAGTGAATTTCATCCCTACTAATGTACAGAAAACCTAAGAGTCTTATATCCAAAGCCAAACTGATTCAATGAGAATTTTCATAAAACAAACAAAACACATTGTTTATTTTCAATCATTAAAAAATGTTTTTTGTTGTTTTGACATGTTTTGCTGTGTTTGTGTAGAAGTGTTTTTCAGTCTTGTTATCTATGCTATGTTGATTTTTTGAATATTCTCATAGAATCAGTTTGGGTTTTGATACAAGACTCTTAGGTCTTAGGTATACTGCTTTGTTTCACCCCCATTTTGATAAACTTTAGTCTTGACGGTTCATATTTGACAGTGGCGAGGACGACACATGGCAAACTTATTATGGAAAAATATTCGATAAAGCAATGTGTTTTAATCTTTAAAATATTCTATCAAAATCAATCATTGATTACTGTAACGATGAGAAAGTTACGTGGAATTGTTAGGAGAAACAACGCGCCAACAAAACGCACTATATATCGTGTAGTGAATGATTTCGAAGATGATTTGCAAAATCGGCTGAAAACCTTACTGCTGTTCAAGAAAGTGTTCAAAACAATCCATCAATACGATGCCGTATGCAGGAGATTGATCTCCAAAGGAAAATTTGGGCCCAATTTTGCACAAGGATTTTTATTTGTTTACATATAAGATTCAGTTGACACAGGAGCTTCTTTCACAAGACCATTTACGCCGCCGTACATATATCAATAGGATGTTGCAGCTCGCTTATGACAACACCGATTTTCTTGAAAAGATCATAATGAGTGACGAGGCAAATTTGATTTTGAATAGAATTGTGAATAAACAGAATAGTCGGTTCTGGGAAATGGGGAATCCCCAAATTATTCAGATAACTTTGCATCCATTAAAAGTGATAGGCTGGTATGCAATTTGGTCAGGAATCGTTGGAGCTTACTTCTATGAAAATAGAAACGGCATAACGGTAACTGTGAATGGGGAGGGATATCGTAATAAGATTGAAAACTTAAAAAATGCCACACTTGCTTGCTTTGGGCTTAATTAGCATGTGGTATCAACAAGACGATGCCACATCGCATATAACCAGGGTTACGAGGTAATTACTTTCCACAGTAAGTTATTTCAAGGAATGGCAATGTTGATTGGCCTTCACGGTCGCCTGACTTGACTGTACCGGGCTTCTTTTTGTGGGAATATCTAAACGCAAGGTATATATAAACAACTCAGAAACTTTAGAGGAACTCAAACAAAATATTCGTGAAAAATTTAATGAAACACCGTGTGAAATGTGTAAGAATGTAATGAAAAATGTGCTCAAAAGGGCTTGCAATTCTGAGGCTAACAGAGACGGATATTTATCTGTTACTGTATTCCATACATAATTGCTGACATTAAATAAAACAGTTATCAATATAAGATCCACTTTCTTTCATTTAATCAAAAATTATAAGCTAACAAATTAGTATACCTTCCCTCCAGATACCCTGTACATAGAAGGTCTGTGTAAATTCTAAGTAATTTCATACTACGGTTGGAAAAACTAAAACGTTACGTTCCTCCTATACATTAAACACACATCACTATGGAAGTGCTTCTTATATTTTAGTTTCCCTTTTAAATTTTTATATGTGTTTTTGTAACTGATTGCACAATAAAAAAACCATGTATGAGAGAGTCACACTACTATAGGTATACCATTTAATTTAAATTTTCACTTTTACAGCATATCTGGTACAACAGCTGATATGGTGCTGCAAACACTGTATAAATGCCTGACGTGTCTGCTTAGCACAGTTAAAAAAAATAACAATATTTTTGTGATTAAAACTTTTATTATTATTTTAAGGTTTCATTAAATAAGTTAATTTTTTATTATTCGCATTTGAGTATGCTAAGCTAAACATAGCGACTAAAAAAGTTTCACTCTGTTTTAATTAACATATCAATAATTTACATTTATCTAATGGCTTAAGTACTCGCAAACAAAATACCACTTGATTGGTCTCTGTTAACTACATATTTTCAACGCTCCTCTCTCACTTGTCACCGCAAAGATTTATGAACAGACACATTTTAATATCATTTTCTAATATCATTTCAATATTAAATGAAATGTTTTAACATAATATTCTCATGTTGTCTACAATATCAAGTATTAAGTGGGATTAGAGTTGTCTATTTATTTAAAACAAACAAATATTTCCTTATCTCTTTTCTAAATTAATTGCGCTACCTTAAATTTAAGTTCCCGACATGAGTTGTAGAACGGTGTAATGCAGCTGTTTATTTTTCCCAGAACAGAAAATATTGAACAAAATATCTTTTTAAAAATATTTTAATCTTCACAGGAAAACAATCTCTTTTTAAGTCATTTTATAAGAATTTAATTCAATTGAAAATAAAAAGAAACCGTATAAAACACCCCAATACTAGCAATAATATGAATAACTGGTGATCTGTCTTCTATATAAAGTGTACAAAAACTTTAAGTACTTAATTCCAAAATTTTTTATTTGTAACATAAGAGCGCAGGAATAGTCAAGGCTGAACAGAAAAACGTTTAGCTGAAAATATTTAAATCAGGGGGTGCATTAAATGCATTCAAATGCATTTGTAGGAATATAATAGTAAAGTGCATTTACACACACACATACATGCTAATAAACTTATGAGAATTCATTCACTTTTTTTTATAATTAAAAAATATTGTTAAATTTACTGAATGTGGGGAGATTGTTTTCCAAATCATAGTTGTTTGGCCTGAATAAAATAATAAAATGTTTTAAAGTTTTAAATACTGCCACCAATCAGATGTGAATGGAAGGTGAATTGATTTGTGTTTAAAATTGAATTTATAGCAGCACAGATGTTTAGTATCATAATTTTTAATACGAACGAACGACTACTTAAGATCTATGGAATAGCTTTGTTTTTTTTAAAGTTTCAAAAACTTATTTGACACAAAGTAAACAAAGCTGATGGTGATTTGTGTTTATTTGCTTCTAAATCGATTGTCATGTTTATTGCATTTGTAAACACATGACCTTTTCATCATAAAGAAAAGCAAAAAAAAGCCAGCATAATACAAATTTCTGTTTCTATTTCTTTAATGTTTATTATTCCAAAAGTTTATGTCACAAATATTTTGTTGTTTAATTTTTAATTTTTGTCTGATTTGAGTTATTTACTTTTCTTTGGGTGTTATTGATTGGATTATTTGTGAGAGTTAAGGAAAATATGAATTAAAAAGTTAAAGATTGTATTCCGTGATAATAAAATATTCAATTTATAGGATTTATTTATTTATTTCAGTTGGCTATTTTTAAAATCATCTTGAGTTGTATTTTAGAATAATTTTGTATGAAATTTTATTAAGTCGAGTTGTTAATTTAATTTTGATTTATTTCAGAGAAACAAAACATTGTTCAATTCACCCTAGTCCTGTATTCTCCTTCCTTCATATGATTTTGATTGGTAAAATTTATTGTATCTAATTTATTCGGAAGACATAAAAAAATAATAGACATGAAACTAAATTAGTTTAACATTTTTAAACTGCACTGAAGATGGCAAAAGGCCGAAACCGGTTTGTTCACAAACCAAATTTGACGAGGGTCGACGGAAAACCGTACCCAAATAAAAGAAATTTATAATTCATTTTTATACCCTTTAGTAAATAATTTCTTTGCTGGTGCCCCTGTAGGCTATTAGGTAGTGTACTAGCTTACAAGACTGGGGCTTGTGGGTTCCATTACCAACAAGAACCTTGGTTTTTTCACTACAAATAAAAATTGACTGTCGGTAGGGCTGCTCAGTGATGAAGGCATGGTCACTGGTCACTGTGCTGTCTTATACGCCAGTTAATTTTCGTTACTACCCTTCTACTTAAACCACCTGTCTCATCTCTTCTCCATCTTTCCTTTCCTAAAAGAATGTAGCACGATACTCGACATTGTTGCCTGAAGTGCTACTTCTCTTTAAAAAAAAATATCTTTGCTGGAACCTATTGTGCTAAACAAGATTTAGAGCAGGTCTGCAATAACAAGATGCTGTAGATATAATCTACAAATAATGAATTTTATTTGAATTTATTGTGGATTCATCCTGAGGCCAGGCTTTTTTAACAGAGTTATAAACAACGAAACTTCAGGAAGTGAAGAAAAGTAGTCAAGACTCGGTGGTAAATTGTTTTAGTGATTTAATGATTCCATAAAAATATCAAGAAATAAATAATATTCGAGGGTTTAACTATGCCGTTTTACTGGCAAAAATAAAACATTCGGAGTTTCTAATTATATACCATTTGTTCAATGAAGTCCTGCAAATCCTGAAAATCTTAAGACAGTTGAAATTTCATATTAAAGAAAACATAGAAAATCAATCAAATAATTTTTTTAGTGATATCATAAGTGCAAACTAACAAAAATGTAGGGAGCATAGTTCGACTAAAAGATACCAAGAAAAGTAAAGTCGACAACTGTGTTATTCGATTTACATCCGCACCTGGCCATGAAGCATTAATCAGATGGTGGATCTAACCACTGCATGAACGTCATGATCATCCTAGAAAGCTGAAGCCATAATTCTATGCAACAGAAACCTTCTAGTTGCAACTTTAATGATTCCAGAGCAGGGCTGCAAATCATCACACCTTGCTAAAGAGTTGGAGACTTTCCAACTCCTGTCCAGAACATATGTCTAGCATGCTCACTGGACTGGATAATTCACTTTGCGTGTCATTATCAGTGAGATGATCCTGGCCACCATAATAACCATTATACTGTTATGGGGCCGCGAAACCACAACCACCACGTTACTCCCATATAGGGGCCAACCTCAATGATCAGCCAGAGAACTATTAAATGTCTAAAAAGACAAATAATGAACTCTGGCGCACACTGATCCCCGTGGAAATAAACTGGAGTTTCCAGTTGACTTCCTGCCTGTCTTCAGGGGACTGGGCTCCCTTTTTCCCCAGTTGCACTGTCTAGATGGTGGAATTCTATAAAGACCATATTTATGTGCCCCCCTGGGGGAAGTAAAGTCGACAATAATATTGATGGCTAGTTTGAGAATACTCAATACTTAGTATTTGGGCTTTAATGAATCTACTTTTGAAAATCGAACGGAAACCGGCTGCCCAAATTATCACTGTTCGATTTTAATTTTGTCAAAAAAACGAGGCCTCATATGCTTAATTTTTTTGATATGCTAGCGAGTTCTTTTCTTTGATACAGTGTGTCATACATCTCCATTTGCTTATACACATACACAGCCTTTGTTAAAAAGATAGCCATTAAGGCAATAAGAGGTATTTTTATGAACTTTTTTGGAAGAACCTTCAAAACTCATTCATTTTCCCGATATATTCCTTTATCCCTTATCCTATATTCCTTTTTCTAAGAATATGACACTGTTTTATATATGATTAAAATTTATAATTTATCCTATATTAAGAGAGCCCCTTTATGTAAAGAACTCCATTTATTGTGGAAAATCTCTTATTTTTGACTTGGAAATGTATATCATTCCATTTAACTGATTATTGTTTGGTTACTCACTCGAAAGAACAATTGACTATAAAAATATCTTTGCAATTTACTGAGACATTTTCGAAAAACAAAAGGATTATTCATAAGAAAAATATTTGAATCATCAAAAATATTTTATATTGAATCATACGAAAAATATTTCAGTCATCATACAAAAAATATTCGATTAATCGTACTAAAAATTTCGTTTAATAGAGTAATGTAGAATGTAAATTTTTTTATTACATTTCAATGAAAAAATGTAATTGGCTCATTATTTTGTATTCAAACGGCCGTTAGCCATCAAACAGGCTTAATTTTTATTTATATTTTGTTTGCTAATTATCGGGACATTGCCGACGGTGAAAGTGACTAATTAAAAGCTTCTTCTTTGTTTGTTTTCGAAAAACACTTTAAATGTCACGTTTTGCAAAGACACGAAACGCAACCGGCCTAATTAAACATTTTCATTTTTGT
Source organism: Trichopoda pennipes (assembly GCA_030448955.1). Classification (NCBI taxonomy): domain Eukaryota; kingdom Metazoa; phylum Arthropoda; class Insecta; order Diptera; family Tachinidae; genus Trichopoda; species Trichopoda pennipes. The sequence continues at coordinate 24,878,966 of JASKUP010000017.1, read as the reverse complement.
TTTTTTTTTTATGCAGAACGCCATTAGCTCAGAGCATTTTATTATTTCACTGAAAAATTTCTCCAACTTTCCGATTTTGTTTATTTTCAATTTAAAGTGGTTTTATAACGCTGACCACTTAAGAAAAATGGCAAAAACTTTTCAAAGTATCAATTATCCTTAATGTTGTTGTTTTGTAAATAAAATATATTTGTATTTTAAGTAAAAGCAACTAAAGTGTTATTGGCAGCGAAGGCGCTAATATGCAACACGTGCATTTAGACACGTGCCTGCCTTCAGTGCAACACATTGTAAAACATCAGTATAAAACATTCATATCCGTATCCGCCAACTCCTTCCGCATGTTCTGAAATTATTTTACAAGTGCTCGCAGATAGAAGCAGAGATTTTGTTATAAAAAATTTACACTTTTCTTTAAGATGTTACAGCGGAGGGTTTGTAGACTAAACAAGAATCATATTACCAAATCAATTGGTAACTTGAACTTGGTAAATTTCTTAAATTGACTTGCACTATTAAAGAGGAAATAGAAGCCAAAAGAAAAACTTGTAAATTTTCTTTTTTTTTTTTTGCTCGTTTTATTTTTCTGTTGCGACATTTTGAGAACTGTAACATCTGCTAGTTGCCATCAATAATTCAAAGTTAACGGTTAAACTTTTCTTTTCATTGGCATAACTGTTTTCTTCTTTGCCCGTATCCTTTCTCTGTTACTTCTATATCGAGTTAATAGTGTTAACAAGTTTTTTATTATTTGTTGTTGCTGTTGTTTTTCTTGTCTTGTACTTGAGAATGCTATAAAATCTCAGAAAAAAACAAGTTTAATTTCCGTTTTATTTGTTGTTGCTTGTTTTATATTGCTTTAATATTGTGGCATGAGTGTGTTAGTGAGCCTGAATTAACAATGTTGTTGCATTATATACATTCCACCATACAAGTAACCAACCAACCAACCAACCACTTTTACTTTGTAATGGATTTCATTTTAAAGTTTTTCACTAACTTGTACATTTTTTTCCATTTTCGATTTAGCCTTTTAAGTTTAAAATGTTATTGTATAGATGTGTGTGGGTGTGTGTGCGTCTATAGGTATTATTACATTCTGTATCTGTGTAATTTTAATGTGGTTTAATTTTCAAAAGTTTTTCTATACGCAATTGAGATAATAAATGTTTTATGCCATGTTCTCTGCTATTTTTTTATCACTTTTCTGAAGCTTTCGTTGCTGATATTTTCAAAGTACTAAACAGTGTCGCATTAGAAAAAGTTTTATTATTCGGTGTCTGTTAAACCGCGTATACTTTAAATGGATGTTAGTATTAGAGTTTTATTTAGTTAAATGTGAGCATTAGTTTTTATTTTACAAGTTAAAGTTTAAATCTCAAGTATTTAATTGGATCTTGAAACTTGAATAACAGTAGAATAGCGAGCAGATTTTTACAAAAAAGGTGTTCGTCTTTCACCACATTCGATCCGTGTTTAGTGTTAGTTATATCCTTGTACTATTTATGGCATTGAAAAACAGAAAAAGTTAAAAACGTAGAAGTTCCTTGATGGCAAATACCAGCTAATCAATTTCCAATTTTTTACACTACAATTCTATTTTATTCGTTCGTCTTAAAAATGAAATACGCGATTAGATTTAAATTTTTCGAATATTTTATTCGTTCACAGATATTAAAATTAACAAAAAAATGTATGTGGAAATTTAAGAAATTTTGTATTATTTTTGTGGCTGAATAGTAGTTGTCTTCATAATTTATTTGAAATTAAAGAAATTTGAAATTCACCGAACTTGATTGTTGTAAATATACGATATATTTGTTATCGTATACTTGGCTTATTTTATGACACATCAATTTCTGAACAAATAATAGGTCATAAATGAGTATGATGTGGCATATGGCAAATGGTACCACAATTAAAGATGTATATTAATAAGTCTACAGGAAATTTTCGCTGATAGGGAATAATCTTGAATCGAACTCAACGATCTCAGTGGGGCTAGGATGTAAAGAGCATTGGCAATATGACAGCTAAGCATTTTGGTTTCATTTTAAGTGCGAACTAGGCTCATGATGGGCTAAGTGTCATAAATAAGAATAAAAACACACAAAAAACAAGATTTTTAACCACTGAGATGTTGCTTCTCATATGTCTTCTTAAACAACAGGGAAACTCAATTGACTGGGGTAACGATCATATTGCCCTTTTTTGTTAATAGTGTCCACTGCACTTGGATTGGTCATGTGGTGTAAGTGCCTTTTTGGGTCTTCTCTTTAAATATGATAACAGATAAATAAATATGTTTGGTGTTCATCGTAGGAAACGAAATCACAATTTTACATCATTTATTAAATTGTTCCCCTCTAACATTATTTTATGTTTCGGAGTTTTTTTATTTTTATTTTTTTATTTTTTTTTTGTGCGTGTGGGTGTGTGTGTGTAGTATTTAATGCATCCCTTGGGTGCCAAACATGGGTAATGGAATGGCCAATATAAAATTATATTCCACAACAAGTGCCAGTATTTGCAGAACACACACACACACACATACACATACACTCACACAAAGAATTGTTATTGACTAAAAACAATTTGATATTTTTTTCTTTCTATTCGAAATTCAATTGAAATCAACGCAGCTTGCAATGATGATGGCAATAATGATAATGATGATGATGATATTGCTACGCTGTACTCTCTAATAAAGGATGTGTTTAAATATAAAAAAATTGGGAAAAAGGACTTTTAGAAATTTTGTTTGTATTGTGGTGTTGGTTTGTTATTATTAATTTCATTTCGAAATGGTGATGATTGTTTTCGATTCTTTTATTTTATTTTAGATTTTGTATGGTTGCTGTTGCTGTTGTTGTTCTTGTTGTTCATTTGTGTTTGCCAATAGAGGGTAATTTCATGATATTTGCGCTGAAACAAATAACAGCAACAACAAGTGTTTGATAGTATTAAATGTTTAAATGTACCATCAGTGTACTAGATTTTTATGACGACAATAGTTGTTCTTGAATGTTTCCAAATTAAGGAGATCATAGATACTTGTAGCACAATATAAATGACTGAATAAATGAAAGTATTTAACATTTATTTTATGATTATTACTTTGGCGCAATTTGTGAAATTCTGTTTATTTTAGTGTTGTTGGTTTTTTTCTTTTTCTTTTTGTTTTTGTTTGCTACTCTGTTTAGTTTGTTATCCAACGTAAATAAAGGGTCCACTTATTTAAGTGACAATGTTATTTTAAATATTCGATATTTCAAGTTGTAAATAATTTTAGTTTTATTGTTGCTCAAGTCCACATGTGTTTAATGATTAAATTTGTTTTGTTAATGTTGTTATGAAATTACAACAACAATAAAAGTGGATTTTTTTTGTTTCTTTAATTTAATACTAAAACATTGAAAATTGAAATATGGCTTCGTTAAAATATTTATTTTTATCTTTTGGCAATGAATTGTTGGAAAGAGTACTCACACACTTATTTCACTGGGGTGCATTAATTCAGTAGATTCAAGAAATGCCAGAAAACGATGTCTGCATTAATAAGCGCCATTTAATAAAGTGACAGACTATAAATCACTTTACAAAGTAGTTTTTGTTGATTGGTAGTTTTTTTTTACATAAACTAGCTGCCAGATGAAGGAAAGCGAGTGCCTGCATAGTAACTGCGTTTGTCTGTATGAATTTGAAAAGTTTTTTATTTTAAATATTAATTTTTCTTGTTGTTGGTGTTATTATAAAGAGCAAGTCTACAATTTGCATGCCTGAGAAAAATACAAAATTTACTATTTTGTTTTAGAAAAGTTAACCTTACCTAAGTCTTGTGCTTTTCAAAGAGAAAAATTCCGTCACTCGTAAGATATTTATCGGTTTATTTTAAAAAAAACAGAAAGTTTAGTTGGATGTCCCTTAACCTCACTTTTGAGCAGGCTGTTATGTGTATTATTTTTACAAAATAATTTATTATAATTTATTTAATTTAATTATTATTTTTACAAATTAATTATAAACACTGTAATCAATAGAATGAAAAGAGAAAATACCTGATTTAAATGAAAAATGTTTGTTTGAGTAATCCGAATTATAGTAATGAAAAATGCAAGGGCTTAATCTTAATTAATTTAATTTTCCTAGTTGCTTTCCTTACTAGAGACTTCCTATTGCAAATGAATTTGTCCTAGGCCACACGTGTCTTATCTACTATTCACTTTAACAGGTTTATAGTTTTAATGTACATAAAGTGAGAATGAGTCGACGACATGCCATTGAGAGGTGTCAAATAAAAAAGATTGTTTGAGAGAAAATTACCTGGAGAAAACTACGATAAGCAAAAATATTTCCATTGAACCTAAATTTAAATTTTTTGAACTGCGCAGCATAAGAATCGAAGAATAGAAATATATTTTTATCGGACAATCTTGCTAAGAAAAATTCAAAAATGTAAACAACAATGCATTCTAGAGTGCTTAGGTGCTCCTGTAGGCTAGTAAGTAGTGTACTAGTTCGATTGGGTTCGAAGACCTTGGCTTTTTTTTTTACTACAAAAAATAAAAATTTACTGTCGGTGGGGCTGCTCAGTGATAAAGGCATAGTCACTGGTCGCTGTGCTGTCTTATATACGGCAGTTAATTTCCGACTAACCTTCTACTTGCACCGCCTGTTTTATCTCTTCTCCTTTCCCTTTCCTAAAGAATGTAGCACGGTACTTGACGGTGTTTAGTTTAACTTTTATACAATCGATTATAGTGTAGGAAGCACACGATACCAAGCCACATAAAACAAAACCATTTTGATTGAAACCACATAAATGGTGATTTAAATTATTTGCGATTTCTGGAACACCATTTATAGTGGTCAAAAGTACAGTTCCTTTTCTAGGCTTTCTAAAAACCCAAATTGTGCTATTATTCTAATTCTGTCAACACGCTACTGTATGATATTTCTAATCACAAATTTTTCAAAGTATTTGTGACACTTTTTCTCTAACTTCTCTGTTTATGCAGATACTAGGGTATTATTTCCATAATAAAGCTTAATTCGTCTATAAGAATGTTTTGATAAGGGGGCTTTAAAAAATAATGTGACGTACATGATAAAGTATGATTCTTTTCTCGAAAAACTCAATATTTATAAAGTAACAGAATTTTACACATCTTTTATTAAGTTTTTCAATTCAAGCTAAGAATATGTTGCAATAATTGATATTTTTATCCTTTTAATTGATTCATTCGATTTGATTCTCCATCGAAAATATTTCGACACTGTCAGTGCTTGGCAAACGAAAATAAAAATTTTATAGTATTTTCCTTATGATCGAATTTAATTGATTAAAATCTTGTAAATAAAAATTATAACCGACTAAAGAAAATGTAGTTGATTATACACTCGAATAATTGAACCAATATTTTTCTCAAAAAAATCGTTTGAAAAATATTTATCTTAAAAACAATTAGATAAAATTTGTTGGAGACTGTAATGACACTAAAGCGTTATTATTTTTTATGAATAAAAAATCTATATTTGATATGGTAATGCAATAGAATTTTTTTTATACATTTTAAAAACTTGAAATATTTTACTTCTCTACAAAGTACATTTTAAAATGAATTATTTTATTTTAATTTTCATTAATTCTGTCGATATTTTCTTCCAACAATTTTTAAGTAAATTTTAATTTAACACTTTAAGATCTATTTTTGATGACTTTTTTAAAATCTTTTCGTTTTAGGTAAGATTAATATCGCGTACATAAATTTAGATTGGAAAAGAAAAAAAAACGGAACATAAAACAGGAGAAAAGTTTAAACTTTTATTATTTGAATATTTTTGGTTGCGACAAATTTACGACTTCCGTTTTTCATTTTCATTCATAAAAAAAAAATAAACACAAGTGAACTAATGGAAAATAAGAAAAACTCAAAAATAATGATGCTAAAAATGGAAAAAATGGTAAAATTTGAAAGTATAAAAATTAAAGAGAGAACACAAACAAAAAAACAAAAACTCTTAAATACGCACTTGTATTGAAATGTGTGTAAACGCTTCATACCGCCATGTGATTGCGATTGTTTTTTGGAATGCTGCTGTGGTTTGGTATCATAAAGTAAAAGTGCGCTTAGCACAAAGTATAAAGTATAAAACAGATCACATTACAAAATTCCAGATAGGAACTTGAGATAAATGTGTACGAATATTTGCTTCATTTGCTTAAGTTAAAGTTTATAGCTCCAAGCGTTTGAAGTTGTTTATAGCAATAAAAACAACAACAATAACAAACTACCATTATCCAACCAACTAGACGGGCATCATTTGCTTCTTTTCTCTTTTGTCTAACTCAATGTGACTGAGACGGTTTGGTTGATTTGAATTTCGCTTGTTAAATGTAATAATTGCCTTTAAACTGTAACGATTTGTCACGTGCCGTTTGCTATCCTAGTGTACCTTACTATACATGTTTGCTATGTATGTGTGTGCGTTATATAATATTGGTGCAGCCGTCACTGATGTTATCATATATTCCCCCACCCCTTGCCATTTAATATCGTCATGTGGCAATTTCTTAAATGTTTTCTAAACTTGTAACACGATTTTCTTTTTAAAATTTCTATTTTTTCAGTCTAAGGAAGACTCAATTTCTTTATATTTCATTGTGTTTACCATTGTATTGTTGTAGTCACTGCTGCTGTTGCTGCCCTTATTGTCATTCTTATCTCTAAAACTGTCGCTGTGAATTACGTCTAACAGACGTGGATACTTTGAAATAGAATTAAGAGCATTTCATATTTTCAGCTCAAATTGTGTCTTTATTTACGTTTGCATTGGCGTGACTCTGACATGCATGTGTTCAGCACTCAATTTCTAGAAACAGAATACAAGAAATTTAAAGGAATTAATTTAATATAGTATTACATTTCACATATGTTTTTTGTAAGAGCTTAAATAATTCCATATAAAAATCTGATGATAAAGGCTTCGTTTTGCACAGGTTGGCCTTTTTGTGGCCATATTTTTTTGGTTGCTTTATTTTAGAAAAATTTCCTGTTATTTTGCATATACAGTGCACTCGCGGTAACGTGAACTAATTAAAACCAAGGGAGTTCATGTCAGCGAAATTGTTCACGTTAGCGATTGTAAAATTTCATGAAAATATTTATGTGTTTTTCGAGCTTGAACGTGAAATTCTTTTATTTTATTTGCCTTAAAAACTATAAAAAATAAAATTATTAATTATAATTCATTACGAAACGAGGTCATGAGAAAATATCCATTGAAATAAAATTACATAGCAAATAAAATTACTCATTACATTTATGCATTAAAGAAATCGATTATCCTTTTCTGCTGCATTTTCTTCTCTAATAGGTGAAATACTGCTTTCTCCCTTAAGCGTCTGAGTACACTCATGTCACTTTGTTCTACCATTGTATCTCCTGCCCATTGCAATGTCTTGTTAAAAATTTCAGTTGCCTCACATGCAGAAATTTTTATAACAGGGTCATTAGCAATGCAATAATCATCACTTTCCTCGTTTTAATTTCATGGATTTCAGTCGTATCATCAACATAAGGATCATAATTCCACTCTTGAATCATAGGTAAGGTAAACTCAAACTTAAAGTTAGTAAAACAATGCTTTAATTGTGATTTCAAATTTTATCGAAAAATTCATACTTGGGGAGTCAAGTCCTGAAGGACATCGGCTGACATTTGCATTAAAGAATTTATTTCTGCATCCCATTTCTCTTTCAGATTTCTTAATGGAATGTTATCTTCAGGGTCATCCTGGTTGCTAACTAACCAAATGCTTTAAATCAATTACTTTAATCTTGATCAGAAGGAACTCTTTCTTTACACTACTCTTCATATTAATGAGAGAGGAGTTGAAATGTATTGAAGTTTTTTTTTAATTTTACTGAGGCTCTACGGTAATTTAGCACTGGATTATTACACTGAACTATCGGCGCCCTATGTTCGCTTAGCGACTAGTTGCAGCTTTTAGTATCATGATTGCCAGGACCAAGTTCTTCTTCTGAAAAGCTGGAACCTTTCCCAACTCAGAGCTATGCAACAAAACATTATATACAATTATCCTATGTCCGCATTATGATACTAAAATAACAACTTTTACTATCATGGTAGGCCCTTCCTTTCGTTATTTAGGTGGGTTACTTCGATACTCCCCGAAGGTTTTTATTAATAATCAGAATTAAAACTATTTGCCTTTTGTACCACTAATTGACTATTCGCCAGAAATTCTTTAGGTTACCGCCAGTCTTTGAGACGACGGCGTCAGGGCGATAAGGTCTTCAAGAGAAACATGCCTACGGATGATTTTGATTGGCACAATGAAATTAATTTTTATTTTTATATCTTCAACTAACATTAATTAAAAAAGATTTTTTTTTTACTATTCATCATTTTGGAACGATTATTTTTTCTTGTTTTTTCTACTTAAAGAAATAAGTAAATTTTCTAAGTATTCAACTTAAATTTTTTCCATGAAAATTTTGATAATTTAATTCCTTTAAGTTTCAGCTAACACTTCAAAAAGCAAAAGCCATATGTGCTTGTATTCTATGTAAACGTTTAAGGCTTTGTTTCCTCTTCGTTCAGCATTTTCTGGTAACAATTTCATTATTTCAGTTCTTTTTTCGGATAAAAATCTGTTGTTGTTGTTATTTGTTATTGTTATTTTTTTATTGTTCGATCTGGCAAAAAGGAGCATATTAAACATTTATTTCCTTATTTTTTTTTTAAATAAAATATTAAACAATTTTCTCCTACTTTGACTTTGAAATTTCTGCAACAAAACAACAGAGAAAGGCTTTTAAAGAAAATAAATAAATGACAGAAGAAATCAATGCCAAATTTACAAGAATGAAATATATTTTTCTCATAAACACTCGCTGTTTTTTCCCCTTACATATTTAGGGAAAAGCAATATTTTTTGGGTTAAACGCTGGTTAGATTTATGATTCGTTTTTTTGTTATCGGAGAAAAAGAAACAAACTGCGAAAGGAACATACACACTCACGCACAAACGCGTAAAAATATTGTACGCAAAAACGTTTGTGTTGCAGGATGAATATGAATTTGTTGTTTGAACATGTTATTTGTTACCCAAAGAACGAAATTTATTAAACAAATAAACACGTACGTATCAATATTGTCTTGTATGTGTTTGAGAGTTTGAGAAGGAAGAAAACATATGCTCAACTTACATCACAATTACAGCAAAGACTCCTTTTGGCGGGTGTAACATGCTATTTCTTATATAATTTCTACTTATCAAGATGTGACATTTGTTTTTCCTTGTTCTCTCTTAATATTTTATTTATTAAATTACAACACAATTTTAAGGGAAAAGTAAAGTAAGTGAAGTAAGTCAATTAGGAATGTTTTTTGTGAATAAAAACATTAAAACAAATTTTTTTCTCATTTAGTTTGCCACTGATTAAAAAATAATCATTTAATAATTTCGAATTTTTTTATAAAATGTTTTGATGGGAGTGTTGTTGGAGTAATAATTAATGATGGTGTAATGTAATAATGTTTACAGAAATGAATTCAACAGCAATTTGTAGTAAAAAAGGAAAATTTATTTTAGGAAAAATAGACTTTTATTTTACGAAATCCGTTTAAAAATACATTAGATGCAAAAAAGAATCTTTTCTTTATTCCTGGTATTTTTTTTAATTTTTAAAATTGTGTCTTTTATTGGTTTTTGCTTAAACTCTAAGCTTTAATTTAATAGTTTATTAAATTAATTCTGTCTTGAAAGTTCTTTGTTGTTTTTGTTTTTTTTTTTGTAATTAAATTTATGACAGCCACCATCATTGGCCATTAAAACCATGCACCACCAACATATTAAATATGTAATAAAATGTATGGTCACATACAAACACAAGCACACCGGTCATTCAATAAAAATAAAACATGGAAGCAAACGTTTTTATACTTTTATATTGAGGTGAAAATAATAATAATAAGGATGTGTTCCTTGTAGTAAAACCATTGTTCTTCACAAAATAATTCTTTTGAATTCCAACTAAAGAATAGTAAAAAAACAAGGAATATGGCAGAAAGAGCAGCCAGTACCACAACTTATAGGACTGCAATAGTCATAAACATATTTTTCAGAGAAATAACAAAAATAGTTTGAAATTAACAAACAAAAAAAAAAAAAAAAACAAACAAGAAAAATATAAATGAACTGGTGGTTCTATTTCCCTGTTGTAGCAGAAACATTAGTATTTGACCTTAAGCAGTAGAGTGCCTGTGGAAGAGGCAGGAGCGTAACAGGAGCTATGACTTCTTTTAATTTCAAAGTGCCTGATCAGGTGTAGCATGTTAAGAATTTGTCACGAAAACTTGTTGCTTTTAAAATCGTTTATCATTAACAATTCATGTAGATAATTTTTTATAAAACACGTTTGGTTTTATATTTTTTTAAGATGCTGTTCTAATGAGTCTTATGTATTGAGCAGTGTCTCCATATTCCTTGAACTGCCAGCAAAAGGTACTGTAAGAAATATCAGAAACTATAAGACTTCTAATTCTATTGAGTTATCGCAGCTACGCCGCAAAGTCCCTTGACAGCAGCGAAACTTTTCTCAAGATGCGGCAAGAAGAAATAATTTAAAAAATACATTTATACCTTTTATAAACGTTTTGTTGTGTGTTTTTTATTGCAAAATAAATAACACCAGTCTTTAGAATTTTTAAATTTATAATAATTTTATTTACTTTAACTACACAAAGTTGACACTTCAGAAAAATTTACTTAAAAATGCACGTCTTTACTTGATGAGGTTTAATTTTACACTGACGAACTATCCACTCAGACGCTTCCCTATTTATACTTGTCCATTTAAAGTCTAGAAGATTTAAGAATCTTCTACTGCCTTTGTATCACATTTTGTTGTGGTATGTTGTTTATTCGATGTATAGGCGCCTGTATGTCTGTGCGCTTCTGCTTGGGATTTATTTAAATACATTTGTTTTTGTCATTTGTAGAAAAGGGTTTCTTAGAAAACTACGCAGATGGTAAACAACATGTATGTTTGTTGTTGTAAAATTGTTTTTTTTTTTTTTGTCCTGCACGTTTAGATGGTAAACAGCATACACGTATTTTTTTTTCTTGCATGCCAGGCAGTTAGTAAACAGCATATCCAATTGTAGTTGTGTGTGTGTATAAACTTCTACGCAGTTTGTAACCAGCAGTTCGCTATATTGCTTAATTGTTTTATTTTAAAACTTAAGCAAGACACATTCGTAACAATATTTTAAATAAAATATAATTTAGAGTTCTCCAATACAAAAAAAAATGTAGCTACAGCTCTGCCTAAAATGCCACTGTATTGATTTATAAATTCCTAGGTGTGAGTGAGTGTGTTTGTGTGGGTAATCAATGATCTTGATTATATAATCAGACACAGGACCCACTTTTATTATCAAACGGTGTTTGATTTTATACAACAGAGTAAATCAGTACTATTTTATGCTGGCGTAAACAAGAAGGAAAATACAAAAAGGAAAACTTACACACACACGGGCAAGTTAAGCTTAAACTAAGCATTTGGTAAATGAAGCATAAAACAAGCAAAAATTTTAACCTACGAAATGAGAAGGTTGCAACCAACAACTAATAAGAAAAAGGCAGGAACTTACCAATTGGTTAATAAACATATCAAATTTTTGAGCAAAGGGGCACAAAACAAAGGACCCTTACAAGCATTAAGCGGGCCTATAAATACATATGTATGTATGTGTGTAATAAAATATTATTCACAAAATGTCCTTTCTTCCCTCAGCTAATCAAATGTTAAATTTATAGGGTTTTGAAAAAATATTACAAAATAAATTATTTCCTATAAAATCTTTAAATAAAGAAAAGAAAAACAAAACACAAAAAAGAGTAATAAAATAAAATATTGAATCGTATCTCATAATTTTCAATTAAATATTTGCTACAATAGCTTCTTAGATCTTTGCATGTCTTATTGACATCTGCTAACAGCTGTCAACACTATGATAATATCATCATCATCATCATCATATTGCACTCATTCTCCTCAGCTGCTAGTTTAAGGCGCTGAATTGGGTAAATGTGCCTGGCTATGTGTAGGTTTATGTGAGCTTGTGTATGTGTTAAACTAAAGTAGGCCGTTAATATGAAACATATGACTACGTGTTCGTTCTCCTGTCATAAATAATCAATTCGTTATAAGATTTTCTTGTCTTTTTGGTTTGGTTTTCTTTTTACTTTTGATTTTCCTTTAATATTTTCACTCTTCAGTCATTCTACAAATAAAAATCAATGACCTTAAAAATGCCAATAAAGAAATAAAGTAATCAATTTGTAGCAAATGGATGTAAAAAAACATCTTTATAGAAAATTGACAGCTGACAATCAGACAGTCAGATATAAGAATTATGAAATGTTTTTAATATTTTTAAGAAGCCACTTAAAAAAATAAAAGTTTAAAATTTTCGGGTCAGAAAATAAAATTTTTTTCCAATAGTGAAGCTCACATTCATATGGCGGTGGAAAAATTCAAATGACTTGTTTTAAATTTTGCATGTAAAAGTATTTAATATTAATAAAAAATGTGTTATTTGGAAACACCTTTAAGTTAATCTACTTAATATATATGGTACCTTTTACCATATATATTTTATGGTATTTTTATAAAATATTTGTTATTCAAAATGTTGAGTTAAAATCCACTGATGAGCTATATACACAGTAGGGAAAAGGCCACGTGGATATGCTTCCTCTACAGTAATACAATTTTTGTAATAATAAATATTTTATGATATTCTCATATTTATGTTTAAAGGATAAAGACTCGATGCACCATTAACGTAATTTAAATTAGTTAATATTTTAATATCTCATCAGAACTTCTCAACATTCTCCAAAATCGATTTTAACAAAATATTCTTTAGAAAACTTCATTTCAAATTTATTTCGTATTTTTTGAAGTATTTAAAGAAAAATATTTTGTACATTTTTTTACTGTATTTTTTAAAAGTTGTGCACAATTAGTACTTCGTAAATATGACAATTTTAAAATGTACTTTTTTTTGTTATAACCCTTTTTTCTTCAACTTCAAATTATTTTGAAAGCTACCGTTTGAAATATTGTTCATAATTAAATGTATTATTTAAATGGTACTTTTTCACAAAAAGTACTTTTTAAAAAAATTGCTTTTTAAAAGAAATTTTTCTTAAAACATAAACTTACTTTTCAAAAACTATTTATTTAAAGATAATTTTTATTAGTAGATTGTTTGTTGAAAAGTACTTCTTAGAAAATTTGCTTTTTTAAATGTCAGCTTTCTAACTGTGTACCTTAAAGATATTAATTTCAAAGATCTCTTTTTTAAAGGTAAATTAGAATGAACCGTTTTGAATATAAATTGATTCAAAATATTCATTTTTCCTTTAATAATACGTTGCTTCAAGATGTATTTAACGATAAATAGGAAAAGCATACAAAAAGCTTTAGGTGGAATGAAATTTGATACCATCCTCAAAACAGCGGTTAATAATAGGGTTTTTCTTATTTGTTTTTTACTTATTTACATACTGTTTGATTTTTTTCCACTTTCTTTAAAAATTCTCACATCAGTTCAAGTTAAAAAAAAAGCGGTTAAGTACCAGTTGGACACACGAACGTAGGCATCCATTCGGTTTAAGGCAATATTTTTTTATATTTTATTATTACTTTTTGTCGGATATTTTACCTTTATGTTATAAATTTCGAGATGATATGCGCCCTATGGCTGCAAGCTTGAAATTTTATTTTTGACTTAGTTAAGCATAATTTAAAAGTGCCTGCATTACAGTCCAAAATTGATTCGTATATGTGAAAACCACTTTACTATCAGATCACTTTTTTGGTATCATTTTAACTAACTTCTTCTTATGGCAATCAGTTTTTAAAATTATATTTTTCTTTTCGCTTTAAATCGATTTATTTCAAGATAGTACTTTCTTTAAAAGTACTTAAACAGCAAAAATAAATTAAATTTGTGATAATTTTTCACAAACAATGATACTTTAAACACTTTTGCTAACAAATTTTGTTCGACTGGAACTTAAACTAAAAAAAATCTCTTGAAAATTTTCTAAGCCTTGAATTTATTAAAAATAAATTACATAGAATTCTTGAATATTGCTGGCAAAAATTTTTTTTTATTTTAGTTGATTTATTTAATTCTTATTCATACTTCATACAGTGTAGCCTTACATTCACTCTACTCCTTTGAAGCCTTTATAAAACGTTTCTAAAATAAAATTGCTACCAAAAAAAACTGTTTAAATTTTATTTTTTGCTTTATTTTGCTTAAAGAATAAAACAATCCTGTTATGTTCCTATTTATGAACTTATCAGGCAGGGGCAACAACAACAACATTTTATATTAACATGATTCCAAAAAAAAAACAAAAAAAAACTGTATAAAAATCAAAATTTCAAACAATTTAAACAAAAAAAAAAAGCAAAAAGAAAGTGCGATTTAAATTTGTTTTCTGAAACAGTTAAACTTTTTAACACTTTTCCCATTATCGTTGTTTTGCTTTATTGCTGCTGCTTCTGCTACTGATGCTTCTGTTGCCAAAGATAATCCTCTTATACCAACTGCACTTGAGTTAAAAGGGATGTTTAACTGTAAAATAAACGACAAATAAAAAAAACCGTAAAAAGAAGAGGAACTTTGTTTTTTTGGTGGAATTTGTTACCGCTGACACCCACTTGCAACTTGAAAAGAATTGATAGAGAAGCGATTTGATTATTTTGGTTTATATGGTGTCGAGGATGTTATGGTGGTAATAATGGCAATGATGCCACTATTGCCACACTGATGTTTATAATGACGATGCGACGATGTTGGTTGTTGACTGTGTGTTGAAGCAAAAACTGATTTTGTTTACAATTCATAAGTGATGTGAATTCAAAGTGTTAAAGAGCATGTGTTTTGTTATTTGTTTGTGTATGCCTGTATATATATGTGTATGTGTGTGTGTGTGATTCTTTTTTAAGTAAGTATATTTAAAAAGTTTTTGTTGCTACAAGTAAATTTATGCAGGATACTTAAAGTCAATGTAAAAGATTTTAACAACGTCATGCATTTGACAGTTTTGCTTTTCTTTTACTTTTCATAAGCAGTGTGGGCATCCACTATATGATTGTATGCGTGTGTGTATGTGTGGGTTTTAGTGTATTTGTTAACAAATTGTTGCATAAATATTTACACTCTTAAGATATTTAACAGAATATGGATGTTGTTATACCTCATAACAAGTAAATAAGATTTCAACAATTTTTATTAAGACTTTTTTCTTTTTTTTTTATTAAAACATGTAAATGTGAGTTTTTCTAATATTTTTGCGAGTATTTTGGGGGGAAGTAAGAAGTAAGAGGTACCTCTTAAGGGGTGTGTGTTTTTTTTTATTTATATTGTAACTCAGAAGCTTAGAAACACATAAATTTCAAACCCTTTTAATCATTTTGACAAATTTCTTTTTTTGATATATTCGCATGATATATTTTTTTAATTTAGAAATTTATGTTTCCATATTTTTTACATAAGAAAACATTTAAGCTTGAACTCAGCATCGTCATCATCTTCATCATCATCGCAGTCGTCAGCATTAAAATAAGCATTATCACAAGCTAAAGCTTTATTATTTTCATACGCTGATGCTGCATAAAGTTTCACGCTTTAATATGGCACATGTGGTGGCAAAGAGTTTCACGTTTGTGTTTTTAAATAAAAATTTGATGCGGAATATATTTAGTGGAATGTGATAACACAAAAAGTCACTTATTTAAGACAAAGCACATAAATGGTGGGATTATTTGGTGTTTTGTAGAAGAAAGTAGTTGGTAAGAGGAATATGATAAATGTGAAATTATGGCTTATTACCTGTGAACTAGGCTGACAGGCTGAGAGAAAGAATCACAACTTTGTAGTCAAAATTAAAAAACAAAAAAAAAAAAAACTCATAAATAATTGAGAAAATCTTTACAAAGACAAACGAACATTTCTTTCTTAATATCTTTTGTGTTTAGAATATTTTTCTACAACCTCTTTTAATTAAAAATAACACCTTTCAAAATCTGTCACAAAATCATGTGCTAAAGAAATCTTAAAAATTATTTATTTATTTATTAAAAAATTCCTTCACTTAATTATTTTCAGAGTGAGTTTGTGTTTCTTATTATTGTTTTTTTTTTGTTTTTGTTTTGACATGTACAGCTGTCAAGTACTTGTCACATAAGGCGTTGGCATAAATTTGTTTATAAATTATAAGTATGTAAGTACGTGCAGAACTCCTTACACAACCACTATTCAAATATATACAATGGATTCTTAAAATTATAATAAAAAAACATCTATTCTAATCAAGCCAGCCAGGCAGTTAGCCAGTCAGCCAGCAGCAAAATAAAGAATAGAAAAGGCCAGATAAACGTTTATATCCGCACAATGACAGTTTGAAATAATAACGTACTTATCGAAAACAACAACAAGAACAACAATAGTAATCATTAGTTGGAAAGTTACAACAAAAAGCAATAATGCCTAAACATTAAACGTCAAACGACGTACAAAAGTCAAATTAGGCCAATTTGTGACTGGCATAAACATATCGTTTGCAACAACCATGAAAAGATAGAGAAAATTTTTTTTCTTTTGAAATGGAGATAGGATTGCTGAAGCAAATAAATGAGTGATAAAAGAAGGAAAAAGAAAGATACATACCCCTCGTTGTATATTTTACTAAAACAAAAAAAGAAGAAGTTTAGCGGAAAGCTGGGCAAAACAAACTGTGGCCCTGAACTGACGCTGGATTTTAAACGCAATTTAATTTTTTTTTTTAAGAGAAGTAGCACTTCAGGCAACAATGCTTATTTAGTCAAGTACCGTGCTACATTCTTTAGGAAAGGGATAGAGAAGAGATGAAACAGGTGGTGAAAATAGGAGGATAGTCGGAAATTAATTGCCGTATAAGACAGTACAGCCACCAGTGACTATGCCTTCATTGCTGAGCAGCCCCACCGAAAGTCAATTTTTATTTTTCTAGTGAAAAAAACCAAGGTCTTCGTTGGGAATCGAACACACAACCCCCATACGGACAAGCTAGTATACTACCTACTAGCCTACAGGGCAAAGCAAGAAAAGATTTGCAACATTGTAAATTTCAACAGCTTGCAGTGAGACATCATTATGACAACTGTTACACGACTCTGTAATGATCTAAAAATTAAAAGGGAAATTTTTCAGTCATTTATTAATTATGCAGAGAAAAACCTTGAGCAGGTTGAACTGCCGTTGTTAAGCAAAATTTCTTAAAGTTGTATTACCTTAAAATACCTTTGTTAAATTTAAAATAAGAACACATCTACTTTAAATCTACAGTAAATTGAGCCATTTATTTTAAAAGTGCCATAAGTCACATTGTTTTTAAGTCATCATTTTTATCGGGGTAAAATCGTATCCATTGAATTTTTAGCCAAATCGCTTTGTTTTGGTCTGAATTTACTTTTATTTTTGAAACAGATTTGTTTAATGATTGTTTTGAAATTAAATCTTTTCCTCCATGCTGTGTACACTGAAGTTTTTTTCCGGGCAGGCAGCTATCACGCTATAGTAACTATTTGGAATTTATAAAACATTTGTTTTTTTCAAGGTCGTTTCTATTACACCAAAGTCACGATCATTTGATAAATATGAATGGCCCGAAATTTCAAATTCGTTTTCTGAAAACTGAACAATTTGCATCCAAGTTAATGCCAGTTTTATGTTACTATTTTGCGTACATAAGTCACTATATGCAATAACATGCTTTTTAGTTGTGACATTCTTAACATGTTTTATCCAACACGAAGCAACTTCCTGAGAATAAATGTATTATATTAGATATCACTATAATATTATTCAGAAAACTCTACTATTCTTTTGCACTTATAAAAATAAGTGCAGTGATCACAACAACACTTAACACACCCACTTATTACGTGTTTCCATTTCTTTCACACGAAGCTCCGTAATTAATATCCTGAGTACAGTGGCTTAGGCCACTTTCAGTACTGTTATACTTTGTTATACCGCTAATTACTAACACTTCTCTCGAACAAATCTCAATAGTTTTGAGCTTATTAATTGCAAATTCTATTCAGTTGTGACTTATGCCACTTTCAAAACAAACGACTCAATTGATAATTGTATTTTGATATATCAAAAACTTTAAGAAATTTTTAATTAAAACCAACTGTAGTATACAAATAATAATATCAACTAAAACTTAACATGCCATTCACTGTAAAATATTTCTATATCTTTATTTTATATTTTACAAAAATATCATATTAAATAATTATTTGAAACAAAAGTTTTATTGATGTACACATCATGACAACAAAGCTCGTTATCCGAATACTTAGTTTTTTTAATATCAGCAAATTCTTTGTAAGTTCTTCGGCTAGTTTGAAGTTGTGGTTTGTACTGGTGAGTCAGTATTGGCGTTCAGGCAGTTCTGTTGTTAAGTTCGTATCTATTCAGGTAAGCAGAATGGCATTTTTATGCAAAGTAAATTTATCGATATCTCAGTCTTTTATTATTATCTAGGCACCTGTGTACGTCTGAGGGTGTTTTTTATTTGCCCGTTTGCATTAGTAGCTTTAATGGTGTGAAAATTGTGTCTGAGGTCGTGTTTACCTGTTCGTTTATAATGTCATTGTTGAAAGGGTTTGTTTTGTAGATTTCCATGTTTTCAAGAATATCTAGTCTTCGTCCTTTTTTGTTAGAATGATTCATCTATTTTCCTTAGTGTGTGTGCGTGAGTGTCAAGGTGTGATGCAAAGTTGGAATCTTCTCGTTTCCGTTTGTATCTTCGTAAACTACCCGAATAAATAATATTAATTTTTATACATCATTAACTACAAAGTGATGCCAGATTCAGAATACTAATTTTAGTAAAGCATGCATTAGTTAAAGTACTGTTTTTGCATACCTAACTAACTAATGTGACTTCAAAACCCAAGTAAGACTTTTTTGCATACGCCCGTTATTGTTTTAAGAAGCAGTTGGTGTTTCGAGAATTAGATTGCGGGAATAAGAAGGGAGAAATGGGAAGTTGTTAATTTCTGATATACGTACCTCATTTCTATAACTAAAAGGAGAATTGAAAACAATATAGTCACAGGGTGAGCTAAGATTTATTTATTTATTACTAAATATTCTAAAAAGTAAATTTGTAGAATATTATTAACAGGCCGGGTGACAAGGGCATTTGCGCACCAATATAAAACATAATTTACAACAACAACAAATTAGATAGTAGTAAACTGAAAAACCAGTAGGGCCAGAATAATTCAATAAAAACAGAAAAATAAAAATGAGATAACAAAAAAAAAATATCAATCAATAAAATTGTTTATAAATGACTTAACCCATTTAAATAAGATGAGAAATATCTTACTTAAGTTACGAAAACGAGGCAATGAAGTACATAAATAAAGTAATAAAGAGATTGTATGTTTGGCATAGTAACCACCATATAACTAGTTCCCTTATTATTTAAACTCATTTTGGTGCTAAAATGCCTTGAGTGCATTCGATTGTCCCACAAATAGGATTCGGTTAGTCTTCAAATTCTATTTGGTCAAGTTAAATTAAAAATGTAGGCCTACCCTGTTAAGCGACTTCACAATGGTATTTATTTTTTCGTAGGAATGTTGTAATTTTTGATTTTGCTTCCTGTTTTCTCTGCACAGTCTACTTCTCTGCTAATGCAAACAAAAGGTCAATATCATAGTGTGTGTATTAAAGCTTAAATGTATGTGTATTTACCATTCCCAAATAATTCTAGTGAATCTAAGAAATCTAAAGTAGAGGGTTTCAGTTTTTTACACACTTTTGTTTTTGTTTTTTTTTTGGCTGGAATGTGTCAATAACGTTGGCTTTAAGGCTTTGTGGTAAAAGGTCAATGTTACATACGCTAACAGTTGCAAGGCAAGAAAAAAATGTTTTTTTATTTTCCTTCTTCTTCTTCTTATTCCCACAAAGTTTTTTTAGTTTTGGAGATTTCGCTATATTTTCTGTGTTCTCATAAACAAACAAACAAACAAACATTTCAAATTGTCAAATTAACTGACACATGGAAAAAATATTAAATAACAAAGGAACAATTTTTGGTTGATAAGAAACAAATAAAAGAAAGAGGGGTGAAAAATGGATTAATGAAAAAAATCTGGTGGAAAATTGTCAAATGTGTTAAATCAAAATAGAAGTGAAGAAAGTGGTTATTGTATTATTAATTATCTCTAAAAATGGTTAAATCTAGGAAAGCTCGATTATTTTTGATTGAATCAAAATATTTCATTTATTTATTTGAAATAAGGGGCGGGTGTTTATGGGTCAAAAGAAATGATTTCATTATGAAAGCGATAGCAACAGCAGCAGTTTTAAGGGGTGTCCATGTTACAAACTGTATTTGAAGCAAAAATATACAAAAGGGTTGATGTACGTATGCATGTATGTTATTATGTTGATAGTAAAATTCTGTTGAAGTTGTTGCTTTAATTATTTAACACTTGATTTTTTCCCTTTTACTTTTATAAATATTTGTTTAAGTTTTATTATGACTAGTTCATATCGCTTTAATGGTTGTAGTTATTATCTTGATTAGCGATATTGAAAGGAATTAAGCGTGTGATAAATTTGTTGAAATTCGATTATTGTGTTCAAACGTGGGAAAATTGCTACTGAGAATGACAAATAATTTTATTGTTTTTAAGGTTTTAAGAAATTAAATAATTTATATTTTTTTTTGCTTTAAAAGGGTTTTTGTAAGTTTTAATTTTAATACCATTTAAAACTGAAATTTTTATATGAAGTTTCAGTTAAATTCATAGAAAAAAAAACACTTGTTTTAAATATAAAACTATTTTTTAAAAGTTTAAATTGTGTGAAAGTGTTTCTGTTTTTGTCATTCTAAAATATAATTTTGCTATAAAATCTAAACTAGAAAGCAGGTGCATTTTCTTGGTATCCCGTTTGTGATACATTTAAAGATTGGTATCCAAAATTAATGCTTATATGGCAACTTGGTATCTGCTCGACTTATATTTACAGTGGGATCTAACAGGAAAGTCCAAGTAATTGAAAGAAAATAAAGACAGAATATTTTCCATGACACAAATATACTAACAAATAAATTTTTGTAATGAATATTTTAAACGCAATTTAATTGAACACTAAATGTTCTAGAGCTTCAATATTATTGCCTTTTGGAAAGTTTTTTCACATCTCTATCAATCACATTACACTATTTTTAAGAAGTAAACCCTACTATAATTTATAATGAAAAAAGTTGAGTTGATTTAATAAAAGCGAATGGATCTTATATTGATAAATGTTTTATTGAATGTCGGCAATTATGGATGGAATATAGTAACAGATAAATATCCGCCTCTGTTAGCCTCAGAAATGCACATTTGTAAGCACATTTTTCGTTAAATTCTTACACATTTCACGCGGTATTTCATTAATTTTATCACGAATATTTTGTTTGAGTTGCTTAAGCGTTTCTGGTTTATTTGCATAAACCTTGATTTTCACATATCCCCACAAAAATAGTTTTGGAGCGGTCAAATCAGACCCCATTCACAGTTACCGTTACGCCGTTTTCATTTTCAAAGAAGTAAGGTCCAATGATTAATCCTGAGCAAATTGCAAACCAGACTGTAACTTTTAATGGATGCAAAGGTAACTGTTGAATACTTTGAGTGTTCCAATTTCACTATTCTGTTTATTCACATATCCATTCGTATGAAAATGTGCCTCGTCAGTCATTATGATTTTTTCATGAAAATCGGGGAAGCTGTAACATCCAATTGGCATATGTACGGCGGCGTAAATAGTCTTGCGGAAGAAGATCTTGTGTAAACTGAATTTTATATGGAAATTGTTGCTAAAGTTGTTCTTTGAAGACCAAGCTCCTGAACGCGGCGTCAAATTGATATGGATATATTGTTTTAAACACTTTTTTTAATAGCAGTAATGTTTGCAGCCGATCTTGCAGTAAGTTGTGGTCCATGCTAAGTCGTATAACGTACAGATCGCTTTCTTGCAAATCAATCACTGAACGATAACTAGTGCGTTTCTCCCAAAAATTTCACTTTTTTTCTATAATCGTCACAGTAATTGATAAAATGTTTTTACGATAAAAACACGTTGGTTTATCGAATATTTTTCCATCATTTTTCCATATGTTGACTTCACTTCTGCCAAATATGAACTGTCAAGGCTAATGTTAACCAAAATGGTGGCAAAAAAAATAATATACCTTTCCGGCGGACACTCTGTAATCAGCCAGTAATTTTCATATTGTGGTTAAATTAAATTTGAATTTATTAATTGTAGTTAACTCACCTCTTTATTATTTTATAATTAATTTTTTCATGCACAAGATCTTCATACAAAAATTAAATAAATTTTATTTCTATTTTCAATATTTCGCCACACCGTGGGGGGGGGAGGGCAGGCATCTTTAGGAAACGAGAGGTATATAAACATTAAATCAAAAAATAAATGTTTAATTTATTTAACTATGAATGTAATAGAAAAATGAATATAAAAGTTTTGAATTAAAGTATTATTTGATTGAATTAAATATTTAATCAAAAATGAAGAAAACATTTTTGATTTATTAAAACTTAAAAAAAAAACAAATAAAACTTTTTATAATTTATTAAGTAATAAATTCAGTAAATTTATATAAAAAATAATCGGAAGTTGAATAGCTTTCCAGCTATAATTAAATTAGGCTAAAAAGGTATTTACAAGGTAGTAGATGTGGTAGATATGGACATATAAACTTCGTTAAGTCCGTCTAAATATTTGTAAAATGTTGTTCTTAAAATGTTTGAAAACAGCATTTTTTGCTTTTTGTTTCACACTGCACAAAAGTGCAGCATATAAAAGTAAACAAAAATTGATGTTTTATTGAAATCTTTCAACTTGAGATGAAAATTATGCTAAAGAATAAAGAATAAATGATGATGATAAACGTGCAAATGCATAAGCACAACAGCAAAAACAACAACATTCAAATGAGATAAGTACATGTCCCACACAAATTTAATAGAAGAAAAAAAATCAGTAAAAGTTTATTTAAAATAACATTTAATGTAAACAACAACTTAAGTGTTATAATAAAAACAAAAAAAAAAGAAAACAAAAAATAACAACACTAAGAACAATATGAAGAAGAAGAAAACACATTTACTAAAGAAAAACTTAAGAAAAGCACACACTTTTCTGACACATGGAAGAAAATAAACAGCTTAAGAAAAGCAACTGACAAACGATAAAAAGGAAATAGAAACGAAAAAGAAAACTTTTAATACATTTTAAAATATTAAACAAAAACTCGACGAATGGACATATTTACAGTAGCAGCAAAAAACAACAGCAATGCATACAAACACTAAACAACAACAAAACCGAAGAGAAAACAAAAATACAACACTTAAGGCACGTTAAAATCAAGAAGAGCAAAGAAGGATTCTACAAAAATAATTTGTTTTCTCTACAATTTTAACTTCTTTAAAGCAACTAAAAATTGATTTTTTTAAAACAAAAATGAAAACGAATAAGAAACATTTCAGAAATAGTTGATTTTCTTAAAAAAAAACACTTTCGAATTTATTTTTCATATCCACAAACACCAGTAAATATATTGACAAACTTGATGAATTTTGGGAATTGCGAAGCTAGGATAATAACAGAGGAAAACTAAATTTGCATTTTGATAAATTGACATACTCCAAGGATAATAAAATATACATATAGTGGCTTCTTTGATTCTTGTAATTTTATAAAAAGAAATCTCCTTAAAAGAAAATAAAGAAACAGTTTATATTCGTAACAATATCTTTTTGAAAGTTAAATGGAAAATATTGACATGATGCTATTTGTTTTTCAAATTAATAATTGAATATTTAATACAATTGGTTTTTTTTAGAAAATTGTGTACATTCGTTTTATATTTCAAGAAGATCATTAAGGGCTTGAAAAATAATAGCTCTTACATACAATTGGTTAAAAAGATAAAAACTTCGAATCTTAGTCGGCTAAATAGATTATTTCGGCGAAACAAACTATTCGGCTTTCATCGGCTAATTATGATTTTGTAAAAAATTACACCAATTCGGCAAAGATAAAAGCATTAGCTCTTGGCCAGCTAAGAGCGGATTGTAAAAAAAAATACAACAAAATATTTATACAACTTGGAAAATAATGAGTTTTTTTTTTGCTGAGAAAGCTCGCCCTCTAAGACAGTTACAGTTTTACGGCCGATAACGAGCCTTGTTTTGTCAATAGAGCCGTTTATTTTGAAAGTGGCAAAAGTCACAATTGAACAGTATATTTTCATTTTTAAAAAAATTTCAATTAATAAGCTGAGAACTATTGAGATTTGTTTGAGAGAAGTGTTGGTAATTCACGGTATAACAAAAATGTTTATTTTGAAAGTAGCGTAAGTCGCTGTACTCAGGAAATTAATTACGGAATTTAGTATGAAAGAAATAGAAGCATGTAAGAAGTGAAGTGTGAAGTATTGTTGTGATCATTGGAATTATTTTTATAAGTGCAAAAAAATAGTGCCGTTTTCTGGATAATATTATAGTGATATCTCATATAGTACACTTAATTAGCATTATTTCATTAAAATTACTTTTATTCTCAGGAAGTTGCTTCGTGTTATATAAAACATCTTAAGAATGTGACAGCTCAAATGCATATCATTGCATAAAGTGGCTTATGTACAGGACAAAAGAGTAACATAAAACTGGCATTAACTTGGATAAAAATTTTTTCAGTCTGCAGAAAACGATATCGAATTTCTGGATTACAAATTTTCAATTTTGGGCCATTTCTACTTATAAAATGACTGTGACTTTGGTGTAATAGAAACGGCGTTAAAAAAATGTATGTATTATATATTTCAAATGATTACTATGGCGTGATAGTCGCCTGTCGAAAAAAATTCTTCACAGTATACACATGGAGGTAAAAAAAGATTTTATTTGAAAGCAATGATTAGAAAAATCTGTTTGGTCTGTATTTACACAGAACAATACAGAGTGATTTGGCTAAAAATTCAGTGGATACGATTTTACTATAATATTCCCTATAAAATGTTTTATAAGCTAACTTTAGATAAAAATGATGACTTAAAAACAAAGTGCCGTTTGCCACTTTTAAAATAAACCGTTCAATTTATTCCCATTTTCTTTGTAAAGTCCTGGTTTACAGGATCTTATATTCAGTTCAATTTTGTTTTTTTTTTTTTGCTTGAGCGGAAAGGATTGAATAATTTTAAATTTTGCATTAAAAATATTTATTTCAATAATATGACAAATATTTGACTTTTATTTCATTTTAAATTATTTTTTAATTATTTTTTATTTTACAAATCTCTTTCAATTAACCAGAAACTCATTTATTTTCGTCTTCTTGCATAAAATTTCCCTAAAACAAATAGTTCAGTTAAATAAAAAAAGCATTTCTTTGTTAAAACATCATTAGCGCCCTAAATTTGTACACAATTAATCACTCTGCAAACCAAAGCACAACGATAAAATATATTCTTTTTCCCAAAACAAAGTAAAAAAGCAATTAAAATTTTCACACATTACGAAATGTTACAAAAAAAAAAATTAACACTAGAAAAATTCAAATCCATGGGTCAAAGAGGCGACAACAACAATATTAAAAATCAATTAGTTTTATGTTCGAAAAAGGAAATTTAGAATAAAAAAAGTTTCTTAACACAAGATCATTAACATCAATACGCCCAAGACTACATTCAGTTCAGTTTTGTAATATTTTAGTTCAAATATTGATGCCAAAATAATAAATGCTTCGAAGCTAAAATTTAAAATAGAAATTTTAAAATAATGTGCGACTTTGCCATAAGTGTTAAAAAGTTTTATTAAAAATTTAAAAAAAATCTAAATTATTTCAAGATTATGATCTATCTTTCATTAGCTTAGTCATAAATCATTTGACACCCGGCTATTGAATAAACAAAATACTCATAAATAGATTTTAGTTCAGAAATATATACGAGGTGTGCATATGAAATTAACTCAACTTAATGTAATTAATCTATAAAAGTTTGGACCACTAGGTATTTCAAAACTCTATGTAAATCATTACTTTTTTTAGAAAACACTCATCAGTTATTAAGTTTTCATCAATTAAAACAAAATTTCATTAGTTGCTATTTTCGTCAGTCATAAGTTTTTCAGAGAACAACTTCATCAGTAATTAATTTTGTTTAAAAAAAATTCTTGTCATTAATTTTCTATAGAAAAATTTCGTCAGTCATAAATTTTTTATAAATTTTCAGTTATAAATTTTCTATAGAAAAATTTCGCCAGTTATAAATTTTCTATAGAAAAATTTCCCCAGTTATAAATTTTCTATAGAAAAATTTCCCCAGTTACAAATTTTGTATAGAAAAATTTCCCGTTATAAATTTTCTATAGAAAAATTTCCCCAGTTATAAATTTTCTATAGAAAAATTTCCCCAGTTATAAATTTTCTGTAGAAAAATTTCGCCAGTTCTAAATTTTCTATAGAAAAATTTCGCCAGTTATAAATTTTCTATAAAAAAATTTCGCCAGTTATAAATTTTCTATAGAAAAATTTCGCCAGTTATAAATTTGCTACAGAAAAATTTCCCCCGTTTTAAATTTTCTATAGAAAAATTTCCCCAGTTGTAAATTTTCTATAGAAAAATTTCCCCAGTTATAAATTTTCTATAGAAAAATTTCTCCAGTTCTAAATTTTCTATAGAAAAATTTCCCCAGTTATAAATTTTCTATAGAAAAATTTCGCCAGTTATAAATTTTCTATAGAAAAATTTCGCCAGTTATAAATTTTCTATTGAAAAATGTTATTTTACTTGTTGAATATAATTCTCATTCAATTAATTTAGTCTTAAAACCCAGTACCCATAGTTTTTAAACAATACTGGGGTAAAACCCACTTATAAGCTATATGAGCTGTAGCGAGATTTCCATATTATTTCTTGTTAGAATTATTGGTAACTGCCAAAGATTCTAAAGGGTTTTCAACAAGAATTTTATTTTCTAAAACAAAAACTTTATCAAAGGTGTTAATCACATCACGGAGTTTGAGTTTTGAGGCTTAAATCGATTCTATTGGCTCCCGTGTAGACTCTGTCCTTAACATAGCCTCACAAAAAATAATCCAGGGGTGTTAAATCACACGAACTAGCTGGCCATTTAACTGCGGATTGTCGTGAAATAATGCGATCGGAAAATTTGGTTTGCAAGAAATTTAACGTTTAATTGGCTGTGTGATATGTGACACCATCCTGTTGAAACCTCAACAAAATTGAGTTATTAGCATTATCTTCGCAAAAAAAAAACGGGCCAATTACGCCTCCAGAGCAGATAGCGCACCATACAGCGACACGTTGAGCATGCAAAGGGTTCTCAATAATCGCTCTAGGATTTTCAGAAGCCCAAATGTGGCAATTTTGCTTGTTGATATATCCTTACAAGAGAAAATGATTTTTTCAGAATGAATTGAGCTAGTCTACGGCGATATGAATGGTCGCTCGGCTTCAATTACTGCACCAGTTAAACCTTGAAGGCTTCAAAGTCAAATCCTTATGCAAATTTCGCCATGTTGTGGTTTTGGATAATCCCAATTATTGGGAACGGCGACGAATTGACAAATTTGGATATGTTTCAACACTGCGGCTAACGGCTGCGATGTTTCCAGTTGACCCAGAAGGACGATTATGTTATCCAAGAGTATCACGAATTTTCATAGTGGACTTTAATTATTTTTATGCGATTTTCGTGCGAAATTGAATTTATTGAATATGTTAAAAAACTAAATGCCAAAACTATATTGTTTTTGAGTAAATCATTGAGTAAATCACTTTTCAACTTTTCTTTGCTGTGGGTAAAGAAGGGCAATGTTTATTGTTCTTTGCTGGCAAAATGAAATTAAGGAATTACAATCCCAATAGCTTCAGTTAAATCCAAAATCCAAAGTAGCTGCTAATTTTAAAATAAATAGAATAATACATGTCGATTAACTATAAAACACGAATTCGTATTAATTTTTCGAACAAGTCTCGTATGAAAAAAAGAAAGAGAGAGAGAGAGAGTGACAGTTAAGCATGTGTTTTGCCTATTAAGCACATGTAGTAAAATTTCAAATCATGCCAACAGCAAAAACAAAACAATAAAAGCAATTCCGGCGTGTAAGCGTGAAGCGAGTGATTGTAAAAATGATGACTCTAATATTAGTGTCTTCTATTTTTCGTACTTCTGTCTTGTGGATCCTCATTTAAGATTGCTGCTATTGCCAATACAAGGGCTAATCATTCGACACTTGACTATTTTCTAAGAAACACTAAAATTGTGGGCGCCAGTCTTTATTTAGCATAATCTTTCTTTTATAAGATTTTAGCATTTTTAATAATTTTTAATACATAATCAATCCTCCCTCCCTCTTCTTTTTTGATGCGAGCATATTTTTGCCTCATAATTATTTAGAATGTCTTTCTGAACCAAACCAAATTACAACAAAAATATTTCATTAACATATTTTTAGCTGTGTTTTAACGTGTTGTTGTCATTGTTTCATGTTGTTTTTCTGACAGCTGAAATACATGGCGAATTTGTTGTTGTATTATTACTATTGTCTACAATTAAACTTCTGCAAACGCACACTCTTTTACTTAAATTTGTTTGATTTATTTTAATATCAAATACTGATAATGAAAATAATTTCAACAATTTTAATTAACATTATGAATGAAATGAAATTCGCTTAACTTGAAAATATTTTGAAAAAACGTCGGTAGAAAATCAAATAACCACAATAATAACGATATGAATAAAATAAAGTCGTGGATTATGATATTTATCTATATTGTTTTGCAAAATCATCATAAAATTCGGTTTTTCGCCTGAACTAAAACACAAGCTAAAAATCACATGAATAAAAAAGAACAACAGTTTCTTCAAAAAAAGTAAGGTTTCGAAAGATGAGAACATTTTTTCAGTAAAATCGGTGAATCGTTTAAAATTCCGAACAAAAAAAAAATTAATTTCGTGCCTTTATAAAATAGTCCTTGCGTCTAGAGCAATCAATGAACAGCTACACGAATATGAAATGATGAACCCCGTATAGTACATTCAATTTGTGACTTTGTAATTTATTTAAGTTAGGCAAGAGAGGGTGAGCACGACATTAGCTTCACTCTAAACACCACAAATGAAAGAGCAAACAATGCCATAATTTTTTCAAAATAAGAGCAGTAAAGTACCGAGAAGTAATGACCATTATTTTCTTGGAATACTCTGCTAACCATTAAATGCTATTGCTGCTATTGCTTTACTGAGCCGCTAAACTGACGAAAACACTACACGATTTACCAGATATGGCCAGATATAGATTTGATATATCAGATTTTGATCCTTGCTATTTGTTTTCGTTTGGAAATTTAGAGAATTGCTCGATAAAAAAACCTGGTAGTCGGAGAATCGATACTGGAAAAAAAAC
The DNA here is from genome assembly GCA_030448955.1 of Trichopoda pennipes. NCBI lineage: Eukaryota > Metazoa > Arthropoda > Insecta > Diptera > Tachinidae > Trichopoda > Trichopoda pennipes. The sequence goes on along the minus strand of JASKUP010000017.1, from coordinate 24,849,318 downwards.
GAATGAAGGTTATTATGCCTGATATAACGGCAAGTTTAATCAGCAGCATAAAAAAATTTAAAGTACGCTTCATTCAACACTTAATTTTCAGGTCTTAAAAAATATAAAATAAAGACAGAGTTTGTGTGCCTGCTTAAGAAAAAGCAAAAAAGATTACCGTTTTACTGGGAACATCCTCCCAATAGAAAACCTTATTCTGACAGATCCAAAAATTCCTTGTGTGTGAATTCAAGTCGCACTCTGCGCATTTATTATTATTTTAAGTTGTTTCGATATATAATTGCAGTTTCAATTTTAGCCAGAGAGTAAAATTGCTGGAAATTTTTCCTATTGGGACATTTTAGTTATTTACTTCAATGTATTTTAGGAGTGATTATTGCAATTCCATAAACATTAAATCAGTGTACAATTAGAAATAACGTTAATGTTATATAATAAACATAACTTTATAATTACAACGATATTGCCTCACATTCAATTACTCACATTTACTTTAATGATAAAATGACTATAAAAAGTCCTTTTGTAATAACCACAAACAAATATTTACATACAAAAATATTCATATAGACAATTATAATGAAATAATAAACAAAAATGGTTCTTATTAATAAACAGTAGTAACAGCAACTCACATCTTTTCGCCTATGAACAAACATACATTCACATGCCATAAAAACACTAAACAACTACAAGTTTCACACCAAACGAAGCCAAAATGTCTATCAATTTAAAGGTTTATTTTTTTTGGAAAATTTAAGAAAGAAATTAAATATTTAAAAATGAAACATATCATCTGCCTATTCTAAGGAAAAATAACAAAAAAAACTTTTGCCAAAATATTTATCAATAAAATTATTTAACAAAATAAAACTTAAAGAATAACTTACACCGAAATCCCTCCAACTTAAATAATTTAGTTTTAATTATTAACTTTTTGTTAAAAGCATTCAATTTGTTGAAATATGAAATGTTTTGATTTCTATTATTGTGCCAAGAAACACCCACGTGCTTGAAGAGTAACAAGAATTCAATTGTGGACACAAATATGTAAACAAACGAAACAAAAGGTGAAATTATTTAATAAGAGAAAATTAATACAGAATTAGAGAGAAAACTTATTTAGGTTTGCTCAAAAGTATTGCCATATTCAAAAATGTACAATGTTGCCGAAACATGTTGCTGTGATGAATATTAAAATAATTGGGGGAAACTATAAAAACCCGAGTTCGTGCGAATGTGGCGATAGGAAAAACGTAAAACATAGACAACGACTTCATCGCTTTCGTATACCAGTTCGTTCGTATTAATGCAGCAGCAGAACAGTGTCCCCAAATGAAAATGTTCAGTAATAAATGAAATGTTGACGGAAGCGGAACTTGAATAACGGGAATAATAGGAACGTGTATTGATTTGCAACTGAAATATAGTTAAAAAGTGTTGTAGAAGGGGTGTTTTTGTTTGTTGAAAAATATAAACAAAAAATTTAGAAAAATATAAAATTAATAAAATCTTTGAAAAGAGTGTAAATTATTATTACAAAAAAATATGAAAAAATAAATTTCTCTATTCAATCATGTATTTCTAAATAAATCTGCAGAGAGTGAAAAAATATAAATGAAAAATAAAATTTGTGTCAGTTTACAAATTTAATGCAGTAATTGGTGAAATTTTTAAAAAACATAATTTTGTCTAGCAAACTTTAACAACTGGATAATTTAAAGGATTTCATTTATGCAACATGGATAAAAGGTGGGCGTTAATAACAAACAAAAATTAATATTCATTTTCAGAATTTTTAGTACTAAGTGTGTTTAAATTATTTTTGTTATAAAATACTAATAATGTGCGAAAGAAATAGTCTAAACTTTATTTGTGAGAAATATTTTCATATTTAAAAATCAAAAAAATATTGTTGCATTTACTATGACTCGTTTCACTTGAACTTCTTTTTATACTTTTTATGCGTTTTTATTTATTCTATAGAATATACATATTGAAAATTCCTTAAGGCGGATAAAGTGCATATGGTAGATAAATTTTGTGAAAATTAAAACGAAAAAAACACAATATCTAAAAGAATTTTATACAAATTCCAGGTATTAGAATTTTTGTACAAAATAACATACACATATCAAATATCAGCTTTAGTTAGTGAGTAATATTTTTAACACAAGAACATTTTCAGGCAAATCTTAAAAGATTTTTATTTTTAGCAAAATGCATTTTCCCAATTTGATCTTCAGTTTTGAAATAATAAAATCAATTGTTTCAATATATTTGTTTCAGCTTATTTACGTTAAGCTTTTTAGAAAATTTATTTTTTTAGCTTTTCAATTCATCAATACCTTAAGAAGTGTTTTGGTGTAGAATAAAAACTATAAAAAATAGATTTTGTGTTGTCAAAACAGCTAAGAAAAGACAGCAAGGTTTACTAGACAAGGGACAATAGACAAGAATAACTAGAAAACTTTGTGGAAGCGGCTATAGCGGCTTAGCGTAAAGAATAATTAGGTCCTATATTTATAGAAAGAAAAAGAAGGCTATAGTTAGGAATCGTTGTTTTGAAATAAGTCTTTATCTGAAAAACTTTTATGAAAAATCCTAGCAGACTTAAAATAAACTCGTTTAACTCGATTTTTGTTGAGAGCACACCCATTTGTGGGTGATTGCCCAGTGAATTGCACTACGTATTGCAGTGAAAAATCGTTTTTTAGCAGAACAATCGTATGTGGAATAAACTACCTGCAGAGGTCTTTCCTGTCATTGTCAATGTAGGAAAGTTCGAATTGAATGTCTACAAACACTACTCGTACTCCCTCTTTCCTCCTCCCCATAACCTGATTTCCTAGTTCTGACATAATGCATTGCATGTGTAGGGATCATCCCCTGAACGCTGGTCCGTAACAAAAAAAAAAAAATTCGGTTGATCTTCATTATTTTATGTCAGTTAAAAATTTAAATATCACAGAGACCGCATCTTTACTCCAACCTAGACAAGCTTATCTATGCCAATGAAAAAATTAAAGACAATATCTCTGATATTACTGACGAAAAGTATACAGATGCTTGATTGTTTTCAGTTCTTAATAAAAATAGAAAATAAATGTAAAACTACAGCAAAAATAAAGCAATCGTTTCGTTAATTAGTTAGTTAAAAGGGAAAGGCTTCTAAGAAAATGAAAGTAAACTAGTAGTTTTCAAAACAAAGTGATCTTCTATAAAGACAGCAATCAGATGCACTTGTAAAAAGAATTGCATTATTCTCAAGTTATAGTTGAATATCTCTCTTATTCTCTTCTGTTTGATAATTTAAGCAGAAGGCTGGTGTTCCCATATACTAGTTGAATGTAAATAACGTGTCAGTTTTCAAAAGTTTGTAAAATCCTGTTAGTGATCCCTGGACGAGCTGTTTGGCGTTTAAACAAAATTATGCCAAAATAAAAATTTTAATGCGTATTTTTTTAAAACACAACATTTTATAAAATAAAAACTATTTAATTTAATTTGTGGAAGTCGACCATTTGGGGAAGTTAACTTTTTAAAATTATTGTATAGTGAATTATTATCAATATTTTCATTAAAATTTGTGCGTTTTTATAAACGTATTTTTGTATAATAATTATAACTTCTATTCGATCGAATTTATATTTTATAATTTATAATTACCCATGTCAATTTTTGGATCAATTGAAATAGCCATTTACATTTCCAAAATTGGATTAACAATCTTTTTTATTTTAGATTTTTGATTGTCAATAATTGTTTTAACGTTCTGTAAGCTTTGTTTCTTTTTTTTTGTTATAAATCCGTTTGTTATGAAGGAATTTGTGAAATGCCTAATACTTCTATTAAGACAACTACCCAGTTCATATGTATGTTGTATCTTGTACGTTGTATACTGCATAAAAAAGTTTTAAGCAACTTGTAATTATTTTCTGTTATGCAACTTCGAAAAATTGCAAGATAATACAGTGAATATTTTAATGTCGTGGCAAAATTGTTGCATGACCAAGCATTATTCTTTCACTAGGTTTTAAGCATAACAAATATTTTTTTTCTTTTGCAACAATTACTACTAAGTTTTTTTTTAATGGAATCAATTACGAATATTTGTGTTTTTACTCAAATTCTAACTGTTTTGCTTATTTTCAAAGTTTTTCAACTTTAAATAAACAATTTTGCTGTAAAAAACCTGATAGTTTAAATTGAACTAAACATCAATAAATCTTTTACAGAAACTCCTCGAAAATCTCCCAGGGGAAAACGTCAAGTTGCAACCTAATGAACAGATAGTCTAATAAAAATGATTTTGTTCAGCAACATGCTGACACATAAGCAAAAAATTCTCATAAAAAATAAATAAATAAAAAGCTGTTAAAAATAATTAATTTTGTCACTGTACTCTTGTAGTTGTAGCTGACGTTAACGTTATTGTTGTTAGCTTTAATAACATTTAAATCATATCAATGCCTTGCTCGCAGCCTTTGCTCGTAATTTAGTCAGTCAGTCAGTCAACTGGTTTAACGTTAAATAAGGATGAGTATTAAAAACAAAAAAAAAACAAACTTGTACTTGTGGAACTGTATAAATAATCAACAGTGGTTGAGCGACAACAGGAACACAAAATTCTCTAACACCCACTTTTTTACACCCGTCCTTTATTATCGTACAAAAACAAATAACCAGAAAGTAAATAAAAATACAACAAGTATTTTTTGTCGGCTTTCAAAACAGACAGCAGAAAACAAAAAAAAAAAAGCTAAACAATCCTTCTGTATGCAAGTGTTACAATGTATGTGTGCATGTGAAAGAACATGTTATGGATATATTGACAATAGCAACAAAAAGTACACAAGTAACACACCCTGGCTTTTACAAAATCTCTAAGGATGAGTACTAATCTGTGTGTGTGTGAGTGAGTGCTTGTAAAATGTGTGTGTTTATATATTGTTTTTATATTTCATATGAAACTCTAAGTAAACTATTGTATTGTTGTGTTATTTGCTTCTCTTATTATTATCCTTCTACTTTTCATTTTTCTTTTTGTTTTTTACTGGTTTTGTTTTTCAATTTCTGCTAAACTTAGTTAAAGCTTTTGATACATTTACTCACACACACACACAAACACACCCACACACACATATATATATATATACATGCCAATCATAAACCATAAACAAGCACCAACATGTATGATGGTTTCTTATTATTTGCAGCTTTAGTAGGATTTTTACTTTTTCGTTTTATGTTCTGCCCGACAGATAGACAAACAGTTACTGGGTGCAGCCAGCTATCATATTTCTAATGAGTATTAGTAAAGTCCTCATATCAACACAATCTAATAAAAGTAGATAAATTCAATATGTGACTTTACAACATGTTTAATGATGATGTCCTTATTGCTTTTATTATTTGTTATGACTTTATTACTATTATTTTGTGCTAAAACAACTAGTTATAGGTTTTAATTGAATGTCGATGGAATTATATTGTGTTTATCGTCTCTATTCAACTTCTATACTTTTAAATCTTTTTCATTTAATTTGTGTCTTTTGAATTGGAAAATTTTAAGAATACAAAACCAAATGCTATTATGCCAATTAGTTTGCTATTCATTTCAATTTTATGAATAGAAAATTTTAGAAAATTAAAAAAAATAATAAAATTGTTGTGGTTTTGTGTTTGTTGCGTTGCAGGAAGTTTTAATTTTGTGTATTAAATTGGTAGTTGCCAGAATTAAATAGAAATAGAAATTATAATTAAATAAGGGGAATTTGTTTTTTTTTATTTTTTTGGTTATACATTAAATTATAGAGATTAGTTTTTAAGCCAAATAAAACTTAGTTAAAGTTTAGCTATTGTTCTGCGCTTACATTCTGATATTTGTGACATCGTATACTGAAAAATTGTCATGAATAGGTTAACGATTTCAGAGCGTAGCAATATTAAAAAATATTAAAAATTTTAAATCAGTCATTAAATCGTGCAAATTTTAGACTACTGTCTTAGCATAAACTCTAATGGTGAGTCTAACTTTTAGCTTAACCAGTTGTAAATAAAATATATTACTACAAAATTCAGGTTAATTTCATAAAAAATTAATGTAAATTTTGATTAGATTTTATTAACATATTAAGGATCTGTTTTTTCTTTTATTATAAAAAGTTAGTTTGTATATTTGATACGGCAAATTATAATAATAATTTACCATTTATATATATATATATATATATATATATATATATATATATATATATCTATATATATATATATATATATATATATATATAGATATATATACATATATATATTTTGTAAAAAGGTGCCACAGTATAACTCTAAAGTTGGAAAACCTACAAACGAAAACCTTTTTATACAAGTGAAGCGGTTAAAGATATATAAAATTTATAATTTTACATTTAAAAATCATATATAAAAACTCTAGCCTTGTAAAAATGGGTGTTTGTAAAGCTGAATCGATTATTTTAAATTTAAAAATTTATTTAAAAATTAAAAAATAATTTAAACTTACCGAAAACAACGTTTGCAGCTACCAAGCCTTTTGTTAAAAAGTTCTATACATTTTTTAATTAATTTATTTATTTTCTTTTCTCTCTTCAAATTAAATACACAAATAACGGATTTAGTAATTTATTTAATTACACATTTTTTTTATAATTTTTGTTTTGATTATTTATTTTATTGATTTAAAACTTAATTAAATTTCAATTTTAAAAAACAAATTAAAGCTTTTAAGGTGCAAAAAGGTTTTCTTGTTTGGAGGGGTAAAGAAAAGGTGTAGTTTAAAATATTTAAAATCATAAAAATTTTACCAAATTAATGATTTTACAAATAAAAGCATTCCCAGGATTTTATCTATTTGTTTTTTTTAATAATATGCTTGAAAATCATATTTTATTACTATACATTAACAGCAGACAAAACTAATTGAATGCAAATTATAAACAAATATTCGAAATCACTTGAAAAAAAACCAAATAGAAGGAAAAATATAAAACCCCAATATGACTCAATTATAAATTCCCACAATTACACAAAAATATATTCAGTAACAAAAAAAAAACAAAAAATAAGCCAACATACACCAACAACATATCTCTCCTAAAGCCATACACAAGAACCATAATTTGACAGGAAGTTTAGTCATAACAAATGTAAGTTCAGACAATCAGTCATTCAGTCAGTAGTGAGACTTGATTCATTTCAATTCATGTCGAACAGCAGTTGAAATGTACCGAAAGAAGAAATGTGATATAAAATACATAAACAATTAATTAAATGAAATAACAATAGAAAAAGTGTGTGTGTGTGTATGCGTGAATATTTGTTTAAATGCTTAACATAATCCTATTAACATATTAATAGAACATTTTTATTGTTAATAAAGATAATAATCATTGTTAAAGTAAACAAACACTTACAATCAGACATTTAGGCACTAATTAATTTATTCAAACATCTAAGCAACAAAAATAATAGCAACAACAACAACAACGATAACAATAGCCATCAACAAGCAAAATATTAAATATGACAAAGGAAAGGAAAAACTTGTATAACAAAAAAAAACAATAAAATAAAAATAATACTTAGGATAATATTTCTTATTCTCTTACTCTCTCTCTCTCTCTTTCTCCCTCCAGCCACATACATTTACAATCCCTAGTAGTTTTCACGCAATTATTTTAACTATCCACCCAAAATAACGTCGTTAAACAGTAAAACAAAATAAAAAATAACCAGAGAAACAATGAAAAGAAATTAAAATATAATGGAAATAAAATACGAAAGAAATTAAAGAATATTATCGTTAAGAACAAAATGTTATAAAATATTAATGAAAGAAGAAAAAAAAACAAAATAGAATAAGATAAATCATTAAATTGTTTATTAACCTTTTAAAAGTGTATTACACAGAAAACATTAATATTCAATATGGATGGCATGTTTTATGTTTTAAGTTTCGAATTACCTTGGATAGAGTTTTCCACTACGACTAGAAATACTATTTGGTTTGGCAAATGTTTAAACTCACACGATCCGATGTTGATTAAACATGCGCCGTTACGGAAACTCCCGCAAGATGTACGCCATCTTGTTCAATAAAAATGCTATTTAGAACCTTGCTGACATAATAATATCACTGGCTGGACTTTTTCCTGTGACCTCTTGCATAAGAAACTTCAGTTTTAATGAACTCATGTAGGACTTGAACACTCCACTTGTTGCTAAGGTTGCAGTCGTCTCGACAACAAACACATTATAACACAAAAATATGATGTCTTGGTTGTACAAATTAGAAACGTCAAGTATGACGACCGCCACACATTTTTATGATGTAACTTTCATCCAACCAAGATTACGTAGCAAAGTTTGGCCTACGATTGACGGTTTTTTATTAATCAGTTAGTGTCTTGGGCATCTATACTGTGACTCTTGGGCTTTTATATTCTTCTTTGATCAGGATTCTGAGAAGATTGACATGTTATTCGCTTCTTCAACCACTTATCCCTCTTAAAAATAAATATACATTTTTTTTGGATTTAAAGTCATGGCCCTTGACTTTATTATTAAGCCAAGGTATCTGTCAACAGAGCCAACGCGAGTGTCCGACGTATATCTGTTTTCTTCTATTTTTTTTACTATTTAAACTACACACTTTTTTAGTGGTTGAAATCGTCTTTATGCCCACGAAAAACAACATTGGCTTTTGTTATTATTTATTTATTACTTCGTTAGATCTTAATTTCGTTATTATATTTTTAGGACCAAGCGAAAAATTATTATAAATAAAATGCAAAACTCAATTTATACAACATCATAATCTTATAGTTGAACAGCTAAGTAAATAATCAACCAGCATTTAATATAGAACTAAATTGCTAAAAGAACTTAAATTACTTGTGCAATATCGCTACTGCCCGTCAGAGTGTCGAGGAATATTCAATGCAGTCATGATTATGCATGTGAATTCTTAACAGAATAAAGCAAAAATTTTTATTAATATCGCCCAAAGGCGTGATGATTTGGCTTTAAAATAAATTATTCATTTAGTTATCCACACTTAGCAGACAAATTTTCTTACTGAAATATGTTCAGATTACTTAACCTGATATAAGTATAAAGCTGATTTAATCAAGAACGTATGAATTGAATGCGTGGAGAAATAAATCTTTGTATCTTCAATAATTTTATTTGTTTTTATATTAAAATTTAATTAAAGTTTTAATTAATGTAATTTATTTACTCTATCCAAAAATGTTTGTGGTGTGATTTTATTAAGTATATAGTTAAATTATTATTATTATTTTTGAAAAGAAATGCAAAAACTTTTTCTGTATATATTTTTAACATAGAGATCGGTTCAAGTATAATCTTATGCTAGTGTTGGCCCATTTTGCTCTTTATTAAGAGCAAAGAATACAAAACTTAGAATGTTGAGCTTATTCATAATCGGTTTGAAGAGTAATAAATATAATAAAATAATACTGCTCTAATGTTGACAATGATATTAAAGGGGTTAATCGAAGAACTACAATTAAATAGCGGCATTGCCAAGCAATTAGTCAGTTAACCATTGAAATACAATGACTCATTATATGAAATGATTTTATTTTCTCTCTTTTTGTTTAATGCAATTTTTAAATGAAAACACTGACAAAATGCAAACGTTTTCTGATTTTGGACGGATTTTCCTTTGTGTTTGAATGCGTGTTTGTTTGTTGTGTTGTATGTTTGTGCGTGTACATGAGGAAACAAGTGTACAAGTGCTTTTGTATGAATTTAATTTAATAACTCTGAAGGATTATTGTGGCTGTTTACCACATACACTCATACAACACATTGCAATTTTAATTTTTTTATTTTTGTTAAATTCGCACTTTGAAATTTGTTGCATACTGACTCTGAGTGTTGTTGAAAGCACAATTTAATTCTGCTGCAGCAATAATAGCAGTAAACAAAAGCATCATGCTACAAGTGAAAAGAATAATGAAGGAAGGAGCAAGTGAGTCAAGGATTGTTAATGGTGGCATTATTATTGTTGTTGTTGTTGTTGTTATATGCGCAAAAACAAGTGCATTTGGTGGTTTTTGTCAAGGCTTGTTGAAAAATAATATGAAAAGCACTTAAATATTGTTGAATTATTAATCAAGCAGACTGGCCACTTTAACACAACAAAACTTTGCATATTATGCAACACATACGACCACACTGATTGCAGGAAAAAGTATGTAAATAAATACACAATTATGTTTACAGTGTTACAATTATGTACGAGTATGGCAAATGAGCCTATACAAATTATAATTGTGTGAGTTTATTTTTCAGTCAATGCTGAACATTTTACTGGGAGTATAAAATATTCGTTAATGAAATTAACACTTTTTTGTTTGTACATTTCTTTTCTCTAGATTTGCGTTTAACGTTTAAGGTTTCCGCTCCAAAACAAAAAAAAATTATCGTAAACAAAACCGATACCATTTTTAATTAAAACCGCCTTTATTTTGATTATTTTTGTGTGGCAACTGTAACACTGTTACAATGTCCTTATCGACCACAAAATTTTTACCATGACAATATTAACAAATCCTTAGTTGCTTAAGCAACTTAAGTTGGTTTTAAATTTTGTTTTCCGTTTGGCATTTTTTTTTTTGAACAGTATGAAAATCCTGACCCAATTTCCTATTTAGTCTAATAGTACATTTCCTTTTGTTTATATAAACAAAAACTAAAAAGAAAAAGGAAAAGAAACAAAAGAAAACTTCAAACATATTGTTATTTGAATGTTTCTTAATTAAACGTCTTTTTATTGCTCAAACGAACGAAAATTGTTGAAACTAAATAGCAATGAACTTGACGATATAAAAATTTTGATTTAATTGCGTCTACCATGCAAAACTAATTTTAACCAAAAGCCAAGCAAACGAAAAAAAAACCCACATTCTCTGCTAGAGGACATACTTTATGTCCTCATTTTACTTCGTCGCTTATTTCGAGTTGTATTTAAAACAAAACTTCCGTTTATGAATGGAAGTAAAGGCACGGTTTTTTTAAGTATTTTATATACAGGCTTCTGTACAAGATTAACTTTCATTAAAATTTAATTTAAAATTAACATAATATATTTTTTATTAAAAAACTTGTAGCCAAGTAAAAGTATTTCTTAAAAAATATAATAACTATTTTTAAAATTTTAAAAAATATTACAAACAATTAAAAAAATATTTTTAAAAGTTTTTAAAAACAGGATTTCATATTTCCTGTAATTGTTAGCAATCAAATAACAAATTAACCAAAAAAAATAAATGTGTTAATTTTTTAATTCTTTTCTCTAAACAAGAATGCTCAAGGGTACATTTTAACAGAGGTTTTTAAAAATAAAAATAATAATTTTCCTTAAGATACCTCACCATTTTTTATTACTTTAACAAAACAATTTTTTTTTATAAAACTACTAACAAAAATGTAAAACTTTTAATGTGTTATTATTTAGTTTTAAAATTTTTCAACAACAAAAAAAAATAATAATAATTGTTTCATAAAGCAAAACTTCTTTAGAAAGCTTTAAAAAATAAATTTTTAAAACAAAACTTTAGGATTAACATTTTTTGAAATTCTTAACTAAACTTCTAATTAAACAATTTTCAAAATAATAATTATAGTTATTTGACCTTTTTTAATATTTTTTAGTAGTTAATTATTAAGCAATTGGTCATTATTTAATACAAAATTTAAAAACTTTATTTTTTATTATTTTTTTCAATATTTCGCCAAACCATTGGTTGGCATCATCATTACAATGGTTTGGCGAAATATTGAAAAAAAAATTAAGTTTTTAAATTTTTTATTAAATAATGACCTAGTGCTTAATAATTAACTACTAAAAAATTTTTAAAATATTTTTATCTCCCATGCATTTTTGTTAACATAATATTTATAGCAAATATAGAGTTAATTATAAAAGAAAATTATTATCACTAAAGAAACGTAAATGAAATAACCTATTGTAACTGTTTACAAATTAAGAAGCTTCTAAAAAATCTTATGAACAGAAGACAACAACAGCTTTATTAGAATTGCACGAAATATATTTAACAATCAGAAAATAAAAACAACTAACACAGAACAAGAACATATAGTCAAACAGACATATACGCTGAATAATGACAACAACAGTTATTTGTGATAATTGTATAAGCGATAACCATTCAAAGCAGAATTTATAAGCTCCAACTGTTGGGAAATAATACAGTGCAAGTGTAAACATTATCGAGTAAAAACGTTAAGTTAATATAGCAGCTTTTAGTCATTAAAGTGGTAAAGTTACCATCGTGTATTTTTGTGTTAATAAACATGAGGAGCTCGTCTAAATAAATCGGGTAATTTAATTCAAAACTCTAAAATATTGTGTATAATTATTGCGCAGTAAGCAAGCTCAACAAATTCGGCACTTATTAAACTTATAAAAGTAGAAATAGTATTTATAAACAAAAAAAAAAACAAACCAAGATTTTGATAAAAATATTTGACAAATTCATTGCGCTACCAAAAGTTTTCCAAATAACACACCAATAAATTTATTTTACTAACAATAAAATATAATACTAACGAACTTATTATATAAAAA